>CAXIVR010000003.1:120811517-121429017 GCA_964035755.1 Teleogryllus oceanicus | reverse complement strand
AATGCTGGGGAGTAAGCAATGCGGCTTCAAGTACCATGGTGGGGGCAAGCGCTTCAAACAAAATTTGGAACACTGAAGGGGAAGAGTTGATGAGTTTAGGAATGAGATGGGATATGATGCAGGGCGGGGATAAAGAATGGGAACTGAAGCGAGTCGGTGAAGATTGTGTAATCGGACAAGAGGTGATGGATGAAAAGAAGTGGAAGATGGAAGACTTTAAGAAGGTGTGTCGCTACGTGCGCTGTAAGTGGACGAGTATAGAGCGGGGACGAAGCGAAACTTTGGTATTGAAGCGTCAGAAGTAAGAATGAAAGAAAAGAATATATAGGAAAGTGAAGGGAAAGAGCGATTGATTAGTGATTCCGTCAACTCCTCAGGTCATTTGTCCCATAAGTGTACCGAATATTTTTATCGCGAGAGGTGGCGGTGACCCTGATGGATTGCGAGATCCGGCGTCGACCTACATGTTGAGTTCCGGGGTTTGCCCTAACCAGATATCTCCCACCAGCGGGACACCACCCTATTCGGGACAAGCTCTAAGCTTCCGACTGGTCTCCCGGTATCTGTAGTAAAGTAGTTAAAGTGTCTGCAAGTAAGGGGCGGGAAGGACAAGGAAGTGGAAGGAAAGATCGCACTCAGCCTGTCACCGGTTTGTTAGGGTACTGCTCCGGCTTTCACCTAGTGTTGATCAGAGAAATCACGAAACTATCGATCGGATCAGCCGACTGCTAGAATTCTCTCGAAAGCGGCTGAATTTGACATAACTATGTAGTTAGTGTCGAAAATCCTTCCAACCTTAGAACTCAAACCTTTGGACTCCCGGTCAGAGGCATTGTAGTAGTATCAATTGATGCCCTGAGCCACGTAAGTACCGGGAGCGGTAGCTCAGTGCATCAACTGATGTCACTGCAGCGCCTCTGACCGGGAGGTCCTAGGTTCGAGTCCTGACGGCGGCAGGATTTTCGACACTAGCTTTTCAGGAAGTCCGAATTCAGTCGCTGTCTGGAGGAGAATTCCAGCGGCCGGCTGCTCTGATCGGTAGTTTTCCGTGGTTTCTCCGATCAACACCAGGCGAATGCCCGAGCAGTACCTTACCAAAAGGGCCACGGACCGCGCGCGATCTGTCCTTCCTCTTCCTTGCTCTATCCTCTCCTCTCACACACGCACTCACACTAACATGCACTACAATACCACATATTCCAGGAGACCGGTCGGGAGCTTAGAGCTTGTCCCGGCTGGGGCGGTGCCCGCTGGTGGGAGAGTCCTGGTTAGGGGAAACCCCACTAGCCGATGGTAGGTCGGCGCCGGATCTCGCCATCTAGCGGAGGAAGATCACCATCTCCCGAGAAAAAACATGCACTACACTAACGGGACTAATGACCAAAGCAGTTGACGCGCCCGGAAACATGAAAAAATCAATCAATCAATCAAAGCCACCTAAGTCGGCGCAAAGCGCGAGAAAGGACGTGAAAGAGAAATAAAGATGACATTATAGGATGCAGGAATAAGCTAAAGCGGTGGAAACGGAGAAGGTGGCATAGCGGTACAGAGGGCGCTGGGAGAGGAACTGTGGGGTGGGAAATTCTCCGGAGACGCAGAAACGTGCTTCCGCCAACGCCTTGCGAGGGAATACACTAGACCGCGAGTCTTTTTTTTTTCTCGTGGAAGCCGCAGTGTCTGTGCGGTGCAGAATCCTTGTTTGTATCGGGCAGCTCCTGAGCACGACCTCTCTCCCGCGGGACCAGTTATTAAATCAGCTTCTTTTTATGTCGAAGACAAATGTTATTTCTCCGGCAGGAGGTCGTGACAGAGGCAGAAGTCGCGGCCTACGCGCGTCTGTTCTGCTCCGCTTCCCTCCCACACTTCTACTTTTCTTGTCATCCTCTCCGTCTCTTTTCCTCTCCCGCGCTCTCCTTCTCCCTCTCCCTTGCCGTCATCCCCTGCTTGAGCCGCTCGCGTCCGTGCCGTGGTCCTGTCTTGTCAAGATCTGCGTGGTCTGTTGAAGCGGAAAACTGGGCAGACGAACTTCATCAAAGCAGCGAATAAAATAACACGAGGAGACCGAATGTTTTCTCTATCGCTACAAAGGGCCGCTCGCGGATTCCCTTGGCCTTGTTTTTTTCTCTCTTTCTAAAACATTCTGTAATTGATACGCGCTTCCTTTCCTATTGTTGGAGGAAGATAAATATTGCCCTTTGTTGTATTTCATATTTATTTTTTGCTCCCATTAGTCACCGTGAGCTCTCTTTCTCTTTTCTAATTACAGGGACAAAAAAGGCCTTTAAAATTTTCTTGGCAGTTTGAAATCATTTCGGAGAGAAAAGTGAGCTTGCGTAATTTTGTGTGGAATCAAGAAGAGCGGACAGCCAAATGAATAGCACAAATGAGAATAAAAATGCAATATTACTGCACTTGAGAGACCTTTAGACTGTTGAGATTTTTTTTGTCCTTTGATCTCAGGAAATAAATTTCCACTTAAGTTAAGAATGTCAAGTTATTTTTAAAAGATTATTCCTAAGATAATTATTACATTTTTGTGACTGTGTAAGTTTTATGTAATTAATATTTATTGTGTTTTCATTATTCATGGTTTTCTTGGCGGCCGTTTATGTGGATGGAATGTACTGAAATCAATATATTTGATCTTCTTGCTTTAGAATTCCGAATATAACGTCTACACTCAACGAAAGCACGGGGTGAAGTTTACTATATCCGTTTGCAATGTCAGTTGCGGCATTCAAAAATTACTATTGCAGTAATTTCCTTTTGGAAATGCGGTCCTCTTTAAAAAACAGTGTGTTACGTTAAAACCGTTTTTCAAAAAATAACAGAATAATGTAAGAGACCCACTGAAAATAAAACTTTAATTTTATTAATTTTAAATAGCCTTAGTGAGATGTTACATAGATTCGACCTAAAAATATGATTGTGAATAAATAAATAATTTTTGTTGATATAATTAAGTATAAACTGATTGTGAATAAATAAATTCTAACGATTTGAATTTATGTTTGATATGTGTTTATTTTATTTTCGTCTGAAATAATCCAAATGCATTTCCAGCGTTATTCGGTTTAGTGTTCAGAAACAAAATAGGAATGCTATAAGATTCCAGGTTAATATAAGATATTTTTTTCTATTTGAATTTGGCATCAAAAATTTGTTGACAAAAAACCTTCATATTCACATACATTTCCCCGTCTCTGCGATTTTTTTCAGCCTGATACATGTAATAGAAGCTGAGAAAAAAATAAAACATGAAAAACACGTTTCTCGTACCTCTGCAAAAGATTACCTTAGGAGGCTGATTTTCTGGGAATCTACGGCTTTTTATTGTCATTTATATAAACAACGCGATTATCCGTTTGGTTTGGGGGCCCTTTTCACCGCCTAATTCGGCTATATCCTTTGAAAAAATATTTTCGTTAATGTTAAATGTATCATTTTATTATGTTCATTCCAATTAACGCGTGGTATCTATATTCTTAGAATATACACGACCGTTTAAGAGCAACATTAAACTCTTCGATTTAAATGCTAAGAATTTTTGACCGACCTGGATGGAGGCTTGAGGGGGCTAAGAGCGTGTAGTGACTCAGTGCTTCGCTCCAAAGCGACGCGTGTTAGAGTGCTGTCTGATATTGATTGATTGTTCCTTATCTCGTATTTGTGTGTCACGGAGGACCTCGCATTCTGCTCTCCACAGTTCAGAGGAGTCCGCAACTGCAATGATGTTTACTGTATGGTCGAATATGTCGACCCGTCGGACGTAAAGGGTAACCGACTGTTGACTGGAGAGCCCTAGAATTGATTGATTGATTGATTGTTAGTGAGTTCGAGCGCGTCAACTACTGAGGTCATCAGTCTCGTAAGTGTAGTGGATGTTTTTTCATCGGAAGGTGGTGCTAACTTCCCCTCCCTGATTGGCGAGATCTGGTGCCGACCTACCGTCGACAAGCGGGGTTTCTCCACCAGCGAGGCACCACCCCAGTCGGGACGAGTTCGAAGTCCCCGACCGGTCTCCCGTCATGTGTAGTAGTGTTGTGCATGTTAGTGTAAGTGTGCGTGTGTGTGTAAGGGGAAGAAAAGGGAAGGAAAGGTAAGGGAAGGAAGAGGAAGAAAAGATCGCGCGCGGTCCGTGGCCATTTTCTTATGGCACTGCACCGGCATTCGCCTGGTGTTGATCGGAGTAACCACGGAAAACTACCGATCAGCACAGCCGGCCGCTAGAATTCTCCTCCAGACAGCGGCTGAATTCGACCTAGCTGAAAAGCTAATGCCGAAAATCCTGCCGTCGTCGGGAATCGAATCTAGGACCTCCCGTTCAGAGGAACTGCAGGGACATCAGTTGATGCACTGAGCCACCGCTCCCGGTTTACAAGTAAAGCCCTAGTTTACGCGTAAAGCCCGTAATGCCGTAGAAAATCTGATCGGTTTGTATTTATTAAACTATTTCCTTGGTGAATAGCTGTAGTAGGTGGTATAATACTCCTCTGAAAAGCGAGAATTTGCCCCATCACTTCAATCCAATTGGACCCGAACTTAGAACACAACCCCGGCATTGTTTCAGAGGGACAATTAAGACACTATTCCAATGCCACCGCAGCGCTGGCAAGTTAGACGCTTGCAAGCATTCCCCGTTGCGGTCACGGCCGGTCCGTCCGCGGCATGGCAGCCGATCTGTGCCCCGCCTTCCTCTCCCCCCGACGTCCTCGTGCCCTCGCCGGACGGTGCCCTCGGCTTCGCGGTGCACTGGACCCTCTCCGTGGTATGTTGACCGAGTCGCCTCCGCCACACACCACATCGCGCCGCGTCGCCAAAGGGGAGGGGTTAAAGAGGATGACAGCATGGAAGGGAATGTTGGTGTGTGTGGAGGAGGTTGAAGTAACGTTTATGGGAGGGGGGTGGAGGATAGGGGATGGGATGGCGGGAGGGCGAGGACTAGCTGTGTGGACGAGGAGGGTTGGGAGGGAGTGGTAGTGAACGGAGACAGGGAAGAGAATGGAGGCTCACGAGGGGTCAGGGTAAGGGGGGCAGAGGGGGGGGGGCGGGGGGGGGGGCGGGAACGGCGCCGGGGCACAGTGGTGGGAGGACAGCGAAGTGGGGCCGTAGGGCCGCGGCAGAGGGGAGGTGTGGTAAGCGAATCGGGGCGGGAGGGTCCGGGGTAGAAGCGCTTAAGGGGGGTGGGAACGGCGCCGAGGCGGGGGGGGGGTAAGCGACATCGGGGCGGGGCAGGGTCTGGGGTAGAAGCGCAGTGTAAAGGCGAATGGGAACGGCGCCTTGGGCGCTGTGGGTGTGGAGGGCACAGCGAGGTCAGGGGCGATGAGGACGGGGGCGGCCGTGGGCGTCGCGGGCACCCAGTGACAGGCCATTATCGACCCCAGAGAGGCATCGCGCGAGCAAACACAGGGAGCCGATATTGTTTTGAGTGGACCGATCGATCTCGGATTAGCTAATTACCGCGCCCGCCCCCGTCACCGCCTCCTCCACGCCCCTACCGGCCCCAATCGGCCCCGCCGCCGACCTCGCCGTGGCCGCTGAAGGGCGCCGGGAGCCAGCTTCCGGTGGAGCCGGAAATCGATTTCCGCCCGTGGAAGGACCTCGCCGACCCAGAGGCCGACTGCGTGCCCGATCCCCCAGGTTGGTTGGTGCGTGCGGTCTGTTCGTGCCTGCCGCCCTTGCCTTCTGGCTTTTGGAAAATGACAGTTCACCTGAAGGATGTCTGAAACGTAATCGAAGGGTTTGTGTGTCTGTTATAGAGAAAATATGAATCTGGTAAGTTGCAGAATAAGTCGGTTCATGTTATATCATGTTCATCATAAGTCGGTTCGACACATTATCCAAAATGTGTTGATAAAGTCCGAAGTTGAAACAGTTGATGTGTACAACGACCAAGTGACGAGTAATATTTGATGTGCGAAGAACAGGAATCAGACTGTGCATGGTAAGTTTCTAAGACTAGAGAGAGACAAGGTCTTTGGAATTTCCCTTTGGCAATTGTAAATTTCTATTTACAGGGGATTACCAAATATATACTAATCTACATCCTTCAGTTGTCGTTTCGCTAAGCATTTCAAAGTTCGTGATTACTTTCGACTTCCAACTTCGCGAGTTACATAAAACAACCTTGACTGGGAGCGGTAGCTCAGTGCATAAACTGATGCCACGGCAGCGTGTCTGACCGGGAGGTCCTAGGTTCGAGTCCTCACGGCGGCAGAATTTTCGACACTAGCTTTTCGGCTAGGCCGAATTCAGTTGCTGTCTGGAGGAGAATTCTAGCGGCCGGCTGCTCTGATCGGTAGATTTCCGTGGTTTCTCCAATCAACACCAGGCGAATGCCCGAGCAGTACCCTACCAAACGGGCCACGGACGGCGCGCGATCTGTCCTTCCTGTTCCTTGTCCTATCCTCTTCCCTTACACACACACACTAACATGCACTACACTACCACATATTCCGGGAGAGCGGTCGGGAGCTTAGAGCTTGTTCCGGCTGGGGCGGTGCCCCGCTGGTGGGAGAGTCCTGGTTAGGGGGAAACCCACTAGCCGACGGTAGGTCGGCGCCGGATCTCGCCATCCAGCGAGGGGAGAATCACCGCCATCTCCCGAGAAAAAACAAGCACTACACTAACGGGACTAATGACCGAAGCAGTGGTCGCGCCCGGAAACTCGAAAAAATCAATCAATCAATAAAACAACCTTGGGTCTGGTACACAGAAATTTCCTACTATTTCTAATTTTATTTTTGTTTTTGCCAAAAATTCTTTCTCGTGAACACTCACGACGCCTCACGCTCGGGCAGTCACCCTTTTCCACCAGGTTGTCAAAATTCCCGGATGAAGTCCGAAATAATCCGTTCATGGTCATTTATACAGCTTTATCCACACCGTATGGCTAATATGCAATGTGATTGGGTAATCCTAACCTTATCCATATCTCAGTATTTTTCTGTATCATGTTTGCTTATGACTTTTTCACTTATTCACCTTTTTTGTCTAAGATCGGACTCAAACTGAATCAATGTCTTGAGCCCAGAGACGAACTGTCATGAAAGTTTCTATTCTATATCCTCCATGTTTTCTCTTTGTATCTGGTTACCATAATAACGTTCGCTTCAATTTTATATGGATGTTTGTGTGTGTTAAACAACAAATCCTATCCAACTGTTTACTGTTTGATATTTATATTTGATCATTCTTTTCTAATCTTCGGTCATATTTTGATTTATAAGTAATAAGTTGCATCGACCGCAGCGTTGTATGTTGATTGAAGACAAGGCCATCCCATTCGGCAAAATAAAGAGTGAATGTTATAGAAATGAATTTATACAAGCACCTTTTACAAACTAGCTAATCAATTTTCGATATAGGGAGTCGACCCTCTTTAAACACTCGTTTTATTTTCAAGGACTAGGTTTTTCTATTCTGTATAATTTTATCGGTACCACTAAATTACATTTTACGTTGGTGATTAAAGTTGTAGACGTCCTAGTACCCTAAGTATCTACGCGTATTTGCTTCTGGAAGGAACATCCACGTACTTTTTTATAATTAAAAAAATACATTTTTACCGCATTTCTTTTGGCTGCGTTTATCAGCTCTATGCAACGTTAGTACTAAAAGGGGTCCTTATAATTTAATTTAAAAAAACAAGATTTCATAATTGGCTTTTGAAGAGTTGTTAAGGTGAATAGATTTGAAGACGAAAATATTTTCTGAGGAAAGACCAATGTCTATTTTCCCATTTTGTTACTTCAATATGTACTTCTGTTTCAAAAAAGTAATGAAATATTCTTCTAATAATCCTCGATTTAGTTGTAATGCATGGTGAATGTTTCGTGGCGAACGCACCTACAATAGGAGAGTTGCCTTCCGTGGGCTGTCGAGTAAGGGATGCTTCATGCGGCGTAATTAAATAACGGAATACTAGCGACAGCAGGCAATTAGCAGCTCCGCGAGGACTGTAGTCCCTCACACTGTCGACTCTTCACCTTTCAATCCCTCGCATCCTCATTCTCCGCCTGCAGATCCGCCGCTACGTCCTCACTCACCCATGTATTCAGCAACGTTCCTATCTATTTGCACACCACACGACTTTGGTTTGGCGTTCATTAGACTCTGCTGCTTGTTGTCCCTGTTGTCAATAAATCATTTCTTTTACGTAGTTCCCAATTCTGATAATACCTTTCAAGACGAACCCATTGTTATGGGAATATCATAGAGGCTTCCTAAATCCAGGTTCGGATGTTCAAATTTCGTTAAGGACAGTGTATTTTCAAAAGACACTTTGCGATGTCAATCTGTGGCATATAAAACAACCCTAACTAAAGTGGTGATTCCTTGCTGGTCCGACAAAATTAAATCCTCGAAAAATTCCCGCCGATATCAGCTCCCATATTTCTCTTAGTCGTGGAACAACAACAGTAACGGATAAATACCGCGAACATTGTTTATCGATCTCTGATGGGGAACATAGGAGTAAAAAATCCTTGATTGTGGTGGACTCCCATTAGATGCCATATTTAAACATTCCTAACAATACCACCTCTCAACTCGCATATGAGCGGTGGGAAATATCCCAGAGGCCATACATTAGACGAAACAATAATATTTGTTCCTTTTATTTCTACACGATCTAATATATCATGGTTCAAAAAGACAATCGAATACTTCCAAATAATTCAACAGAATATAGTGTTATCATGTCTCAATGTATCAATTGTCGAGGTTGTAAGTTTACACAAAAGCGGAATGAAGATGAACTGTCATCGTGCCCTTCATCTTATGGTAAGGAGTAAATTTTGAGTTGAAAATAAAATTATTATAAGTCTCCAACCAAGATTTTGACTTTCAATATTTAGTATTACAAATATGCTTTCGTAATATTCGTTATGAAGGTCTAAATAAAGCTCAAAACTTAGCGTTCACTATTGGCATGTGCTTTTGAAAATATTAGAGAAAATACAGATTCTAGAAGAACAAATAACAATATGCTTGTTTCTGAGAAGTAACTCTCCAAAGTTTAATACACTACTAGAAAATAAAGAAACACACACAACTTTCTTCATTAAACAGAAGAAATTCTTCTGTTTAATGAAGAAAGTTACAGACAAAAAATATATAACTTTCTCAAAGATTCACTATCTTCCCTTTTTCATATCTCAAAGTAGTAAATCCAGGTATGACAGATACGGTAGTTACAAAACCCACTCTTTTTTTTGTTTGTGAATATAGTTAATTACTTAAAACATGCATTTACAAATGGAAATTGAATATCACATCAGTCGTTCTGCCGGAACATGTTTATTTGTTTCGTTACATTTAAGATACTTGGTTTAGTTCCATTTTCACTTGTTCCTGTCTGTTGCTAAACCTCTAATTTATCGTGCACCCCGTTGTATCTCTGTCGTTGCCAACTCCACCCTTGCACAGAGTCGGCCGCGGGGGATCCATGAATTTGCGAGCTGCGTCATTCGCCCGGTGAACGTCAAACCCAAGTTATTAGGTGTCGCAGGACCGAGAGAGCTGTGCGAGTCGCTGACGTGGCAACAGTTGCGCTGTGCGAGCAGCTTCTACACGTCCGTGCGCCCGTCGACAGTAAATCTGCCCTCCGTGATGAAGATATTCTATTTCCTGGTTTGCCTTGCCGGAGCACCGAGGTCTTTTGCCCACTCTCTGACTGATTACATCCCTGGTTCATTCGTTTCTTGGAAACACGAAAACCAAGTATGGTTTTCGGATTTACCTATATGTCGGGAATGGACAAAAAGTCACTATCCATTTTAAAGATAATTTTGATTGTGATCGTCCTATCGAAATTCGGTCACGCACATTCTGTTTTTAATCGGGTACTTTCTGATGGAAACACTATAGTACATCGGTAGTTTATCAAACGGCTAATGTTCATTTGACATTGTTAGTTCAATGTGTACTATATTTTTACTTCACAGTGAGCACCTACGGCTATTTTTCAATATATTTGAAAAAAGGAAATTAAATACAGGATAGGCAAAAGTCACTATGGTCACTATTAATGTCTGTTTTAACCAAATTGGTTTTAATTTTTTTTTTAAAAAAAAAGATTTTTAGGTGTTTAATTTAAAATATACATAATATTTTTAGCAAGTTGTCGATTTTATAGATGCAATGAAATCTACATTTTAAATATTTTTTATGAAAATAGTATTGTTTCAATTTTGTAATTGGAAATATGGAAGAATATTTCTATTAAAGTATAATTGCTAACTTTATTGTAATAAAGTATAATGTTAATACTTTGAAGAATTTTGCTTTGATTTATTTAAATTTTATTGACGTGTGTATATAAAGTGCTACACCACAAGGAGCATGAAAATATTATAGAAGGTCTAAACATTTCTAAATTGTTTTTTTTTTCTGTGATAAAATAAGGTATTCGATTTTCAAATGTTATGATAAGTTGTGTTTGTAATGTTTTGTAAGTGGATTACCGCGTTATTGTTTGATCTGTACAGGGAAGCCTACATATTTTCTGGGATATTGTAGAGCCAGGGAACATTTGTAATGTGAAAGTTTTACTTGCTTTTTGCTAGGAGTTTTTACAATTCTTCAGTTCTAGTCAATTTTATTACTTGAGAATTGCAGTTTGAATATGTATTTCGTGTTATTTTTAAATCATTGTGGGTAGAGAACATGCCAGAGTCATCTTTATGAAGAGATAGTGGATTAAATCGAAATGAGGGAATACGGGGATACGGAACGATTTTGCAGTCAAAATAGTTGTTTTTACTCCAAGGATGTTATAGGGGTTCTAATAATCCAGCTGCAAAAAACAGCCACAGGGTATTTGACTCGAGGGCGTTTTTGCGCTCGAAATCATTGAAACCAATTAACGCCCGTGGTATCAGTAAAAAATTAAATCGTGTTTTGGTATTTTATTTTTCGTAAATCTTCATAACTTTTCTTTAAAATTGAAATATGTTGATTAATATATCACACAAGTATTTTATTATTTTTATTATGTGATGTTCCCCTCTTATTGGGCTTGAATGTTGGTTCCAATACTGTCAGATAATTCTCTTTTATAATGCACCAAGAAAATACCGAAATACTTAGAAATGCATAAAATATGTTAAAAAATTTCTGTTGTCAAGGTAATTCACATAAAAAGTGTGCCAAAAGGAAGTTGTTATAGGAAAATGATTATTCTGATGAGGCAAGCAATCGAACTGACATGATCCAAGTGTTGCATCTTTAAAGTCTATTTCCCGAAAGTTGATATTTTTGATACTGTTTGAAACGTTGTTCTTTTGGAACATTGGTCATTTAACTGCGTATTGATGCTAATTTATGTAATACTTAGATTCTTGGTTTTGAAAATGTTGAGACTTAGCTCCTTTGCATTTGCAAGGCCCCAATTAACGTCTTGGGATAGCATCCCGTCCTTAATTGTTTATCAGTTCCGTTATAATCATCAGTTTTTTTATATTCTTTGTATATAAATAACTTATGTACTCTTCATCCATATACACTCTACTGTTGTTGCAGTAATCATGCAAACTGGGTTGTTATAACTATTAACATACCTAGAAATGTTATGACTTACGAGTGTTATTCCTGCCGAGGTCAAAACGTAAAAATCGAGACGGAGCGTAGCAGAGCCGAGATTTTTAATTTGGACGAGGCAGTAATTACACAGCAACATTTCGTATTATGTTCAACATTTTATCGGTCACCATAAAATCTCATGAATTATGCGAAAATTTACGTCATTACTGCTATAGTAAACACATGAAGTGTTGCTGGCGATATCTATATTGCACGGAACTCGGGCTCCCAAACCTACCTGTGCTTACCTGGGCTCGTGTGGCCGGCTAGCTCAGGAAGCATGTATATTCTAGAAATATGGATGGTGGACGGATTTAGCTACGTGATTAATTAAATAAAGGTTATTTTGAACACGAGTGAACTTTAATAAAATGAATAAAATTTTAAAAGACAAAAATCACGGTCTGAGCTCAGGAATAACTGATACATCTAATTTTACGCTAATTTTTACGCTACAAAGTTAGTACATTAGAGAAAACTTAACGTTATGAGGAAGGCGCCAATGCGCGGCCAGCACTTCCTGGAGGTTGACTATAACCCTGGATAAAAGATTTTTTTTTATTTTAAATAAATGTTGTGCCTGAAGGGCGTGATGGAGATTTTGCGGCAGCTCGACAAATCAGTGCACAGTCACCGTTTACAATGCATGCCCGCTGGGGTGAACAACCTCCACAGGTCGCCGACTATGTCATAGGACGTAATCGGGACTGATAATTTTGATAGTTTGAGACCAGCTTGGATAGGGGCAGAAGAGGATTTCTTGGGACTTTGGACTACGGCAAGCTCGCAAGATATTTCGACTGAGAAGTCTACGAGGGACATCAATGAAGAATAGATAAGTTAACCGCGGTATAAAATTGTAAATTCAAAGATATCTTGATCAAAGGCATAAAATAAATTCATTAAATTGTTTGCTAAAAAGGTAACAATAAACTTCGTTAAATTTTGTTCTTTAGAAAAGAAAGTGATCTTTCATTTAGTCAATCCAAACAGAAATGAACTAGGAATAGAATCATTCTATTGCAGATTCCCAGCTGCGCTGTATAGTCAGCGGATCCTATAATCCATTATAAAGGTAATAAGGATTATAATATATCGTGACCCATTGACCCAGCAAGCCGGACGCTAAGATCTTTGCCAGATATTAATGTAGAGAAAATTTTGTATATCTCAATACAGGTATGTACAAGTGTACTTCACCAACTTGCAGGGTTGCATGTTAACAGGGGTTAAAGACGCATGTGACCGATAAAAATATTCATTTTATTAGAGTGTTTCACACAAATATTTTATTTCTTGTTCTTGAGCTGTGTGCGAGTTGTATCCCACAGCTGTGCCTCACACTTCCGTCACCACATCAGCCAAAGTACCGCATCTTCAGCAGCCGGAAAAATAACTATAAATTGTAAAGTAATAAATATTGTTTGGCATAAATAAACAGCACACAGGAAGTTGCGCCTAAGATGTCTTGCCAATATACTCAAACACATGGACAGTGGGGCACGTGTACACAAGTGTGTACGTGAAGTCACGCAGGAAGTTTTCTTAAAAGTGAGAACAACCGCGTAAGTACAGATTCTCCATCAGGCGACAGCCTGGCGCATGCCAGCGGCATGTGGCTGTTAGTCACCCGTGAAGCAGTGGGTATGTAAGCGGAGGTGTCCTACGAGAGTGAGGACACAATTAGTTGTAAGCTGTTACCAGATCTTTCTGTACTCTTCATTTTGGAATAAAAGGCTGTCAACGGGAGTTGGTGTTTCACTGTCGCTCTACCCCGAGCCAGTTGCAGCAAAGCTGTGCGAACTTGGGCCGCACTCGGTTCTTTCACCCCAGCGAGGGAAAAACCTACATAACTCGCGTGCTGTCTGTCTGTACTGGCGCAAAGCTCCTTACGGAGCCAAGGACAATCAGCGGCGTCCCGACCTTGCGGGCATGGGTTCGGTACGTGTGATTAGCACATACGAAACCCGTACGTCTTATTACGCCATATTCTGGTCTTCTCAACCTGAGAGATCAACTTTCACATGATTCGTCGCAGAGGAACAGATATTGGGACGTTGCAAGCAAAGTACCCACTATGATCTGCCCGTACCAGAAACCGAATCCGGAATTGTCTCCTGGAAAGCGAATACATATACCAGTGAGATACTCTAAAGAACCTGTACCGGGAGCTCAGTGCATCAACCGATGTCACTGCAGTATCTCTCACCTGGAGGTTCTATGTTCGAGTCCTGACGGCGGCAGGATTCTCGACACTAGCTTTTCAACTAGGTCGAATTCAGTCGCTGTCTGGAGGAGAATTAAAGCGGCCGGCAAGCCCGATCGGTAGTTTTTCGTGGTTTCTCCGATCAACACCAGGCAAATGCTGGAGCAGTACCCTAACAAACGGGCCACGAACCGAGCGCGATCTTTCCTTCCTCTTCCTTGTCGTATCCTCTCCCCTTACACACACACACACACACACACACACTAATATGCACTGCACTACCATGTCTTCCGGGAGACCGGTCGGAAGCTTAGAGCTTGTCCCGGCCGGGGCGGTTCCTCGCTGGTGGGAGAGTCCTGATAAGAGGAAAGCCCCACTAGCCGACGGTAGGTCGGCGCCGGATCTCGTCATCCAGCGGGGGAAGATCTCCGCCATCTCTCGAGGAAAAAACATGCTCTACACCTACAGGACTAATGACCTACGCTGTTGACGCGCCCGGAATCACTAATCAACCAACCAAAGCATCTGCGCGCGTGCTACTGCTTGTGAAACCATTTTGTGTGGTTTTGTGGAGGAGCATTTTTGCCGCTGAGGGGCCACTAGTTGAGTTATCTCGGTATGAATGAAGCAGCAGAGCGTGCTGCGCGTGGCGGGTGCGGGCGCTGGGCAGCGCCTCGCTGCGCGGGCTGCGCGGCTGCGCGCAAGGGGATTATTTGTCGCGCGGGCGGGCGAGAGCGCTCGTTTGCTGGGGCGTTATTTACGCGCCGACAAATGGGCTGACGGCTGCTATCGCGCGAGGCGGCGGACCAAGCGCTGCAGCTCGGCACGACGCCGCCCGCGGCGCTCGCCACCCCTCCCTCCCCCACCCGCGACCACGCCTCCCTCCCACGCCGACCAAGCTGCCCGTCCGCAACGGCCGAACCGCTGCGCTATCGAAATAACCAGAAGCAGCGACGACTGTCCAATGAGAGTGAGAGTGAGGGTGTGGGCAATTATTCCGGATGCATCAACTACTGAGGTCGTTAGTCCCGTTACTGTAGATATTGAGGTTGCAAAATAGCTTCGTCCAAGTTTTTTGGAAGAGGCGTAGACGAATGAAAAGGGTTGCCCACAAACGTGGCCACAGTTTCTTTGCTGGACATAATGGAAAATTCTGAAAGATAATTATTTAAGAACTATTAGTTTACCTCATTGTAAGAATTATTGAATATTGAAGTTGTCAATGTAACCTTATCTTAGGAGAACAGAAGATGGTTTTTCTGTCGTAATTCGGGCGTAAAACAATTTCATGCAATTGTGTGCACCAAAAACCTGTGTGTATGGAATCTACAACGACTTTAAGATAGTCCCCCTACCAAAAGTCAAAAATTTGTTTTTATTCAATGCAACCAGGATCTGAATTACTACTACGCCTTTTTACTGACGAGGCGATCTTTTGTAAAAATGCTTCGATGAAAAAGTCTCCAACAGTTGACTCTGGTGGCGTCATATTAAGAAATGTATTTGATTTCCATAAGTGCCAACAATGCAGGTTCTCAGTAACTGGTGCAATCTCGCAAGTGTCTATGAAAACAATTCAACTTTTCAAGCTGTTTGTCCTTCCAAAGAGTTTCATACAAAATATGTCTTTGCTTTTCTCTCTGGAAGACAGCCCACGTATTTTACAGAAAAATATATTATGAGTCTAACGCGGGACGTTTAAAATACATGCCCTTTGCTTCTTAATTAGCGCCTAGGAATTGTTATAAATGATACAATTTTAATAACGGCGCTATATTTGAAATAATTTTCGCCGCCTGTGTGCTAACAGTAGTGTATGATATATTCCTGGAAGTGATGGTGATGTTCCTTTTGGTATGTGAGATCCGTAGCCGACCGACAACCCGGCTTGCTTTTTTTTCACTATCTTTCGGAGCACCGCCTCAAATGAGACCAGCTCCAAAATCCTGAGTGGACTCACAACATGCTTGCTAGGGTAGAACTTGTAAATGTGGGTACATGAAAAGCAAAATAATACGTTTAGGATGGGGAAGCGCGTCTATGACTGGTTTTCTTAGTGTATTGCCCCCTTATTTCGCTTGGTGTTGACCGAATAAGCACTACGTAAAAGTGCCTATCAGAGCAGTCGGTGGCCGCTAGAAGTTTCCTTCAGGCAGTGGCTGTATTGGACTTCGTTATGCAGCCATTGTGAGGACACTGCCACCATTGGGACTGCTGCCTTAGGACCTCCCGTTCAACGAAGCAGATAGAGCGAGGTTGCCTCTGACCTATTGCAGTCAGTCATCTGATTTGTATCGTCGTGGTTTTCAGATATTGAGAAATTAATAGTTCTTCTACAAACGTAGATAGTTCATACGTTACAGGCCTGAGCAAGATAACGCTCATATGTGGAAAAACATTATGAGCAGTATGCAATCTTATATTTAATTATTGTAATGATGTAAGTTGGCAGCCAACATTTCCCTCAGTTTTGTGGAGAGAGGTACTTGAGTTGGCTGCGGTGCGTGAAATCTCTTATTGTTTAGTTTCTTCACGACAACGCACCTGGGCTTACTCACCAGATTACAAAGAATATTGTGAAGTTCTATGACTTTACGGCGTTAGACCATTCGCACCTTGCGACGTAAAACACTTATAAAGACTGAAGTAAAACTATGAAGAAGAGTTTCAGACGATAGCGTGGTGTAAGATGGACAGTTTTTGACCATTTTTCGGAGAAAGGTATTTTTTCAAAGGCCTATAAATGTGAATGTACGTAAAAAGGGGCTGCCGTCCCGTGTAATTTACTCTGCCCCCTCCACTTTTATTATCCCTGCCACCTGTCGACATTACTGTCACCCCGTTCTCAGGCGTCGTTTAATTCCCCTTAATCACCATTTCTTTCATGTCAAGGATCTAGTGAAGATGGCATTGCATTTTTTTTAATAATTCAATTTTTATTTTTATTTTTTTTCAATTTGACTTTTCGTACTTCTTCGCTCATTCCTATATTAACTAGGAGCTATTACTATTCTTCCAAAACACGATTGCTCCACTTCATTATACCCACCTGTACCCAACTCCACCACTTCTCCCCCATTCCAGCAGGCGGACCCCCCTCCTCTCAGTCAGCCTTCGTTCCCGCTCCCTTTCTCGACGCCTCACACAGGGAGAGATTGCTCAGGGCATCAGCAAATATCACTGTAGTCTCTCTGACCGAGGGATCCTAGTGTCTTCTCCCGACAGACAGGATTTTCGGCACTAGATTTTCCGCTTCGTCGAATTCAGACGTCTGGAGGAGAATTCTAGCGGCCGGCTGCTCTGATCGGTAGTTTTCCGTGGTTTCTCCGATCAACTCTAAGCGAATGTCGGAGCAGTACCTTAACAAACGCGCCACGGACCGAGTGCGATCTTTCTCACCCCTTCTTTGTCATATCCTCTCCCCTTACACACATTTACATGCGCTACACGACCGCAATTGCCGGGAAACCGCTCGGGTGCTTAGAGCTTGTCATGCCAAATGGGCAGTGCCGCGATAGTGAGAGATACCTTGTTGGGGAAACCCCGCTAGCTGCCGGTAGATCGGGGCCGGATCTCGCTATTCAGTGGGGAAAGACCGCCGCCGCCACCTCCACTACACTTACGAAGCTAATGACTCTAGTAGTTCATGCGCCCGGAATTACTACCTATGAATCAATTGACGCCTCGCGTGTGTGCTCCTGCCACCTTCACTGCACCCTCCACACCGTTCGCGCTCACACCACCGTGCCGCCGCCGTGGCCGCGCCTGAGGGCGTTATCGGCTTTCGGATCAAATCCCGCGCTCGCGCATTCGCGAGTGGCGCGCACGTGGCGTCCCGCCCGCCTGTCCTCCGCCCCGCCTCCGCCCGCGCAGTCAGCCACCTCATGCCCGCGCCATCGCCATCGCCCACGCCCCGTTCACCCCCGACCGCCCTCGTCCGCCCCCCCCCTGTTCGGTCCCCAGTCCGCCCCCCCGTCCAGCCCCCCGTCCGCCCCCCGTCCGCCCCCCCGTCCGCCCCCCGTCCGCCCCGTCCGCCCCCTCCGCCCCCCGTCCGCCCCCTCCGCCCATCCGCCCCTCCCGTCCGCCCCCATCCGCCCCGTCCGCCCCCGTCCACCTCCGCCCCGTCCGCCCCCGCCCCCTCCGATCCCGCCCCCTCCGACCACGCCCACCTTCCACCACGCCCACCTTCGACCACGCTCCCCTCCGACCACGCCCCCCTCCGACCACCCTCCCTCCGACCACGCCCCCCCCCCCCCTCCACGCGACCCACCGTCCACCCACGCCTTCGCCTACGCCCACGCTCGTGCCGTCGCCGTCGCCGTCGCTGGTGCTCGCGCCGCGCTTTGTGCCGCACCGGTGCCGGCCGGCCCACCTGCCAGGCGTCGGCGCGAGCCGCCTGCCCTCCGCACGCCAGCGGCGCTTCCCACGCAGTCCCTGGAGAGGCAGAAGCGTTGGCGCCGCGCATTCCGCCATTGTCAGGGGAGTTCCAACTGGGTCTCTTGGGAACTAACAGTCTACCCCAAAGCAATAATAAATACGCGAAACACTCTCAAATACCTTCAGCTGTTGCCATTTCTGCGGAACTTCTGGATGCTACCTGGCATTGATGTCGAATGGAAAAATAAGTAATGGCAGCGATCATTCAGGTTGAGGTACTCTGAATCTAGACGTGCCATTTTGATTCCCTTGGGACTGTTGGCCATGATTGACAGATGGGAGCCATTTTCTCAAATGTCATCAATTACACAAATATGGTCGTTTAAATAAAAAAAATTATCACCAGAAATTATAGTTTAAAAATATTAGTAATTTTAAAGTTAACGTCACCAATTCTAATAAAAATGTCACAATCAAGGTAACGGTTACTTGACCACCTACATTTATTACCAACTTGAGACGCGGTAGATTTTGATTTAAACTGATTATTTATTTTAAAATTTTTAATTAAATTATGTTTTAAGGTTTTTAGTGTGAAACTGAAAATTGCACCCACCACTACACAAATTTGTTACACATAAAACAAATTATACAATTTAATCATTTAAAAAATTCCTAAATTCGTTACATAATTTTGTTTTTCCAATTTTCTCCAATACTACAAATATCTCAATTTGTGATGTAAATCCCCAATCTGGCAGCAGTTCTGCCTGTTCGTGAGGTGAGTTTGGGCTTGGCAAGTGTACGCTTGTTTCTGTTTCCGGTGATTGGAAGGCGATTGCTATCGGATTCTCGTTGCAGTCATATTGATGCCAGTTCCCAGAACACTCTCCCAAATTTATCACAGCCGATTTTTCTGGGAGTAAATTAAATGAAAACGCTTATTTTTCGGCTTTATAATTTTATGTAATTAGTAAAACATTTCGAAGAAAAAATCGTTAAAACGTAGAAAATATAATTCCATCACGGTTGCAAAATCAAAACTTTTCGTACAACAAATGAAACACCTGGCATAAATTACGAAATTGTGATATTTACACAAGTTAATATTAATTTCAATTAAGATCAGAAAATTCAAGCCGTATAATCAAAGTGGCCAAAGGTTCTGGGTATTAAAGGAAACGAGTAAAGATAATTGTGTAAATATGTATTTTCTAAACAACCGTGAATGTATCTCAAAGCAAAAAAAATAATTTCTTTTGAAAAGAAATCGCTAATACATTATTTCACAGTGAGTGAAGTTATTCGTATCTAATAGTGAATTTGAAACGGTTTGTGAATAGTTTCACTGTGTTTTGTTGTTTTCATTTCTTTCCTTTCCACTATTTTTGAAGAATTTGCGCAAACAATTTGCTGCTTCCAGAAACCCTTCATTTCGTTGCAAGTGAAAACCTCAGTTACACAGGAGTTTGGTGTTGTTTAAGCCGATTACTCATTTGAGAAATTTTCTTTCCTGAATTCATTAATTAAGCTAAATTCCCGCTACCCCACCCACCCAAATGAACTACCGAAACAACCACCCTGGTTGCGGTCGGCTGCACACGCACCCTGGCAGCAGCAGGGTCGAGTTCGAAGCTTTGGATATCCGCAGCCCTTACTACCGTTATTCAATTCTCTAAACACAATAAGAGTTTATTTGGTTTCTTCCAGATTCCTATAAATGCACATAAAATTTTTGAACGATCTTAATTCGTGCAGGAGAATTAACTTGGTGATGTTCGTAGTCGTAGGGGTTGTCTACTCACTCTACCTCTGGAACATGCTCATCCACACTCAGGGCATCGAGACAAAATTCTTGTAAACCACTCTCCAATTCGTTTATTTAAGCAAGAAGTTGAAACTTTGCCAATTTCACAACGGTAAATTCAGCATCAAACCAAACAGTAAAATTCAGGATTTTTATCCTTGTGTTCTCTCTTTAGTAGAAATAAGAAAATATCAAAAGGTTTCACGAAAAATAATGCAATAAATTTCTCTTCTCGAATGAATGCTGCCAGCCGGTATCGATCAGGCGTAAATGAAACCCTCTCTTTGGTGTCTTCACAGCGGCGTCTGCTAAATAAACGGCAGATTGTTTTGATGCCCCCTCTCAATTTCCACGATCTCCTTTCGGCCTCGTCCCGATTGCTCAGCAGAATACGTGCAATATTGATTTCAATCTATAATTGTCACCTTTCGTAAATACATTCAAGGATAATTACGTTCGTGAAAAACTGTTCAAAGGATTGGTTGTGTCGGTAGTTTAATGGTCAGAACAGCTGGGCGTAATCCAGAAGGCCAAGGTTTGAATCCCGGTCGGAGCAACCAATTCTATTAACAAATTTAGATATTGATTTCTTTCACAGAATAAATACTGCGTAGACTCAACCTTCAGTTTTCTCGGGAGCGCAATTCGAGTATATCTTTCTCAGTCTCGCGTCTGCTATTTCCGCGCGAAATTGAATGCTCAGAGTATAAAACTTTGTCAATATATTTTTGTCTATGAATGAAGAAATAGAAAAAAACGTTATTTGACGAATTTAAAATAAATATCGACATAAAATGAAAAGAAAAATTCATCCCAATATTTTTGCTGCGACTCCGTACATCATTCATTCACTCTTTACAATTCAGTATTCTTCTCTTCATTTTCTTTGGAGCGTGTATATTAATTTTCTACACGTACAACGTAGTAATTATCACATTTTTCAATAAAATAAAATGATAATATAATCTATATGATTTGTAGAAACATTTAAAATTCCCTTGCACGAATAGAAATTAATGTATTAGAGAATAATAAACATATAAAATAATATCGAGTAATTAAGAGTTCTGAACATTAAGGAAAAAGGTCATGATAATCTATTTTTCAAAAGAAGTTACACGTGACGCTGGATTTAAAAAAATAGTTAATAGTTTCAGCTGCACACAAATGAAAACGCTGCCGGCATTCGCATCACATACGCGGATGCGAGCCCAGGTCCTGTCGCAGCGCGTTCTCATCGAGGTCCTGCTTGTGCGTTTCTCCGCGGGTTATGCGCGTTTTCGCTTTCACCCTCGTCTCCCTCCCCCTCCCTCACGGACCGCACGCCCGCGCACGTGCCGCCACGTTCCTCAGAACGCCCCGTCCGCACGTACCCGGCAACCGCAACCCCCGCTGGCCTTCACCCCGTCGCGGCGGTGATCTTCTCCCGCTGGATGGCGAGACCCAGTGCCCATCTAGCCGCTGGCTTGCGGGCATTTCCTCAACCAGGTATCTCTCACCAACTGGGAACCGCCCCAGGCGGGGCAAGGTACAAACTTCCGGTTGTTCTCCTGGAAAAACTGTAGTGCGTTGATTTGTAGGTACGTAAGGAGGATGATAGGACAGAGAAGAGAGAAGAAAGATCGCGCTCAGCATGTGACCCGTTTGTTAAGGTTCTGCTCCGGAATTTGCTTGGTGTTGATCGGAGAAACCACGGAGATTTACCGATCGGAGCAGGCGACTGCTAGAGTTCTCCTCCAACTAGCTGAATTCGATTGAATTCAACTTCGCTATGTAGCTAAAATCGAAAATTCTGCCACCATCGGAACTCGAACCCTAGAACCTTCCGTATCGAGACACTGCAGATTGATCAATTAATGTCCTGAACCACATATGCCGGTGACCCGCTATCGTGGAGAGAATAGGACAGGCATTGGGTGTCGCAGTATGGCTGACGTGGATTGTGTGTCGTGTAATCACGTTGCAAGCCTGACATAATACATCTTCTGCGACATTCTGATTCAGCAATTAATACCCAGTCGTCTACGTGACTAACGGTAATTTAAACCTTTCTTGTTACGTAAGTATTTTGAGCACAGAGAACTAATGTAATATCTGTAAAGATCCATGCTCAGTTGACGTGAAGACCATGTTTAGTACGGTAGTGGTTATTGCGGATGTTGATTAAAAACGATGGGTACTTCCGCGATAACACTTTAGTGTGGTACTGCTGCAACATGTTGATTTTGCTAATAGGGCATATTTCGGCGAACCCAGTTTGGTTTTAATTTAACTTCTAATTGACGTCTTGTTTCTTCTTGTTTATTTCCCCAGTCTGATACAAACACAGAACAATATACAAGTATATTACTCGTCTGTTCTTTTAGACAACTACGGATAGATTGATGCCTGTCAATACGGCTGTTTGAAAAAGTTCAAATTAGGAAAATAAATAGTCGTCAGCTACACGAGGTTAATATAAAGGCTGCGGATCACACTGTGTTTACTTGTTACAATACGTTGGGTGTCACAGTAGGATGCATTGTGTGCGTTGTTTTCGGATTTGATTGCAGAACTTTCTGCCGATGCAGGTTTTAATTATCTGATACACCTTACGGGCATTGTCCGTGCCGCTGCATGTTTTCCCTAGCCGCCACAGGCCACGCTCGTGGCGCATCGTTCGCACCCCCCTTCTGCCTCACGCGTGCCGTTGGCAGGTGCCACCCCCATGGCGCCTCACCCGTGAACCCACCGCCCCCGCCTTCTGCTCCCGGCTCCCCGAACGCTTGGCCCGTCGAGTGACGTCACAACGAGGAGGAAGTAACGCGTAGAGACGCCACTTTGATGCTGATGTTTTCAAAACATCAATGTTTTTGTAAAATCATTAACATCTATCTAATCTTTTAACATCTATTATTGAAGTAGATGTTTTTTAAGAACAGTGATTTATGTTCGATGTTTCTACGAGATCGATATTTTTTAAATGAAAAAAGAGCATTGTAAAATTCTATAATAATTTTCAAATATCCCTAAACTATACAGACGTGAACCTGCCGCCCCCAGCTCCCAGCTCCCCCGGACGCTCTGCCCCGCCGAGCGACGTCGCCACGAGGAGAAAGTACGGCGTACAGATCGATGTTGATGGTTTCAAACCATCAATGACTTTGTAAAATCATCAATGTATTTAACACACATTATTGAAGTTGATGTTTTTTAACATCTATGTTTTGTGTTCCATGTTTCTACATGATCGATATTTATTAAAAGAAAAACGTGCATTATAAAATTTTATAGTCATTTTCAGTTATCCATATATTGAATATTCTTCAGACCAACGTTAACAAAAGGTGAAAAATAAATAAAGTGGAGTTTTTGTGAATAAAAAAGCATACATAATTTTTGAATTTTCCAATTAGATAATTCAATTTTTGTTAATTGTTTATGCATTTTTGATTTTGTTTTGTCAGTTACATCTGAATTAAATTTAATAAATTAAACCATTTTAAAGTTGAATCTCCCGCCAGCGTGAACTTCAATGGTTACTAACCCAGCATTAAAAATATCGATATTTAAACAAATCAATGGTTTTGTGTCTGTTTTGTGTGTTACATTTATGTGTTCATTTTGAAAATTGATGTTTAGAAACATCAATATTTTGATGGTTATGTTGCAATACCTAGTAGGGCGGTCTGTGGTCACCATTTATGTGAGTGATGCTGCTCTTGCACGATTGCTAGATGTGTTGCGAGCTCTTTCCTCACCACTACTCCGAAATTGGCCCAAATAACTTCTTCAATGAAACAAAATTTCCCAACTTTCCCAAACAACCCCAAATTATGGACAAACGACATGAGCAGCTTCTGGCGATTTCGTTGGTTGTCCCCTTTATATACAAAATTACTCACGTCATCCCTCCACTTACCCCCAGACACCCCAGACATTTAGATTTTGTTGATACAGGTGAAAAAATCATCACAAAGGCCGTAAGTGACCATTTTCTTTTACTTTCAATGCTAAACTTAAAGTAAAACACTTCAAAAATATGAAAACTAATAAAGCTTACTTTTATGAGTATCCTTTGAAACGTACGAAATGTTAAGAGTTTCCTATTTTCTTCATCAATCCTTTTTTTTCTTCATCAATCCTTCTTCAAGCTAAACGACGGTCAATGGATGCCATATGATCGGCGCCTTTGGCGCGACTATCCCTGAAAATTGACGTCGAACTCGTTGTAACATCGCGTTGAACGCCGGACGGGTCGTTGGGGTGAACCCTGCCCACATCAATGGGAACCATGCGGGAACCGATGGAAGTGGGCAGACTGCAGGCGCAAATCAAAATTTCTTCGCATGTGCACTGAAAGTTATTTTTCTAGGCAGTTCATCAGTAGTTAACGGTACAAGAGGAACAAATACGACAATGAACATTCAAGGTCGATTGGGAAAAGTGGTAGTTGACTTCTTTAGATGTAAAATAGTGGAAAAATCAAGAAACTCGGAAAGCATTGACAGACAATTTGAAACCAATATTCTATTAACAAAAATCTATTTAAACTTATAAAATACAAATACCTGTGTTTTATTAACTTTATTTGTATACAATATTATTATAAATTGTAAGTAATTAATATTGTCGTTAATAATGTTAAATATAGTTTTTTTCCGGATTGCAAGCGTTTTTTAGATTTTTAATGAATAGTTTGTTTCAAATATTAAAAATTCGTCATTCGAATACGGCCTGGAACATTCAAGGCCACTACATTTTTACTGTACAAAAATTCCATGGCTTCAGGAGCGCTGTTAATGTAAACCTTTCAACCGCCTTCATTGTCACGTTCGCTTGCTATTTCAGCTGTCGCAGCAGAGCCTCCATATCAACATGTTTTAAGCTACCTTTTGAATTTCTGCGCAGCAACTGGGAGCGTTTTGTAAACGACGTTTTTCAATAATCAAGAGTAGTCGTACCAGAGTAGTCGGGGTTGTCCAAATAACTGAGACTTTCTTGCGACTAAAACTAACTTATTTTTTAATTGTGATTTACCTCTTAAAAACGCATTTGATACATCAGTGCTTGGAATGCTCGTCCTAAGAACAAATGACAAAAACAATTACTCCCATTAAAAATGATAATAATAACAACAACGCATTAGCAACTACTGATTTTGGAGAACTACAGAACTGCTAGCAAATCATTTTGAACTCCCCTTTACTAATAATCTGCCTTATATCTTTACACAAAACGTAGTTCAAACATTAGCCGATCAACTTTATAAAATTCCTGAAAGAATTAAATTTATTTCGTCTTTGTTATACACATACAAAGATAATAGTTGGTATTTTAGATGAAAACGCGCTTTTCCCTCCATATCTTGTAGCAATCAGAGAGCTCCGCAAAGTTAATGGCCAGCCCGTTGCCTTTCTTTGTGAGCTGTAAGGAATGAATTTACGAAAGTAAATCTCTGTTATGAAAAAAACTTTCCGCAAAGCTCCATCTCGGATTGCATACTTCCAAGCACAAACGTCCAGACACCCCTCCTTCCTCCTCAACCTATCACCCGGATTGAGGCACCTCTGTATTAGGCAGAACGCGGATATGATAATATTGCTGCTATGATGAAAGACCTTCCAACTGGCGAGAGTACAGCGTTTCTTGTCTGTTAAGGAACTCTTGAAAAGTCTGATTTTGAAACGAGATCTTGTGTACATGAAGACAAATTTTTCATTACATCCCTAAACAACAGCCAAGCAGGATTGCCAAACAAACGCAATTTTCATTCCTGCCCTAAACAGCCAAACTGGAATGAAAACCATCAGATCAAGTGTCGGTGGAGCAAGATGCTGAAGTGAAAATTAGTACTGTTAAGGGAGCCATTGGGGCAAAGAAAATTGCAAATGGTAGAACGCAATTTAAAAAATTCTTGATAAGTTGCAATGGGCCGTGTGGTACAAGTTTTGGTGGGGGAGGATGGAGACGTTCCAGAAGAAATGGGCATGAGAACTGTGACTAAATTTAAGGTGGCTTCTATAACATCTGTATGAGTGGAGAAGTCCTATTCAGGTTACAAAATGATTTTAACAGATAAAAGACACAGCCTGACTGTAGGAACGTTTGGAGAAAATCTTGATTACGTACTTCTTTGTAGGGCTTTTATCCAGCGTATAGTAGGTTACCCTTTACATCTCAATGGGACGCATATTCGTCCATACACTAGACATCAACTCACTTGCGGGCTACTTATATCTGGGGTCAGCAGAACGCGAGGACCTAACGTATTTTACGTACCTAAAATTCCGAGGTCTACTAATCATGTACTAGGCAGTTAAATCATTCATAGTTCTCTTTACACTGAATTTCAAATTATGAAATACTGCCATTAACTTTTCTGACTCATTTGTATCACGCTTATAACTAAATACCTAAATGTAAAATAAACACTGAGAAATCAAATTATGTATTTATATTACATGTTTTCAATATTTTTAAACCTAAGTTGCATTAATTCATTGATTTCGTCCATTAATTGATTTCGTCCATTAATTGATTTCATTCATTAATTGATTTCATTCAATTAATTACACAGTGCAATTTACCGTACGTGCGCTTGTCTACTTTGGGCTTTGCAATACCCACGATCTCGAGTTCCGATAGGGGCTTCATCACGTCTGCGTCCACTCCAACGCCCCCTCTCACGAGGGTACACTTTACCAGTAATCATTTCTGTCCGGCGCCCACGCTCCGCCTAGCGCGTAGCTTCCCTTGCAGTCGATTCCCGGGCGCGTATCTCCCCTTGTCGCTGCCGTCGCGCCGTCCATTTAACCCCTTCCCTCGCCGCCCCGCAGCCTTCGTGCTCGCTCCGTCGTTTACGGCGATCCGCCCTCGTTCGCGAGCGGGTGGTTGGTTCTCGGTTAGCCATCTAAAGTTAGCAGCGCCCAAAAACGAATCTCTACCAAACTATATCCAAAATTAACGGCTAATTAAATGCTAATTAAGTGCTCTATTCCCGAATTTTCCGCTCTTATAGTTTTCCCAAAATCGAAGGCTCAAATCCCAAAAATTCCCCTCGGCAGAACGCTGTGCGCAAGGAAGAGAGACGCTCCTTCCCCCAACCATAGTAATTTATAATTCATACTCTACGCCAAAATGTGCCAAAAAAAAAAAAAAATTAAAAAAAAAGTAATCTGTAATAACAGAATTTGCCGCTCACCGTTTAGTTAGAGTACCATGGGCTCGAATCCCAAAAATGAACCGCGGCCGAACGCTGGCGGAAGGAAGAGAGACGCTGCTTCCAAACCATGGCAATTTATAATTACTACTTTACGCCAAAATGTGCCCTAAACAAATACTAAAAGTAATCTGTAATAACAGAATTTGCCGCTCACCGTTTAGTTAGAGTACCTTGGGATCGAATCCCAAAAATGAACCGCGGCCGAACGCTGTGCGGAAGGAAGAGAGAAGCTGCTTCCAAACCATGGCAATTTATAATTATTACTTTACGCCAAAATGTGCCCTAAACAAATACTAAAAGTAATCTGTAATAACAGAATTTGCCGCTCACCGTTTAGTTAGAGTACCAAGGGCTCGAATCCCATAAATGAACCTCGGCCGAACGCTGTGCGGAAGGAAGAGAGACGCTGCTTCCAAACCATGGCAATTTATAATTACTACTTTACGCCAAAATGTGCACTAAACAAATACTAAAAGTAATCTGTATAACAGAATTTTCCGCTCACCGTTTAGGTAGAGTACCATGGGCTCGAATCCATAAATGAACCTCGGCCGAACGCTGTGCGGAAGGAAGAGAGACGCTGCTTCCAAACCATGGCAATTTATAATTACTACTTTACGCCAAAATGTGCCCTAAACAAATACTAAAAGTAATCTGTAATAACAGAATTTGCCGCTCACCGTTTAGTTAGAGTACCATGGGCTCGAAACCCATAAATGAACCTCGGCCGAACGCTGTGCGGAAGGAAGAGAGACGCTGCTTCCAAACCATGGCAATTTATAATTATTACTTTACGCCAAAATGTGCCCTAAACAAATACTAAAAGTAATCTGTAATAACAGAATTTGCCGCTCACCGTTTAGTTAGAGTACCATGGGCTCGAATCCCATAAATGAACCTCGGCCGAACGCTGTGCGGAAGGAAGAGAGACGCTGCTTCCAAACCATGGCAATTTATAATTACTACTTTACGCCAAAATGTGCCCTAAACAAATACTAAAAGTAATCTGTAATAACAGAATTTGCCGCTCACCGTTTAGTTAGAGTACCTTGGGATCGAATCCCAAAAATGAACCGCGGCCGAACGCTGTGCGGAAGGAAGAGAGACGCTGCTTCCAAACCAGTAATCTATAATTAAAAAATTACCGCTCACCGGTTAGTGTCAATAACATGGGTTCGAATCTCCAAAATTACCCTCCGCAGAACGCTGTGCGCAACGAAGAAAGACGCTCCTTCCAAACTATCCCAAATCATAATTCATACTCTACGCAAAAATCTACTATAGACTAATACCAAAAGTAATCTGTAATAAAAAAAATTTGCCACTCCCGTTTATTATAGTACCATGGGCTCGAATCCCAAAAATGCCTCTCGGCAGAACGCTGTGCGCAAGGAAGAGAGACCTTCATCCAAACCATTGCAATTTATAATTCATACTCTACGCCAAAATGTACCTAAACGAATATTAAAATAATCTATATTTTAATAATTTACAGCTCACCGGTTAGTGTGAATAACATGGTCTCGTATCCCAAAAATGTCCCTCGGCAGAACGCAGTGCGCAAGGAAGAGAGATGCTCCTTACAAACCATTGCAATTTTTAATTCATACTCTACGCCAACATGTGCCATAGACCAATACTAACAATAATCTGTAATAAGAAAATTGCCGCTGATCAGTTAGTTTGAATAACTTGGGCTCGAATCCCCAAAATAACCCTTTGGTGGAACGCTGTGACTAATATAAGAACTGTTCCTCCTAAACCATCCAATGTCACAATTCAGACTCTAGCCCTAAACAGGTGCTAAAAGTAATATGTTATTAAATATTGGCCCCTGACTGGTTAGTTTAAATTGCTCAGATTTAAATTGCAGGAATGTACCTTCTGGGAAGTCATCTAATATTAGCAGCGCCAAAAAACGAATTTCTACCAAACTATAAGTATATTCAAAATTAACGGCTAATTAAATGTTAATTAAGTGCTCTATTTTCGAATTTTCCTCTCCTATAGTTTTCCCAAATTCGTGGGCGCTGCTAGCAGACTTAAGTTAGCAGCTTCCAGAAACGAATCTCTTCCAAACTATACCCAAAATTAACGGCTAATTAAATGCTAATTAAGTGCTCTATTCCCGAATTTTCAGGGCTGTACAAACAGAAACAATTAACATTGGTTCTTACGGGCGAAAAAACATTGAAACGTATAAATCTCAGAAAAAATTTCAAACCCTACCCAAACATTAACATGAATTAACGGCTCTAGGAAAAAAATTACTCATGCATTTATATTTATTGTAGCTAAAGTAGAGGTGTAGAAGGCATGTAAACAATGAAAACTCGCATGTAAAAAGGATTGTAAAAAATAATAAGTAAAATTATTTCAACTCTAAAATTTACATTATCACTTCACGCGTAAGAAACAATACGATCTTTTCTTTGCAATTTGATTCCGCATGACCACGCGGTATGGTGCGTACGAATTTCTTTTTCTCATGACGCAGTCTCTTCAAAATGCTATTGTGAACTCCCTTTTGAATATTGTGAGAATCATACTGACCTGTCCCCAAAGGGTCGGTGGCCATAATGAAGGGTAGAATATGATTGCTCGTGAGCGAACACAGACTGATGACTGCAATGAAAAAATAAAAAAATAATGATTGTGATCATCGTCCTTTTTCATTTAGATTTTTATCGCAGTGTCTACTTCCACAGAAAGAAATACACTACCGTGCCTGCGAGTTGCCCAGACTTACAGGTATATGAATCCAACTTGATCGCGATCGGTGCCAGGAGAAAAAGTAAGCAAAATAATTAGGAAAAGGGCAGAAAAAGGCAAAAATAAGACTAAATAAAAAAAGGCAAAAATAAGGCAAAATGGCAAAAAAGGCAACACGCTAAAATAGACAAAATAAAAATCCACTAAAACAAAAACAGAAGTACAACTAAGTGATTCCAATTGTTAAAAGTCATAAAATAGTAACAATAACAAAAAGGCATTTTGCCAAACTTCCGGGCTCCATTAATGACATATTGCTCATTGTAGCGACTGAAAAAGACAGTCTATACTGACTTGTAGATATACCCCGTATTTTATTTTGTTCTTAGATTGTTTATGATTAATATTCAAGGAGAATCACTCCTATCGCATAGGGTTCAATATTGCATAATAAAACAAGCAAATTAGATTACAGTACGGATAAGTCCCTTCAGAGAAGTTTGCGAATGACAATTCAAAAAAAAGTTTCATCGATGAATCATCAATCGTCCCATTCACATTCATTTAATCATATACTGGTATACTCGTACGTATGCGCTTTCCAAACTGATTTTAGTGCCCAAATGTACTTGTAGTGGTTGTTAAGTAATTGAAATTTGTTGAAAATTGTATTTTTCAATTTCTTATAAATTCCACTACCTAAGTTTTAAATATTTCATTCAGAGAATTATTAAAAAGTAGGCGAATAAAGTTAAAGGCAGACGTTTTGTTTTTAATTCTAACAATTATATTAACCCGCCGTTGCTCACGTTGTGAGAAAAAATCTCACATTTCTTCATTTATTTCAGTAGCAACTACATTACAACACAGGGAGATAACGCTGTAGCAATGCCTTCTCCCATGCCTCAGCTCTCCATCCGATCGTCATTCTTATCAGTTCGGCGAAAGGAATCAATCTGTCAAGACGCTGATGTACGCAGCGCGTCCTGGGAGATAATTTGTCAAGCGAGCGACCGCGTTATATTGCGACAACAGTATCGAAGTGAATGTTTAGAATTCTCTTCCGGTGATTCTTTCCCGGTGTCTTGCTCGATTCGTGCTTGCGTGAAGATCAGAAAAGTTTTAGAACTCATCTTTGTTGTGTTCTTTCTTTTTATATCATACGTAAGATCATAAAGGTATGATTCATAGATTTGGCAAATATATCTTTCTGTACACTTTCGCGGTAGTTTCCGTTAGTTACATTTTGTTATTTGTAGAAAAGCATATGGCGGAAGAGAAAATATTAATGTGGTTCGAAGAAGAGGAAGATCAAAATGTTTTGATTGACATGAATTCTGACTCAGATGGTGAACCCGAGCAGGAAGACCGTAAATTACGTACTCACAACTGCTGAAACTACAATTACTGATCGAAAAAATGGAATAGGTTTCTGGGGAATTCTGTGAAGAACATTTGTTGCATCTCATAATATTATTAAAAATAAGAACCATTAAAAAGATCTTAAAATCGATGAAACTAACGAAAAATGCGAGTTCATGAAAACGACGGGAAAAGGTTAAAAAATGACTTACCAGTAGAAGTCGCCGAAAAAAGCAAAAAAAAGTATAAAAATGCGCACTTCCTCATCAATATTTTTAAATATTTATTAATATTAATAATATATAGTATTAATATTGGTTCTTCAAAAAATTTCTTAAAAAATATATAGGTGTAAATTGAACATGTTTCAATTATTAATTTTAATTAAACATTGCGCTTCTGTTTCCTCGCTTTAGAATAGTTAATGTATATTAGCGTTCAATGTCAATACAATCGTGCAAGAAGGAAGTTTGGGATGCGTGGGAAGACTCTTTATGAGTAAAAAGGCAACGTTTCTCCATTCTTTATCACTTTTCTCTTTATCACATCTTTTATTTTGGAGATTCGAACCCATGTTATTCACACTAACCGGTGAGCGGTAAGTTTTTTAATTATAGATTACTTTTAGTATTCGTTTAGGGCACATTTTGGCGTAGAGTATGATTTATAAATTACTATGGTTTGGAAGGAGTGTCTCTCCTCCTTCCGCACAGCGTTCTGCCGAGGTTCATTTTTGGGATTCAAGCCCATGGTACTCAAACTAAACAGCGGTTCATTTTTAGGATTCGATCCCAAGGTACTCTAACTAAACGGTGAGCGGCAAATTCTGTTATTACAGATTACTTTTAGTATTTGTTTAGTGCACATTTTGGCCTAAAGTAGTAATTATAAATTGCCATGGTTTGGAAGCAGCGTCTCTCTTCCTTCCGCACAGCGTTCGGCCGCGGTTCATTTTTGGGATTCGAGCCCATGGTACTCTAACTAAACGGTGGCGCAAATTCTGTTATTACAGATTACTTTTAGTATTTGTTTAGTGCACATTTTGGCCTAAAGTAGTAATTATAAATTGCCATGGTTTGGAAGCAGCGTCTCTCTTCCTTCCGCACAGCGTTCGGCCGCGGTTCATTTTTGGGATTCGAGCCCATGGTACTCTAACTAAACGGTGTGCCGCAAATTCTGTTATTACAGATTACTTTTAGTATTTGTTTAGGGCACATTTTGGCGTAAAGTAGTAATTATAAATTGCCATGGTTTGGAAGCAGCGTCTCTCTTCCTTCCGCACAGCGTTCGGCCGCGGTTCATTTTTGGGATTCGAGCCCATGGTACTCTAACTAAACGGTGAGCGGCAAATTCTGTTATTACAGATTACTTTTAGTATTTGTGTAGGGCACATTTTGGCGTAAAGTAGTAATTATAAATTGCCATGGTTTGGAAGCAGCGTCTCTCTTCCTTCCGCACAGCGTTCGGCCGCGGTTCATTTTTGGGATTCGAGCCCATGGTACTCTAACTAAACGGTGTGCGGCAAATTCTGTTATTACAGATTACTTTTAGTATTTGTTTAGGGCACATTTTGGTTTAAAGTAGTAATAATAAATTGCCATGGTTTGGAAGCAGCGTCTCTCTTCCTTCCGCACAGCGTTCTGCGCGGTTCATTTTGGATTCGATCCCAAGGTATTCTAACTAAACTGTGAGCGGCAAATTCTGTTATTACAGATTACTTTTAGTATTTGTTTAGGGCACATTGTGGCGTAAAGTAGTAATTATAAATTGCCATGGTTTGGAAGCAGCGTCTCTCTTCCTTCCGCACAGCGTTCGGCCGAGGTTCATTTATGGGATTCGAGCCCATGGTACTCTAACTAAACGGTGAGCGGCAAATTCTGTTATTACAGATTACTTTTAGTATTTGTTTAGGCACATTTTGGCGTAAAGTAGTAATTATAAATTGCCATGGTTTGAAGCAGCGTCTCTCTTCCTTCCGCACAGCGTTCGGCCCGGTTCATTTTGGGATTCGAGCCCATGGTACTCTAACTAAACGGTGAGCGGCAAATTCTGTTATTACAGATTACTGTTAGTATTTGTTTAGGGCACATTGTGGCGTAAAGTAGTAATTATAAATTGCCATGGTTTGGAAGCAGCGTCTCTCTTCCTTCCGCACAGCGTTCGGCCGCGGTTCATTTTGGGATTCGATCCCAAGGTACTCTAACTAAACGGTGAGCGGCAAATTCTGTTATTACAGATTACTGTTAGTATTTGTTTAGGGTACATTGTGGCGTAAAGTAGTAATTATAAATTGCCATGGTTTGGAAGCAGCGTCTCTCTTCCTTCCGCACAGCGTTCGGCCGAGGTTCATTTATGGGATTGGAGCCCATGGTACTCTAACTAAACGGTGAGCGGCAAATTCTGTTATTACAGATTACTTTTAGTATTTGTTTAGGGCACATTTTGGCGTAAAGTAGTAATTATAAATTGCCATGGTTTGGAAGCAGCGTCTCTCTTTCCCTTTCCGCACAGCGTTCGCCGCGGTTCATTTTTGGGATTCGAGCCCATGGTACTCTAACTAAACGGTGAGCGGCAAATTCTGTTATTACATATTACTTTTAGTATTTGTTTAGGGCAAATTTTGGCGTAAGGTAGTAATTATAAATTGCCATGGTTTGGAAGGAGCGTCTCTCTTCTTTGCGCACAGCGTTCTGCGGATGGTCATTTTGGGGATTCGAACCCATGTTTTTAACACTAACCGGTGAGCGGTAAATTTTTTAATTATAGCTTTCTTTTAGTATTTGTTTAGGGCACATTTTGGCGTAGAGTATGAATTATAAATTACTATGGTTGGGGAAGGAGCGTCTCTCTTCCTTGCGCACAGCGTTCTGCCGAGGGGAATTTTTGGGATTTGAGCCTTCGATTTTGGGAAAACTATAGGAGCGGAAAATTGGGATAGAGCACTTAATTAGCATTTAATTAGCCTTTTTGAAAATTCGGGAATAGAGCACTTAATTAGCATTTAATTAGCCGTTAATTTTGGATATAGTTTGGTAGAGATTCGTTTTTGGGCGCTGCTAACTTTAGATGGCTTTCTCGGTTCTGCGCGCCGGGCCACCCCACACACGACGCGCAGTGGGCGGTGCTCGCGCTCCTGGGGCGAAAATTGTTCCAGATGAGAAATAAAACGAAACTACTAGTGCCACAGAATGGCACGGACATTCTCGTACTATATTGTTTTCTAATTTCTTCGATCTGGGCCAACTTTATTTTCTTGCTCCATCATCTTGCTAGCTACCATCAATCCCCGCCCAAAGTACATTTTTTGACGTTTTCAATTTTTGGTTTCCTAATCGCACATTCAAAGTACTACTTTTATAATATTACAGAAGAGAAATTTGAAAATAATAAATTCTACTTAATATTTGTTCTGTTATCAAAAAAATATGAGGTATATTGATACTTGCGCACTGTCTCAAACTCTTTAATAATCACTGGAAAGTATGCTTTGTACTTAAAATAAAATTTTATAAATATACACATAAAGAAAGAGATTAATATTATTAAAACTATTAAGAATAATTAGTTTTCATTAGTTTTATCGATAATAATTGTTCTTTAAATGAATATTAAAAAGTTACATTTTTAATAATACTTATCACCTTTGAAATGTTCTTTAAATGGCTTTAGCAAACATTTTAATATATATCTAGAATTATGTACACAGATGAAGCTTTAAACGCGTTTTTTTCTCGAAATTAGATCGGTGTGTGTTAGGGCAATATTGCTGCTAAATTATATTTTATCTACAGTTAATTAAATGCTGAATAAAAACTAATCGATCATCTATTAGGATATTAGAAATTAGAAAGTCTATTAGGATAAATTAACTCTACTGCAAATTGTTTATTGTTCTTCGTTTTGTAAGTTTGTTCATTTTATTGTATATTGTATTTATTTTATTTTCCCAAAATTGTTCAATTATGTAAAAAAGTTTATAAGATATATTATATATTCTTTATATCAACTTCATAATTGATTCAAGTCTTTTTATCTGAGTAATTTTTAATTTACAAATATTAAAATACAAATATATTTTCATATATTACAAATAATGCATATTGATTGAAATCAAAGATTTTTTAAATAATCATTTGATTTAAATGGTGATTAAATCACATGATTTAAATTATACCAGCCTTATACCTATTCTCAAAGAAAAGAGTCTTTTTGAGGAAATTTTGAAAATGTCCCAAGGGCTTTATGTAAATTACCCCCGAAAATTAATTAATGTTTTTCAAAATTGCAAATCCTCGACTCAGACCAGATCGACACTTAGTTTGGAAGAAATCGTACGCATATTTCTGGCACTAGTGATGTTCACATACAGTAGAGGGACGGATGGACAGTCAGACGGACGTTTTGCCGTCAATCCAATTTTCGGTGTGAAGGATCCACAAACATGGATTTTCGCTACACCACGTGTTAGAGGACCTTTTTTCTAAATTTAGCAACTGGATTTATCCACTTTTTCGTTATCAGGTCCCGGTAGTAAGAGTTTTTCGGCTGAAAATTCACCGTTTTATCGCGTAGCATTACATCACTTTGTCTCTACTGCGTAATTGGTAGCGAGAAAGTAAATATGGAGAATAAGGGACTATTTAGGGAATACTTGGGAAGTCTTGTTCATTTGCGGTCTGAATCATATGGATTGAATTATCAGTTATATGTATATTTAGGAGGACAAGTAGGTCAAATATATTTTTTTGTCTCGAGATAAAAGTACGAATTTACGATAAAAATGTTTTCTATCCCTCACAAGTTTTCTTTTTCTCTACCATGTAGCAGTATGTGCGCACATTGTATTAGTGCAATTTGGTCTCGTCCGCGAGCACGCCAGTGTGCTGAGTTCCATGCCGCTACCGCTGGCAAGCAGTGGATGGTGATCTCCTTCCAGATGTTTGGTTTGGTTTTTTAGAGTTTCTGGGCGCGTCAATTGCTTTGCTCATTAGTCCCATGAGTGTAGTGCATGTTTTTTTCTCGGGAGATGACGGTGATTTTCCTCCGCTGGATGGCGAGATCCGGCACCGACCTACCGACGGCTAGTGGGGTTTCCCCCAAACCAGGACTCTCCCACCAGCGGGGAACCGCCCCAGCCGGGACAAGATCTAAACTGCCGACCGGTCTCCCGGAATATGTGAGAGTGTGATGCATGTTAATGTAAATGTGTGTGTAAGAGAAGAGGATAGAACAAGGAAGAGGAAGGAAAGATCGCGCGCGGTTCGTGGCCCGTTTGATAGGGTACTGCTCCGGCATTCGCCTGGTGTTGATCGGAGAAACCACAGAAAATTACCGATCAGAGCAGCCGGCCGTTAGAATTCTCCTCCATGCAGCGACAAAATTCGACCTAGCTGAAAAGCTAGTGTCGAAAATTTTGCCGCCGTCAGGACTCGAACCTATGACCTCTCGGTCAGAGGCACTGCACTGCACTGCAGTTGATGCATTGAGCTATCGCTCCCGGTCCTTCCAGATGTGAAAATGCTGCAAATATGAGAAAAATCGAAAATAATTTCAATCTTAGGGGACATTTACGAAAGTACTTGATCCTTTGCTCACATATATTTCCAAGTTATGTTTAGCATATTATGAGAAAATGAATATTTCCCGATATTTTTGATCTGGCTCAATAAGCTATAAATTTTAAAAGACTTCTTTGAATTTTGGAGGAAATTTACATCAAGCCCCTAGAACATTTTCAAAATTTTGTTAAAAAATAGCTACCATGTTTTCTCTTAAATTTATTGTAATAATTACATTTGTTATAATAATTACGTTTCTTGTAAGAAATACACTTATAAAGATGGTATAAAGCCGGATTACATTGTTAACTCTAAAATTTTGAAAATTTCAAAACTATGAAATTTTTTGGACACCCTCTTAAGGCTACAATACTGTAGACCGAAGTTTTTTCTTCAAATTAAATTTGTTCTCCACAAATTGCACTCCAATTTTGGTAATAAAATTATGATCATTTTATTTTCGTTTGAGTATAATACAGAATAAAATGAACTTTTCATAATTATGATGTATCCACAATTATGTTTATAATCAAAACATTCATTAATCACCACCCTGTCTAATGGATACTCATTTATCTTCATTATGTTACCGATATGATCACTTGCCATAACTATTACGAGCACTTCTATTTACCTACCTTCATAACACCTCCATTCAAAAAAATTATGTCAGTGCCAACATTTTTATTACACTAGCAGGTTTCGATGGCCTAGGCATTGTCATCACATGACATGCGGTTTAGAAGTCTGAAATTTATCAACCCTTTCAGACATCTAATGTGATTATAAAAGCTAAGTTGTTTAAAAGTGCTATAACAAGTAACAACTAGTGGGAATTCCAAAACTGTTCCTTATTTTAGTGTCGTTAATTATTACTCAACCAGTATTACATATTTTAAACGTAGATATCATTTAAAGAGGGGAAAATTGCTGTGGAAAATATATATAAGGCATTAATAATGAAAGTGCAGGACTGGTTTGAAAATAATTTTTGATCTTCGCAATTTTCAACATTTCTTAGACGTTAATGAAAATCCGATCTGTATCATTTTTATTCATCGTCGTGTTTCAAATATAGCAAAAAATAAAGGAAAACAATAGTTAATTTTCCACAAAATTTTGAAAACATTACAGGGGCTTTGTACAAACGTTTTTTTTTAATATCTCTGAAATTACACTCCGAGATTTTTCTTTTGGCATTTATGCCAAGTAATATCTCAAAATTTTTTATCCAGCACTAAGAGACCTTATTCCTGACGCGCGCGCGCGCGCGTGTGTATGTGTGTGTGTGAAGTTACACTTCAAGCGAATCGAAAATTTGGGGTCGAATTTTTGAAGCGATTTCAATACTTTCCCTGCCAATGCATTGGGAGGAAAGGTAAAAATGTTGGTGACGTTAACAGCTAGTGCTAAAGTATTTGGAATGGCAACTAATGCCTGTCCAATAAACCGTTTGCTCCGTTCGCTCGCCCTCGTGGCCCACTGCTGCTCCGTTAGAGCGACAGACCGGAAACGTCCGCGGCCGCAGCGGCGACCACAACGCACAAAAGAGGGCGGCGGGTGGCAGAATCCGCGCCGCCCGCCCCGTACTCACCGCCCACCCCTCCTCCCCGCACACCCCGCCCGCCCCCCCGCCTCCCCGCACACCCCGACACCCCGACACCCCGCCCACCCCGCCCAAAACGCCCACCCCGCCCACCTCGCTCACCCCGCCTCCCCGCACACCCCGTCCTCCCCGGACATCCCGCCCACCCCGCCCGCCCACCCCGCTCACCCCGCCTCCCCGCACACCCCGTCCTCCCCGCACACCCCGCCCGCCCACCCCGCTCACCCCGCCTCCCCGCACACCCCATCCTCCCGCACACCCCGCCCGCCCACCCCGTCCTCTCCGCACACTCCGACACCCCGACACCCCGCCCACCCCGCCCAAAACGCCCACCCAGCCCATCTCACCCTCACGCGGTTTATTAAGCTGGTGCGGTGCCGGCGGCGAGTGAAGCCTGGGTGGTTGGAGTGGCGCAAGCAACATGGCCGGCGCGGGCGATGTATGAAACCTGGGCGGTCAGGGAGACGCGGGCAGCGCGGCCGGCGCGGGCGATGTGTGAAGACTGGACGTCCCGGTTGTTGCGGGGGTGGTGCGGGAGGAGCGGGTAGTGGCAACGCCTCGTTTTCGCCGGGTTAGCTTCCATTTGTTTAATGATGTTTTGCCATTTACTGTAATTCGTTCGAGCGCCCTAAGCGGTAACCCACGGTGCTGTCGCGAGATTCGGCGTAGGCGTCGCACGGTGCCATCGACCTCGAGGTTCATCGGGTTTTGAAGGAGATATCGAGCTGGCAGCTTCACAGAGTTTTCTAAAAATGAAGTTGTAAATATTCAAATGAGATCGTTCATGTTGCTCTAGTAATCGATCGGCGCAACAGTCTTCTGGAATACATGCGTAGTTAGATAATATTATGGGAACCGCAAAGAAAAGAATGAATGGTAGAAATACAATAAGACTGTTCTTTACGTACAATTTTGGATATGATAATGCCAATAGTGGCATTTGTCTGAAGAGTCAAAAGGAAATGATGTTCTAGTTCAGGTGGGTCAGCACAGACCGTGGACGAATACTTTGTAATAGAAAAAAAAATTGAATTTTGGATTGAAGAAATGATATGATTTTGATGATGGTGATGATGATGATGATGATGATGATTGTGATGATAATTGCTAAACTTTCGAAAGTTGATAATCTTTAACTCAATTTTCAATCCAAGATTCAGAATATTCTATTATGTCTACAATTTGTATCATTCTACACGTAAAACACTTTCAATGCGATTGTTACACTAAAAACATTTTGATACGTAGAAGCATTATTGTAGTAGTAACTGTCGTTATTGTTGTTTGTAATGCAAACAGTAATGGCAAAAGAGCGGACATCATTTATCTTTCAGAAATCGGATATTACAGAGTGCTAAATTGTATCGGATAATCCATTATTGCGATGAATTGAAGGAGATGAGAATTTGAGACACCGCAAGGAATTATTTTTTTCAGGTTTTCTTGTCAGAGACATGATGGTTGTGTATGCTGCAGTTGTTAGCGCTAAATCAAGAGTGACGAAACAAAAGTGAAAATTCCAGCATGGCACAGAAACGTTGATGACACCTACAGTTGAGAGGTTTCTGGGAACAGACATAAGACGACTGTGTGCCTCAACCGCATTTGGGATCGATGGTGGCCTGCAGACACTGCCATCGCCAACGCTAACCTAAATTTCTCCAGATTCTTTTTCCCTCTCTTCACTCTCCACTCACATGAGGAAAGAACCCTCTCTGTCCACTCTGCCCTTCCCTTCTACTCTCTCACGTCTGTCTGTGACATGTCAGAAAATTCCTCTTTCTCGACTCACCTTGCCCTCCGCACGTTGGTTATCAAATCGCGCCCTCCGCCCACGTCATTCACGCCACGCTTGTCCTATTGGCCGCCGTCCTCTCCCTCCCCGCTCTCCCTGACCTCGTCATCCTCTTTTCCCCCGCCATCCTTGCCACCTCGTTCCCCTTCGTCGCCCGGTCCCCCCACCCCCTCTTCGTCTTCTCCACCTCTTCGTCCCCGCCACCCTCTTCGCCATCGCCCCCCCTCGTCTCGACGCCCTGTTTGCCATCGCCGCCCTCCTTGCCCGCACCACCCTCTTTACCGTGACCACCCTCTTCGCCATTACCACCCTGTTCGCCTTCACCACCCTTTTCACATTAATCTCCCTAGCGGCCCTCGTCACCCGCAGTACCTTCATTACACTCGCCACCACAGCCACCACCACCGCACTCGCCTCGTCTCCTTGGCCTTCGCCCTGTTCCCTGCCGTCGCCCGCCCCGCTGTCCTTCCCTCGTCACCGTGTCCGCGTGCATCCCCTCCTCTATCCCCATCCCGGCGCTGCACGTGAAGCGCCGATCCTCGGTGTTAACACGCGTCATCTGCCAAATGCCGCCCGTCAAGGGAAGCTTCGCTCTTGTCGCCGAGCAGCTCAGCAGCCACGGCGCTCCCCATTGTCACCCGCGCCCCACGCCCGTCTCCCCGCCACGTCCGCCCATCTGTTCTGCACTCGCGCCACGCCACGCAACGCCACTCCTCCGGTATTATTAGATGGAGAGCGCACTTCGATCCGCCTCTTGAATGCCGTTTTCGCCACTTGTACTCCGCCAGTTTATGCACCATACGTTCCTTACTACTGGAAACCTCTCTAGTCCGACCTCGCACCCTCTTCCGTCCAGCCGCTTTCGTCTCATCTTGTCATATGCATCATCTGCCCGGATGATCCCCCTTCATCCTCCCTACCCTTAAACTTCCCTATATCCCCTAACACCTTCCCGCAGAAGCTTTATTCGCTTCGCTGCACGGCCACGCCTTTACGTGGCTCTCTCATTTCTGTCTTTCCGCTTGCCGCGTGCGGCCCACACCATTTCAGCACGCGTAGATATCGCCACTTCGTTCCCGGAGTATCAGCACACACGCACACACCCCGTAGCCTTTTCACAGCGCGGGCGGTATGATTCCCCTCAACGCTCGCATTTGCCCCACTCTGCTCGCACGCGCGCCCGGATGTGAGCACGCCCGTGCGTGCGTGCGTGCACTCGCGAGAGTGTCGACGCCGCTTAAGTACCGCCGACGCGGCGCGGCGCCGGGCCCCGCCCCATCGAGCAACCAGGCGATTAGGGAGTAGCGTCCAGCGCATTGCGAACGAGCAGGCGAGCTGGTGTCCGGGGCCGATAGCGCGGGGTGACGGGCGGGAGAGCGGGCGGGCGCGCAGGCGGGCTCCCAGGCAGCCGGGTGAGGCGCAGGCGCAGCGCAGGCGGGCGGGTGAACGGGCGGGCGAGCGTGCGGGCGAGCGGGCGGGCGAGCGGGCGGGCGAGCGGGCGGGCGAGCGGGCGGGCGAGCGGGCGGGCGGGCGAGCGGGCGGGCGAGCGCGCGGGCGGGCGAGCGGGCGGGCGAGCGGGCGGGCGAGCGGGCGGGCGAGCGGGCGCGGGCGAGCGGGCGGGCGAGCGGGCGGGCGAGCGGGCGGGCGAGCGGGCGGGCGAGCGGGCGGGCGAGCGGGCGGGCGAGCGGGCGGGCGAGCGGGAGCGGGCGAGCGGGCGGGCGAGCGGGCGGGCGAGCGGGCGGGCGACGGGCGAGCGAGCGGGCGGGCGAGCGGGCGGGCGAGCGGGCGGGCGAGCGGGCGGGCGAGCGGGCGGGCGGGCGAGCGGGCGGGCGGGCGGGCGGGCGAGCGGGCGGGCGGGCGGGCGAGCGGGCGGGCGGGCGAGCGGGTGGGCGGGCACGCGAGCGGGCGAGCGGGCCAAGCGCCGGGACGCAGGGGGTGGGGGTGGGAGTGGCCGACGGCGGCGTACGGGGCGGACAGTACTGACGGGCCCTGCGTAACTGAATCACGAGAACTGCTTCAAGAGCAAGTGGGGATCCCGGGAGGGGGAGAGTGCTTCTGTTTGCGGGGTATGAGCACTCTGAACACATGGTCGTTTACGATCGTTGTTGAGGACGTTTAGCGTGTTGTTTGTTTCGTGAATGGCGGTGTCAGAAGAGTGTAAATTACGTCATTTATTTGGTAGAAAGAGTGAGCTGCTTACATGAGTGCTACGCACAGATGATGTCTGCCATGAAAGGACAAGAAAGAAAAAAGTGAGAAAAAGAAGAAAAAATCGACATTCACCAAGTCAAATATTGCTGTTTAGTATTTCTTAGAGTCACTTTTACTTTTCCTCCCTGTACAAGAAATAGAGTTGGAACTAACTCGCAATATGATCTTGAATTACGATCGTAAAATGCATATTTAAGGCTCTTTTCAGCTGTATCTTTACTCATAAATTAAGATCTTTTAGTGCTGGTGCATTGATGTCTAAGACTGGTGCATGGTGAAGGGACATATACCATTTTGTACCCGAAAATCGATATATATATATATATATATATATATATATATATATATATATATATATATATATATGGTATGGATGGGTTGATGGATAGGTGGATGGACGGATACCTCAAACATGTTCACTTAGAATCATGTGAGCAAACATTTGGTAATACATCAGGAGTAAGATCTAGTCGGGCCTTCTGAAGATCATTAAGACAATTTGATTTTGGGGGTTATTTAAGTGAAGCCTCCGAGATATTTTCAAGATTTTCTGGAAATGATCCACAATTTTGTTTTGAATTTTCTTTTATTGCTCGTATACAAGAAAATGCATTGATAAGTACGGTATAGTTCATATTTCTATTAAAACTTCTAACATTTAGAAAATTACAAAGGATTTTCATTTAAATCATATATTTTTGTTTAGAAGTATGAGCTTTCTACTCGAGCAAATTTCGTTTGTTTGTTTGTTGCTTTCTTTGTTATTTAAGGTTGCATTAACATCTAGGTCATTAGCGACCACTATTGGCATTAACGTTATGGTAGCTATGAAGGTGAAACGAAATGGTGATGATAAGGGGGTGAAAGGACGAACACAAATATAACCATGTCCGACGTGGGACTCGAACCCGCGACCCTTCGGTTCGAGATCCCTATGACACTACTGCCTTAGCGATCTCGGCCACCGGGCCGACGTTTGTTGCTTTGTTTTGTTTTTCTTTTAATGGGAGGTAGTCGGATCCAGATGTTTTATTGCTGTTATTAGTAACCGTTTTTAGTATAAACACTAAATTTTAATAAAATCATAAAATTAACAGAATGAACACATGTCTGTTGGCATATGTTAATTATTTCATTTATTAGCATATGTTTTCATTTCACTGTGTGAGTTGCAATTGATCTATTAAAAGCTTTGACATTTCTTCAACGAGAAAGCTCGTGAGAGTAAAATTGTTGCTGCAGGAGCTAACATAACGATAGATTCAAAGAGATTTTTAAATACAGATCTTTGTTAGTGTATGTAAATGTAATGTTTAATAACCGCGCAACTTTTTTTGACCGATGGCTTGAATTGTGGGTAGAGTGGGAGTATTAATTAAAATATCGGCCACCAAAGTTTTTGAAGCGATGTCAACCTCTAGAAAATCAAATTCAAATCCACATTTCAATGCAATGCATTTCTGGTAATTTTCTTGACCTGGAAAGCTTACAATCTTTGTTTGCGTAAAGAGAAGACCCTTGTCGAATTTATAATGAATTCCTTCTTATTAACTGTGATAGTCTAAATAGTAACTGACTAGACAAAGTTTATTAAATACTTAAAATACTACAAATCAACCTTCCACTTGCAAAATCTGTGGAAAGTTGGTGATAATATGTAAAATAAATAGTTACAAAGTATGATCAATTGGTGTTCTTGATTGTTACTTTGTTTACCAGACATGTCTGGGAAATTGAAAGGATTATTGGGTCTTTTAATCTATAATATTTGAATCGTAGAAATTGTTGCTTCAATGTAAGAAGTCCGATCCAAAGCATTTCTTTTAGAAAACATCAAAATCTTGTTCAGTTTTTTGTGGGATTTTCTATATTCCATACTGTGAATATGCATAACTTTTCCAACTTTTCTTCAGCCACATCTGACACATCTCTAATTTTCGGCATGAACCCTTGTTCCGCAAAATTTTAAGATGTGTTCCAACTTCCCAAGCCATTTTTCAACCTTGTGGCACGGATGTTTTCTGCACACATCCATTCAATTGTAGATCTTTGAATGATGACACGTACTTGTTTAAGCCTCTGAGGAATTATTGAGTAATAATAGTAAGAGGTCGAAACGTTTTAATTTTTTGTCGTTCATTTCCACTACTTTTGATGCGAGTTTCGAAAGTTGCTGTCGAGCTCGAAGAAAGCAAAACATAGCTTATCGACGTGGTTTAGATTTCCACTGCCTGTTGCCTTATCGGATTATGAGAGAACTGGACAACGATGTTCTGTGCATTTGTGTTCGAGCCGATAGCAATGGATAAAGATGCGAATTTTTTAAAGCAATGGGCAAACCCATTACTCTTACGTATAGAGAACTGTATTATGGGGACTATTTTGACACTTAAATTTGAATATATAGAAAACGTGACCTTCCTTTTCCTAAAACATCTACATTATAAGAATAAATTACTCAAATTAGAAACTAATGACTTAGTTTGATAATTTAAATACTGTTTACTTCACTGTTTTACTTACACTTTATTTACAAATAATTGTAGAAACGTGTGCCTGTGATGGTTAACAAAAATTATTAAAGTTTCTCGGAATTGTGTAGAAAAAGAGTGAAAAGTTTAATATTGCTTGTAAGAACGTAAATATTTTTTTCCGAAATAGGACGGGAGTTAGGGTAATTATTCCAGACCAGAGGTGATATACGGTGTATTATATATGTGCTCGTTATACCTAACCACAACTTCGAGACGTTTTACACGCCATTGGAACACATCTATGGTTAACATGCCTCACGTCTCCGTGACACTGAACTGCCAAATATTATTAAATAATGATTTTCTATCTAAAAAAACACATACATTTCGATTTCAAAGGCAAGGCAAAGGCCTTAATTTGATTTTAGAAAATTTACTAATATGTAGAATTGCTTTATTGTGAAATAGAGACGATTTTCGCCATAATTCAGATTAACACGAGAAAATTCTGAACTCGTATTGTTCTCACTCTTTAGTTTTTGTATTTTATTGAAAATTTTACGTCATCCCTGCTTCGCTCTACTTTCCAGTTCCAAGTAAAAAACTCAGTTGTACTTTTCGCATACTTTAGGATATAATACCTTTGCAGTCTCCGAAGGTATTTAAAAATTAGCTGTGTGCCTTTAAGATATTAATTTTCACGTTCAACTTCATTGAATTATTTTTTTGGAATTTAGTGTCAGCTTTAAAGGGAATAACGCTGAATAAAATGTGCTTCAAGAAAAATGCTCTACCAGTGAGTATATCTTTTGAACGCAAAATGGTTATTTGACATATTAGCTTCGTCGGTTGAGATTTGTGGGCAGAGGGCTTTTTGTAATTTCCAATATGTTCAATGAATTTGTTTCGCAATGTAATATCACAAAAATTCCGTAAAATACAGCTCTGGCTTGATTTGTGAGTATTAAATTCGTAAAATTGGCAGTCGATTGCCGCAGTTCTTTCAATTGTTTGATTCATTAGCATTTAATTTATTGAAATTTTAAAGAGTCCGAGCACAATTGTATAATTGAAAACATTTGATAGTTTTTCTTTGGAACACAATTATTTGATTCTCTGCTATACATAAATAAAATTAGGTAAGTAGTGCTTACTTATGTGTAAAATGTGTGAAAAAGAGTCTTTAAAAGAATCTTGAAAAAGAGATCGTCAGATGATAGTTACGCTTTGTTTTTTCCAATTGAGCCTGTAACTTCACAGCTTTTTGCAACTTTCCTCTAATCTGAATATGTTTGGTGATTACGAGATGGACTCTTTTTTTATTACCACTTCACATAGCATGTTCGATTCAACGGCAAAGAATGAGAGAAAACTTCGGGAAATAAACGTTTTAATTTATAGACATACATCTTTATTTTTATTTTTAGAGTTGCGGTCAAGCACAGGACACCTAAACAGGGCACAATGAGGGATGATGTCAAGAAGATAAGCACCCTCAGAACTTTACCTTTGACTCGATTCGTGTGTGTCGCCATCTTCTCGTCATAGCTACTGCTAATTTACATTGAAGATGATATTTCTTATCGAATAGGCTTTATCAATTTCAAGACTATCTTTTTAGTGAAATTCACACTTTTCAATTACGTTTATAATTTTTTATGATTTTATGATCAAAACTTTCGTGACTGTGGAGTTCTTATCGATCGTAGGAATAACTTTTCAACGTATCAATGTATTTCGTGAGACCGTAGCCCTTGGTTCGTTGTGTAGAAAGGGAGCCGGGTGATACTCCAAAGAACTGAAAGCTGTGGGGCTTAGTCCCATCGCATCGTCCTTAACAACGCAGTAATGAAATATTAATCCCATGTTACTAACGGAGTGGGACGAAATTAGATAAAAATTATTTAATAGTACATATATTATATCATCATGTATTATATATCAAGAAACATGGGTCCTCTTTATATCAGCTTTGCTTTAGAGTCCAGATAATTGACAATGAAAATACATTCATACTTTATGTTTTATTACTTATGTGTAGCATATTTCTGTTAGCTAATACGATCATTGCATTTTTGAAGTAACGTGAAATGTAAGGTACCATTATTTCCGCCCGATTGCCTCAATTATAATCTTGTAAATGTGATGTATAAGTGGTTAGGCGGAGGAGCAGGCCTTACGGCCTGATCCTCACAAAAATTAAGACATTGTTGTTGTTGTTGTTGTTGTTGTTGTTGTTGGTGGTGGTGGTGGTGGTGGTGGTGGTGTTATTATATTTAGAAATTAATGCGTGTGAAAGGAGGGCAGATCCGAATGATGAATATCAAATGGTAGTTAAAAAATCTCTGCAAAGAAATCTGATATCTGGAGTATCATGTTGCTATCAGTAGGCCAAGAACCACCCATCGGCTTGGGCTAAATACGTAACGAACAAAGCAATATCAGCATCTTCAAAAAGAACACAGAAGTCACAGTTTTTACGGTCAATTCTCACCAAGAACACAGTCCACGTGAATACATGAATTAAGGAAAGCTTGTGTCTACAGTATTGATTCCGTAATGTCCCTGCCGACGAAGCGACACGTATTTCCCATTCGACGACTCTTCCAAAGAGGACGAGTAATTGAACTGTTTATTTCCCAGGGCAGAAAACTCCAGTGTACCATACCGTCAAGGCGATGAGTCATGGAATGAATGTAAGACATTCAATTGCTTCACAGGCATAAGCCGTGACAAAATAATTCGATTCTCCTTCAGTCTATTGTCACTACAAACTCTATCACAGAAGTAGTCTCAGCAAGGATGCGCGGCAGCGTTTCGACATTTTTTTCTGGATCTATGATGTTTAAGAGACTAGCAATCTCCGAGGAACAGTATCTGCGTCGTTATTTTTGCACAGACAGGCAAACATTTGCGCCGTGATTCGTCTGGGAAGCGATTTATTATTAAGAACATTTATTTTTACAGAGAACACTCCAATGTAAATACATTGCGGCGATGGATTATAAAAAGACTAAAATTGAGTCGAAAATAATATAGAAAAATAAGAAGAAAGAAAAGCTAATATAACAGTTACGATGAAAAAAATATTCGTAAGGAACGAATGAACCAAAGGATCACTTCTTAAAAACACACCTTTCGCCTCAGGGTGCAAATTACACGACAGGATGTAATCAACCCGAGAACATAGAGTCTTTATCAAGGCTGTGCCGCAGCAATCGATTGCGTATCGACTTCCGACAAGGCAACACTTCTTTTCCCAATAGACGGCGTTCGCGGCAATCGAGTGGGGGGGGGGGGCGGAGCGGGAACGGTAACTACGCCGTTATTTTACAGAGCCGCAAACACCCACGCCGTGCACCGTCGGGGCGATGATTTAATATTCAGGAATTAATTTGCGTACAAGGGGCATTGTTATCGGATAATATCGCGTCTTTGTTTTGGCGCGCCGCCGCCTCCTGATAGAGTGCGCTCTAAAAGCCTTTATGTCGGCCGTATTAAGCCATTAGTGTGCGCCGCCGGCTTGTCGTTAAACCTCTTGTTCGCGACCGCGATTAGTGCTAAACCAAGCTCCACCGCCGCCCCGCCGCGCCCCGCCCGCTCGCTGTCTCCGCCCCCGCGAAGTTGTAAACCGTTCCGCGATGTGAGCATATGTTGCGAGTCGGAGGGAGCGAGTCAATAAAATGCCCAACTTCTTTGTTTAGCATATTATCATATTTTATAATATTTAGCGTTAACGAGGTACGGAATGTTATTTGATTGATTGATTTTTTCGTGTTTCCGGGCGCGTCAACTGTTTTGGTCATTAGTACCGTTAGTGTAGTGCATGTTTTTTTTCGGGAGATGTGGTGATCTTCCCCGCTGGATGGCGAGATCCGGCGCCGACGTACCGTCGACTAGTGGGGTTTCCTCCTAACCAGGACTCTCCCACCAGTGGGGCACCGCCACAACCGGGACAAGCTCTAAACTTCACGGAATGTTATTGATTTGAATCAATTCATGAAAGAGATGGCCCTCAGTTCATCACTGTTACTACTGAAACAAAATGTATAAAATTTTTGCTTTCTTCATTTTATACATTAGTCCTGTCCGAAAAAGAAAACTCTAAATTGATATACAGCCGTTCCAAGATGACCGTATGTTGCACCGTGAACTGAAAATAGAAGAACAAATAAAAGAAGAGTTTCCTTGTAAAAGCAAATCATATTTTTGGATTATATTTTTCATTAATCAGGCTGGTTGAGTTAGTGATATCGAATAAATTCTTGATACGAAAGGCGGTGAATTCATTAATACTATTAAAACAAAGCATTATAAAATGCTGCTTTCATCATATTTCACATTAGCCGAGTACAAAAACGAAACTTGTAAATTAATCTATACCCGATCCACGACGAGTGAATGACATGCCGTACTGTGGAAATGAACGACGGGAGAAAATAAAACGCTGGAGTCTTTCTTAACAAATTAATATTTTTTTTTTTTATTGGTTTCAGATATAGATGGCAGCGAATTCTTACTTATTATTATTCAAATCAAAATTATGTTTTAATTATATTTCACATTTCTCGTGTTCGTAAAAGAAAACGCTAAACTGATACGAAAGCGATCAGTCGGTGTTGAAACATAGAAACGAAGATCGCCCGAGAATGAAAAGCCCAGTTTCCCTTTTTAGCGACTTTTTATATTTCGAACTTCAGCATTGAAAGGTAAAGAGTGTTAATGGTATCAAATTAATTCATGATGCAGATCGTAAATGATTCTTCATTATTATGGTTATAACAGTAATTAATAAAAGATTAGTGGTTTTCATCTTATTTATACATATAAAAAATATAAAAACTAATCATTTATAGATAAAAATGTATAATTTAATATACTTAATTTTAATGCCAATAGTTTTTTCTGCTTAGATTATGAAATCACGAATCTAATTATAGAACGAATTCGAGACCAGGAAATGGTGAGACACTTATGAAAGTTAAATATAATTTGTAACGAGAAATGCGTCAGCTTTAATTGCACTGTAATTGCTCTTAAACGTTCGTGTTTCAGTGAAGATATGGAAAGTAGTGGTAAGATTGTTAAGTGTCTCGTTATTTCGATCTGAAATGTTGACGTTTCGTTCTATTTTGGGCGAACAATTTACCCACGTGATTTTGTAACCAGCCATTATATCGTACTTTGTTAGTTCTACCGTAGGCCTATAGCTCGAAATGCTTTGTCGTGCATTGCTGGAGGCTTAAAAGAGCTCCCGGAGAAATATCCCACCGCCGTTACTATGAGACATCGCAGTACAAGCAATAGCTTTAGGCTTGAGTCTGATATCGATCCTTTGATTACGTTCCGCAGAGATTTCGTTCCATAAACTTTGTTATTGTATGCCTGCAGCACACCAATTTTCCAAAACGTGTAATGGGAAGTTTGTTATATCACGTTCAGATTTGGAGTGAGGGACATTAAAGTATATCGTAAACCAACTGGGGAATTTCATGAATGTCATGAAGTCATTCTTATATTTATTTTGAAGACAGAATTTTCTTACAAAGCATGAAATTATTTTTCATGGCTTTTCTGAAAACAAAACTCATCCAATACCTTATTTCTGTTATTTTAACGAATGACGTGAAATATCTGTTGCCGGCGTGAGTCACATGAGAGGACTAGCGTCCTTGAATACTCAGTGTATTTTCAATAAATACAAAAGGTTGTGTTAGCAAAGAAATTGTGAGCGGATTAATATTTGATCTGTGCAGCAATACAAAAGTCCAGTCCATTCCTTGACTTCCCCTATTTCCCCAAGCATTGGCTGAAATTGCTCAGTCACTATTTGCAACTCTATCCTGTCAAGTAGAACTAGTATAGGAATGCGGTTTAAGTCGGAAGAAGTTACTTTTGTAATTAATCATTACTTATGAGGATGGGAGTTTTTAGGCACATTCAGGTAAATGAAATAAAAATGACATTTAAGTTAATCCATTTCATTCTCGAAAATAACGTCATTCCCATTTTTTACCATGAGAACTTCTCTTTAAACGCAAGAAGAGTGTATTCATCGTAAAAACCGCTAGGTGTTTCATTTCTACTTAACAAGTAAATTTTATGCGTAAATAGTGGTGAAACAGAATGACAAAGACTTTCATGTACTAGTTATTTTTTTAATCTCTTTTGACTAGGCTAACTTTTCGATATTGCCCGACCCTCTTCCCAGCTGCCACGCAGCTCCAAAACATTTTTTACTTTTTCTTAATGTTTGTTGCCTTAAGAGAAGAATTGAAATATGCCTTCGCAGGCGAATGCTGGGATGGTTTTACTGAAAGGCCACGACCGCGAAATTGGCGTCACTAGCTGAATTAGTTAACTACGTGAAGTCACGAATGTTAAACGAATTCGAGACATCGCGAGTTTATTTATTTATTTACTTATTTTACGTCAAAAACAGTTAAAAACTGTGCTACTGGAGAAATGAAATCTGTGCAAGTTTTCAAAAACTCTGTGATCCCTACCCTAAGCCATATACTACTTGAATTTTGAATACAGAAAGAAAATGAGCGTTTTTTTTTGTTGCAAGGATTGTTAACAAAAATATTCGCTCTAATGCAATAAAATCTATTTTCAAGAGTAAATTAGCAATTAATTTGGGCTCATATCCCTCATCATGTCTTTCGTCAAGGAATAATATACTTCCTGTAACGATATCATGGAGAACGATAATTTGAATAACTATATTTCCCACTGAATTCTAGAAGAAGTGCACAGATAAAGAAGTTACATTTATGTCCAGAAGCAAAACAAGGGGTCATTTCAGCATTTGCTTAAAGTATCAGGGAAATTGGACAAGAAGCCTGATCGATATGGGGTCATTGCCCGGGAAGCTGCAGTACAATACTTGTTACAGGTTGTTTCAAATTATACAGGCCAAAATGGTTAATAATACATTAAATATCACTGTTAAAATTAATGACCTTGTGATACTCAGTATCGTCTCTGATTGTATAGAAACAGTTATGCAGCAGAAACAATTTTACTTGAGATTTAAACTTTTCTATCGAATTTAATCGTTTAATGTTCTGTGTCAAAGTGTTGGAAAATAATGTACATGTATTGAATGTGAATTTTTGGTAATAAGCCTGATGAATATGATCACTACGTCCAGTATTATAATTATCGACATCGACGTTATCTGAAAATATATTCCCGCCCATAAGCACGTCATTTTTGGCAAAAACTACTGATTCCTAAATCAACAGACAGAGTAATTGTAAAATTCCTAGGTTAATAAAGAGAGAATTACAAGAATCACGTGGTTCAGATTTGGTTATTATTCGTACAATTCTCTTTTGTAATCTAAAAGTCTGGAAGCTATAAGATGTATTTCCCCAGAATATTATGCCATATCTCAGGCGGGAACGAACATTCGCGAAATAAACACGAGCAGAATGAAGGCTGACTGAATTTGAAAGAGAATTGAAAGCGCAGCATAATGAGCTTAATATTGTGTTCAATTCATTTAATTGGACGTTCCATTTGAGGTTTGACTCAATTGAGTTCCTGGTTAGGTGATCGACCAGGAACTCCGGGATCCAACGGCACCGAGGCCATTTGCACTCTACGGGGCATGTAATGGCTAAATACAAATACCAATAAATAATACAGATAGGAGCGAGAATTATCCATTTTTTCAGTGTCAGGGTCCCACAGTGCATTTTTCTGTGAAAATACCGCCGTTTTCTGCTGAAGCGTTTCAATGCCTACTTTATATATGTAGGGCGTGAAAAAGTAATAATTTTGTTTATTCTGTAAATGTCACTGACATACGCGGTCACTTCTCACTTTACTGATTTAAAATTTGTTGACGCAAATTATTTTTTTATTAGTCAAACTGTGAATTATTTTCACCTACATTAGTCAATGCACTTTTAATCAGTCTAAAATAATCGAGGTACCTGCTTCCATGGCGCGAATTTACGCTGAAAGAGAGCTGAACAAGCGAGTTTCATTAACGGTTTATTACTGACATTGTAATACCACCCTTAATGAGCCCACCTTCTTGGCCAAAAACTTCCTTAAAAAGCAAATGAATATTCCCCATGCCAAGGGGGCGTTATGAAGGGTTCCCCCCCATTCCCTTCCCCCTTCCTTCCTAACCCCCTTCCCTTTCCCATCTCCCCGCCTCCACCTTCGTATCCCTTCATTCTCTACCATCACATTTTCCCCCCCCCCCTTCCCCTCCCTCCCTCTCCCCTTTCTCCCTTCATTCTCGTCCTCCTTTCTTTCTATCCCTCGATCCCTTCTCTTCTCATCTCTCCCCTTCTCATCTATTCTTGCCTTCCATTATCTCTTTGCACGTCATTCCCTTTGTCCCCTATTCTCCTTTCTCCTCAACTTCCATCGTCTCCTTGGCTCTGTCCCCGCCCAGCGGCACGCGCGCGCGCCGGCCGCCGATAATGGGCGTCTGAAGCAGCGTGATGAAGTGGCGCGCGCGGTCGCCATCGCCCTCCTCCATAAACGGTCAGTGGCTGGCGACGGCCGCTGTGCCGGTCCTCGGGCAGCCCTCGCCGTGCATAGCGGGCGACGCGGGCCCCGCCTGATAACGACAGCGCCGGTGACGGAACGACGGCGAAAATTGGCACGTTGACGACGACGGCGGCGGCGGTGGGGGCGGAAGCGAGCGACGCGGGGGCGGCGATGGGGCTAGGGAGGGTGGTGCAGTGGGAGAGGAAGCGGAGGTGGTGGCTGGATTGGAAATGGGAAAGGAGGTGAAGCTCAAAGCAAAATCGAATGCGTGAACGAAATTGTTAAAAAATGAAGACGAAGGCAGAAGGAGAAATCAAGATTTACCTTCTTGTGAATAGAATAGATAACGAGACGTGTGCAATTAAATACATAGAACTAGATATTTAATTTCCTTCAATATTGTAGTAAGAGTTAGAGGTTTATAAGAGGTACTTGGAGGTTTGGGTTTGGCATCCATATGATCAAAACAGTTATGCCTTAAACCCGATTTACTATTCCTTTTGGTGAACAATTTTGGAGCATTAGCCAACGCGTGCAGGCAACGTGTCTTCTATTCTGGAATTCCGGAATCCGTGCATGCGCGCGTTTGTTAAGCTCTGAAATTGTTTGCTGAAAGGAAGCATGTAAATCGTACCTTACGTTGTATTCCTTTATCGGTAACGACGACTGCGGCAGTGACCAGTAGACAAATCAGTGGGTACAAGTTTCCACCGCCACAATGGTGATGTTTAGGCGATCAACGCTGGTGGCAGCAGCACAAACTAAGGCAATGGCGATGGCCTTGGCAAAGATGGAGATGTCAGGAGCAGCTGAGGTAAAGGCAATGACATTGACTAGCATGGAGATTTCAGTAGCAACGTAGATAAAGGCGATGACATCCACCATGAAGATTGTAGCAGCAGGTGAGGAATGGACGATGTCATTGACTAGGATGGAGATATCAGAAACGGTGGAGGTGTAAGCGATACCATTCACCAAGATGGTGATGGTAGCAGCAGCTGAGATAAAGGCGATGGCATTGACGTTGGAGGCAGCAGAAGCAGCGGAGGTACGGGCGATACCATTGACGAAGATGGAGATGGCAGCAGCAGCTCAGTAAAGGGGTTGATGGCGGCAGCAGCAGCTTGGGAAAGGGGGCGGTAATGCCGGCGGGCGAAGGCGGCGGGGCTGCGCCGTACGTCGCCTGCAATTCCACCTTGATTGCGCGGCGAAGCGGCTGCCGCCGGTCGCCAACGTGCCCTTACGGAGTGACGTGGGCGCCATGATGAATCGCGTTATCAAGCCGCCGTCCAGCCCCATGCATATAGAGATGGACTCATCCACGAGAGGACTTTTCGTGGGCGACGAGGGGGCCGTCGTACGGCCCTGTCACACTCAGATGCTCTTCTGAAAATGTAATGTCTGCTGGCGACGAGAGCAAATTCACTGTAGAAGTGCGTTGTGTGACTGGGAGGTAGCGAAAATGGAGGTGTCACTCTTCGTGCAAACCCGCCATGTATTTTACCGTAAATTAGAGAAATCACACAATAATGAATAATATTTTGAATAGAATTATTTTACTTTCCATGAACGTTCACTTGTTAAGAAGAAACATTTTAATTTACTATTATTGTTATTATTATTGTTATTATTATTATTATTACTATTATTATTATTACTATTATTATTACTATTATTACTACTACTACTATTATTACTATTATTATTATTACTATTATTATTATTATTATTATTATTAATGTTCATTTCCATCCAATTGACGGTCATAGATCAATTATGGCATAACGGAATCAGAATGACACATGTTTGAAAACAAAGAGAACAGATGAAAGTGATCCGTGCAGATCTCAGGTGTTCTAAAATTAGAGTTATTATTAAAATTAGTTAGAGTTAGAATGAGAGTTAATAACAAATCCAAATGATAAAAATAAATTAAAATGAATTCCGCCAAATCTAATATACTTGTGTATGCTCATATGACGAAACGTTCAAACAACGAACTTCCATACAAAGTACGTTTGACATATTAATTTGCTTCCCCCAACACCCACATTCATGCGTAGCGAAATGACCTGGTGGTTGAGGTCTGACGTAGCGTATTGTTGTGGTCGGTGTGCGGTTATTTTCTATTTATTGGGTTATTTTTGTGTGTAAATTGGTATTTATGTAGGCAAAATACACCTGTTATTTAATCCCACATTCTTGGACAAATAGTTCATTCTGATAAAACAGTGTATTGATGAGTACATTAATTCCATTCTCTGTATTCTGCTCAGCGGATAATTGTGTCACCACAGTGGTATTCGTTACACTTGTGTGTCGACAGAATGCAATTTATCTCAGGATGCATTTACTCTGTGTTTTTTACAAAGAGGCTCCTTTTCAACAAAAAGAAGTCTGCAAGCAGCATTTTACGTCGTCCTACAATGAAGACAGATGTATAGATTGTTGATTCTTATAGCATAAAACGTTTATTACGCATAAAAAGGAGGTCCTCTTCAATTTTTATTTTTTTCCAATTCCTATAACACATAAATCAGAATGTCGCATTATCGGACGTGCAACCCAAGTTTGAGCAGTATGTGACAGCATTTATCTCGTCAAAATTCGTTTGTTTTAATTGTATGTTATTTGTTTTTTACGTGATTGTAACGCGCTCGTGTGATAGATAATCAACTTCCTACGGCCATTCATTTCGCATTCATTTATAACTAGTTTATTCTGATTCGAATACCTGATACTACACAATACGGATTTACTGTATTGTCTAGTCTGTATTTAACAGTCATGTGTACGTCATATGTATGTATTCATGCATGTATGTTATGTATGTATGTAACACTGCTTCTTCCGGTTCCATCTATTTATACTTTCTCGCTATACTACGTACGTAATTAGTAAAGAAAAAATAGAGTAGTTTTGCTACGGAAAGTGGTGATTTTTCATAAGAAAAATTAGCATTGAAAGCTTGTTATATTCTAACGTCAAACCTAAAGGGTTGCCGACGGCGGTAGGGTGTTAGCCTGAAGGCGAGGAAATTGCGGTAGGTCTCAGTGGGTAAGGGGAAACCTTCTGAACAGGGTACGAACGCTGACTGCGAGCGGGCGGCGCGCTTGTCACGCGCTCGCCCCAGCAAGATAGAGGGCGGGTCCAGATGTTGCACAAGACTCCACTTTTGAAAAGGTTTGCAATGATGGCTGACGGGCTTCATTGAGTGGAGGGACCTACCTGCGAATGCACAATTTCGCAACTCATACGCGTGTGATGGTTTAGCGGCTTCAGTGGTATAACCATTAGCGTGTCGGACCCAAGTTTGTGGATTCAAGCTATATCGAAGTCGAGGAGTTTTTAGGGAACAAAAATCCTTCGTACGACCTCCCTTCGGAAGGAAAGGAAAACTCGCTGTCCCACGTGGTAGATTTTCATTGAGCTACCTGTATTTTTTAATACAAAAGTTTCAAATTATGCGAGAAAGTGTTCGCTGTTGTAACATTTCAAGATTCATATTAAACAATTATTCTACATAAACTTAGTGTCTCCTCTTCATTGCTTTTACCTAGTACCCATATTCATACGTAAGCAAGTAGCATTGCAATTATAGCGACAGAAATAGTATAGCTTGACTACATTTATTAGGTGTTTCAATAGGAATCACATCATCGATTCAAAATCTATCAATCAATTTGTGTGTTTGGTTGTTGTTTTTATTACATTTTGTTTGTGTTGTCTCTTTATGAAGTAATTTTAAATTTCATCTTCTTATTCTTCCCATTCTCAATCATAAATATATTCTGACACGTGAGATGTGTCACAGATTACATTAACGCCGTTACAATCGATGTCCTGCAGATAATTCTGTCCTCACGCCTGAATTCATTCCACTGAAGCCTGAGTAGCGCGCTGGCTACCGCAGTCCTTATTCCCACTTCAGTTTCAACAAGGGCCTTCTTCTTCGCTAGAACGAATCCCGCATGCATCCTTTTACGCCGCCGCACAATGAAGATGGCTCGGTCCGATTCCGTCGATTCTTATCTGCCGCGCCCTATATAAAGCAATCGCGCGGCGCGGGGCCCGGCCCGCTTTCGCTGCCGCATAGCGTTCCGCACGGAACGCTCCCACCCGTGCCCCCATAAAGCAGCGAATGCATTACAATGTTTATTTTCTTAAAATTCCACTGCGCCCACTTGACCTCCCACCAGGCGGAGCGGCTGTAATTTTAAATTTAGTTGCTTCCTCTGCCGCAGTAAAGCGGTAATGCGCCGCACACGAGCCGCGCTGCGCCGCGCCGCCGCCAGGGCGCGCGCGTGGTAGAAACAAAGGAGCGTAGCGCCGCGCTAAGCGCTGCTGGCGCTGGCACACAGTGGGGGAAATGGCTTTTCTTCGAGATGTTCGTGATTTTCGTTTAGATGTTTGATTTTGATTCGCTTGCTGTAAGATTGTTAGTGATTCCGGGCGCGTCAACTGCTAAGGTCATTAGTCTGGTAGGTGTAGTGTATTTTCCCCGTCGGGAGGAGGCGGTGATCTTCCCCCGCTAGATGGTAGATCCGGCGACGACCTACCGTCGGCTAACGGGGCTTTCCTCAACCAGATATCTCCCACCAGCGGGGCACTGCTCCAGCAACGACAAGGTCTAAGTATCCGACGTGTCTTTCGGCATAGGTGGTAGTGTAGTGCATGTGAGTGTACGTGTGTGTAAGGAAGGGGTAAGGATAGGACAAGGGATAGGAAGGAAAGCGCGGTCTGTGGCCCGTTTGTTAGGTTGTTGCTCCGCCATTCGCGTGTATTTGATCTGCGAATCGCGAAAACTAACGATCAGAGCAGCTGGGCACTAGAAAACTACGAATCCAGACAACAATTGAATTCGACCTAGCTGTCAAGCGCGTCGTGTCGAAAATCCTGCCCCCGTCGGGACTCGAACCTAGGACCTCTCAGTCAGAGGCCCTACAATGACATCAGTTGATGCCATGAGCTACCTCTCCCGGCGATTTTGATTAGAAGTTTCATTTGATTCATTATTTTATGTTTTCGGGCGCATCAACTATTGTGGGTAGTATTCACGTAAGAGTATAGCATGTTATTTTCCGAGAAGTGGCGGTGTACCTCTCGCTGAATGATGAACTTCAGCACCGATTTCTGGGTTTTATTCCGTCCAGGATTTCCCCACTCCTTCAAGGGGCACCGCCCCCTACCGTGAGAAGCTTTAAGTTCCCGACTGATCTCTCGACGTGTGTGGTGACGTAGTGCATGTCCGTAGTTAGTGCGCGATCCGTGGCCTCTTTTTTAAGGAACTGATCCGCTATTCGCCTAGTATCGATGGGTGAAAATATGGAAAACTGCTGAACAGAGCAGCCGACCACTAAAATTATTTTTCTGGCAGCAGCTGAATTCGACCTAGCTGCGAGTATTTTGCTAGTGTCAAAAATCCTCCAGCGTCGGGAGTAGAAACCTAGGAAATCCGCGCAGAGACGCTTCCTTGGCAACAAATGTAACCCTCACCTATCTCAGACCCTAGTGTCATTTTTATTGCCATTTTTTATTGAAAGCTTTTATTTCCCTTGCACTAGATAATGTCAGACCTTTGAACTTACTTTTCGATTTAGTTGTACTGATAAATATTTGAGAACATGATACTAACTGCGCGCTACACCAAGGCTATAAATCTTGCTGATAACGTGAAGAATTTCAATTGTCTTTTGTGGCATGGGGCATTTCCAATGCTCCTTGATCCACTCTTGTACCGTTTTCGCGTCTTTATTTATTTTCCTTGCTTGATAATGATAAAAACAGTATGTGCCACGCTAGGGGCCTTCGAGGAGCGGCAATGACGGTATTGAGAACTGTTTTCCTAATCCCAAAGACAAGCAAGTGCCGAGGCGGGTTTGGTTTAACGGCAACGTCGCGCTTGTATCTTAGTAAGCAACTAAGCGCGGGGATGACTACAACCCATTCCAACCAACGATGCTTGAGGGTGCACCTCGATTTGCCTACGCACCTGTGTAAGGCAGCCAGATAAGGAGTCGAGCATACCGCAAAAAATACTTTTTCGTGGGAATCGCCCACACAGGTTTCCATACAAGTGAGAAAAGAGCCGAATTTGTTAAGTCTTTTACATTTGTAATAATTGTAGTAGTTTTCAATGGTCTTGTCTTCAATTACCATCGTACATAAATAGTAAATCGTACATCGTCGTTTATAAATACTTAATTTGGCGATGTCTCAATCTTTTCATTACGTTAAGTATTTTGGTTCAGAGCTACGCCAAAAATGCATTAATAATACACTGTTTAATATTTAGAGCATCTGATTCGTATAGTAAACTCACCCCAATCAAAATATGAAAATGCTCATTTTCATTTCATTTTTAGTCATAATGCACACGCAATTATTGCCCTTGCGTAAATGTAAAATGTTGATACTTCATGCGTAATCTTCTTGGCAAAATCTTACATGTTCTTTTTCATATGTTTACCATCTTTAGACTACTTGGTAAGAGACCCCCCATGACGCAAAGTTCAAACGATACTTTTTCCCAATCGCACAAGGAGGGTACTTTCTAGAATTTAAAGGAGAGGGAGACTTCTAATAACCTTTTTCGATATTACAACTAAGTTTGTTAGCATTAGAAATTATTTATGGAAGAAGAAGAACGACCATAATATGTGAATTAACACACACAAATATCTCAAGGAACTCCCCGACTCACGACCTTCAAACTGAGATAGTAAGAAAGCCCTCACCACTTGGTTCAGCTTAATCTTATGATGTTTGTAATGAATTGACTTTTGATTTCGCAATAATACCGCGTAATTTTAGATATCAAAGTGAATGATCAAATATTTACGTCCATTCTGTTAATGTGTTTTCTAAACAGACACCTGAAAAATTCTCGTAACTTCATCAAATACTACTTAGGAGCAATATCAATTTCAGTGATATAAATTTCTTCACAAGAAAATCAATGATACAATCATTATATCTCTAAATACATATTACATTTATGTTCGATTTTCTTTTTACTTTCATAATAAACATTTTTTTCTGATATTTTAAATTAAATATTACCTGTTACACTTATGTAACTTACTTATACGACATTCCCTCGTAATATACTCGAATTTATATATTGAGTCGCGTGTAGAGAAGGTATTACCATCAGTGTTGCAATCCGAAATCGAGTTTTCTTAGTTTAAAGCTTCTTGTTGATTGTGTCCTCTGAGAACGGAATTGGCGCCCTTTGTGCCGACAGCTGAGCTTCGCCGTCGCCCATAAGCCACCGCTTTGCATTCAGCATACGCGCACAGGTGCCGAGTGCGTGGGGCGGAAACACCCTCCGCATGTCTTCATGGACAAACACCGGGAGATGTAATTCTGTGTTTGCTATATTGTTCTACGTTTATAATGCAAAGCAGATCTGTATTAAAGCCGTGTATTCGCAGTGCAACTACGACTAAGATATTGGTTTAGTGGTGAGCTGTACATAATTGAAATGATTGAAGGCGTTGTCATTGTCAACAATAAATTATTGTTGACAATGACAACGCCTTCAATCATTTCAAATACGATTAAGATTATTTTTCGTATAGGGTGAAGACTAATGAAAATATTGAAAATAAGTCAGAAAGTAATGGAGGGATAAATAAAACCACGCATGTGTAAAAATACGTAAATAACAAATGCTGATAGGTGTCACGGCTAAAATATTGTGAACTGAAAATGAATATAAATGTTTTAGTAAAAAGTAAATACAAATTCAAACCCGCATACTTTCATAATCAGAGTGTGAATAGTGAAATTCGAAAGTATTGTTAACCTAATCATAAATATAATTTATAAAAGTAATTATATAAATTTCTACTTGCAATAAAACACATTTTGCTTTTGTAATTACTCTGCCTGAACAAATCCCACTCTTGGTTTTGGCGGTGATGCGAGTACAGAGGGAAGGGAATGTGCAATTCACATGAAATTGACATTCGTGTTTTCAATAATATACCTAAATTACAATATCTCGGATTTAATATTATCATTATTTTAGTTTTGTGATAAAAATATTTAAATAATTAGTTCATGTTTCAAAATATTAAAACTCCTGCTAACTATGAAAAGGTTTCCGTTCGAAACACTGTTCTACAATAAACACGATGAGCCAGTATTTGAAATAATATGATTTCGAATTGGGATATACGGATGAAATAGTATGATTTGGAATGAGGTTAACTAGTTAAACGTTAGTTTCTTCAGTCTTTTGCAACCCCTATAACCATTTTCATAGACCCCGCGGTGGCTCACTGATAGGACGCTTGCTTCCAGACATATTTTCCCGACATAGTTTGGGATTTTTGTCTGGTGATTTCTGTTCAGGGCGGCTCTGAGGTCGACTCAGCCCCCTTTGCAAGTGACTACCAGGATATTTCCTAGGGGTCAAAGTGACCGGAGCGTTGGCTCACAACACAACCTACTGGTAGCGGTAGCTCAGTGCATCAACTGATGTCACTGCAGCGCCTCTGACCGGGAGGTCCTAGGTTCGACTCCTGACGGCGGCAGCAATTTCAACACTAGCTTTTCAGCTAGGTCGAATTCAATCGCTGTCTGAATGAGAATTCTAGCGTCCGGCTGCTCTGATTGGTAGTTTTCCGTGGTTTCTCCGATCAACACCAGGCGAATGTCGGATCAGTACCCTATCAAACGGGCCACGGACCGCGCGCGATCTGTCCTTCCTCTTCCTTGTACTATCCTCTCCCTTTACACACACACACTTACACTAACATGCACTACACTACCAGATATTCAGGGAGATCGTTCGGGAGCTTAGAGCTTGTCCCGGCTGGGGAGGTGCCCCACTAGCCGACGGTAGGTGGGCGCCGGATCTCGCCATCGAGCGGGGGAAGATCACCGCCATCTCCCGAGAAAAAAAACATGCACTATACTAATGGGACTAATGACCAAAGCAGTTGACGTGCCCGGAAACACGAAAAAATCAATCAAACAACACAACCTCCTCCTCATGCCGACGGCAAAAAATAGTGGACCCCACCTTCACCTCCCCCATGAGCCATATCGGCCGGTCAGCCGCTTTACACAGGTTACAGTTACCTTTACCTTTACTACTATATACATTTCATTACACTCACACGTTTTTCATCACACTTTATTCGTAATTAACTTCCTTCTTCATCGCCTCATTCACGTCAGCCAGGCTTCAAAAAATGAAACCGAGTCAAAACATGAATATTATGTGTTTATACCTATATTTTATGCACAAGATGTCAATTAACGATGATGGTTAATGATATTTATTAACGGTTGAAAGTGCTAATATTATGCGCGTTGGATATACAGGAAGTTTTATAAAAGAGAAAGAGAGCTAAAATGACTAGATGATGTAATAAAAATCCCCATCTAAACAACTCTGAAATAGTGGCACCGAAAACTCTTGGCTATGCAAGACAGGCTATAAAGCAATATAATATGTAATAAAAATTTAGAAAATTTAACCATAAACTTAAACTTAAAAATTCGTCATAAAAACGTCTCTACTCACATGCCGTTTATAAACCCACAATAGTGCCCGTATGTCATTTTAAGTTATGCGACGTTTATATCTTTTGGAAATTTAACGCGCGTAAAATACGAAAACTGGTGGTTAGCATACTCACAAAAATGTTACAAATATATCTTTTTAAATTACTGCCGTACGTCAAGGACCAGTAAGAGCGTACAAATTATATATTTATCAGAAAAATGCACTATAAGATCTGAAAAATGATCTGAAGGTTTCGAATCCATTTTTCTTAAATTTCAATTTTTTTACATTTGTAGAAAAATATGTAGAGCTTGGAAGTTCAAACATTTAGTTTATCTAAAATAGGCAAAAAGGCTTTATTTTACTACAATAGGCATGCAAAAAAAGGCATTTATTCCAGCTAAGTAAGGGGACACAGGACACATTAAAAAATCACCATTTAAAAGTAATTGGTGTAAGATGGTGTAAAATTTAATAATTAAATGATTCACATTTTTATTCTAACTCTAAAATTTACAATAAAAAGGTATTTTTCTTGCACGTGAGTACTAATATTATCTTGATCGCACTTGGCCACCCGGTTGACGACTACGAATGTATTGTACTCGCAGCCCTGACTCTACGAAATGCTATTGTGGACCCTCTTTTGTATCATGAAATGGTAGCAGTGAAAACGGAATGGTAGATTTTGTTCTTTGTATTTGTGTAATCGCTAGAAGGGAAGAGAGAACAAAAAGGAACTGAGAAAGATAGATAGATTTATTAAAGTTTGCTTTGAGCTAATGCTCGGTGGCAAACATTATTACAACTACATAGAATAGTACTAGAATGATAAACTCAAGATCAACTAGAAAGATAAAATCATGTACATACAGCTTTGGTTTCAAAAGGGATCCGAGGCCATATACAAACAAAAGATAAGATTTATCCATAAGCATCAATGAAAGTATCAACTATCTTCACTGGTATCATCTTCCTTTCCCTTTTAGATTTTTAACACAACCTGACACTGGAAGCTCTGCGACCAAAAAGACATTCATATTGTTCAGGATAGCAGGTATATTTCCAACTTGGTAGAGATTGGGGTCAGGGGGGAAAAATGAAAAATAATAACGAGAAAGGCAGAAAAGGCCACAAATGAAGAAAAGGGCACAAAAAATCAAAATGCCAAAAATAGGCACAAGAAGCAAAAAGGCAAAATGAAAATCTGCTGAAACATGTCCAGAAGTACAATTAAGTGATTGCTATTGTTAAAAATCGTAAAAATTATAAAAATGCATTTTGCCAAACTTCCGGCCTCTAAGAATATGGCAAGACAATACCGTTTTCGAACTTATTTCTTTTTATTTAAATGAATTAATATTAATAATATTAATAATGTTAATTAATATAAAGTATGTTTCCTAAGGGCCAATACTCATTTCTTTCCCACTTCTCCCCTCACCGAAGCTGGCTGCGTAGGTTTGGCAACAGCGTGGTCATCGCGCAGCAAATCCCAGCCGGCTGCGCAGCGCATTCTGGCGTGGAGGCGACGAAGGCGGCGGTGCCAGCCGGCGAGAATCCGCGCCCGGCCGATATATAACCGGGGATTTAGCAAGATTTCCGTCGGGCGGCGCGGCGGGCGACGGGGCGACAGAGGCAGTGGCGGCGGCGGCGCCCCAATCGGAAATAATCTCCGCTGCGCGTGAATGTTTCAACCACGTACAGGGGCATGCCGGGCCACGCCGGGCCGTGGACCTACTACATGCGCGGCATTATTATTAAGTATTTATCAGCAGTGACCATTCCCCGCGCCTGGCGTCCGCTCGTGTCAGATAACAGAGTTGCATAAAAAATGACCCGGGGACGCTCCCCGCTGGCCCGGCCGGGTCCCCTCTGCGGGACACCGCCCCCTCACGCCTGCCCCAGAGATGAACGACCGCGTCTTCGTGTTGACTTCCCCGCTGGCTCCGCCGGGGCTAACTGCAACGTATCGCCAAGACCCCAGCGCTTATTGGGGGTTCTGGATGCAAATAGACGGCATCGTTTCCCCCTTTCGATTTGTTCGCTTTGTTGGGCTAATCTGCGTTTAATATTTATTTCAAGTGTTTGGAGGAGAAGAAAACTCGTTTAGTGAATTTCATAGGCTGAAATGGAAATGCCCCATGTTTAATAAATAACATTATTATAACAAATAACATTTTCTGCGTACTGCGGAAAGTCTGGTCTTGGATTTCAATTTAGATAATCATATTTTTTTGTTTAGAACCATTTCAGTGGTACCTTTCATTACGATTTTCACTCAGTCGCATAATAAGAGCAATTATATATTTTTATCATACTTGGGATCAACAAATTGTGAATTTGTTTTTGAAAGGGTATAACCGAAAGAGGGGGTGAAAATTGCCACCAAACCAAATCGATAATCGCGATGTTAATACAAAAGTTACTAAAAACCGCCGTAGATTTACAAAAAAATCAGCCTCCTAGAGCAGAATCTTTTGCAGAGATACGACAAAAAGTGTTCTTTTCATGTTTTATTTTTTTCTCAGCTTCTAATATTTTTATCAGTGTGAAAAAAAATGGAGAGATTGAGAAAAATAGTTCAATTTTAAGGTATGTTTGGCACTTAATTCTAACGTCACATTTAAATACAAAACAAATTTTTTAATGGGTTTCATCGTAATAACATTGAAGTACTGTCTCAGTTTTACCCCCTAGAATATTTTTCAGATTTTTAAACAATGTGGACGATAGTGAAAAAAAAAAATAAAACCAATTTTATCAGTTCAAAAATTTAAAATTCGCGCCAAAATGTTTTGATAAATGAGTTTGTGGAAATTGATGGATGAAAAACATTGGAATGAATGGAACCCAGCACGTCTGAGGTGAGATCGTCCAAGCTTGCGGACAGATCAGAAAGGGACGTGAGAACTGTTAATATTTGGCTTTGAAATGTAGGAAGATCAAGTACTATTATTACTTATAATATAGAAGTTAAAATACAGAGTAAGGGTAAAATGGCCATGAGCGTGATTGAATGGATGAATGTCATACGGAGCATAATGTCTCTCTATGACATATAATGTCTTAGAGAGAAATTGATTATATAAAAGAAAATATATTTGTGTGTTTTGTTTCCGATTTGTGTCATACGTTATGCGATGTAGAAGTCACCGAGGCAGAAATTGTTAGTCACAATAATACAGAATTATAAACGTTTTTTGCTAGCAATGCAAGTTGTTTTCAATTCATTATTTCGGAAGAATTTTTCTTACATGATGATTTTTGATCTTGCAACTCCGTATAGACAAGTCTGTCAGCTCACAAACGAAATAAATATTTCTGAAGCTCGCGACAATCCCCTTGATCATGTAGGCCAACATTATATGATGGTCATCTATAAATAAAAAATATTATTCAAATATGGAAGTATTTTAGCAGGGAGTGAACATTCCAGTTCGGCATAAGCTTGTATGAAAAGAATAATAAAATAAAATATAATTATAAAGAGTCAGCCGGAACACTCTCATTTCATTTCTCATTACGTATATTACTTCCAATATATACATATATCATAAAGTAAAAATCATTGTCGTTTAAAATTGTCAAAGGATCATTAAACAAGCAATAAGAGTCCGAAGCCTATACAAAAGTCTTACAGTAGCATGTATTGCCCATATTAACATGCACAAATTTACATTAAGCTTACATTAATTAATACTTACGGTACAACGAGTTATGAGGCCAAGCGCACAATAATGCACACGAAATTATGAAACATTGTCAGGTAGTGAAGTCAAGTGCGTCACTTTTGCTTGTTCCTCAATGCCATCGCTTTGGTGCAGAAGACGTTTCTCCTTTGTAGGCAACTTCTCGTGGTGCCTGTCAACGTAGCGGACGCGAGATCCGGCGCCGAAGTAGCGGCGGCTTGCGGAGAATAGTTCCCACCCTAGCCAGGACAAGCTAATCACTGGCCTTCCGACTTGCTCCATCACCATTTACCTCATAATTATCGGAATCATTTACTCATTGCCTCACAGAACCTTTTGTAGTTTAAGGGGCCTTTAGGTGAAGTAAAAATAAATAAATAATTAAAAAATTAATAAATAAATAAAAAATAAATAGATAAATAGATAATAAATAAATAATTTAAAAAATAAATAGATAACAAATAAATAATTTTAAAAAATAATAAATAAATAATAAATTTGAAATAATAAATTAATTAAAAAGTAAATAAATAATGGAGTGAAGCCATAAGCTTTCCGGGCAAGTCCTTCGAAAACATTTGGCTGTCCGGGTAACACTCATTGAATGCAGTTTGCCCCTATTTCGGGCTCTATGCGGATATCCCCACGGTGAAAATGCATCAAGGAAACCGGTGCATGTTGGCCGAAACCTTAGAAAAACTGATTTATAACTGACCAGTCCAGTTCAGGAATGAAAGTTGCCTCAAACTACTCGTATTACTCATCATAATTTACGACTGAAACACACCAATAGAAATGGTCACACATTATATGTTCGTTGTGTCCGATAAGTACGGTACGACTTTCCACCGACAATCCCAAGTCGCGCTGCTGCTTGTTTCCACATATTATTCCTCCTCTCGCACCTGGCACGTGCGCGCAGCCGGCCAGCGTCCGCGCGATAATAGGATCATTCCTGGGTTTCCAGATTTTGATTTCGACGCGTCCGAAATGAATTTATACCGTGCGAGTAAATGGAACGGAAACGCAGCACCTACAGCCGGCCACGTTATTTTTTTCCCCGTGGGATTCCCCGCGTTGGCTGCGGGGGGTGGGGGAGGGTGGAGGGTAGCCACGCCGCGACCAATGAGCTTCGCCGCAAATATCGGGCGGTGTGCATCGTCGAATTGCAGGATTCCACGCGGTTCCCAATGGTGCTGTGGTCCCACCGGAACGAACGTAGTGTCATTTGGAAGTTGCCGCCCCTCTCACTGTGTGTTAACGCGAGGTACGTTAATGGTGGTTGCCTTGATAAAGAAATATTTGGATTCCCGCAGCCTGCGTGGTTATAGGACTTCAATTCGCTAATTAGCTGAGAATAAGTTTTGAATTTTATGAGAATAATATTTCTTAGAAAACATGTCTTGTATATTTTTTCATAGAAATCCATACGATTTCTTACACTGTTTGCTCTTAGTTTCATCATCCCTTTTAGGGTTTCATAAAACGTTCTTTCCAGTAAGTTAAGAATATGAGAGTTCAAAATTTCGTACGGCACCGCCCCCAAACATGAGAGAACTATTGTACTGACGTCAGACAAAATTGCTGACGTTTTAGAGAAAGGCCTAGGCTGTTTTAATGAACTTGGTTAGGGTCTGATTCAAGAATTTAAGTTATTAGAATGGTGTTATTAAGAATGGTTTTATTACTGCTGCTATTAAGTAAGCATATGATTATTTCTAATTGATCGAAATATATAAAATGAATTAATATTAAATGTATTGAACGGCGTGGTATTTGATTATTACTTTTTCACCCAAAATTACGCAAAAGCTACTAATATTTTCTGACATACCTGATGTTATTTGTACCTGATGTTAAAGAAATAATTTTGAAGTACAGAACATTCATAAATCAAATTAATTTAATGTAGCTGTGGGAGGTGCTCCGAATACTTGTTTAACATTCTTAATGTTTGAAAATTTACAGGATTCGATGAAAATTGGTCCTACGCAATATTTAGTAAAGGTTCCCAGAGAATGATTAAAAAATGGAAGCTTATTTGAGAAAATATCAAAAATGCTTCGCTTTCATGTAAATTACTCGCCCAAATGAAAATATCTATTTAAAACTCGAGTTGTTAAATAACGGCCTGATCGATTGGGAAAATCAGTTTGGAGGAAAGTTCTGTATACGGTTTCGGCACTAATATTATTCACTCAATGGAGAGACGTATGACCGAAAAACATTTTTTGTCATCAAGGACCAACAAAAAGTGGATTATAAGTACCCTACGTATTTCATAAAGAAATTTACTATATACAGGAGCTAGAAAATCCACTGTTTTGGATATGGGTTGTTACACTCCTTTTTCTGTACTATGTACAGAAGTACTATGTACACGAGAAAGTAAAATTTTAATTTCAGTAAAACAGGAAGTTAGTTCCTTAAAACATTATTTATCCACATTCCAAAAAGTCGTGTCAAGCTATCGCTGAAATGAAAGTACCTACTGGCATGTTGCAGATTTGAAAACCATTCTCCCTCATTTAGTCATTTTCTCAAGTATATCAGTAAGTGCTCTCGCGGATAGCTCATTGGTCAGCGTGCTCGTTTTACATTACGCAGGGTTTGCTTCCAGGTGGGACATAGTAGTTTATGCAATTAGTTTATAATGTTAAGCTTTATTGCATGAGTACATGTTTTGAAAACGAGTGATGTTAGGAGCGAGTTTTCAAATTTGTACGAATGCAATAAAGCAACATTATAAACGAGTTGCATACGCTATTTTTTGTATAACAGTATTATAAATTTACAAGTGAATCAAACTTAATTTCGCGAAGCAACTTTCTTCTGACGTCTCGGGTGCTTGACATCCAACGCCCTCTGGAAATCAAATTCAAAATGGCATTGTTGACATCCGTGCGAGAAAACGGTGGTCGGCTGTTCCGTCTTCTTCTACCTCCCCACGATTCTCTCGCTACTATTGGCTGAATGTGTGATGACGTCATGTCGCGTTTAATAATGGCGATGACGTCATGTAGCAGAAGGATTTTGCTAAAATATATTTCCCGATATTTGTTAAAAAAAAAAAAATTTTTTTTTCCAAACCCAAAAATTTTTCCTCTCAATTTTTAAAATTTTTTTTTTTGCAGAAGTAGAAAACATTTTCGATACACTTCTAAAATTACATTATCGAAGGTAAGCATTTTTTAAAAAACTGTTCTTCCAAATTAGAGCTTAAAACTGAATGCCAAGTTTTCAAAATTATAAGAGGATTGTGTGTAACTTACACATTATTAAGGACAGTGAAACGTTTTTGAAAAGGCTCCAAATTTAATATTTAAATTTTTGAGACAAATTAACTTAATAATATAGCGTAGGTACGATTTTCATAAAAAAAACAACAAAATTTAGGAAATTGCAACCGTTCAATATCTGTTATATTTTTAATGTAATGGGTGAGAAAATATCACAGAAATTTTAACTTTCCCACAAAACTATCGACCTATTGTGCACTCGCATAGTACCTATGAATGCTGTGCGTGGAATTTCAATGTCTTAATTATCAGTGACTGTTTTTGTTTCATCATTGCGTAAAACCTCAAATACAAATGCCACATTATAGATTTAGTGCAAATAACGGTAGCTTCTGTAACTCCCATTATACTGGCAGGAGATTAAACGGGAACGCAAAGGCTGTTTCCAATGATGATTATGGCTACCAAACCACAATGAATTGTTCTATAATACTCCGGCATGTGTTCACTGGCCTGATGAGCTACACATCGGGTCACATCATTATCTGTGATGCAAATCTACGTTCTGTTCTCTGCGATACGTAGAATATGTTATCTCGATGCAAAGATATCAAAATATATATGAGTATAAGTGGTAAAATTAAAATTCAATATACTTTGTACAAGAGTGAGATTCTAAGAGGTATAGCCAACGAAGCAAATATATTCATCATTGTAGCATTTTATGTGCATTTTTACATCACAATATGGTTTTCAAGTTTCAATTAATACAGCGCTGTATATAGTGCATTGTTTTTCGTGTTTGCAGAAATTCTCGGAAAACGTCGTTTAAATCTATTTTCATATGTTTCGTGGTTGACGTTAATTTGCTGCATTTATTTAGTGCAATTATACACAATTATTAAATTTGTGAAATAAAGGTGAAGTTGCTATGTTTTCAAATTGTTGGGTGCAATTTGGTTTAGCTGTAAAACAATCCCAACGATTAATTTGAGAGAATTTTGACTCCGGGTTACCGATTCAAATCTTTACGTAACACTAGTCTTCGTGACATTTTTATAGAAGTGTATTGTATTGAGAAAGTCTTCTGCGTACCATAATGACGCCTTTCAAACTTTATCGCTCTTTATCGTGTCACGATCATTTCTTATTTTATGGGGAAATATGATAAATAGACATACACGACAAAGAAACAAAAGCATTTTATTCAAAAAACTAAAATGAAACATTTCCATATATTGTTTTCATTAATTGTAATAGGTACCGTGACGATATTTAGTTATAATAACGTCATTAATAACTCAGTATAAAAGTCAAAGAAATATAAATACCAATTATTTTCTTCTAATAAAAATAATTGAACATCCCCTCTCTATTTCAATTATTTCAATGCAATAAATGTCTGTAAATAATTTGTGATATTAGTTGCTTCCTTCAGATTGACATTATATAATTTCATGGCACATTTTATTTGCACTGCTGATTTGCGTTTATATTATTGTAACGTATTTTTTATTTCGACTCTGCTCATACTGTTTGATCACTTCACGTAAAATGATATACTGGCATACTGACTCTAATATTCTGGCAACTGACGTATACGAGTCGACCCATTTCATCTAAGTTTAAGGTTAGAGCTCCTCTTCTGAATTCTAATAAAAAAAGAGATATATTGCAATAAAAGTACCGAGAAATGATTGATTGTATAATCTTTCAGATTTCATCTGCGATCAATGTGTGTGGTAAGGATTATTCTGTGGTAAATTTATACGTTTTCTCTAAAATGCATTATCAAAAATGTTTACTAAGTATTCAAAGTTAACAAAAAAGTGCTAAATTATTTTCTGTAACTTGAGCGAGAATCTGCTTTTGATCTATATTTATTTGAATCAGCAATTGAAACACTTGTTCACGCTCCCGTTTATTGCGTCTTTTAAAATATTTATACCTGTTATCAAAAAGGAATAAAACGGGAGTGCAGTACGTTGTATTTAGTATGAAAGTGTAGAAAGTCTGTTCCGACATACAGTTCAGTAAAGCTGGGTTTTCCGCTCACAATCAAAGGTAATTAAAATCGGATGGCTCGACTCGGCTTTTGTGTTGAATAAACTGGGCAGCAGTTGCTGAAATAATGAGGTGAAATAAAAGTTAACTATCTATCGTCGTGATATATCGGTCGATCATTTTACTGCACAACCAGAGACGTTACTGCCCTACGTCCAAAGCAGCTTCGGCCCGGTAATTTCCCGATTTGTCTGTGTGTCTGTCTGTCTGTCTGTCTGTCTGTCTGTCTGTCTGTCTGTCTCTCTCTCCCTCTCCCTCCCTCCCTCTCTCCCTCCCTCTCTCCCTCCCTCCCTCCCTCCCTCTCTCCCTCCCTCTCTCCCTCCCTCTCTCCCTCCCTCTCTCCCTCCCTCTCTCCCTCCCTCTCTCCCTCCCTCTCTCCCTCCCTCTCTCCCTCCCTCTCCTCCCACTCTCTTTTCCCTTCCCCCTCCCTCTCGCTCCCTCTCCCTGACTATCTCTCCCTCCCTCTCTCTCACTCCCTCTGTCTCTGACCAGTCTCAAGCGTTGAAATGGCCTCGAAACAATTTTAATTTCGAAAACCGCCTCCGCTCTATTTTCTCCTTCTCTTTCGTCACAGCACCGCTTCGTCCTTCGTTCTCTTTCTTCTTATCCGTACCTCTTCTGGGATCCTACCGCTGACAAATTTGCGTCAGACGCGTCGCCATTGCATTTAGAGTTTACGTGCGTATATTTGCGGACGAAATGAGTTTAACATCTGCGTGTAATTTCATGTTGAATTATAGTATATTTCATTGCGTCTTTATATGCGCCATCAACGTTGGCTTGTTGACGTGCGTTTTATAGCCTTTAAATTTACAGCCCGGCCAGCCAGAATGAAGCCTATGATTTATATGGAGTTCCAGTGGGCCGACTTAACTCGCCGCAATGCGCGTGCGTCGCGCCAGTAGAGGTGGCTGAGGCCGGCGGGACGTCGTGTGGAGGGACCGGCTGCGATAGCTCGGCGTAAACATCGATGTCCTTGCAACATCGTTGACTGGGAGATCTGAGTGTCAGTATGAATGAATGAATGAATGAATGCCTTATTTTACGTGGCCTGCTCTTCCGTCTGACCACGCAAGTTTCGATACGCTCCTTTCATCTACTAGAGGAGAAAGAAGATATTACTTGGACGACGAAACATGCCATTGGAATTTAGCTCAGAGGCTTCGTTTAGGCTTGAGGATCTTTCACATGCAGTAAATGTACTACGTTACTTCCCCTCCCAAGGAAGGCGTACGAAGGATTTTTGGCCCTTCAAAAAATCTAGCTTGGATCAGGTTTGAACCCGCGAACTTCGATATAACAGCCCGATACGCTAACCGTTACACCATCGCCGCCGCCAGTTGTCAATGAGGCGGATTTTCGACGCTAGGTATTGAATTCAACAATTATCTGGAGGAGATGTTTAGCAATGGACTGGTCTGATTGATAGTTTTCCGTGTATTTTCTGACCACTACTTTTCATATGTGTGTGAATTGTCTGTCTATTTGTCTGTGATTGTAAAGGGGGAATATTGGAATGCTAGTTTAACACACGAGGCACGGACAGCGCACGATCTTTCCTTGTTCATATTTGCCTTCTTTTATACACATAGACACATTAATTGCACTAATCTACCACATACGTTGGAAGAGCCGCTTCAGCCTAGAGCCCGTCCTCTTTCCTTCCTCTTCCTTGTCCTATCCTCTTCCCTTACACACACACACACACACACACACACACACACACTTACACTAACATGCACTACACTACCACATATTCCGAGAGACCGGTCGGGAGCTTAGAGCTTGTCCCGGCTGGGGCGGCGCCCCGCTGGTGGGAGAGTCCTGGTTAGGGGGAAACCTCACTAACCGACGGTAGATAGGCGCCGGATCTCGCCATCCAGCGGGAGAAGATCACCGCCATCTCCTGAGAAAAACATGCACAACACATACGGGGCTAATGACCAAAGCAGTTGACGCGCCATGAAACACGAAAAAATCAGTCTATCAACCAAAGTAGTTAACGTAAGGAAGGGAGTAGGTAACGAGAATTTATTCTCATTTCCTTCCTCGGGTGGAGGGGGAACAGAGTATATAAGGCCGAGGGAACATCGCGGGAAAGAAGTAGTGAGTTGTAGAAGTGGGGAATCTACAAATATTGTGTGGTGAGTCTGCTCCCGTTCCACCTCCGAGTAACGAGATGCAAGTTTCGGTCCATTCACGTAGAATTTGTGGTGAACTAAACGGTTTTGTGGGAAGTTTTCTCCTTGTTTCCCCGTTACCATTGCTTTTAATTCTTCCATTGCCCCATCATATTGAATATTATATCAAATTTTTCAGCCCGTCATGCATTTAACCAGATATTACAGGTACAGATTCTTAAAAAAATTATGATTTGATAATCATGATGAAGTAGAATGAGTTGTAAGAACGGAATGATAGGCCGACACACATTGTTTACGGCAGGCGCATCTGTGTGTATAGTTTTTCGAAGACAGAGTTAATGAAAGGGTGTGATAATACTGTATTGAAGGAGGGCAAAAACACCGTCTAGAAGCTAAGTGTGTGTAGAAGGGTAAATTAAAGCGAAATATTGTGTCTGTGGCAAACAGACACACTGGGAGAAGCACTGAACCGACGAAAGCCACCGGTAAGGAATGAACGATGACTCGACAAAAATCGGAAGAGTAAAACATCTTATGGACGGCTCGAAGGCAATATAGCGTGGGTACATTTATGAATGGGCTCGCAGTAAGGGTGTATTAAAAACGGACCGACACTCAGAGGTTAACTCTACACTGTAATGATGTTCAACCATAGAATAGAGAGATTAAGTATGAAATGCAACTGACTACAAATTATATCTGTAGTAGGTTATCCATGAAAGTAAGAACAATGACACTATTAAAGAAAAAATAGCGTACAGAGAACAAGGATGAAACATCAAGGAATCTAACCTACGAGGCAAGTACACAAGACAGGAAGACCTCTGGGCATAGCATTGGTGTGAGCAACGGAATGGGAGCGCGAGTACTCCGAAGAGGAGGTACTGAGGCCCCAACCACCCACCTGCCACGACAGCCACCGACGCTATAAAGGAGAGTTATTAACAGGGATGAATAAATTACAGAAGTAAATCAAGACATGAAAATTGCGACCCGGATTTATGGACATCAAGGCTCTGTTGAACATAATTAGAGGACAAGCGGGAATGGACGCGCGCGGTTGGTCTCCGCCCTTTGTGCCGGTGTTTTACGCTCCCATGTCGCCCGCCTGGAATGTGGCGGGGAATTTTACGGGCAGATATCGATCTTGGTGAACTCGTTTTAAACGTCACTTAAAAACATTTTTGCAGCCAAAATATTCCCTTGTGAAAGATAATGCGGTGGAAGTTGGGATGTGTTGGAATGGCATATCCCAAGTCAAAATATTTAATTATTAATAAGAATATTAATACAATAATAATACATAAGTAATTATGATAGTTAATAAAATAATGGAAAATGGTAGACAAGCTAATGAAAGTAATAATTACAATAGCAATAATAATTGTCTTACTCATCAGTTTGATTACAAAAGGATTTGAACAAAAATTTTAAAAATCTCTTCAAATTGATATTGAAAGGCAGTGTCAGTTACGTGGAATTATGAGTAAAATCTCTTCATCTTTTTGGATTTGAGTTGGATCGACACATTCATATCTATTTACGTATTATTGAAACTTGGCCCAAAACGATGCACAGTGGGGCAAGAGGGCCTCATTTCTGGCATTAATTCGAGTAACACCTATAACCCATAGTATTGCATATCACTGTAAAGAGAAATTCATGTTGAAAGAAATGGTGTAACTCCCAATTCGATACCTCTTCATCTGACAAAAAAATAGTCGATTTTCTAGGAATACGCATTGTAAATAAAAACAACAAATAACGTTACATTACGTTTTATTGAAGGGGGAGCAAAAAATGAAAGGTTTTACTAATTACATAAATTAAAGTCAAATATAAATATAGTGAAGTTATATTAAATCATTAAAAAATCATCATCATTGCTATCAATAGTATGAACTGTGTCATCGCAATCATCATCCGCGCGGGCCTCATAATTTTCAGAATGAACAATGTGTTCGGGTGGATGAACCAATAGTTCCTGAGCTTCTTTTAGGAGGCTTTGCACATTTTTCGTAGGTAATTTTCTCTTGTTGGTGATAAGTGGATTTGATCTTAAGAGCAGTAAATTTAAAACATCACTATTAGTTTTTTCACGGGAACGTTTTCGGGAGAAGTGCTCTCTGTTTTTCTTAAAATCTTTGTTGAGTGCTTCTTGAGCTTCCCCTGTTAATTGTCCAATTGAGGCAAAGCTGACGAGACAGTATCAGGTCCATGAATAAAATACTTGTGCAGTGTAGGTGACATGTTGTACCATGGATATTTTTAACAAAATACCGAGCCGTGTTCTGAGCAAAAGCCCGTAACTTTTCAACATGAATTTCACTGCCACTTGATACGACAATCATAATTATTGCATCATTTTAATTAAATTTACATCAATGCGTGTAATTTCAGCAGATAGTTCAAGGTTTTGAAAGAACCGTCGAGCTGTATTTCTGGTATTTGTATTACCGGATCCTGGTTTTGGCTGATCCACAATCAAACTACTGCGTTCTCGAATCTCTCTCTCTCTCTCTCTCTCTCTCTGAATACGAGCTTTATTTTCAGCCACAGTGTTTTTAGCATTCCCTCGCGCTTGCCACGTCTTAATAGGCAACTTATAAGCCAAATGCAATAGGCACTCAAACATGCGTATCAACCTATGTAGTATTGACAAACCGTGAACCACACTTTGTTCTTGTCTTCAGTTTTTCAGTCAAGAAATCAAATTTTTTGTCTGTTTCTCTCTCATTAGAGCTCCACATAATATCCAAAAGTTCTTTTCTCTTGATATGAACAGTATTCGAACTCTTGCCTGCCAAAAAAAAAATTACTCACATAGTACACAATTCATTTCCGGTATTTTACGTGCAGACACGTCCGTAAAAATCATTCCAGTGAAGAAAGTAGCAAAAAGTAGCAAGAAAAAAAAGTTGTATAATATATTTGGAACATTACTGAATAGCGAGAAACAAAGATCAAGGCTTGATAACCTTTGATACATAATTAAAAAGTTGTGTGTTTCACAAAATAAGACGTACGTTTTAAATGTTAAAAGCTATTTCTTTGTAGTTTTATTTCTATTAATATTAAGTCCTAGATTTTGTGTTTGTCACATGCTAAATAACATTAAATACCTGAACTTGAAGCTTCCATTGCAAAAAGTTGGTTTTCTTCACACACACTGACTGAAAAACACCACGAACCTAGAGATAAATTCTCACTAATGAAAAGCACGTCCGACCGTCACTACAACACTGCATTAACTGAAAGCTCTACGGTGGAGACGGACAGCCCAAGCGGTGTGACATGCTAGGACATATTCGTCCAGGTTCTCCTTTGCACGAAACCATAAGAAATTTGCACCCTAAATAATTTTGGTTTTTTTAATTTCTGCCAGGTTTTGCTGTCATTTGCCCCATAGTGCGATGGTTGAAAAAGTGAGTAGTCAATGACGGGTGCCATCAGAGTGGCTTACGAGTTAAGCCCGTCGCCCTAGGACATCCATCTCTGTGATGTATAATTCCGTTTACCACCACCAGAGTCGTGCCGGGAGACGACAGGCTGTCACGTTTCGGCCTCAGGCAACGCTTCCTTGCTGGCATACCCATGTATCACACCTAGTAGTATATCTGTGATTTGCATCAGAATCTCGTCAGTGTAGTAAATGCATAATTCGGTTGCAAAAATTATTGTACCATAGAGGAAAAATATGAACAGATTACACTTTAATATTTGGTCAAATTATTATACTTTCTATTCAGTTCTCAACGAATTTTATTTAATAGAAAAATAGCCAAATTGTTTTCTGACACTTCAACATGAATTTTTACCGGTTTTCACCGGTTCTCTTTTGTTTATCACAAAGTTATACATGTATATATTTATAACTGTGGGAAAACACAAGAAAACTCACTTAGAAAGGAATTAGAAATTACGAAGAACTTAAAGCTTTCTACTCAACTAATGTTTGTGATTTTTGTTTTAAATAAAAGGCAGTGAGCACAGTTATTAACTAGCTGTTAATAACTTGTAGTATAAACACTAGATGTTATTAAAATCGTAAAATTAATGGAATCAGCACTTATCTGGAGTAATTTTTGTTAATTATGTCGTTTCCTAAAGCTACTATATTCCATGTACATTGTTTTTCTATTTTCACTAGATCGATCGAAACATCAATGACAGAGAATTTTTCATAGCGAGTTCATTGTGTTCAAAGTTTAAAGAGCGTTTTTAAATGCTAACATTAGTGAGGAGATATGAATACAAGGTCCAGCAATTGACTGACATATTTTTTGACTAAAAATGTTAGTGATTTTAATGGTATGTGTTTTTATGTTATTGGAGTTAAGAATATTTAACATAATTTCCTCTGGTAGTGTACTCAAACATACGTGTACAAATAACAATATATATAAAATACTTTAATTAAATTTTCAGAAACATGTTTAGGTAAAACTCTTTTACAGTGAGTAATAATTACATTGTTGTAGAATTTGTCAAACTCACTACTCATTAGTCTTATAAAAATAACTAGTGAATGACATGAAAAATATTTCTCAGGTTTTTGGTTTTACATACCCATTTATAGAGTACGTTTCTCTTGTAACATTACAACAGGTGTTTCTTTTGTTCAATATAATGACGTGAGTACAGCACATATTTATTTAATTAACCTGCTGACTCAAAATATAAGCCAAAGTTATTTATATATCATGTATTTGACACGCGTTTACCAATATTTATCACGGTTCGTTTATACGACCCGTGTATCTATTTAGCTGTAAAATCTCCAATATTACACACTCACTTCGGCTTCCTTTGTTCTTTGTTCGGCTTTCCTTTTTTTCATTTATTTTTACATAAACTCTTTATTGTTTCATCTTAAATTAATTTAAAAAGGTTAAATTTAGATATGGAATCTACTACAAAATTTGGACTGAACCATTATTTATTACCGGAGTCGTAACACACGTAACTACCAACCGTAGAGCTCTAAAAAATGATGAATAAAAAAACCTGTGTATCTAAATCGCTTATCACTGACTATTGAGACACTTTTTGCGATTTAAAAATATAAAACACCCGTTTTCACTTGCGTAATTTCCCACAAAAATGAAAGTAAATATTAGGACTACTTGGATATAGCCTGAATTCTGATACTTAAAATTCTTAAGGCTCATACAGAAAAGATATGTAGGTATATATAAATATACTGGAGAAGCTATAAATCAAGAAAATCTTTCATGCATATTTTTCCCAGAATCAGGTTAATAAAACTAATTCTCTTACGTCTGTACGTCAAGATCAAATTTGAACTTCGTAATTTGAAAGAATGGGAACGAAAACTTTATACTTTCTCGAGTTTAGGAAAAGAGGTGAGAAAATACTATTATATGCCCCAGACGCCTGTATTACGTCTCTGCTGTTGTCATAATGAACGGAAATATAACACAATATTCAGATTTAAAAATAAGAATATCGCAAAAAGAAATTTACAAAATGCTATAATCATAAATATTGTTACCCATCTCCAATGTACCATACATAATGCTCAATAGTCCCTTGAAAAGTACATCCTGTTCGTGGGCTTTGTACTCGCTGTAAACACAATATTTCTGCATTTCGCATACAAGCATATCAATAGACAAACCACACTAGAAAGACACAATGCTTTGGTCTTCCAAAGAGATGATTTTTTATTGTTATTTACATATTTATAACATCTAATCTATTAATATTTATATTGTAAACGAGTCGAAATTAGATATGATATTTCGCCCATATTTAGCTTCAAGACACGGCGTATTGGGACAAAAATACAGGTTGGCAAAGCTTTGGATATCATATAGAAGGTCGACTTAAAAAGATGGACGGAATCAACAATGAGATAGAAAATGGACGTTCTGGAATGAGGACGTAAAATTATTGATAGAGCATTTCATTCGGCGTGGCGTAACTCAGTGAAGAATTTAAAAGCAATAAATGCAATGTGATATTGGCGGTATATTGGATTGTGAAGCATGTGAAGCCGTGACGCAAAACCACGCAGTGACCGCATGAAGCAGGGCTTGAATTCTGCTTTACAGTACGGAAGCCGCTCCTTGACGATTTATCCAGGAAGAAATTACTACAGTGAATATTGATGAAGGAAAGTTTAGCAGCATGTTTTTTTCCTGACGAGTCGAGATTTGAAATCTTTCCCCGTAGAAAATTAGAAGTTATAAAACAAAGAGAAGTTCATCCCTGCTTGAATCTCTTCAGTTGTCCAGGAAGATATTCCAGATTTTATATTACATTTGAGGGATTATAGGATGTAATATTTTGTGCGAATTTGTTAATAGTGTTAAATATTGCACTGTTATAGAGAAGGTCCGTGTAACAGCTTCGAGGTCCGATATCATTTTTCGGTGCATTGCACTCCCTGCCGACTTGTGAGCTTGTTTCGCAGCCACGATGTTGGTTGATGTGTTGGAGCAGAAATCTAGAAAATCTAATTTCAGTCCTATTGAAGGACTATGAGGCAAACAAGCAATAGAAATGGCACACAAACTGGAAAACACAAAGCTCCAAAACAATGAAGAACTTTTAACGTTTAACTTTTTACGCTTTTCGAGGCAAATGATGGAGAAGGATTGTCTTAAACTCATACACCCAATACTGGACTACTTCAACGAACCCATGAATTCTTGAATCAAAGCATAAATGGACCCATAGATTTTTAAAATACCAAGAACAACTTCTTTTATGAGATTTAGAGAAATATATGAGCAATCATAATTACGAATATTTATGTTTTTGTAAGTAGCTGATATATGTATATAAGTAGTTGGTTATGGTTTTTTGACAGAACGATAGAGTGAACGGTCGTTAAATGTTTTGCAATTGTTTGGTTTTGCACTCATCATTTGTACCATGTAAAGTGGAGAAACTTTCCTCGACTCATCGCTTGATGGTTCTGTGAGTAATAAACGTGAACTCTATTTCAGTATGGTGCAAAACTGAGTGTGGTTTTGGAGAATAACTTCAATACATACGTCCACGCAAAGAAGGAAAATAATGTTTCTGATGGGATGTCAAAACGTCATCATGCATCTGAAGTATCTTATTTTGATGTTTTTTACTGTGTAAAATCTTCATTCTCTCTCCGAAAACAATTAAGTAGAAGAATCAGGCAGAAAATTAAAAAAATATCCAAACTGTTACAGAGTGACGCTTGTTGTATTTCAAATTCAATGAGTGTGAGACAGGATCTCACCTCCGTTTATGAACCAAAGTTATAGCAATGGCTTATTAATTATAAAAGTAAGCTGCATCGTTTGCCCCACAAGATAACCCACCACACTAGACAGCGGCAGCATGCATCCAGTGCCAAGTTCGTCCGCCCCCGCTCCCACAGCCAGAGATAAAACAGCGCCATTAATCCGACAATTAACTCCAGCGCACAAACTTTGAGCGCAGTATTTTGTGCGTTCGCGAAATGTGTGGGCCTTCTGCCTACCACATACTGTGAGACAGCGGTGGAGTTTATCAGTGACATCGGCCTGCTGTGGTATCGCGCCAGGCCCGGGCGCCTGGACTGTGGCGCGGCGGGTGGGGAATGGCGGGGAGAGGCGGGGAGGGGGCGGGACGGGGCACGGCGCGGCGGGAGGGTGCGGAGCGGAGCGGAGCGGACGGCAGTCGCGATAGTCGGCGACCCGCCCTTATCTCTGCTTCCTTATTTCTTTGCCAGCGCCACCGCATGAGGCTGCCTGTAGCTTTTGCGGTTCCATCCCCTAAGGCGGCGACCACAGTAAAGCCGATTTTGGCCGAAATTTTGGTCTGCCGATTTTGGACGTTTTCATCAAATTGATTAATACATTAACTGGTGTTTCGGGGGTGTCACTGCTAAGATAATTAGTTCTGTCAGTGCATATTATTATCACGGGAGGTGGCGGTGAACTTTCATAGCTGCATTGCAATATCCTGCGCCGGCCTACAATTTGTTTTGCCAGGTTTTCCCCAACTAGGTGTCGCACACTAGCAGAGCACTGCTTGAGCCGGGAGAAGATCTAAGCTCCCGACTGGTCTACCGACGTGTGTGGGAATGTAAATGCGTAAATACTGCATGTAAATGTACTCGTACGTGTATGTAAGTAAGGGTTGAGGATAGGACAAGGAGGAGGAAGGAAAGACCGCCCGTGGTCTGTGGCTCGTTTTTTAGGGTACTGGTTCTGCATTCGACTGCTATAGATAGGAGAAACCATGGTAAACTACCGACCGATCAGAGCACACGGTCACTAGAATTCTTCTCCAGACACTGGCTGAAGGAGTTTAGCTAGTGTTGAAAATCCTACCATCATCGGGAGTCGAACCCTAGGACCTTCCGGTCACGGTCAGAAACACTGCAGTGACGTCAGTTGCTGGTCTGAGCCAACGAAGCCGGTGTTTTTCGCCCGAAATTTGCCGAATTCGTTGAAACACGTGCTAGTAAGTGCAAATGTTCATGGCGAAACCAAACGACTTCCAATGGTGAAAGAAAACTTAGGCTGTGAGATGTAGATGTTTCACTTCTGTCAGGTCCATTTGCTCGAAGTCAGCTGGAGAAGCAAGGCTATCTCCAATCTGAAATATATATTGTATTTCGGCGAATCTAATGAAACATTTGGATGTTTTTCGGAAGAAATAAGTCGAAGGTTTTATCACGCAGTCGTCTAGTAGGAACAACCAATATTTCGGTAGTGTCTAACGCTGCTTGACGACGCTTTCTCCGTCATGGTCTTGAGTAGTCTGTTTTGGTTTTCTTCTCTACTTTCCGACCGTTTTCTCGAGCATCAGGATCATTTTTGTCATGCACGTCGAAAGTGTGTTCGTTTTCATGGGATATTGGCAATTATTGATAAAATTTTATTTATAATTTGTAAGTATATAAGATATCATACCTTTCGCAAACTATATCTTTAACTGAACAAAATACTATAAGTAGTTCAGATGAATCTTAAAATACCAAAATCGACAGTTTGTTTCATAATATTTTGTATACAGAATATCAATATAGAAGTAGACATAAAATATTTGCAATGCTTGTAAACAATTTTAGATAAATAAAACTCAAGGATGAGATGTGAAATAAAACAAGAAACAATGAGTTTTTCGGGTCGTCGAAGGGTCTATTTGTGGACGTTGGGTTGGAAGAGCTGAGATAGCTTCGTCTACGTTGACAAGTGGTGTAATGGAACTGAGCCAATATTTTCAAACATTTGGGCTTTACAACGAACATTTAGAAGTAAATTATCTTTTCCGCAGTAGTTACAAATAGTAGTGGTTGAAATGATAAAATATTGTCTTTTATTTTTCTTCATCACAGGAATACGTTGTGAACATTTGTCTTGTGAACATTTGTATTCGTGCTTCTAATTTTTGCTCTCTGTTGTCTCACCTACTTTCAGTATGCATATAATTTTCTGCCTTGTTTCTTATTCTTTACGTCAACGATAAGTTTTTCACTTCTTTACTCAAGTCCTCTTGGGTTTATACTGTATTCATTGCTTTAATAATCGAATCGAGTATGCGGACGCGATAATCTCGATCAGCACCTTCTTTATTTCTGAGTCAGCGTCATTCCTGCATCCCCTTCCCTTGCTCTTCCGTTCCTACCATTATTTTTGTTCTTTCTCCTATACTTCTGTTGTTCGTTCCGCGTTTAGCGTCTTTTTTTAATTTGATTTCTTTACATTGTGTCCACGCTAATATTTTTTGTTCTAATCGTCTATTCCTTTCCGTTTACGCACTTTTCCTACTTCTCACCGAAACAGAGCTTTCCACTATAAATGATTAATTTTGCTCCTGGCCCCTTTCATGTTTTGAGTTTTTTCTGTATTCTGTCAAGCAGTGTGTTGCATTTTTCACGTTTCACAGCTTTATGCTACCCACTCTCTTAATTACGTTGCGTATTCTCTTACTGCGCATGTTAGTTACTTTATTTTTACTTATATTTCTCGTATCCTAAACATAACTTCAGTTTATTATTATATAACATTCCTTCCATTTATTCTACTTTTCCTTCTTCATGCATTGAGTTTTCTCTCTCTTTCTCGATCTCTCGCAATAATTAATTATTGAAAATTTATTGTTATTTAAATTTCAATTTTTTAAATTAATGTGATTATTAATATAACAATTTGAACAATTTAATCGAATGTTTTCTTCACAGCAAAGCTCTTCTTTGCGGGAGATATCCTCTATTAATATTTTTCTCAGGCTTTGCCACGCTTCTGCGCATCGCCGCAACTTCTTAGTTTCTTTTTCTTTTTTCTTCTTCCGTCAACTTGGTTTCATTTCTAGTATTTTCAACAATTCCTCAATCATCTCCATTGAGCTTCGTTTACTTCCTGCTTTGAATGACCGCTCAGCTTAAACGAAGCTCACAATGCAACTGTGAACGAGTGCCGATGTCAATACCATTAACAATAGAAACATGCTGCAAAAATTTCGTCAATCTTAAAAATACGACCGGATTGATTGATTGATTTTTTCGTGTTTCCGGGCGTGCCAACTGCTTCGGTCATTAGTCCCGTTAGTGTAGTGCATGTTTTTTTCTCGGGAGATGGCGGTGATCTTCCCGCGCTGGATGGCGAGATCCGGCGCCCACCTACCGTCGGCTAGTGGGGTTTCCCCCTAACCAGGACTCTCCCACCAGTGGGGCACCGCCCCAACCGGGACAAGCTCTAAGCTCCCGACCGGTCTCCGGGAATATGTGGTAGTGTAGTGCATGTTAGTGTAAGTGTGTGCGTAAGGGGAGAGGATAGGACAAGGAAGAGGAAGGAAAGATGGCGCTCGGTCCGTGGCCCGATTGGTAGGGTACTGCTCCGGCATTCGCCTGGTGTTGATCGGAGAAACCACGGAAACCTACCGATCAGAGCAGCCGGCCGCTGGAATTCTTCTCCAGAAAGCGACTGAATTCGACCTAGCTGAAAAGCTAGTGTCAATAATCCTGCCGCCGTGGGGAGTGGGAACCTAGGACCTCCCGGTCAGAGGCGCTGCAGTGACATCATTTGATGCACTGAGCTACCGCTCCCGGTAAAATGCGACCGGATAAGATAAAACTTCGTATGTGACATATGGGTAATACGTCGTTATATGCTGATTGTTTTTTTTTATTCATCCGTGCTAAGACTCTCGTGAATAAACAACAGACTCAGACATAATGACCTATATTACTTAAATGTAAAATAAATATGTAAATATTTATAATTATCTATATTTCTAGCGCAGTTAAAGTGATCTTATTATTTAGCTATGTTTAGCGATCAACCCTACGTCCGACCAGCTCCCGTCCGCTCTCGTGCCGTTGGCCCCCCATCGCTAGCGTTGCCTCCCTCGCCCCCGCCCCACCTCACCACACCTCGTTCCTCCATCCCCGCCCTTCCCGCTCGTCCCCGCCCCGCCACTGCCGCTCTTGTGGCGCCGCCGGACAGTATCGCCGTCACGTGCCGCGGGTGCTGCGGCCGTTGCCATGGAGACGCTTTGGTGAACTGCGCGCTCTCAACTCGCCGCGGGCTGCTTTGCTTGTGGAACTCTGCGACCTTTGTGCCCCTAAACGGGGCGCTCCCAAGGATTCGTTTCCACAAAGAGTTCCAACGGCGGATAAAAGGATAGATGATTCGGGACATTTTATTCAAAACGTATTGCAAATGCAATTAAGTAATCAGTAAGCTTAGTTCAGTATGCGTGTGTCAGATGCGGGTTTTAATATTACTAAAGGAAGCATCCCTTTCTGAATGGGACGAGACGTTGGGTGAAGTACCGCTGAGGGAGCGAGGAGAGGGTTCCTTGACAGCTGATGGCTAAAATACTCGTAATTGACGGTTTTGTACATTTGTTGCATGGTTTGATGTACAAAATGATAATAATATGGCTGTAGATGCAGAAGCTGATGTTATCTGTTACCACGCCAACAGTGTAGGATCACGTCCACAAAATAATGGAAAGAGATATAGGACGAAATGAATGAACTTAAAAGATCAATTTAATGCTAAGGGAACAAAATTCAACTCATTCAATTCTTCCATCTAAATGGACATTTAATATAAAGGTGCCGACTGTCCAAAGACTTGGAAATAAATGTCCGTAATTCTACTATTCAACATTTTATGAGAATTCCTAATAATGTAGAGGATATTGAATAATACACAAAACTTTGCTTCCTGGTGCAGAGGCAAATCATGATGAACTTACTCTACTTCTTTTGTTATACTTAAGGAACTATATTTCATCGTTACTCAATGCTAAATAATTTTCATTTTTTGTTTGTTTCAGGTACGCAATGTTGACATTTCTATCCTTCCTCTTTGGGTGCGAGTGAAACACACTTTGCGTAAGTAAATTCCTCTTTCCTGTGAATTGTCACACCTTCGTGACTCAGCAAACACCATCAGAATGCAAGACTTTCCTGTAGATGACTAGATCCCATCGGAACACCCTGTGTTACGCGCCCGAGACGGGAAGACTTTTCACAAACAACCTGTGCCTTTCCTGCGCTGGTTGAGTGTTTGTGGTGGTCGCGCACATACTACAGTAGCAGCGCTGCAAAGAATCTCGTCGCAAAAAAACCTAGAATGAGCGCCACGCGGAAGGTTTCCTTCAAGATCTGGCCCGATGCGGAAGGAGCGGAAGTCTTGAAAAATGAAGTACGAACAGCGGCGGCGTAGAAAGGGGCGGGCATTGAAAAATGTAGCGCATGCAAAATGCACACGGCGAGCGTGCGTTTTGAATTTCTAACGTTTTCTTCGCTGAATTTTATGGCTTTATACGGAGAGAGCGGCACCGCAGCGCTGGTTGTTATCTGATATGTCGCGCAAAATTGTTAGGTTCATTTGCATAAGGCAAATCATTATGCAAAGGAACGCGTAGTATATTGACTAGCCGCGCCCACGTAGTGTCGTGCTGTTCGAAAAGATTAAATGAAGTTAGTTATTTTGATGTTTTATCTTTTCCAAACAACTATTCAACAATAATAACCAAAAAAAAAAAAAAAATTAAAAAAATATAAATAGTCATAGCATTATCAATTAGGTATGTTAATTTTTGCATGAATTGTAATTTAGATGTCAAGAATTTCATTAATAATTGTGATATATGATGTTTATATTTGGCATTCGTCAAATTTTGAGCTAGGTGACTTTTCCAATAATTATTGCGGATAGTAAATTGGTAAGGGTTTGGTTGTTCATTTGACATGTAAGTAAAAAACTGGCATCTTTATTAATAATGAAAATATTATTTTGCAGTTTTAATTAGTAATATGTTACTGTATTTTTAAAAAAATACTTTTATTGCACAAAATAAAATGGCATTCCCAGCAATAATTTAACTCTGTATAATTTTATTATTAATAATACTCGTATTATATCGCAATGATACTAACTATTTATATGTACAAAACAAATGAAATCACTAAAAACTGTAGCTTTAAAATTTCCCTTTTAGTTTCAAATAAAAATATTTTCTATGTTCGTATACATTTTTCCTCCGCATCAAAACATGGAATACAGCGCAGCCAATACTTTGCATGTTGGCTAAAAATACGAGTACATTTCATTGTATGGAATGATCCGGAGTTGTCTTCATTCTCATACATTTTGTCTTTTCCTCTATAGTCTCTGAAACACCGTAAACACTGAGTCTGTTTCGGCGAATTACACATGTGATGCACCGTGCAGCCATTCTTCTCCTTGTTTAATCACCCATTCTCCCGTTCTCCCAGAACGCGTTGCTGCTCCCACCGCCCTCACACCGTCACCACCAATGCCCTAGCCATCTTCGCCACCGCCAGCGCCCACTGATTTAAACGCCATGGAAAGTATTTTCAGCGCTCATACTATGAACTCTTCCGTCACTGCTATAATTGCATCTCCAAATATCATCCCTGTCACCAATGCACATCAATTCAGTACCATCGCTCCCGACGCCTTCACCACAATTACTGCATTTATTCAGCACAATCACAAAATCACTGTGAAAGCAGCCACCAAAACCATTATTAGCGCAATATAGGACTTAAATCATTATTAGCGCAATATAACCTATGCTATGACCATAGCCAAGTCCATCACCGCGTCCACCATTACTTCCTATGCCATTTTCCCCTTCTACTTACCTCCACTACTTGTTTCATCACTACGTAGTTTCTTCTATCATTACGACCATTCCGTCGCGTACAAACTTTTCCTCCTTCCCATCCCTACCTCCACCATAATCTCAATCCCATCTCTACTAAGATGATCATCATTACCATCACGATCACTATAAAGACAACTTTTCCTATTAACTTCATAACCTTATGACCTCCACTTTTACTACCACTACTTCGACCGCCAAAGCTTTTCCTACCATCTCCCCCCACCGATTTCCCCACCACCATCACGTCCGTCACCACAGTCTGCTCCGGTGCGCTCAATTGGGCGAGCGCGCAGTTTCATTTGGAGTTTTATAAAATTCGAGCGGCGCGGCGGCGCGGCGTGGGCGCTGGCGCGGGCGCGCGGCCGAGGCTGATTGCGCGCGGAGGTGGGTTCTGCCCCGGCGATGCGTCGTCACGATGCAAATGGGCGAGGCGCGCCCCGCCCACCTTCCCACGCGGCGCCGTCGCTGCGTCCGAGCTACCTGCACACACACACACACACACACACACACACACACACATACACACACATTCACATACACATACACACACATACACATACACATACACATACACATACACATACACATACACATACACTACACATACACATACACATACACATACACATACACATACACATACACACACGATCGGGTTCTATTTCTGTGACGGAGGGCTTCCTGGAAGAGAAACTCAAAAGCCTGGTCCGTGTTCCGGAGTTCTCAGGTAGAAAGTTGTACGTTTCCCTTCCTAAATGGATTTCCGGGAAGAAGGTGCCATTGTGAATGGCGGTTCCAAAAGATTGTTGCTGACATTCTGACTTATATCCCCTTTCTTTTGTAGTATCGAAATTATAAATGCAAGTACTGCTAATTCTTCAAAATACCGTTGGGTCACTCTGTTGACAAAAGAGTAGTCTACCCGCTTAAGTAAGGGTCTGTATATGGTGAATTATTCCAAATAGTACCATTTAAAAAAAAGATTTTTTCACAGAAAATGTTCCTATACATGATCACTACACTTCAGCAGATCCTGTGAATCGATTTAAAACTCCTCTGGGGTTGTCCATTTGCAAAAGTGAAAATATCTTTAGTTTAAAACTTTATATGTAAATAGTATAAATTATAAATCTTAGTTATTTGTAGATACCGGACACCCAATTATCCATCCAGCTTGCTTCTGACAAACACTTACGCTTATTTACAACACATATTCACAACATTCAGGAGTATCCTATCTCAAGATAATCTCAGATGCCTCTCTCTACATGCGAAAAGTGTAGTCGGTTCTCTTGCCACTATGATTTTGCTTCATCAGCGGTTCTGCAATTTCCCTCTTCATCTCCATACTAACTGTTCATATTTATTCTCTTCTGCAAACTAGCCTTCGACATATCTTTCCCCGTGCTCCAGTTGAGTAACCTATATGACCACTATCTTTGTATTTTAACTATTCAGCGACTTAAGTATGATTTATACCGTATTGTATCGTATGTCACTCTGTTTCAGTTACCTCTTAACTGTATTTTCATCTGGACACTTTCACCTCCCATAAAAGACAGTTTTTGTATCATTCGTGCATTCACAATCCATAGTTCCGTCTCAAACTAGTGACCATCTGCCAACAAGTGAATATCCACGGCCCTCACTAACAACTCTCGACAATGTCACACGCGCCTTCCACCTGTTGTTGCTGACGCGGCCGCTCTGCAACCCTTACTCGCCGTCGAACCTCACCCGACTGCGGCAGGATTTTCGACACTAGCTTTTCAGCTAGGTCGAATTCAGTCGCTTTCTGGAGGAGAATTCTAGCGGCCGGATGCTCTGATCGGTAGTTTTACGTGGTTTCTCCGATCAACACCAGGTGAATGCTGGAGCGGTACCCTACCAAACGGGCCACGGACCGTGCGCGATCTTTCCTTCCCCTACCTTGTCCTCTACTCTCCCATTACGCACACACTTACACTACCATGCAGTACACTACCACATATTCCGGGAGACCGGTCGGGAGCTTAGAGCTTGTCCCGGCTGGGTCGGCTCCCCGCTGGTGGGAGAGTCCTGGTTAGGGGGAAACCCCGCTAGCCGACGGTAGGTGGGCGCCGGATCTCACCATCCAGCGGGGGAAGACCACCATCATCTCCCGAGAAATACATGCACTACACTTATGGGACTAATGACCAAAGCAGTTGACGCGCTCGGAAACATGAAAAAATCAATCCATCAATCGAACGTCACTCATCCCAACGTCCTTAGCAGCCCTCCCCCACACTCCGACGCCGCCCCCGGTCCCCCGCCGCAGCCGCCGCCACAGATTCCACCCCCGTTGCCTCCAGCGCCTCCGTCTTCGCCTCAGCCGCCACCGCCATTGCCGCTCCCACCTCTGCCGCAACCACGACCACTGGCACCACCGCCACCATCGTAACCGCCACCGCCACCGCTAATGCTACCGCCAACGCCACCGCCAATGCCACCGTCAAGGCCAGCGCCAGCGCCACCGCCCCCGACGTCGCCGACGACGACGCTGTCCCCTCGGCCGTAACATACGGAGACTATTCGTTTTCATGCTCGGCCGGGTAATTGCCCCAGCCGAGCCGGGCCCGTTCGGGCGGCGCACCTGCAAGCAATTCGTTTTCGGGCAGCGCGCGGGTTTCCGCGGCCGGTCGCGGTCGCTGGTTTACTGGCTTGCCTCTCCGCCCCCGCGCCGACCGTCTCCACTTCATTTTCGTTCCATCGTCTCCGCTCCGCTGCTGATTGGCCTCTCAAACCTCTCTGCTGGCGACATGTCCTCTCTTCTGTTTCAGCGTATTGAATGAGGGTTTCGTTCATTTCTATTCCCTGGTTATCTGAGAAGTTCCCTCTGTCCTCTTTTAGTATCCGCTCTCCTTGACATACCTGTTGTGTGTAACAGAATAGTTTTATTTGTAACTTCCTGCTGTGCGCTGAAATAGTTTTTACACTGTCTCACCCTTCTTCACCTCGTCCATTTCGATCCTCCCCATGTTTTATAACTCACATTCTTCCTTATGCACAACCGAAGCATTGGCCAAACTTACTATAATTATTAATATTTTGTCTAACCCAATTTTTATTAATCTCTGATTTCTGTTTATAATATTCTCCTTATTTTTTCTACCTCCCTCATCCTTCCTCACTAGGTTTTCCTTTCCCCTTTCCTCCACACACGTGACCCCTCCTCCTCGTCCACCCCATCCTACGCTCCGTATGTCCCGCTTACCCATTTGTTTTATTTCTCGTCTCGTTGCCGCAACGTCGCCTTGTTTTTAATATTCTATTGCCCCGTCGCAATCTGGCTGGGGCCACTCCAGCCAAGTAATTCTTTCCCGTCCTTTCGCCTTTTATGCAAATGGCGCTTCAGTCGGCGACAGTAGCGATGTGATAAGCCGGGCGCCGCCTCCCCGGAGATGGTCGCGAGGCCTCTACGCCGCGTCGTGCAGAGAAAAGGGTTAGGCGGAGAATAATTACACATGTAAAGTCCCGGGGACCTCCTGGGCCGCCGCGTATTTTCCCTCTTTTTTCTATATTTCCACCGCACTCGTGGGATGCCAAGCGAAGTGCGGGGAAGAAAGCTAGCCCAAGGCGCGACGGAGGCGCTGGAGGCGGCGACGCGGCGGTGGCGGTTGCGCGAACTAAATGTCTGCATTCATCAGTCCCCCCGCGCGGACAGAGCTTCATTTATCTCGGCGCGCGTTGCGAGTGGGAGTGGCTGCGTGGTGGGTCGCGGGTGGGACAGGCCGCTGGCACTGGGATCTGTGGGGCGGGATGCGGACCGCAGGACGCCAGCGCGGGCGTCGGAAAAGTAGGTTATGAAATGGATGGTTTTTTTGTTTTGCTTTGGTTTTCTCATGTTTCCGGGCGCGTCAACTGCTTTGGTCATTAGTCCCGTGAGTGTCGTGCATGTTTTTTTCTCGGGAGATGGCGGTGGTCTTCCCCAGCTAGATGGCGAGATCCGGCGCCGACCTACCATCGGCTAGTGGGGTTTTCCCCTAACCAGGACTGTCCCACCAGCGGGGCAGCACCCCAGTCGGGACAAGCTCTATACTCCCGACCGGTCTCCCGGAATATGTGGTAGTGTAGTGCATGTTAGTGTAAGTGTGTGTGTGTAAGGGGAGAGGATAGGACAAGGAAGAGGAAGGACAGATCGCGCGCAGTCCGTGGCGCGTTTCGTAGAGTACTGCTCCGGCATTCGCCTGGTGTTGATCGGAGAAACCACAGAAAACTAGTGATCGGAGCAGCCGGCCGCTAGAATTCTCCTCCAAGCAGCGACTGAATTCGACCTATCTGAAAAGCAAGTGTCGAAAATCCAGCCGCCGTCAGGACTCGAATCTAGGACCTCCCTGGTGGGTTCGTTCTTATGACTGTTATGGTTGGTTGGTTGGTTGGTAGTCATGTTATGGGGTGTGCTCTCCAGGTCTGTAGGAAACGATGGATAACGAATGTGGGAGAAGGTTCTCTCGACAATTTTTTGCTCACGCGTTTCTATTAAAAATTTAAACATATTATTTATTCCACTTTCAATGGAAGGGATACCTCAACTACGTAAACAATGTAGTATGGAATGCTCTTCTACAACGAAACCTGATTAAAATTAGACTGCGCAAGGCAGGTTGCCATCCTATTTTAGAATATTTACAATAATGATTATACATACAATGATCCTACAAAAATTTCAGTTAAGCTTACTCTTTAACCATCAATTATTATGCATGTGATTCCCGCTTTTCAATTGTCAACGAATGCTTTAAAAACATTTATCCAGTATCTTCAAATTCACTTTCTCATCTGCTATTTATTTACGTAGTAAAGGGAAGGAACAGCAAAGCTGAAGCGAAAAGTAAAAATCATAGCAAAGAGAACTCAAATTGTGGGTTTCTTCTAAACAAAATGTCCATAATTCTTGCAACTAGCCTATAGGTAGTAAATTACGTCCTCTAATACCTTGAATAGTAAGAATCCACGTTTTGAGGGTTCTTGATACCGAAAAATGTATTGACAGCAAAACGTCTCTGTGTTCCTTCGCTCTAATCAGCGCCTAAACCGTTTAGTCGATTTTCTCCAAAACTGACAATCCTAATGACAAATAATTATTTGCAAAACTTCAAGTGTGCTCCTACAATCGTAATATTGAACCAAGAGAATTTTCTTAATAAAATATTTAATTCAAAATCAAATATTTAAATAATGTAATGTTATTTTAAAACGTGGGTATATTTCTTATAATTTTGAATTGCCATTACAAATAATGCGAAAAAACATGTGCTATTGTAACACCATTAGTTAATTATAGGAATTAATTAAAATTTTGTTTTATCTTTCTCCTTCGTAAGATGGATCACTGTGCTTTGTCACATGCGAAACACGCCAAAATGACCAAGAAATTGCTCACAGAGCACCCTCCGCCGATACCGCAGACTCCCTGGTCTAGAGGGAAGACACCGTTCCTCTATGAGAGGCGCGTCAAACAGCGCCCGCACGAGCTACTTGCCCGTCTGGGGGAGCCCGGCGCTCTTGCGGGCATGGGCAACTTCCCCCGACTCCGCTCTCATTTCCCCTCAAAATCCAGAAAGTGGTGTATATGTACAGGCTGAAGCGCATCGAGGCAGTAAATAATGGCTTCGTAGGAAAATGTTTCCCAGATTTTTTCTATCAAATAACCGACAATATTGTATTATGTTTATATTATCCATTACTTACTACTATTTAATGTTCATTTTCTTTCTAAATTCTCCCTTAAACATATTTGCTAAGTCAGAGGAATATGTTTGAATGGCGAATTTTTGGCGTTTTTGTTTTATGTAGTGTTATTAAGTCATTCAGTTATTTACTGTATTTAGCAATAATGTAATATAAATTAACTAGTCTTTACAAGTTAACAATTCTCGCTTACGGACGGAGAGTGCTTTTAACATACAAGAATATTTGTCCGCTAAACCTTCTGACCTGAACGTAGAAAGTGAATGCTTTCATAGCACTCTTAAGAAACAGAATTACAAAACGAAGCTATTTTTTTTTTAATTTTACACTCAGTTGAGGATTTTAAATCGGAAAGATGTATTGTTTCACTTTAATGGATAATTTCTGGGCCGTAAATAGAAAACGGGAATTAATACAGCTCAATTTTTGACAATAACGCAATACTGCCACTCCACAGCATTTGTATAACACGTACTTTTAAATCTCGCGCCAATTTCCCTGGAAGCAGTGCCCGTGAGTTCCGTTACCTTGCCCACGACCTTGACATGCTTGCTCTATATCGACTGGGGATACTATCGAGAATAGCCGAGAATGACAGTTCCGACAGTTCCCAGCGTTGACAGACTACGCGACGCATAGATTTTACAAGTAGATAATGAACGCGCGCGACGTCCGAGACCGCGAAAGCAAGCCGGCGAAATCGCTCGATAATACTAGAACGCGTTTTGCCCCGCTGTATTAGTCAATCTTGAAGTGCTTTACAATCGGAATGATAAGTTAATGTCTTGGAGATTTTCTTTTGTTATGCAACAGAATAATTTTAAATTAATATGTAGTATTCTACATCTTTTCATAACTATAGTTCGGAAGTCTATTTGAATACATCCGTAAGTCATTTGAATCTAAGCACGAATTTAGAAACGCTGGGAAAATTAAGACTCCTTAATATTAAGAAGTACATGTTAAAATTAGTTGTATATTTGTTTTACAATATTTAAAAAACCAGGGGAACTACATTAATAGGGAAGGAATAGACTAAATGGACGAAAAGTAAACATATTAATTTAATATTTATTGAGAATCGATCATTCTATAGTATGCACCGCTGATCTGAATAAAGCATCATTTTGAAATAATTAAATTAAAACCATTTCAATGATTCATTGATTGATTGTTAGTCCGGGAGCGTCAACTACTGGGATTAGTCCCGTAAGTGTAGTGCATATTTTTCATCGGGAGATGGCGGCGATCTACCCCCTGGTCGGCGAAATCCAGCGCCGACCTACCGTCGACTTGCGGGTTTTTCCTCAACCAGTTATCTCCCTCCAGCGGAGCACCGCCCCAAGTTCTAAGTCCCCGACCGGTCTTCTGGGACGTGTGGTAGTGTGGCGCATGTTTGTGTAAGTGTGTGTGTGTGTGTAAGGGGTGAGGATAGGATAAGGAAGAAGAAGGAAAGATCGCGCGCGGTCCGTGGCCCGTTTGTTAGGGTACTGCTTCGGCATTCGTCTGGTGTTGATAGGAGGAACCACGGAAAACTACCGATCAGAGCAGCCGGCCGCTAGAATTCTCCTCCAGACAGCGACTGAATTCGACCTAACTGACAAGCTGGGGCTATAACCTAGGACCTCCCGGTCAGAGGCACTGCAGTGACATCAGTTGATGCAGTGAGACACCATTCTCGGTCCTTTTAAAACTCAGAACAAAAGATAAAATTTATAAATAATCAAACATTAACGCATTTCATACAATTACAATTCATTACAGTATCTTTTTAACTCTTGATGAATAGCAATTACGTCGGGCCAAGTTTGTGTTTACTGATAAAAAATGGATACGCCTATTTGAACAAGATTTCTGCACTCAGAGGAAAGTAGCATTTTTGCCTAACTTAATTTTATTGCATTTCATTGCATCTTAGTTATTACTTCTTGAAAATAAAACTAATCTTTCTCTAAAATCATTTGCCATCTTGCATTACATCACATTGTGGTATCCTGTTTAGATAGGCACAGATTTATTTGTGTTTTGCAAGCAAAGTCGAGGATTAATGGCATCTATCATCATGAAAGAAATTCATGTTTCCCATTGACCTGGTTGAATTTTGCCAGTAACCAGACGATGAAGTGAAGCAGAAAATTAGTACGTTAGATGCTATTTTGGATTCTTCATCCGATAAAGCCCGTGCCATACTTACATGTACTTATTCTCTTCCTTTCTATGTACTCGACAATCCCCAAATTCTCCTCAGTTACTAGTCACTCCTATACAGAGATTCATGAACCATTCATATCGCTTTAAATTCAACGGCCCCTACAACACAGAACGAAAAGCATAAAACTTCACACACATTTTTACAAACTCCTTCCCCTTTCTCACCCTCCTCCGAAGACGTCCCGAAAACTCCCTTCCCTGCGCGCTCTCTCTGTTTTCTTCCCACGTCTTCACGCTCCCTCTCTTCACGGCTCCCACGGCAATTCTCTCGCCCGCTCCTCTTCGCCTGCCATCATCCTCGCGCGCCTCCTGCCGCGTCTCCCGCTGCCCCAGGTCTGACGTCTCCGCGGGCGGAGGGGGTCTTTACGAGGCGGGGGTTGGGGAGGGGGAAGCGGAGGGATTCGCCCAAGTGGCCTGGGCCGACGTGCGCGGAATCCGCGACCCCAGCCACCGCCACCGCCGCCGTCGGCGGGAAGAGACGCGGTCGACTGCGCCGCTGTCGGCAATCGAGGTCGCTCTTTGACGGCCTCGACGGGCCAAGATATCGAAAATTACACGCTGCTTCTTTCGGCTGTAGGGTGGCGGCTTGCTTGCCTCTTCAGCTGAACGAAACGACGAACTTTTTTTTCCTTTTTATAACAATGAAGAATTGTTATTTAGATGTTTGGATGCAAATATTTTTGGCTGTTAATAATAATATAATAATGACCAAATTAAATAACCAAGAAGTGGATGGGATGGGAAAATAGATCCAAAGGTTTGCAATGTTTTATTTTACAATACGTCAGAGTCGAATGTAGTACATAGAAAAAACTCATTAACAAAACTATTTATCTAGTCTTGAATTTCTTTCTGTCGGTAAAATTTCCGATATTATTGTTAGAATATTCCATTTGCTGAGTGATTACTGACAGTAATAAACGCTAGATGATTACGACAATTTAATTGTAAATACGTCTTGTAAGTACATCTTGGAAATGAGGAATTTATTTTCATTTAAAGGGGTTTTAAGAAAAAAATTAACTTAACCTTTATTTCTGTTAATTTTGTTCAACTAAATATTTAGGAATTGTATTATTTGCGCCTTCAAACAGCGACATCATACCCCAATTATCCACATTATCAGCCTTTCAAACCTCCTACCATGACTTTACTTTGCCCTCATTCGCAACTTCCCGCGGTGGCGTCCAAAGAGCCCGGAACGCGCGAACGAACAGCGCTGCCGCTGCCATAAACGCGAGCCCGAAGGCCGCTCAGCTCTCCGAGAGCGCAGCTGTGCGCGCGGCTAGCGGCTGCGATCGGCGCGCGCGACAGCACTTTGCGCAGCGGCGCCCGCCACCTACCGCCCGCAGCCCTCGGCCCAGACGCCGCCCGCCCGCTACCCCCCCCCCCCCCCAGCCTGCTACCAACCATTTGCTACCCACCCCGCCGTCCTCCACCCACTGCCACCGGGTGCTGTAGATCAGTGCATCAATTGATGCCACTGCAGCGCCTCTGACCGAGAGGTCCTAGGTTCGAGTCCCGACGGCGACACTGGCTCTTCAGCTAGGTCGAAATCAGTCGCTGTTTGGAGGAGAATTCTAGCGGCCGGCTGCTCTGGTCGGTAGTTTTCCGTGGTTTCTGCGATCAACACCCGGCGAATGCCGGAGCAGTACCCTACCAAACGGGCCAGGGACCGAGCGCGATCTTTCCTTCCTCTTCCTTCTTCTCACACACACTTACACTAACATGCACTATACTACCACATATTCCAGGAGACTGGTCGGGAGCTTAGAGCTTGTCCCGGCTGGGGCGGAGCCCCGCTGGTGGGAGAGTCTTGGTTCGGGGGAAACCCCACTAGTCGACTGTAGGTCGGCGCCCGATCTCGACATCCAGTGGGGGAAGAACACCGCCTTATCCCGATAAAACATGCACTTCACGTACGGGGATACTGAGCGAAGTAGTTGACGCGCCCGGAGACACGAAAAAATCAATTAACAATCAAAACCCATCCACTGCACGCCACCTTGCCACACCACAGACCGCCCGCTACCCACCTCCCTCGTCCTCCATTCACTGCCCACTACCCACCCCACCGACCTCCACCTTACCGCCTGCCACTCACCGCCGCCGCTGCCAACCGCCAACACACACCGCTCGCAATCCACGGCTCACCACCCACAGTCTCCGCCCACTGCCGCTATCAACCGTCTACCACCAACCCCCCCCCCCCGTCAACCCCGCTCACTACCTACCACCGACCGTCCTCCACCCCCCGCTAGCACCTGCCACGTACCACACACGTTCTTCCACTCACGGCTCGCTGCCAACCGCTCCAACCCACCGCAAGGGCTTTTATCCTTCTCCCCACTCGCGGATGTGAAAGTTCAGGGTTGGATTTGAATTCAGATATGTCAGATCGCAATGCTTAAAAGCGAATAAAGCGACATGAACATTTTCCCATTGACAGGGTGATTCCATTTTGAGACTACAACTTTTTGAGTTGGAATCCGCAGCTATTTACGACGGTCAGTACGTCCCACTTCAATATTGTAGCGTCGTGTTGCTAAAACAGAGTGTGCACGAGGCGCGGTGTGCACCGGATGTGTAGACAAAGGCAGAAGCTATGACGTACGGTTTTTTTTCGACGGGGTTTGGGCGGAGGCAATGGTGGCGGCGGGCAGCGTCGCGAGGGCTATTTGAGGGCCGTGAGAACAATAGCTCGTTCTTCTTGCTTGTGATACTGGCAGCGGCAGCGTGGATCATCCGTGAGAGGTGCGAACGTGCGCGCGGCGTAAGAAGCCGGCAGTTATTGTCGTAACTAGTGAGACATGTAGTCGGTCTCAGTGCAGGCGGTAATACGCACGGCGAAACATTAGGTATGTTGCGGTGTGGTAGCCGTTATAAATATCTCTCCTAGCAGTGGGGTCTATTTAGTTAGTTAATTGTATGCAGTGCATTGGTTATTTGTGACTACGGTCTAAATTGTGAATAAACCTGCTGTTATTACTACCCACTCTCGTCTGTGTACTGATTACACCCGTATGACGCCACAATATCCATGAGTGCCTGGCACTGCCACAACGAAGTCAAGTTACTCACTGGAGCATACCCGGGGAGCACGGACAGCCCGGCCCGCGCACTCAGACGACAGATTTCAGTTTTCCGCTTGGGATCTTATATATGGAAACCCAGGGCCATGGCTCCAACCACCTTCAACCTCGCAGGGAGGTGAACGCAAGGGAGATGGCAGTATGGCGATGATTGATTGGTGATTCCTGGGGCGTCGACTGCAAAGATCATTCATTCCATAAGTGGAGTGAATGTTTGTCTCGGGAGGTGGGGGAGATCATCGCAGCTGGATGGAGAGATCCGGTGCTGACCTACATCTCGGCTATGGCTCAGGTATTTCACACCAGCGAGCGGAAAAGAGCTTTATACGTTCAACTCCCAGCATGAGCGGTAGTGGAATGCTTGTAAATGTGTAAGTAAGGGGTGAGAATAGGAGAAAGAAGAGGAAGGAAAGATCGCACGCGGTCCGTGCCCCATTGGTTAATGATATTGCTACGGCATTTTCCTGGTGTTAATCGGAGAAACAATGGAAAACTACCAATCAAATCGGCAGGCCACTACAATTGTCCTCCAGACAGCGGTTGAACTCGCCCTAGCTCTCTCAGCTTGTGTCGAAAAACTTGCTTCGTCGGGATCGGAATCCTAGGACCTCTACGTCAGAGGCACTGCAGTGGCATCAACTGAGCCACCTCAGCCGGTGCGTGGCGACGAGGTGGCAGCGAGGCCGGCGTCGGCCCGGGCACCCGCGGGGGCAGCGCCCGCCAAAGCTGCGGGCGCGGCTGCCCTGCTGTGCGCTGCGGTCGCCCTGGACACACTCGACGCGCCTGCCGCGCCTGCAGCGCTCGCCTCGCTGCCGGCGCCGTCGGGGCGTTGTTGATGCTAGCCGGCGGTCCCCACCCGTCGTGCGCGCGGCTTCGACTGAATAAAACGGATCCCCAGCGAATAATAATAATAATAATTTTTTATTATTATTTTGTTATTATTATTATTATTATTATTACAAATATTCACCTTCACCGGTTATAGAAGATAGTGAAATAGTACTCTACTGGGACAGGCCCATTGTCACTTATAAGACTGTAGATTATAATCGCCCGGACATAGTAGTTATCAATAAAATACAAAAGTTGCAAGAATCATAGATGTAGGCTGCCACTGACAAAAAATCTGAATAAGACAGTATCGGAGAAGATTTCAAAATACCAGAATTTGGCAGCAGAAATCCAACATGTTTGGCAACTGAGTAAGGTTGAAATAGTGCCAATAATCATCTCAGCCACAGGAGTGGTGACGGACCGATTTGCTTCAGGTCTTACAAAAATAGGATTATCAAAAGAATCTGCATAACCATCCAAAACGCTTTAATCCTACAGACTTGCCATATTGTGCGAACATTTTTTAATTGAAGGACGGACAAAGATGAATTTCTTCTCCGGCTTTCCTCAGATCTGTCATTACCAGTTGCATTTGCTAGAGCCTAAGTCGTATGAATAGATGAATGGTTCTGAATGCTTACTGAGAAAAGTACATAAATAATAATAATAATAATAATAATAATAATAATAATAATAATAATAATAATAATAATAATAATAATAATAATAACAACAACAACAACTACAACAACAACAAGAACAAAAACAACAAGAAGAACAAGAACAATAACGTCGACCAGTCCGGATAGCCCAGATTTCTAAGGCAGTAGTGCAGTGGCGATCTCGGAGGGAAGGATCGCGGGTTTGAGTCCCACCTCAGTCATGGGTGTGTTTGTGTATGCCTGTTTGTGTGTGCCGTCCATTCATTCTTCATTATTATCATCATTTCATCTTCCATCCCCCCAGGGCTAACAACCCTGTGGAATAAAAATCGGATTCAGCCTAATGTTGATCCCCCTGATTAGTTTCTTGCAACGTGATAAAATGACACTGAGCCCGTGCAAATGGATGTCCTGCGTGGTCCAACATGGCATATTCGCGAGCAGCCGTCGTCTGCGCAGAAGAGTATGTAGGTTCGAGTCCTGCGAAGGCATCGACGCATTTGTAGTTGTCCCTTCACCCTTCATCATCATCATCCTATCACCTCGTAATTCACACTTCAAGGCGCAACAATCTTGTCGTACCGAGGGATACAGCTGAAAAGCTGATCCTAAAAGTTACAAACGTTAATCGTGGAGCGTGGCCAGAAATGGCTTCTATGCAATAATAATAATAATAATAATAATAATAATAATAATAACAATAATGTGTTATTTGGCTTTTTGGGTCAATTATTCGAATTTGTGCGCTATCTAACAGTGTCCTCCATGCCTGGGTCTAGTTCAATTCCCACGCGTGAGGAGTAATATGTGGCAATCATAACGTATTCCCTTCTCCGTAACTAGCGAACTCTTCTTGTCTGAACTTTTCTTATTGACACACCTATAAAAACTGAAACGATTTTAAAGGAAAGCTATAACGCTAATTTTGTCCCGACCGGCAATCGAACATGTATGGTATGGAAGGTCGTCTTGTTATTTATCTTGTTATTGTTGTTGTTTTAATATTGTTTTTCATGTGCAAAAGATACATTTAATTAAATTTCCTAACTATTTTGAATCACCTGCACTATTAGTGATATTTGTTCATTCTTTTATTTGCAAGTTTACCTTTTGCTTAAGCTGTGATGTTTTCAATTTTTAATCGTCCTTTTCAACTTCTACACAAAATTTCTTTAATATGGAGATAGAACTCGTTATCAAATTAAATGCCTCAGCGAAAAAGGACATGAAGCTGTGAAAGGAATGAAAACCCATCTGCAGGTTGCCAACGTTATTATTAGATTTTTTGCGTGGATTATTCTGTTGAATCTGTTATTATGTTCATTTTCTTCTTTCCGTTTTGCTTTAACCCTATCAGCTATTTATAAAGTATTTTGTACTTGCTGTATAAAAAAGTTGCAAAGCGATGACAATATACAGTTTTCTCTGTTACTTGTAAAATAAGGTCTCTTTTTTTCCTTTACCAACAACGCAGTTTGTTGAAAAATCCAACACAATATCACGTACGCAGTATTCATCGTTTAAGTGTTTACTCCGTAAATGGGTGTGGTTGTGGAGATTTTGTACTTTTTCATTAATTACGCAACCCTCCATAACGCTCAATAATTCAATCAAATCACAAGCAGTGAGACATGAATTACGATCTTCAGTTTTTCATTACGTTTTTTCTACAAGATCGAAATGCAATCTCCAAAATATGTTTCTGTGAATTTTTGTGTCCTATACGAAAGAAGAAAATTTCAAACCACAATATTTACTTTCAAGCCTCAACAATCGTGTTTATTCAGTGAGCAAAAGTGCTGACTGGTTTGCGACCGTGTAGACGTCAATGTTAAATACGAAGAGACAAATGAACATGACAGCTGACAAGCCTCAGGGGACTGGTAACAAAACGAGCCAATGTTTGTTTGCTATCGCCACATCCAGCTGAAAAATATTTGGAAGTATAAACACAATACGGTGTGCATTAAATGATTTGTTTTTATAACAAAATATTTCTTAGTAGATATTGTATAACAGCAAACTCAAAAATGTACTAATATATGTACAGGGGTTGGACAAAAAATATGAATACCATGCAATATGGTACATCGTTTCCCATGTTGGCGTCACTGTGGACATGTGAACTTCTGCGAGGCGGTTGCATTGCGCAGTTGACATGCCACGTTTTGATTATTGCAGTGTATTACAGTCTTTGGTCTGTCACAGTGAGCACAAGCCATCGGTGAAATCTTTAATTTCGCAGACTTCGAAAAAGCGCAAATCGTTGTTGCGCGGTTAGCGGGAGCATGTGTGACGAAAACATCTGAACTGTTAAACATTTCACGAGCGACAGTGTCCACGGTAACAGCATAGCCAAACTGGTAAAACATCTTCGGCAAAGAGGAACATGACAATGGCACACCCGCCACGACTTGGCAGTAAGGAACTCTGGAAATCCCTTCATTGTTGGTAGATGTTATATCTGCATAAAACGCAGTTTCAATTGTCGAATTTGTGTTGATATATTGGCTTTAAAAATGTTAACGCACTGAATATCTACGATTTATAATGAGTTTCAAAATGACGACTAAGATGTGTTATTATTGACAGAAATTGGGGTATAATAATAATAATAATAATAATAATAATAATAATAATAATAATAATAATAATAATAATAATAATAATAATAGTATGTAACCGTTACTAAGGGCGAGAAATTACGTTCTGCTTTTGCTTCACTTTTGTTTTATCAGTCGGTCATGAGGATATTTTAACAAATTTTATCGTTCATCTTCAGAATTAAATAAACTCTTCATTGCACCTCTGTTTTAAGATTCATTCTCTTCATTGAGTCTGATTCACCAAATCCTTCAGGGTTCATCATTCATGCAACTCCAGCCAAACTCGCTACTTTCTCCGTCCCGCTCTTGGCTTTCTTTCTTCGCCAGTTAAGTGCTTCCTTCCTCTCAACCCTTCTCTGCCACTGTCACGCCACGCCCCTCCACGCCACGCCCCTCCACGCCACTCCCCTCCACGCCACGCCCCTCCACGTCTCGCCAGACTTTGCAACGCTCCGCCACGCTACGCCACGCGACGCCACGCCACGCCAAGCCACGCCACGCTACGCCACGCCCCTCCACGCCACGCCCCTCCACGCCTCGCCAGACTTTGCAACGCTCCGCACACGCCACGCCACGCGACGCCAAGCCACGCCACGCCACGCCACGCCACGCCACGCCACGCCACGCCACGCCACGCCACGCCACGCCACGCCACGCCACGCCACGCCACGCCACGCCACGCCACGCCACGCCACGCCACGCCACGCCACGCCACGCCACGCCACGCCACGCCACGCCACGCCACGCCACGCCACGCCACGCCACGCCACGCCACGCCACGCCACGCCACGCCACGCCACGCCACGCCACGCCACGCCACGCCACGCCACGCCGCCACGCCACGCCACGCCACGCCACGCCACGCCACGCCACGCCACGCCACGCCACGCCACGCCACGCCACGCCACGCCACGCCACGCCACGCCACGCCACGCCACGCCACGCCACGCCACGCCACGCCACGCCACGCCACGCCACGCCACGCCACGCCACGCCACGCCACGCCACGCCACGCCACGCCACGCCACGCCACGCCACGCCACGCCACGCCACGCCACGCCACGCCACGCCACGCCACCCCACGCCACGCCACGCCAGCCACGCCACGCCACGCCACGCCACGCCCGCCACCCCCCGCCACCCCCGCCCGCAACGCTCCGCCACATCTCTCAGCGCCTCCCCCATCTACGCTCCGCTCTCCGAACGACCAGCGGCCACATCCACCGCAGTCGAATTCGCTAGCTTTGTAGTTTCCACTTTCCACAATCCCCATCGACGCTTTGCAAACTGCGCAAATGGAAGCTTTGCGCGGACGGTAGATTTCGCATCGCCAAAATCGCAATTTGATACGTATTGTAAGAGGGAGTAAAGCTGCGATTCGAGACCGTTGATATCAAAATAAATGCGCGAGATGAAAATGATACTAAGTAGATATATCTACAGCATTTCATGACACAATTCTTTAAAAGCACACCTTGCACCATTATACAAAGCATTCACAAATAATTCAATCACATTCTCTGCACTCAGTATTTGGAATCAAAAATGTATTTTACATCCTCTTTTTACATAGATTGAACAAAAATTGTAAATAGTTTGTGATAAAACAGTACTCATTTTTGTAATTTTTACACACTATAAACGAAACACTTACGTATACACTAAATAATTGATGGGAATGTTTCAGTAATGCATTTTCACTCATATATTTTACCGATTTTACGAAGCAGATTGATCTATTGAAAAACATTTTGATAGTGTTTTTATCACATTACGCATTATATTTCTAGGATTTTAAATATCAATATGTTGTGTGGCGAATTAGGAATTGAAAATCACATGAGAACCTTTGTTTTTTTTACAAAGTAGAATCAAATACAATTTGAAGTCTAGTGTGTTTCTCGGTGAACATCCCTATTTCAAGGAATTGAAATGCGTAACTGCGTGGAAATAATTGAAATAGATACCTTTCAGCCAAAATCTTGGCCAGTTTAAAAAATTGCCTACGCCTTTTTATTCTTCTGCATAAATCGGCGATATAGATTTTTGTTCTAGATTACTGCTAGACTTTCTATTGTTTGCACAAATTGCCATCGGTTTCGCGGAATCGGTGCTTTGCATCGATTCTTAATAGCGGCCAATGCTTTAAGCGCACCATGTGTCGCCTTTCTGGAGCGTGTCAAAGGGCAGCGAGGAAGTAATTGGACTGTTGCATCAGTTTAAGAGAAGAGCAACGACAAAACGAAGGAAACTATTTGGAAAACTGAATGGATGAATGAGTCTAATGAGCAATCTCAGCATAAAAATGAAATAGTGAGAGTGAATGCTAGCTCCTTTTCTAACTGCAAATATTAAGAGTGCATTACTCGGAGTTTTCATCCTTTGTCTCTACAGAATTTTTTAAGAAAATGCTTGTGTGAGGGTGCGCAAGGTGTCTTACACCTTGTTCACCCTCAGACTAGTACTGTCTGTCAAACTATATGAAACACAGGATTATGCATAAATATTGATAAATATTGCAGTTTTGTATCGCATATCCTTAGTTTGTTGACCGAGAAGAAATGTAACATAAATTAAACAACTACATAACACTGAAAATACTATTTTGAAGAATACTCACTGAAAGAGACTCTTTTAATTATTGTTAATTATTTTAGTATTCCTCTTGCAAGGAGTCGAAGGTTTAAGTCAGACTACCGGATTTGTTACATCTGCTTGGCAGTGAAATATAAAATATGCAAGAAGAGAATAATCTATATTAAACAATTCAGGAGGAGAAGTATATTAAACAATCGGCCATAGATTACATGCAATCTCCTATTCTCCATTTTCTTTATTCTCATTTCATTATGATGTGACACACGACGGACGTCTTACCTTCTATGGCCTCGAAAGTTTCCGGCAATACTGTGAGTCAGCAGATCCAGGTTTGATCCAAGTTTGGTACTGTGAGTCCGATCCAGGTTTGATGCGGGTTCTATCTCAATGAGAAGAAGAATTCTGAAACTAGTCAAACATTTTATCATGTGTAAAGGTGCTTCTTCTCATCATTTCTTTACTAGCGATGTACTACAATACATGTTAGGGAAAGTTCATAAATGTGAAAGTATTTTTTCAAACAGTAAAAATTCATATTGCAAGAACGCGTATGTAAACACTTTTTATCTTTTTATTTATTAGTGGTTCTGATTAAGGAAGTCTCAGCAGTGCACACTGGAGAAATAATGTAAGAATAATACAACACGCAACGTGTTCGTCGGTCACTCCCGGACCAGGGTTTAATCACGATGTTAATTCCGAGCAGTCTCTGCAATTAAATGATATTCAGAAAATAATTGGAGACGAATTTTTCTTCAGGAGATAGCTTTATTTACTCCGCCTCTTCAAAGTCGAAAAACTTCTCTCTCGGGCCGCCAGGGTTCGCGCCGCGCATTTGAAAGTCAAATTTCGCCTTCGCCACCGCCGCCCGGGGCTGCGGTCTCGCCGGGCTCCAGCGGACCCCTGCGCCAACCGCTGTCCCTGCCCCTGAACCCACCACTGTCTGCCACCCCGCCGCCGCCGCCACCCCCGCCGCCACCCCCGCCGCCACCCCCGCCGCCACACCCGCCGCCGCCCCCGCCGCAACCCCGCCTCCTCCCCCGCCGCCACCCCCGCCGCCACCCCCCCGCCAACCCGCCGCCACCCCGCCGCCACCCCGTCGCCACCCCGCCGCCACACCGCCGCCGCCCCGCCGCAACCCCGCCTCATCCCCGCCGCCACCCCGCCGCCACCCCGCCGCCACCCTCGGCGCCACCCCGCCGCCACCCCGCCGCCACCCCCCCACACCACAATTGCGACTACCAGTTCCACCTCTGCCTCACCCTCCACACACCCTTTTACCAAATCTACCATCTCCGCGATCACCACCTCCTCCTCCTTCTCCACCACCACCACCACCACGACCACCACAACTATCACTATCACTGCCGCCGCCGCCACCGTCGTTGCTACTGTCACTTTGAGGCGCACGCTGGTTGAATCGGGCCTAAACGTGGTCATTATGACAAATGCCAGTGGATTTGCGTAAAAATTGGTATCATTGGGTTTTTGAGGACGCTGAATTTCAATATCATGAAATGAAATTTCAAAATTCAAAATGGCGCGTTCGAAATGGCTAACTGACTCATAAAAATGAGCCCAGTATATGTAAAAATATTGATAGAATGGTTCTTGCGGTTTCTCCTGTTTCTTGCTTCCAGTTCTTCTTCCATTACATTTATCTCTACGTTGCTGCCAGGTTTGACTTTTCAATTCAAGTATCCGACTTTTATTCCATTCAAGCTTCTCTTCTTGTCTGCCTCACATCAGTCCTACTCTCACCATTGTTTCTTTCACCATCAAAACCACAGGTATCAAAACTGTCATTGTTTTCCATTCTCATCCAATGACTGTTGCCATTTAATATTTCAACAATACTTATGAATAATCCCTCTACAAAATACACTCCGTCCATCTGGTTTTCATTTGCTTCGACAGCGATAATTTAAAATTATATTGTTATTACTTTCACATGTGTGGGAGACATCAGTTCCCTTCGTCCTTTTCCTTCTGCCGCAGTGCTTCCGTTCGCCCTGGGCTTTGTCTGGGAATCAATAATTTCCTTTCCCTCGCTCGCTTTGGCTCTAGGTTGCCCTGGGCCTCGCTCACCCTGGAACTCGGCAGCACCGTACATCGCCGGTCCGCGCCCACGCTCGTCTCGATCATTTCTTACTCTGTGCATCGCTCGCTAGAACTAAGCTACGCTCACCCTGAGCCCAGCCCGCTCTGGACATCGGTCACCCTGGGCCTTTGGGCCCCCTATCGTGTCTCGCTCAGGGCATCTCTCGCCCTAGACATCACTCACTCTGGGCCTCGCTCGCGCTGGTCACCGCTCGCCCTTGGTCTCACTCGAACTAAGCCTCGCTCACCCTGGGCCTTGCCCGCACTGGTCAGCGGTCACACTGGGCTGCGCTCACTCTGGTTATCGCTGGCCCTACACCACGATCGCCCCGTTCCTTGTTCACTCTGGGAGTCTCTCACCCCGGGCTTCTCTCGCTCTGGGCAAGATGTCTTCATTGACGTTATTAGGTTGAAATAATGCGAAAAGATACTGTTCTGATTCTGAGGTTGAACACTTTCAGGGTAGTTAAAGTTCATCATGACTTGTCGCACGCCAGACGCCGCGTTCGCTTCACTTACCTCTCTTCCTTGTGCTTTTTCTGCAAGCCTCGGCTTGCTGAGAGTGAAAGTTATTCGGGGCGAGAAATGTGAATCCCCAGTTACTTAGATAAAGATTTGAATTCAATAAACGTGAGTGCAGTTAACGTAATGGTGAGAGATGAAGGATAATACTTTGATAGATAAATGAGGGGGATAAATTCATGATTTCACCCAATTTTCTCTAAAATCGTACAGCTGAAAATCAACTCATGTCGAGCCCTTTCTAGGTAGGGCGCTTGTCTATGAAATTCGCGGGCGATGCGTAAATATTCAATTTGCGACCGTTCTTGGCTTGAGAGCGGTCGTGGGATGTTCCGCGTACAGACATGCCGAAGCGTCGTCATCTGGACAGCTGATGCAGCCAGGGAGCCATTACACCGTTCCCTTTGCACATTTCTTCGTACCCTACTGCACCCCAAAGCAGCCTAGGTGCACGGTTTCTGCTTCTCTTAGCCGACGTTAAAATAAAATTACTTTCTGCGCACGGTGAAATTTGTCTCTTGTGTACGCTCCATAACAATATATAACGCTAAAAGGGGATTTGAGGGTATGAAATTGGGACTAAGAAAGCTTTCCATGAATGTGCATTTCGTACGTTATAATTTGTGTAAAAAAAATGAAAACATATGAATGTCGAAAAATTCTTGTTATATTTTGTAACGTCCATAATGAATATGTATGTTGTGAAGTTTTGCTTCACATTAACCTTGGAGTGTAAAATTTATAAACATTATTTGTATTGTACAATTTTGCATATATAACAAATCAATATAGAGCAGCATTGATTGCCGACGTTGCTAAGGCCGCAGCTGCCTCTGCTCAAAAGGTCGCGGGTTCGAATCCCGCATCGGGCATGGATGTTTGTGTCTGCTCGTGTTGCCCTGAAGTTACCCCAATGTAAACAAAGTGGTCGTTACATGACCTAGTAATTAAAAAGCAACCTTAAAAATTCAATATCATTTTATTGACACTTAAACATGTATATCTTTGAAGATAGGAAATTGTTTCTTGATAAGAATATCATCCAAAATGCTCTACAGAGTTTCTTTATAGTATAATTATATTCTTAGTTGTGCTGAAAATAATGAATAACTTACTTCTGCAGATTACATTAAATTCGTCGTGGATCATCCAATGTCTTTCTTTTGCACGCGATTATGCTCAATGTGTCTGCCAGTCTGTCAGGATAGTCCACGGTGGCGCTGCGCCGTTTCATGCAGTTTCTTAGACGGTGGGGAAGACGTCTCGCTTATGGCGCCCGCCCTCGTACCAGCTCCGTCCGGACGGCTTTACAGCCAGCGCGGTTCCTTCCCGGGCCCCTCCGCGCTCGCGCACTTTCTTCTCTCCTCCCTTCCCCTCCACCCCCCCTCTTCACCCCTTCCCTCATCTCTCGTGGCTCTCGGCGGGGATTATACGCGCCGTCGCCGGGGTTTAGCATTAAACGCCGAGACAAGTGAATGTCTTCAGCAAAAAGCAAACTTCGCCTCCGACGAAACTCCGGGACTTGGGCGTCGCGCCCCGCCGTCGTCGTCCTACTCAACTCCCCCCCCCATCCCACCACCCTCATCACCCGCTCGACTTCATAGAATATTCTAAATCGCTTTTGCGCAGTAATCAGGGTTCTATTGCGAAATTTTCCGCCCCTGCGAGTGCTAAGAGGGAAGGCTGAGGGTGGAGGGAAGCGTGAGGTGCGTACACGCTTGTTGTGATCGGGGGTTCCGGACAGATGTTCGTTAAATTAGCAAAGCGAAGTGTCGTATCCTACGTGTTCTGCCCTCCGCGAGGGAAATGAGACCGTGTGAAGCAAGACGATGCGGTTTCCTTGCTGCTGATAGGAAAGTGGTAGTGTGGGTGATAGAACTCGTCGCAAACACGGCTCCAAGTGAAATAGAGAGGGCGCGTGGCTTCCCATTGAAAATGTTCATATTGTGTTTTTTATTTTGTTTTTGAAAAGTGATATCCTACTGTTATTTATTAATCATAAATTAGTGCAATTTTTTACACATAGATTTAATCTGAGCATTTTCCCCAAGTAAAACTTTATTTTTTAAATAAAAAAGCACTAATAAAAACTACTAAATGAAGTGTTTCATTTTTAAACTGTTTACAAATGAAATAGTTATTACTATAAATATAGTTCAAAACATTTTCTTTTGGTTGTAAAAATGACCCCTAAAATATTTTCACAAGCCATACTTTTGGCGTCGGAGTTTGCAAAGTGTTAGTTGTTAGCATTGTGAAAGAAAAGAATAGGTGGGAGCTCAGGAACTATAGTTAAATATTTGAAATACATTAGATATTGATAAGAGTACGGCAGAATATGCACTGTGACTCAGCCGCCACAACCACAGGGATAAGAATTTTGGGCTCATTACTATAAAGAAAAAGCGTAAACGTTTGGTAGTCGATATTTTTAAAAGTTACTACGACTTCCATGAATTGAAAAATTTCAGGTTGGGGCAATCGGATCAATCATATTACAGGCATCTTCTTCAAAGTATTTCTACATCTACAAAAAGAAGCTTGTTGGTATCCTAGCATCGTAATGTCATAATTAGCTCTAACAAAAATCTCCGACGCCCACATTGTTATATTTTCCCATTTATAGGTTAACAAAAAACTGAAACAGTTCAAGTTCATCTCGATTTTTAAAATATTAAACTAAATTTACAGGTTTTTCACGATGTATTATTTTAGTTTAAAATGATAATTGAATCATAAGTACATTTTGTTTCTTGCTGATGATCCCACGTTTTACAAGTGCAAATAACCCTTAAATTAAATAATAAAATCATTACTGTTATCATGAAAAACGCTAGTCTGATTAGACAGTTCTCAAAGAAGTAAAAGATCATTCTCTGCTGTATAACAGAGGAGAAGATTCATAGAATGCAGCTCGCTCTGGCACATCAAATTTACGTCGTAAATTAACATGAATATTAATCATGCATTTTTATCCAACGTGAGCAGTCGAGCGACATTTTAGAAATTAGCGACATGATCCCGCGAACAAGGTAGGACTTCCGTGAGAAACCCTCGCGATAAATTGAAGTGGGCACGTGGTATTGTCGGGATTTTCTCCTGAGAAAGTGTCCCCTCGAACTCTGCGAATGGGTCTCTGGGGGCTTGTAGCTTCTGCGGTCCCCCCGCCTCATCCAAGCCCCTCTCTCATCTTTCGCTTCTCCCCAGACGCAATCGCGTCACCCCTGACGCCGCTAATGCCCGTCCTGTCCCTGGCAGTGTGGTAGTATGGTTGTTTTCTTCACGTTTGACACCTCGAGCCCACAGTGGATATTTGTGACGTCTGTTCTCATATTTTTTAAAGCATTTGTTAAAAGAAAATACACTAGTACCGGGAGCGGTAGCTCAGTGCATTAACTGATGTCACTGCAGTGCCTCTGACCAGGTCGCAGGATTTTCGACACTAGCTTTCTAGCTAGGTCGAGTTCAGTCGCTGCCTAGAGAAGAACTCTAGCGGCCGGCTGTTCTGATCGGGTAGTTTTCCGTGGTTTCTCCGATCAACACCAGGCAAATGCCGGTGCAGTACCCTACCAAACGGGCCACGGACCGCGCGCGATCTTTCCTTCCTCTTCCTTGCCCTAGCCTCTCCCCTTATACATACACTTACACTAACATGCACTACACTACCACATATCCCGGGAGACGGGTCAGGGGCTTAGAGCTTGTCCCGGCTGGGGCGGTGCCCCGCTGGTGGGAGAGTCCTGGGTAAGAGGAAACTCCACTAGCCGACGGTAGGTCGGCGCCGGATCTCGCAATCCAGCGGGGGAAGATCACCGCCATCTCCCGAGAAAAAACATGCACTACACTAACGGGACTAATGACCAAAGCAGTTGACGCGCCCGGAAGCACGAAAAAACCATAAGTGCTTCCAGGGTATATAAATCACTGCATCTTCACAATTGTACCTACCTGTGCATGATATGAACTCTCTCCAATTTTTCCCATATTATTCGTAATTCATATGACTGCCTTATGACTTATAAAGGCCTTGGCAGTTATCTTCACTGTAGTAAATGAAAAATCCACACCTTTCCAAGTTTTATTTACTCAGTCCACCTCATTTGCCGACAAAACATGCAGCCATTTTATTGTGACGATTCTGTAATACCATATATTGCTTACTCAGGAACCGTAAATAACAAATATATTTCCTCTTGTTTTATTTTTTTTTTCAAGTTATCAGGTTTTTGAAAACTAGGATGAATCATAATATTTATAACTTTTGTCTCGAAAAGGAATGCGCAGTTCTTTTGCTGCTGCGTTCTGCTGATACTCAGTTCTTTGCAAAGATTATTAAAAAAGTTAAGAAGGTAGCAATATTGTAGATACAAAATTTGATGTTTCGATTCTCTGTTATTCACCATTTCTTAAAAAGAAGAAAAATAACTTTTCTAGACAACCCCAAGAAAATTAGGTGACTTTTAAGGCATCCTAAGCGTGTTAGAAGTTCACATTTTTATCACAAGTACTAAAAGTGAGACGACGATCCAGATAAAACGCGAGTAGAGATAAAACTGTGAATTCGACAACAAAAGTAATTCCTTACTTTATTGTAACGTAGTGATTTCTATGCTTGAATTCGAGTAGTAAAGTTTTTTTATTTTGCTATTAGCATTGCGTCATTCCTTCTTTCAACACTTCTTATCACATATCCTATTTGCAAAATAAAATGCAATTTTTACAATTAGTATCGTAAATATCTATTCTAAAACGGTATCCGCAAATAAAAAATTATCAGGATGTAGCAATCTGCATTTGATCACATTCAACAGTTTAAAACCCTGCCAAACATTAATAAGAATTTCTGAAAGCTTGGATTCTCACTAGCTACTGAAGAAACAGAGTTAAGAGAATTGCGAAAAGAAAATTTTATTTTCATTATTAATTTTTCAAATGAAACTGAAATTTCGGTGTTTTCACTTATAATAAATGTGATTTTCTCACTAAAAATGTATTTGTAAATGATGCTTAGTCATTACTAGCATTTCCCCTCATATTTTGATTCTCTTTACTATCATGTTTAATACACTACATTTTCACAGCAGTAAAATTCTCTTCAAATTTACTGCCAAATGAACTTTCGTTGTCAGGGCATTTATCGTATGTTTTTTTCTGTGTGTTTCTGTATCACTTTATTGTATTTTGCATAATTTAGCACATTGTTATCTTATTAATAATACTTCCAAGCGCCACACGCTTTGTCGATTAGTGCTATTTTACTTCTACAATTGGGTTTTAATTTGTTGCTTGAAAACCCTTGCTTTGTGTAGGAAATGCTTTTATTTTTCTAAACTTTCTTACGGACGAAGAGCGTCCATTTTATGTAGTATTTGTTGAACTAGACTCTGTTAAAGAGTATTAAAAATGTTTTTAAATTAATTGATCGCGAAAACTGTTACTAACCGAGCTTACATTCCTGCGCATTCACTACGTAATTTTTGTAAGATTTTCTTAAAGAGTATCAATCATTTTAGTAATAATACAGTATTTTAGTAAATAATAATATGAATATACATTATTTTAGTGAGTTATTATTATAAAAATATTATTACTATTGTTATTATTGTTGTTATTATCATTATTGCTAATATGGTTATTATTATTATTATTATTATTATTATTATTATTATATTACCATCCCACGATCACCTTCACAGTCACGTCATTGTGTTGTGCGCACGTTGTTAAACGCAGTACTCTTGAGTATATCGAAACCGCGTACTGCCCTATATTGGGGGTGCTGGCTGCCCCACTCGGGCGCCGCCTCCACGCGGCCCGCGGGAGCGACAAATGTGCGCGGGAAGCCCTGCAGCCCGCGGGGTCTCCTTGGGATGCTGATGGATGCGCGGCCGGGGCCCCCCCCTGCACCTGCCAGCGCCTCTGCCATCTCCGTGGCGATCCCCACACCCCGCCGCCGTCACGGACTTCTCCCTCTCGTCGCCAGCGCTGCTACTGTAATCCACACTCGTGCCCACGCCGATACCACTGCTGTTTACCGATACTGTCTCCTCCAACATTACGGCATCACGCCGTTATTTTTCTCGTCGCCTTTTACACATTCTACCATCCTTTCCCCGTCACCATGCCCATCACCGACCTATCGTCCATGCCATCGTCCCGCCTCCCTTCTCGCCACCGTTCCCGTCACCTTTGTCCCTGCCTCTGTCCCCGTCTCCTTACATGCTTCTGCCCCCGTCTCCGTCCCCGCCTCCGTCCCCGCCTCCGTCCCCGCCTCCGTCCCGCCTCCGTCCCCGCCTCCGTCCCCGCCTCCGTCCCGCCCCCGTCCCCGCCTCCGTCCCCGCCGCCGTCCCGCTCCCCGTCCCGCATCCGTCCCCGCCTCCGTCCCGCCTCCGTCCCGCCTCCGTCCCCGCCTCCGTCCCGCCTCCGTCCCCGCCTCCGTCCCGCCTCCGTCCCCGCCTCCGTCCCGCCTCCGTCCCGCCTCCGTCCCGCCTCCGTCCCCGCCTCCGACCCGCCTCCGTCCCCGCCGCCGTCCCGCCCCCGTCCCGCATCCGTCACCGCCTCCGTCACCGCCTCCGTCACCGCCTCGTCACCGCCTCCGTCACCGCCTCCGTCACCGCCTCCGTCACCGCCTCCGTCACCGCCTCCTCCCTCCCCCGCCTCCTCCCGCCTCCCTCCCCGCCTCCCTCCCGCCTCCTCCGCCTCCCTCCCGCCTCCCATCCGCCCCGTCCTTGCCTCTGCCCGCCTCCGTCACCGCTTCCGTCCCGCCTCCGATCCGCCTCCGTCCACGCCTCTGTCCCCGCCTCCGTTCCTACTTCCGTTCCCCCCCTCGCCTCCTGACCTATTTCCACCACCCACTACCTCAGACCTCAACAAGAGCTACCAACTCCTGTGTCCGCTGTCGCGCGTCCGACTGCGCTTGCGCCCTGTGTGGACGTCCTGGGTGAACTCCCGCGGCGGAGGCCCTATCGCTCTCGCCCTAACTCCGCCGGCCTTGGCGGGCACAGGCCAGCGTCCCCGCGCCGCCCCATAATCTGTTAGAGGCTGCTGCGAGGGATCTCTCCGCCCTGGGGCCCGGTAATGCAGTCTTCCACAGCTTCTCCGGCTTTAGATGTATGCTAGGGAGGATGAACGTTCATTTGTTGAACCTAGGAGACGAGTAGAGAAAGCACGAAGGGATTCATTTTGAAGTGAGATCTTTGCTAGGAAATAAATTACAAGATTATTTTGCAGATTTTGCTTTCTTTTGAAACTACAGTATTATTCACGGACATTTTTCATCAAACTATTAACTGTTTTCATTTCAGTTAATTTATCTTCGTTGTGTTTAGAATTTCTAGCAGAAAACATTTGTAATTTGCTTAGGAAAACATCACTTATTCTCTTGATTTGTAGCTAAACTTTAGGGTTTTAAACTTCAAGTTACGTACTTGCATTTCCAATATTGAGTAATTTTTAGTCTTTAATTGCAAACTGGACCTCCTATGTTTTTGATAAAATTACGAATGAATAGTGAAACAATTTTCTACATTTAATTTCTTTTTGTCCTCCAGAAGATACCATACCTTTTAAAACGAGCCCTAGCATCTACAAATGGGCGCACGGTTTAAATTCTAATTGGTAGTGCATTCTCTTCCATGGAATTTGGTTTTCTTCCAATAATTTCTTCCAACATTCTGTGGACAGCCATTTTTTCGAGAGGCCAACGTGATATAGGGAGTCCTAATAGTGTGCGCGTCATTCATTAATTTAAGCCAAGATGAAGCAATCAAGTCAGCGGATTTCATCCCCACTTTTGCGACTTATTCAATGAACATCGGAGCGAATTAACCACTATTTAATTTACAACTGTCTCTCCCTCCGATTTATCCACAGAAATACAGCAGACATGCATAGTTTTAGGAGAAGATTTGAACCATCGCAATTCATGTATTCGCCCTGGTTAGATCCGCACATTACTTTAGCATTTCCCAATAAATAAACATTTAAATTCAGACATTTTAGAACTTGCTTCTTAGGTTTATTTAAGATGTGTACGAGACTATTTGAGGATTATAATGTTCACAACATAAAGACATCTGAGAAAAAAATAAAGTTCAGTTCACCTTTTTGGGGTCCATGACCAGGAGCGGTAGCTCAGTGCATCAACTGGTGTCACTGCAGTGCCTCTGATCGGGAGGTCCTGACGGCGGCAGGATTTTCGACACTAGCTTTTCAGCTAGGTCGAATTCAGTCGCTTTCTGGAGGACAATTCTAGCGGCCGGCTGCTCTGATCGGTAGTTTTCCGTGGTTTCTCCGATCAACACCAGGCGAATACCGGAGCAGTACCCTTCTAAACGAGCAACGGGCCGCACGCGATCTTTCCTCCCTCTTCCTTGTCGTATCCTCTCCTGTTACACACACACACACACACAGTAACATGCACTATACTACCACATATTCCGGGAGACTGGTCGGGAGCATAGAGCTTGTCCCGGCTGGGGCGGTGCCCCGCTGGTGGGAGAGTCTTGGTTAGGGGGAAACCCCGTTAGCCGACGGTAGGTCGGCGCCGGATCTTGCCATCCAGCGGGAGAATATCACCGTCATCTCCCAAGAAAAACATGCACTATACAAACGGGATTAATGACCAAAGCAGTTGACGCGCACGGAAACACAAAAACAGCAATCAATCAATGAATCAATTGGGGTCAATGGGAATAAATGAGTTGACTTACGCGGAAGGTGAAACAATCGGGTCAACGAATTGCATCCGCGCTGCTCTCCGCTTCCTGGAGTCGCCCTCCTCCCCGTTGCTCCATGCGCCCAGCGGTCTTTGCGTGGGCGGTCATTGCACCGCGCGCGGGGAAGTTCTGCGTCGCGGAGACCTCGTCCAACCGCTGCAGCCACTCTGCGCCAGCGCGTTCCGCTTCGCTCGTCCGAGAGATCGACCCCATACACACACACACACACACACACACACACTCACACACAGGCACACACACAGATACACACACAGACACACACACAGGCACACACACACACACACACACCGCCTAGACGCTTGAGCGCCGTTTTAGATATTCAGTTCTATGAAGGAACTTTGCGAACGTCACTGCAGCGAAGGTGAATATTATAATGTGGAAGAGAAGCGATGTTTGAAAGCGATTTCCCGAGATTTAGGTGAGCCCAATGGTTAATTGAGTTTTCCTCGTTCTTTGAAAGTATACTCGTTTTGCCTGATGATGAGAGAGAAGAGAACTTGTAGATCGGAGCCACAATTTATTCGACGCAGTGAAGGTTCAACTCGCGCCTTGTCCGCGTTTTGATTCGAGCATAAAAAGGATAGGGCTCGCTCGAGAGTTGGTTGAGGAATTCGGTACCAAAGTTCTCTGAGAGAAACTGTAATAGATAGGAGTAATGGAAGAAAAAAGTAGGTGTGTGAGAATACCGAACTCATCCAATGATCTGCAGTACTTTTGAAGAACTCCTAGATAATCCTTCTCGTTTTTAATATATGTGAAAAGATCAATTTTGTCGGGAAACGTCAGGGAATTTAAATTCTTAAAGTTGGTGTGTACATTGTGGACATACCCGCAGCAATGATGTATATTATGTTTCTGAAAAAGGGCGATTGTTACTATTGAGTATCAATATTCATGTTAATTTATTTGTCAATAGAATACAAGTTCTAAGAGTAATTAAAATCAATAATTTCGCACTAGGTTGTTTCGTGCTATTTTGTTGATTAGTTACTGGATTTTGTTTTGTCTTCATGTATGTCAGTCTTGAGTTGTATTGAATGCATTTTATGTGAAATAAAATAAGTTGTAACTGACTTTGAAGATGTTGATCCACTCTGACAGTTACTTTATTAATTAATCTTTAATAGGCCGATACAACAAATGTAGCAACCAAGATTTATGTGTGAATCGGTCGTGTGTCATTCAATATTTTCTGTCATTCCGTTTCCATATAGATAAATCATAGAAATAAGAAATACCGTTTTTGGGAATAAGTGAACTAATTCAACACATTTATCAGCAACTCATTGGTATCAATAGTTCTGAACGGACGACGAACTGTTGAATCCTTAACGGACACCGACCTTTAAAAGTGGTTTTTCGTTCCTCGTGTTGAGTTTAATCGATATTTTTTTATTGATTTGTATTTGATAATTTGAACAGTTCGTCGTCGATACAAAAATCGATAAAAAGATTTTATCGACTAAACGCAACCAGAGATACGAAAAATCACTTTTAACGGTCGGTGTCCGTTAAGTATTGAACAGTTCGTCGTCGATCGTCATCGTCGTCGAGAAAGGATTCTCCAATCTTCAGTTGCACTAGGAAATTGTTAACCGAGGTTCACCGATTCTTTGTACTCATTAACATTTTCCTATGTGATGAAAAAGTCTTCTGAATCGGACGTCATAGGGTCAGCAGCCTATAGGGTCTGAATTGACTACATTGTTTCCAGAGGTGAAGTTCAAAATTCCAGGAGGAGACCAATCAGCGAATTCACGAGAGAAACGAGGATTATCTTCTCTTACGCAATACCATCTGGGTAAATTGTAAAACTTCTCTCAAGAAAGTTTTCTTATTCGACTTTCTTACTTTGGATTCCTTTATTTAAGCACTTTAATATTTGAAAACTATTTACTAGACATCTAGATCTGAACTATTTGTGCCCCTGGAAGTAATTAATTCATAATTTTTATCAGTGTCATCATGTTCTCATGAGAAAGTTATCCCGGGATTCGTCACCTCCATTGGCACTCTGGTAGCAATTCCAATATTTCATCTATTAGTCTACATTGGATTCAAACGCCATACAGATTGACCTGTAAACACTGAGGATTATCCATCGGCTAAAGTTTTTTATGGAATTTAACGTTCGTTAAGATTATTAAATTATGTTCCGGAAAGGAAGGGAAGAGGCGGTCCAACTCTTTTGCAGCCTCCAGGCAAGCTCGTGAGATTGTGAACAGATTGATCTGTGATTAGATCATGGACAAAGTAGGGTTATTCTCATTCGTTTCGACCAAGATCATGTAGACTTGTGATTGCATCGATAGCATTGCCCTTCTGTATCAATATCACAAGATAATAATATTCAGTACATTTGATTTCAGTTGCCAACGCTTCTATCAGTGCCATTTGGGTCAGCTTAAAATACAACCGTGATTTTTTGAAGTTTCGCAAGCACAACACATAGAACAAAAACTAGAAGAACCTGAAAACAGAATAAGATGAAGACTTCGTGACCAAACCTCTCCCCTACAAATTTGGATGCGCACAATGGGTCCACTTTACAAGGTATTGTGACGTCATGCGGTTGCAATAAACACACACGAGAGTGGGTTTAAATAATTGCAGGTTTATTAATTACTAAAGTCCACCACCAAAATAAACTTATTCGGAATATTTGATGCGCTAATTCGATCCCACTATTAGGAGTAAGTTATCTTCGGCCACCACACCCTGCATTACGACAAATATATTGCCGGCTCTATTAGCCGCGCTCACGGCCCGCATCCACCCTCGCGACCGGCTCCTCCGCCGATCCGAACTGCTGGCACTCTCGTAGCAAAAAGGGCCCAAGGAGCCTCGTGGAGCGCCCAGGTAGCCTCCGCGTCCCTCCACGCTAACCCCTCGGATTTCCTCTACGTCACGTCCGTTCACTTAACAAACGCTACCCCTGGACTTTCCTCTACGTCACGTCCGGCTTCCACCTTAACAAACGCTACCCCTCGGCTTTCCTCTACGTCACGTCCGGCTTCCACCTTAACAAACGCTACCCCTCCGACTTTCCTCTACGTCACGGCCGGCTTCCACGTTAACAAACGCTACCCCTCGGTCTTTCCTCTACGTCACGTCCGGCTTCCACCTTAACCAACGCTGCCCGCTCGGACTTTCCTCTACGTCACGTCCGCTTCCAGCTTAACAAACGCTACCCCCTCACTTCCTCTCCCCTTCCACTTAACAAACGCTACCCCCTCGGACTTTCCTCTACGTCACGTCCGGCTTCCACCTTAACAAACGCTACCCCCTCCAACATTCCTCCGGCTTCCACCTTAACAAAGGCTGGCTCGTGGACAGCCTAACGTCTCGCATACGTCACGCGTCCGCCCCCTTGAAAAATCTGTTTGTGCGCATGACGCTACAGCATATTCCTTATAATAGCGCTTCCCTTACACCGTAGGGTATTAAGGAGGCTCTGTGGTACTGGCGTAACCTTCCAGTTTCTAGGTCGCGCTCCAGATCCGCGCTGCATCACGATTGCATCTAGCGACGGCAATCCGCTGGCAATCTGCTCGAGGGAGCTTTGCGTTTTAGATCGCTGATACTCGCAGCAGTTTCAGTTCGTGGTTTTCTTTTTATCGTTTTTTTTACGTTTCTTGTCTTTCTGTTTCGCACTCACTTGGAATTCTTTTCTTAGCAACGCGAGTCCAGGTTTTTGAAAGTGTCATGAAATTTCTGCACCGTTTCTTGTTAAAGCAAATACTATTAAGGATGTTTCGAGAGGAATATAACATTTGCAGTAATATGTAGTATTTACAGAAACAAGTTAAGTACACTATTTAACGTTGATTTTCACGTGTTATAATTTACAACTTTCATTATGAAAATTGGAATGCAAACAACTTCTTTTCGACATGGATATAGAAGAAAAAGATGATAGCTTCATTTGCTTAAAAATTAATGCAGTGCAAACCATTTTACCAAAATTAAAGATCAATATTATCCTCTTATCTTCTCTTCTCGTGAAAATTACATGATCTTACTGAAAACACCTGTTCTGAACAAGTTCTGCTCTGAAAAATTGATAAAATTGCATGTGTATGTAGTCATGCAATGCTTTCGTGAAGCTCGATTACTACTTTTTAAGTCACACAAATTAAAGAGAAAATTCCAAAAAATGACAAGAGGATAATATTCCACATTACTTTATAATCTACAATTATGTTTATCAGGCGCGACATTCAATGATGCATTAGATCATTTTTTCGCCTTAAAACTGGAATAAAACTCATTTTTTTAATTTAAATATTTATTAATTTTTGTTTTCTAATATCAAATCTACATTATTAAACTAAGCCTTCAATCTATATTAAAATGTTTCTTACAAAGTCTCTCCCTAAAATCAATAAATATTGAATGACACTTTTGTAGAAAAAATGCATTCCCCAACTTCGACGAAATCACAACAGATATACAGAGTGGTCACGTAACTTTAGCACCTCCTGCAATTTCTGAACGGTTGAAGTTATTGCAATGCAGTTTTCACAGAAGTGCGTGAGGGGAAGAGGCTAGTTTATACATGTTTTCATTTTATCACTTGTATTTTACTTCATGTTGAGGTAGCTTCGTTTGTTTGTTTCTTCAAATGAAACTATACATATTTTTAGTCTATCATGTAAGTAAAAAAACTAATACAATTATACACTCATGTGTATGATAAGAGTTTTTTAGTACTTGATTTTGATTTTTTGCGCCTCGTGTCCAACAAATATTGTAACGCTCCAAGCAAGCGTTAACAGGGAGAGCGCTGCGTTATCTTGAGTAGTAGACTGTTACATTAAAAATACCTGCTAAATACGTGTCGCAAAAAAATGAAAATTACTGAAAAATGTTTATCTAAAATATGACAATATCTATATTATTGGATTCTTCTCTTTACGCTCGTCATGATAGACTAAAATTATGATAGTTCCATTAAAAAAAACAAAGTTTCCTCAATACCTCTTAAAATAAGTAAGTAATAAAATGGAAACGAATACATACATCAATTAGCTTCATTCCCTTATGCACTTCCCTGAAATCTACATTGCAATAACTTCGAACGTTCAAAAATCACAGGGAGTGCTCAAGTTACGTGACTCTTCCTGTATAATATCGTAATAAATAGACGTATAATACAATGTGAATTCTTTAATTAAAAGAATCTCTCTGTATGTCTCTGTACAAAAACATGGAAGATCATTACCATAATCTTCCTTCTGGGTAGAAAATGGATATCTGAACCTATATAAGAGTATAAAAACGAGCAGGAGACAATGCAGAGTTGTGGAGCTGTAAAATAAAAAAGCATTTCCTCGCTCCGATCGACCAGCCATCTTCCAGACGCCGTGTTCAACGCCTCCCGACGGCCGCTCTTGGCGCTTATAAGGCGACGCGGCGACGCTCTCGCCCCGAGGCGGTCGTAGCCGCGCGCCCGCTGGCCGGGAGGGGGCGGAGCGGGGACAGGGCAGGGTGTCGAGAAGGGAGCGGTGCGGGGGCGGAGCGGCGTCGATCCGCCCTTGGGCAGAACGATCCGGGGAGATGGGAGTTTACGAGGACACGGTTGGAAAGTGGCGGAGGGTAGTGCAAACACAGCACGGTCGTGGCGGCGTCCTAGCGAGGACCTGGAGTGGTCGTGACGAGGACCTGATAGGAACATAGTGGACGCCTGGGAGGGACCTGGTGGGGACAGTAGGAACGCAGCGATAAGTAGCATTGACGTGGCGTGAATATAAGGGGGTCGTGAACGTGTCGTCGATGTGACGTGGACGTGGCGTGGACATGACGTGGCGTGGATGTGGGGGGTGACGTGAACGTGACGTGGAGTGGACGTGACTTGGCGTGGATGTGACGTGGCGGGGGCGTGACGTGGCGGGGACGTGACGTGGCGGGGACGTGACGTGGCGGGGACGCGACGTGGCGGGGACGTGACGTGGCGGGGACGTGACGTGGCGGGGACGTGACGTGGCGGGGATGTGACGTGGCGGGGACGTGACGTGGCGGGGCGGACGGGCGGGGGGGGACGTGACGTGGCGGGGACGTGACGTGGCGGGGGGGTGGCGGGACGTGACGTGGCGGGGACGTGACGTGGCGGGGACGTGACGTGGCGGGGAAGAGACGTGGCGGGAACGTGGCGTAGACATGGCGTGGACATAGCAAGGACGTAACAGACACGTGGCAGTAACGTGTCGCGGGGGGGGACGGGTCGTGAGGCCTTGGTGTGGCGTGGACGGGGTGAGCGAGGGTGGAGAGGGCGGGCGGGAGACGATGTGGTGAAAGTGCAGGGCGCGACCCAGACGCGCCGTTCCGTCGACCCCGCCCCCTTCGTCGCTCCGGAGACGTGCGGTCCCTGCGGCCTCCGGCGCCGCGCCGTCGCCGCGTCGACTCGCTCCTTTCCCGCCGACCCGCGCCTGCCCGACGCCTACGCGTCCGCCGCTCAGTCAGCATACCTGCTCACCGTCACCCAGATAAACTACCGAGGAAGATCCGTGCTCTTGCAGACAACGATCATATTCCTATTCATGCAGTGCAATTTAATTATATTATGATATACAGAATGTCCCACCAACTGTGGGCCACCCCAAAAACTTCTAAACGGTTTGCGATATTGAAAAGTAGATTTCGGTTCAACAATGTAGAACCTTAGGGCAAGTAATATTCTGTATAGACATTGTTCGTAATGTTTTTAGTTTTTGAGAAATTTAATCATCTTTGATTTTATATTTTTCTTGCCAGCAATGGAGAGATCATGAAAAGAGGAATCCAACGACGTATCATATGTTAGTATTTTGATAGAAGTCTTAGTATAGAAGTAGGCTTTCTAATGTATGATTTTAAGTTAAACGGACAATATTTCCCCTTGCGACTGTCGCCTTTGGGGAAGTTCGTCTTCGCGGCGCCGCCGTCGTTAACAGGCTCGGCAGAGGCCATCTTCCCCGAAGGCGACAGTTACTAAAGGAAATAATGACCGTTTAATTAAAAATCACAGGTCAGAAAAGCTTCTTTTATACTAAAACCTCTATCAAAATACTAACATATGATACATTGTTGGATTCCTCTTTTTATGATCTATTCACGGATGATGAGAAAAATATACATTTATATTTAAAAATTCAAGGATTAAATTTCTAGGAAATTAAAAACATTTCAAACAATACCTCTACGATATATTACTTGCCCCGTGATTCCGTATTGTTAAAAAAAACTGCATGTCGATACCGTGAACAGTTTAGAAGTTATTGGGGTGGCTCATGGTTGGTGGGACACCCGGTTTATTATCTGGGAATTAGAGTTTGAGTTCTGGTCGATCCATGGAAATTTCTGGAAAACAGACTAAAGTCATGGCCGGTTCATTTGAAGTTCTTTTGTTTCCCGTGCCTCTCAGTTTCTTAATAATCACTCGTATCAACATCATTATGCACTATACATAAAATCATTATTTTTTATCCAGAGATATCCAAAGGCTTCGATACCTGAATTGTAATAAACAACGTTATTCTAACGTGCTGATTCTAAGTCACATTTTTTTCTTTCTCTCGCGATTTCTTCTGTTACATTTCATCTGAGCTCGTACACCTATAACACCACTGACTCGCTCGTAGAAGTGTCGTCGATGTATTCTACATCCATTGCAAATGTTTTCCTCAGATTTTCTTTCTTTCTTTTTTCTTTCACAATCTTCCGTTGTTATCTTTAAGATAGCCACCACCAAAAATTCCACACTTCATAATCCCCAGTCATTTTCCCGCTTTCCTAAACTCTCTCTATCCTCTCTGGTTGCTTGACTCTCCTTCCTGCAGTATTTTTCTTGCTTTTTTAATGAACGAAGCAGACCTGGCTGCGCCAAGTGTCGAGAACATCTACGCACCCTACTTTCTGAATGCCGCTCTGAAATTCTTCACGACCGCCGTCTTACGTCTGTTCCTATGCCCTACCCAACTCTCGCCTCTAATGTATTCCTGAGATGCAATATCGACCGCCGAGTTCTCGCCCACTCTTTCCTCGCCGCTCAGAAACTCCGCCGTCATCACTAGGATAGCCACGAGCGAACGTCCCCGCCCCCGGCCCGCAATCCTCACATCTTCGCCGTCCCCGACTGTCCCCACCGGCGACGGAGCCGAGGACGCGAGCTGATCGCCGGTGGGGCGGGGGGAGGTGGGGGGCGCGCCGGGGCGACGTGACCCGCATGGACGCGCGTCGCCGCTCGTCTGTCTTCCGCGGACGCCCCCGCCCCTGCCCCGCCCCGTCCCGTGCGCTCCCACAGCCCTCGGGGTGCGTTCGGAGTGCACTCGTGTCCGACCGAAGAAAAGGCCAGGCGGGAACGACCGGCTGATTCTTCCAAACGGTGGGCGTTCGACTGCATCAGATATTTGTTTTCAGATCATTACTTATTATGCGATTATAATGGAATCAAAGTGTTCAAACTGCTCAATTTTTGTGATTAACCTTAAGATGCATGAACCACAGAAACTACATGAATGCATATTTTTAGAAATGCATACAAACTTTTTTATTCTTATCAATTTTATTTCTTAATAATTTCCATAAAAGTCTACTCTTAATGTTAAACAAATTATTATTTATTTAAATATCTGTTAATGGGGCCTTGAAAGCGTTGAATATGCATTGACTTGCGTAATAGGACCAAATTTCGGGACCTATCTACATAACTTCTGAGAATTTTTTCTTAGCGAAGGACATGCTCTGATAAACGCATTTTGCCAAGTAAAAAGGAAAATATATCGTTAGGACCTCAAAAGCTTTAAATATTCATCCTAGGGTTAATATGTCATGGGAAATACGGTTGTAAAAGAAAAAGTACATTCCTATTGCATTACTGTAGTCAGACTCACATATGGCAGAAACTATCCGCAACCATTTTATAGATTTCCGGGCACGTTTTTCTCACACGTTTTGGAGAATAGAATGGGAGGTCTTCCATGGGTTGTTTCGTTCATAAACTAAAGAAAAAAGTTTGTATACTCCACATTAAATGAACCAGTTTGGCATAATAATTCAAGTACGTTTGTTCACTTCCCTTCTGCCACTATGTACTGTGTATGCGTCTTATTGACATTATTCGTGCAATTCAATAAGAGCATGGATGCGGTCACTCGTGTAGTTGAATAATTGCGACGGCATTAGCCATGTTCTCTCGAATGCGAATTTGGCCGACCATGAATCCATTCGGACACTACGGTCATGCTGCAGCCGAAATATACGTCGCCTGCGGACGACTGCGAGCGAAATCGCCAGACTGATTTCATACGAAAAGCACTCAAATATTGCACCCGAAATGGTCCAAATATTCCCATAATCCTACAGATTATTGTTTGAACAATTAGCGCGAAGAATGCTCAAGATCATCTACATCTGATGTGAAGGTCGATGCCACCAGCGGGAGTCCGTGCCTTGGATAGTGGAGCAATAGGTAGTTAAAGTGGCTCAAAACGATTTTACGCTTTACACGTGAAATACAATTAGGCGACATTTAGGTAAATAAAGTCAAGAACGTTTGTTTTTGTTTTTAATTATATTTGTACTTTATATTTCTGTCCATACGTTTTTTTACATGAGGTTCTTCCAAGTCGGAAAACGGTGGGGTTATTACAGATAGTTTCCTTTCCCGATGCTAGTTGCGCTGAGAAACTCGTGGCACGCCACGGAGCCACGAAGCGTGCCACTGCTATCATTAGGAGACCTTGACGTCACTGACCTACATGTATTGCAAGTATTCTTGGTATTACAGACAACCTTTACTCTCCAGCTGTTTTCGAGCGAATTGAACCTACAAAACCAAACGAACCGATCCGGGTGGTAGAGGTCGCTAAGGCAGTGTTGCAGCGGCGACCTTGGGTCGAAGGATCGCGGAATCGTGTCCCGCCTCGAGCATGATTGTATTTGTATTTGTGTTTGTCCTTTCACCCCTCATCATCACCATATCATTTCCTTAAGTATACCTATACTATGAACGTTAAATGAATAGTGGTCTCTAATGACCTCGTTGTTAATGCCACCTTAAATAAAAATCATTTTCAAACGACCAAACAAAACATCTTTATCTGAGAACCGATATTTCCGGATGTCGTCGGAAGAGGTCGTTCGGATTAAATATGCCCATTTCCATTTACTAGCACGAATCGAGCGTATCGGTCCCAAACGCCCTACATTGGTCGATCGTACTAAGTCGGCCGATGCACGAAGTACACTTACATGTACTACACTACCACATATGCCGGGAGTCCGGTTGGGAACTTAGAACTTGTCCCGGCTGGAGTGGTGTCCCGTTATTGGCTTGAGTATCTGGTTGGTAAAAGCGTGCAGGTCACCATCTAACCGGGGAAGATCACCGCTACCTCCCGAAGAAAATATATGCATTACCTTTACGGGACAAATGACATTAGAAAATGACGCGCCCAGAATCACTAATTTACCATCCGGGAGCGATAGCTCAGTGCATCAACTGATGCCACTGCAGCGCCGTTGATCGGGAGGTCGTAGGTTCGAGTTTTGACGGCGGGAGCATCAGTCGCTGTCTGGAGGATCATTCTAGCGGCCGGCTACTCTGATGGGTTGTTTACCGTGGTTTCTCCGATCAACACCAGGGGAATGCCGGAGCAGTACCATAACCAACGGGCCACGGACCGCGCGCGATCTGTCCTTCCTCTTTCTTGTCCTATTCTCTCCTCTAACACACACACTTACACTAACATGCAGTATACTACCACACATTCCGGGAGACCGGTCGGTAGCTTAGAGCTTGCCCCAGCTGGGGTACTGCCCCCTTGGTAGGAGAGTCCTGATTAGGGGGAAACCCCACTAGCTGACGGTAGGTCGGCGCCGGATCACGCCATTCATCCGGGGAAGATCACCGTCAATTCCCGAGAAAAGAATCATGCACTACATTTACGAGGCTAATGACCACAGCATTTGAAAGCAAAATGAAAGTAATCAATCAAGCGACCAAAATTTTGGCCGAAATGTGCTCCACTGTGACCGCTCCCAGTGTACTTCCATCCCTCTGCACCGACAGGTCTCCTCAGCTCTCCCGCACGCCGCCGTCGGCCGCCGGCGAGAAGAAGCCACCTAATGAATATACTTCGCAAATCCTTTGAAATAACAGCTCGTACTTCACATCACCCCCCCTGCCGTCGCCTCTACCCCTACAATCCTGGCCGTAGCGCCGCCTCCGCCGCCGAGGGAAAAATCCCTCTTTGCCGCCTTCCCCTCCCCCAACTCTACAGCCCCTATCCAGCGACGCCGTGCTCTACCGCGCACGACCATATCTGCGCACTCAATGGCCGACGAGATTTAGGTTTCACTTCCCAGTTTGTAATTGCAACGTCCGCAGATTTGTGGGAGTAATTACCGAAACAGCCTCCCCCCCTCTTTCCTCGCTTCCTTTCTTCTTCCCCGCTGCTCCCCGCCGCGCTCACGCAGCCCGCTCGTCCAGCCCGAGCCGCGCCCCTCGACCGACTTTTACGCGATAAGAAAAGCGACTTCCCGTACAGAGTGTGCGGCGCCTAAACACCCTAATTTACGAGGCGGGCGCTCGCATCTCATAACGGCGTTGGGGGGGGGGATGTTGGGGGAGAGTGCGAGTAGTAGAGAGCGCTCTAAGTCGCCTTAAAATGAAATAATGAGGTAAGGCGCGGCGAGAGCAGCTACGAGTGCTTCTACGCGTAGTTACGCGGGCTCTTGAGGGAGTCGACGCTCTCTCGCAGGACCTGGTCTTCCGTGTCCTCCCCAGGCTTTCCACTTTGTGGGCGTGGTGCCCTAGTGACACCGTTATGAGGTCGTCCTTGCATTGAAAGGCTAGGCTATTGATAGACATACGCCCAATTTTCTCCAAAAGTGAGATAGTCTTAACAACATACTCGCGAGTGAGGGGAATACTTTGGTCGTTGGTTCCTTAAATCTAGTGTATGTTACATCCAGAAGGGTAACAGTGTTTCTCACCTTCTGAAGCACGAGACATGGCACGGACCTACACGTCGGTTTGTGAGGCTTTTCCAATTGCAGATATCTCCCCCCAGCCGAGAGTATAGCTGGACAAGCTCTAAGCTTCTTAAACCGGGAGCGGTAGCTCAGTGCATCCACTGATGCCACTGTAGCGCCTCTGACCGGGAGGTCCTAGGTTCCCACTCCCCACGGCGCGGCGGCAGGATCTTCGACACTAGCTTTTCAGCTAGGAGTTCCGGCTGGGGCGGTGCCCTGCTGGTGGGAGAGTCCTGGTTAGGGGGAATCCCCACTAGCCGACGGTAGGTCGGCGCCGGATCTCGCCATGCAGCGGGAAAAGATCACCGCACCTATCCTGAGAAAAAAGCACTACACTAACGGGACTAATGACCAAAGCAGTTGACGTGCCCGGAAACAGGAAAAAATCAGATCAAATCAATCTAAGCTTCTCAAGGGTATCCCGACTTGTGTGGATGTGTGCAGCATGTGTGTGTGTGTGTGTGTGTGTATATATATATGTATATATGTGTGTGTGTGTGTGTGTGGTTGTGTGTGCGTGAATGCATGTGTGTGTGTGTGGTTGTGTGTGCGTGAATGCGTGTGTGTGTGTGTGTGTTGTAACCTTTCACATTTTTCTTCAAGGATACTATACCAGATGTGTGACCGCTCTCTACTATGGAATAAAAAAATGAGCGGGTCACTCCAATAACTTAATGTTATATCCAAAATTTAGGAAGTCCTACAGGACTGGGTCCGTTTTTTATCTTGTTTTTAAGATATTAAATAAAACAGGCAAGTTAACTTTTAACTTTAAGAACGTTTTGATATATTCTATCAAATTTCAGTGGTACAATTTCGTTACTAATCTACATATTACCTATAAATTCAAGTAACTTGCTGTATGGCTCAGCAAATTCCTAAAATATTAATTTTTTAAAAATGCTTTACGAAAATACAACGAAAAACTTTTATACAATTCACAAAAACAAAAAAATATCACATCACAAACACTGCTGAAAGAAAAATTCATATGTACAATATACCCTTTTTAATATACCTATCACATAAACTAATGCAATGAATGAGGTCCCTTAAGCGGTTACACTATCACACAATTTATTAACCTCTTTCACATTTAATTAACTCAATTTAAATTATGTATTGCAAAAAAAGAATATTCATTACAAGAACAAATGAAATGGTTAAACAAAAAATCGAAAGGAAGAAATTTTACATCTTTTCGTATGAATAATTGATCTGAATTCTCGCTACGATATAGAAATATTGATAAGTTATGCTTAATAGCTGTGGTTTAAACGTTTAACTATCTCCGTCTGGGCGTGAGGTGAAATCTATATTCTAATGCATGATTTATCCGCCTTCCAACTGTCCTTTCAAAAGGGATTTTGTTAAAGTTTTGAAATTTTGTCTTTTTAACTCACGACGTCGCTGAGAAGACACTTTCTTGCCACTCCAGAAGACGGCGATGATCCGGCTGCGTCCAAGGTCGAATTAACCTCTCGCGTCGTGAAGTACTTGTCTTCGTCGGTTTGCTGCTCGCCGATCTCGCAAAGCAACACAGCCCGACGGCGGTCTCCAACAAATATACGCCACTCACTACTTAGAATGTCCAAGCGAAATACAACGCAAGACTATTGGTCCGTTGCGTGCGAAGGTTCATAGCAAAGAAAAGAAACTGATCCGTTCGAAGGTTCGCGGTAAAGAGAGAAACTGGTCTGTACCGTTCGAAGGTTCGCAGCAGAGAGCGAATTTTTCCTTGCGGTGCTGATCGCGCCGTCTGAAATTCTTCAAAGCGGTTCCTGATTGGATGATGAATTTCCGCTACTTGAGTGTGTTCAGAACTTTTACTCAGAATATAGAATGTCTTTTCTTTCTGTCGCACCTCCTTGGAGTTCAGCGGTACTATTACTGCTTTGGGTCTTCGTTTACCATTATCGCGCGCTGTTTGAACAATGTAACCGACTTAGCGGTTACAGTGTGTGTGTGTGTGTGTGTGTGTGTGTGTGTGTGTGTAAAGGGAGAGAAGGGAACAAGGGTGAGGAAGGAAATATTGCGCGCTGTCTGTTGCCCTTTTGTTAAGAACTCCTCCGGGCATTATTGATGAGAGACACGAAGATAAAGGGCCGATCTCAGCAGACCGCCGTAATAATTCTCCCCAATAATGAATGAATTCGAGCCAGCTAGATAGCAAGTGCCGAAAATCACCACCCCCGGCCAACACACTCTGTTTTAACAGACTTTGCTGTTCTGTCGGTCTACTCCGAAAGCATTTGTTCTTTACTCTCTGCTCTTAGACGTCGATTTACATATTTCCAAAAGTAATGCGATATGTTATATGCTTATACAGAACCAAGCCTTTGTACTAAAATTTGAAACTCATGGTCGTCGTCTGGTCCGCTTACTTTTCACAGCAGTCCAACCCTTATCCTTTTTTGCTTGAGTGTTAGGTGTAGTTCTGAGCCTGCAATCTTCAACGTTTTTACTATTTAACACGTATCATCATAAAACCATTGCAGCCATTTAGTTCATATTATTGTGTTCTTCTAATGTCACTCCTATTTTAAATGAAGCGATTGGTTTGCACGCTGACACTTTCAAAGCTTTGTATTGAGTTGTTGAAGATTTACTGCATTAACGTTATCGTTGTTACCTGGAACATTTATGAACAATAAAATTAAATTGAGTATATTTTTCTGAGATCATTTGAGTTAATTTTTTTATTCTATTTGCTTATATTTGACTATCTACTACTTTTTCATTCATTATGCAGTTGTTTTCAGAGAAAATTAACTTAATCTGGGCGCATAATAATTTTTTTTATTATTGAGAGAGATTTGACAAACACCATATTACAAATAGATGTTTTGCATACCCTAATATTTGCCTTTCATTAAATTTTCATTCATCTTTTGCAATATTAGTAATTAGGAGTGTTAGGTGTAGTTCTAGCTTCGAATATCAGAATGTTTGTATTTCAGTTCTGACTCAAAACAATAATTTCTTTACTTTTGTAAGGGTCGGTTTTATCTGTCTACAAAGTAGATGACTCGTTAATTATATTAAAACTGAATGTAAATCGTAAACGAGTAAATAGTTCGCACGAGATTTAAACGCAATGTCTGGTATTTACTTCAGCGAATTAATTTTTAACATCGAAGTAAAAACCTTTGCGTTCAGAACATAAATCCTTTCGTTTGAAATTACTATTGTTCTACTCTTTAATGAGTGATTATTGTCAGCCCGTTTTGTCTCAACGACATACGAAGAATAAAGGAAGAAATAACAAAATTAGAATGGAATAAGGCTGGAGAGAAAATTAGAACCCACACATTATCCGCAAACCTACAGCGCGTGCATATCACCTTCGCCTGGGGCTCCACATGATGGCCTTACTCTCGCGTACGAGCCAGTGCCTTCATTCCACCAGGATGTGGGTGGCGCGGAATCCGCCGCCGTATTTTTGTCTTAATTTAGGAAAGTGCAAATGATAGTAAAAGTGTATTAGGGACAATAAAATTCTCGTTTGCGCGAGCGCGATGAACAGACCGCGAGAGCGCGGGCGGGAGAAAGAAGCCGCTGATTTATGCGAGCAATTATGACGTCGAGAGGCTGCGGTGCGAAAGGGGCGGGGATGGGGGCGGCTTGCGGAGGCGGGGAAGACGTAGACGGCGGTGAGAGAGGCACACGCGGAGCCTCTCTCACCGTCACCAGGTGAAGGGAGAGACAATTGAAGCGATGAATGTGTACGAACGGATAAAGATATAATTCAGAAAACGCTAAAAGTGTTGGGAAAGGAAAATAAGGGAGGGAAATTTAAAATAACTAAATAATACTACGTACAGAAAGAATTAAACAAACATTAGCCTAAAGAAAAAAGTTTGATAAATGAGTATGAAAAAGAAGACGAATAGAGGTACCAAAATAAAATATTACTGACGCTGATAATTATTTTAACTACGCTAATAGTGAACTAATTTAAAAAACACCCTAAGGTGACTCATGGGCAGCATACTTGCCACCCTTTGTATGAGCTTTGGTTCGATTCCCGGATAGGGCAAAAATAGATTGTAGCTTTGGACTCAGTTTGTGTAGCTATGTATCGCAAACAGCTCAAGCAGGCGGAGTTCGCTAGTTACAGTGAAGGGAATATGTCATATGTGCCACATGTCTCTCTTAACCCCCTCCACGCATGAGGGCCACCGTTATCTAGCCGGCAAAGTCGGACAATCGACTTAAACGCCAAACACACGTATTAAACTAAGGTAATTTATTTGCCAATGAAAATGATGAAAAAGTGGCAATTCATACAAGAAGTACAATTTTAATACATTTTTATACACAATGAATTAATATCGATGAAAGACACTCAAAGGATCGGGAGCGATGAAAACAGAGAGGACGTGAAATAAACAAGGTCTGGTAAAGAGCTAACAAAATAAGTGAAATTAATTAAAACCGTCCCAAAGTGCTACACATTAATGAGGCACTGTGGACCAACGACTGGGTCGTCAGCTTTGAGAGAAGAAAGAGAAACAAACTGTATCTCGCACGAGGAAACGAGAGGAAAAGTGAGGGCCCTAGCATTGTTGCCCCAAAGAGGCAATATGCCGAGTCCTCCGCGTGAGGACGGATGCTCGGCAGCCGTTACTTGTGGCGCCTGCGCCCGCCCGGCGCCGCGTGCTGTGCACAGCCGCTCTTTTCATTTATAGCCGTGTCTGGCAGCCCCTTCTCGGGAGAAGAGCGTTTCCCACCCGCCTGCCAACTTATTCACCCGCTTCTCTCGTGCCCGCTTGCCCCCCCCCCACTCGCTCGCCTACTACCCACCCCTGGCCCACCAACCCACCTACTCGCCCCCCCCCACAAAACCGCTCGCCCACCCACCCATCCAATCAATCACATACCCACTCGTCTACCCACCCACTCGCTCACCCACCAGCTCGCTTACTCTCCCGCTTTTTCTCCTACCCACCCACTTCCCACCTACCCACCCCACGTCCCCACCACTCGCTCCACCCCTCGCCATCCCACCAGCTCACCACTCCCACCTTCACTTATTCGTCATCGCCTCCCACCGCGGCTGCACCCCCTTCCTTTTTCACCATCTCTACCTTGCTTTTCGAACCCCACCATGTTCACACTCTGCCTTTTGCACTTCTTCATTGTTTTTCTCTCCTTGCTCCCCTTCCCCCTCATCCTCCTCTCTTTACCTCAACCCCCACTCGCCCGTTGCCATGCACTCACAGGGTCTCTCTTACTGGCTCACACTGCACTCTCGAGCCAGTGAGGCTCGACCTCCGTCACCACCATTGGCGTCTGGAAAAGCCCACCCCTCTCTTTTGCTTCTCACCCCCTCCATCGCCCCTCCCCGCCCATCCGGGGAATCCCCGCAACCGGCGTGGACGGACGAGAGTCACGTGACCTGGCCCTTTTAGCCTTGCGCGTCGGAATCCCTGCGTCGCCGCGCGAACCGTTAATTCGAGGGGAAAATATGGAGGTGCCGCGTTGGCAGCTGCGGCGGCAGCAGCGGAGGAGAGTTTTGGAGTGGGTTGACGGGGGAGGAAGGGACGAAAGTCTGGCGAGGCACCTCGCCAAGGTTATCTCGCGGAGCTGTGTTACTTAACCTCAGTCTGAGCTGGTAGTCAAGACAAATAAATTTATTGGGATTTCCTTTTGTTTGCATTACCTTAGCTACTGTGAAGGCATATTTAAAGGACGACATGCAGTTTTATTCAACATCATTCTTTCCACTAATACCCTATGATTTATTAGAATCAAGAATATTATGTACGAGCAGAATGCGTTGAAGGATTTGAAAGAAGAATGAGTAGATGAATTACGTGCTGTGACGGTGTTTAACGATTTGAAAGATTAAAATGTATTTCTGTTTATTAAAATACCCAAAATATTTGATATACCGAAACTGAACACTAAATTGATTCACGGAGTAAGTTTATATTTCTCTTTGTATAATTGGATAAGTTTTGGAATTAAGGAAAGCGTTTAATGTTTGTTCTTATCTCAAAAAACAGTATTTTACATATTTTTATCATGCTAATTTCTGGGTGAACCTACATCCACGGCAATTTTATACATGTAATGACACCCATATATGGAAATGTAATTCCTTGTTTTCCGCTCCAGTACACTATGATACTTTTATAGTGAAAACATAAACATTTCTCCCTTATCTACCAAGTTGGTTGATTCGCTGGAGATTCTGGTTTCACTTTGCCGAGAGGAATTATACCAGGATCAAATTACCCACGTTGCCCAAGCGAGGAGTGGCGCGTAACACGAGTCTCTGCTGCGGATGTCAATCTAGTAGCGAAAGAATGCCCATTGCGTTGACAGCTACAAGTAAAACGTTTTGCCTTCCATTACGCTGTAGAATAACCTGATGTGTAAGACCACACCGGATACTGGTGGATGCAAATTAGATTTCCGGAACTGTAGAACCCCTCGTGGTACATTCGAGCTGGAAAGGAGGAGATGTCTGAACACTAAAATCCCTCCATTCAATTTTGAGTGAAGTTACTCATTTCATAGTGAGTCAACTGTATTTAAAATTTCAGAGACTAATGTAAAAAGAGAAAAAGATAAAACGTGCATTTGTAAAAAGAAGTTTTGTAATACACACTTACCTCAATAAACCGCAAGGTCTTGTTTTATTGAACACTTGATCATTACTCTTTGCCTCCATTTTATTAATTTCATCATAATTTCTTGCGAACAGCTGAATAATTTATTTTTCAGAACTACACATCATAGTATTACCAAGACCTTACCTCTCATTTGAGCGTGTTGTGGAAGATCGCAATTCCGTTCGACGGTGACATACGAGAGATGAATGTTGCAGACGTACATCTGTCACAGTAGCGTCGAACAGACACAGTATCTTCAATTACCTTAATTTCTGCGTTGCTTGTTACGTACACGCTGCTCGCTCGGAACAACCCGAAATTGGTTTCGTATGCATGCATACCATAGCAACCACAGCTCGAAGAATAAGCATTTTGTCTACGCATGTGTAATAACGGACACTACGACGAGAATTTAGATTTTCAATATGTTTGTACATTTTTTGGCACACACGCAATTCAATTCTAACTCCCTATTTTTGTCCTTAACCACTTTTGCTTTTTGACTCTGTACATACCTTCACACTTACCAGATTTTTCTCTTTATGCCAATCAGGCTGAATCGTCTCAATATGCACCAAACCATTAAATGAAAGAATAGTATAATGATTTGTACAATTTCGATATTTCATTAAAGCAACATTATTTTTGTCTCGTAACAAAACGTAGAAAGTGAATGAATAATTATGATTAAATATGATATACTTTTTTAAGCAAATATGAAAATAGTTCGTGTAGGTTTTGCTCATAATATAGTAACAAAACTGTTGCTAAGATCTCATGATCTATAATTACTTTGAACAAGTTATAACATTTCTCAGAGTTTACTATCGATTCAAAAGGAGTCTTGGGTAGTAAATTCCATCAGTTTTTTTATTTACACATGTTATATTACTTATATTTTGTAATTATTTATAAAGTACACTACCTACATTTTATTGTTAGAGTTCCCTTTAGTTTTTTAAGTTTATTAGTTTCTTCTCTTTTGATTCCAAAATATATGTTTCAGTCACGAAGAATCATTACTAAAAGTAACTACAGGAAAGATTTGGAATTTCAAAACTTACGAATAAAGATAAACATGTCCATTCGTTGGAGTTCAATGTTTAAATTAGAGTGTATATTCTTCATTGAGATAGAAGACAAACAATTGTAAGTACTTATAATTTACGACGCATTGAAGTTTTATGATTCGCTTCAATTACTCTGTACGAACGTCGACCCGTTATATTACGTGTTATGCCTGCAAGGGAAAAAGAGAAGAGTGAAGACTGAATATGAGTACTAAAACGCGGACCGTTCCATTACAATCCCTTCTGTAATAATCCTCAATCTCTCATTTTATTTCCGTATCCACATGCGGTTTATTATTCAGAAAATCGTCGTTCTCAAAATACCAGAATAGTCTTCAAAAGTAGACTGGTACGTTGTATTGGATCATTAAAGGGATTCTCATTATAATTTGTCTCTTCAGATCTGCCGAGTCCTTGTAATTATGTTCTCTTGTTGCTGGTCGTATTTCAAATAATTTAAATGCCTTAATTTCCCCTGCTTTCTAGGAAGCTAATATTACAGTACGTTTACCTGAATTCTTCGTTGACAATGATGTTGTGCTTGAAATGTGAGAGTTTAATGGAAACTCGTACAAAGCAGTAATTGTAATGGAAAAAACGAATTCTTGAGAATGGTCTTTTATTCTGACGTTCTTCGATAAACCAGTAGAAACTCTTTTAACCAAAACCAAAGTTTATGCGAGTGTATTCTTTCATTCTGGCTTCTCACTGCTTCTATGTCGTTTCGCTGACACGTCGACACGTAATTCATTCACACGTCGTCATTATAACCGAATCATGTTCATTCACTAGGATACCTATATTGTCTTTCAAGTTATATTGCCAGTGAATTCTCTCAATAAATCTATTTGTGTATTTTTCTCTTCAATATTTACACGAGCTTTCGTCCCTTAAAAATGCAATTTTGGATGTAAAATCTCACTACCAAATACTTCGATATGCAATTATACATGTTGCTTAGAAGTCTAAAAATATTAAAACATCAAATATACAGCTCATTGTACATTTCATATATTACGTCGTATGCATAAGTACAATACTTTTCATATATGGTTATGAAAAGTATTGTACATATCACGACGAATTTGAGTATTGTTGTGAAAATACATTACTATTATTCGAGAAAAATAAGTCTTAAAAAGTATACTAAGAAACCTAACAAAACGTTATTAAAATATAAAAAATGAAGTATATGAATGAGTATGTTCATAAAAACGATGCATCAACTTTGGTTACACTGGAAGTTTGAGTGAAAGTAAATGAGAAATAAGAGGCACTGTTGCTAAGTATTTCTCAGCGAGACTGGGTGGAGCAAAACTCTGAACAATTCCTAGTAACTACAACTAGGAGTAGTAATGATTCTGAATTCTCCTAAAGTCACTACTTAATGCAAACAAAACTTTGGTTAAGTTATTGAGAGTGTGTAGTAAATTATTGTTATTATTTTTATTAATATTATTGGTATTATTATTATTATTATTATTATTATTATTATTATTATATGTGTTTACACTTCGCTGGCTCACAGGAAACCTGGTTCTTAAATAATATAATAAACCCCTCTTGTTTCATTCCCCGCGTTGGGCTCCGATATAATAATCCCTCGTTCTACTGCCAATACAATAATTTTCTTTTCTTTCCGCCACTGTAATACTTTCCTATTTTTATTTTTTAAACACATCAGGGCGCCTTGTCATTAACACACATACCCTTCCTTAAACCTATCTTAGCTTTTGTACTTGCCCGTTAAGTAGCTAAATTTATAACACTTCTAAATTCTCCCTGGGCGTGACTATGTGATTGCCCTATACAGGGCTACAAACGAGGTACTTATGTGCTCGTGCATGGGTCTGCATCTAAATACCTTAATCACAACACATTCTCTAATGGTTATTGATGAACCCGAATGCATTCATCTTAATTTATTTATTACTTTTATGGACTGTTTCTTTTCCTCTGATGTTTCAAAATGACAAATATACGTACAATGATAGTGCCCTCTGACAGCACACAAAACACAACATAGCAAACAAACAATACCCTTAATATTAAAACACAAAAAAGAACAAAATAATGACCATTCACACTGAAAATTACATGGTACAAAATTACATACCTAAATACATTCACCCACACCGAATGCGCATTCTGTCGTTTCAGATTGTTGACCATCTTATTCTATAATGAATTAATAGAACTTGGTCTTCGACAGATGGCTTTGAAGTTGCCAGATAAAAAAAAATATCCATGAATCACTTCCCTGATACCGGATGAACACTGCAATATGCGGCCATATCACGCGTCGCCGTCGGCAATGGTACCGTCTCAGCTTCCACCAGTTCCCAGGACCATATATACCACGAACTCACATGGTTAAGGAAACCACTACAAAACGTTTTGCGATGAAACGCAAAGTTTCCACTACATTTAAAGTTCCCGCGGCGAAGAGAGATTTTCGTTACGCGAACCAAAATAAAATAATCTGTTTGTATTCCCTTTTACTGTCCGAATCACGCTAAACTTCGTTCAAAAGTGCCACCGCGTACAATTAATGTTCGCGTCGCTTTTACCCGTAAATTATTCGCTCTTACTTACGAATCCATTCACCCCTTAATTACAACCTTTTCGTCCGCGTCAGAATATCTAAAATGTTTTCAAAGTCCACTTCCGAACAATAATTTTTAAAATGTTACATTACGCTAACGCGGAGCTAGCGTTTTCACCAACCATACAACACTGCACTTTTTCTTGTCTCTCGAGTATTGTTGTCCACTATCCTATATAGATTTTTCTTGAACAAGCGCCGATCGCTCGCCCGTGACCACAAACAAGATTAAAGAATGTTTCTTAATTTCTCGCTGCCGGTTCTCAATGTTGTCTATTGTTTCTCCGATAATTACTGCGATCTCTATTTTTCCTTTCGTTGTCTTATTTTATTAAATATCATGGTTTTTAGTTCGTTCACTGTCGTGACGCCACTACGATGCGTCACTTGTTTCACACATATTTCAATTATACTTTTAATTTTAATTCATTTTCTAGATGTTTCCCAAAATCGTGATTACTTTCGAAATTGTTCGTAAATTTCGCCCTGTTGTTCTCTAAAGTTCCAGCTCGATTCCTTCAAGCGTTTTCAAAATATTCATTAAAAAACATATTTGCCCTCAACTTTACCCTAACAACAATGGTCTCCATGTTCACACTTTTTAACTTGAAATGTACGATTACGATTATCTTCAAAATTTTGTGAACCCCTTGCCCGATTTTGCTGATTGTTCTTCCTAACAATTCTAAATATTATGCTTTATTGAATGTTTATGTTAAATTTGACTTTCTGCCGCGCATTCGGTTAATTTAGAAAAAATGATTGCTCGCGGCGCTGCCGTCTTCTGTCTTTTTGAATTTAAATCTTAACATTGTATTGGAAAGTCTTTATTCTCTGGAACACTAAATTACCTAAATGATCGCAAATCATTACAATAACAACGGGCTTTTCGCCAAGTGTGTTAATAAGAATCTGAATTTAAAAAGTTCCGGACAACGCGAAAGTATTTAAGATGACAGACTTCTGCATTAATTTTAAAAGACTTGGAGGAATATCAAGTTTTTGAAGGTTTTCCTTGACGTGTTTTTCTATAAGGCCATTACTGGATATTATTATTGGGAGAATGGATACTTGGTCCTGTTTCCCTTGATCTTTGATTTGATATGCCAGATCTCTGAACTTCCTTACCTTTTCCGACAATGCTGTTTGCTTGTTCCTTTAGGAAGGGATTGAAACATCAATGAGTAAAGTTTTTTTTGGCACATTGAGAGTTAACATAATATCTGGTGTGTTATGTTCTAGAATTTTGTGCGTCAAAATTGTGCGATCGAAATAATCTCTGACCTTTTTATTTCTTAACACAGGTTCAGATTTATATGCCTAGTAAGTGATTATCACTAAATTTATGTTTGGTTACAATTTGTTGAGTGTAATGGAAGCGATCTGGTTATGGGGCATTGTGTAATCGGTGTGTGCGAGGGTTGCACGTCCTGAAATGATGTGATCTATATATTCCGTCCACACGTTACATCTGCGGCATTTATCACATTGGACCTTGGGATCGATTTGAACTTATTTTCTGTAGTTTCGGGTGAGAATAATTTCATATTGAATAGCTAGCGTGTAACCCCTCGGTTTGAGCATATGAATCTTCCTCTACTAGCCATTTTACAGAGGCTGAGCATGGATCATGAAGGGCGTGAAAGATTTTAACATGAATTGGTTTTTCTGACCATTGGTTTTGCTTTTGGTTTTCTTTTTGAAAGATACTTTTTTGAAGAGAGTCCTGGTTCAGATATATGGGGAATAATATTTTTATCTGAGAACACAATTGCTTTATGTATCAATGAGAATTTTGATTTATTGAGGAAGAATTCTCTGAGTGAAGTAATTTGTTGTGAGTGTAGTTCCTGGACGTAAATTATGCCTCTCCTTCCCACGCTTCTAGACAGCATAGACTTTTCTATACAAGATTTTGGGTAATGTTTTTTTTATTTTGCCATTGTGGTACGAATTAGTCTTTGAAGATTTTGGAGGTCAGTTGAGGACCATTTAATAATACCGGAGCTGTACGTAAGAACATAGGTGTTTATTACTTTTACACGGTTTTTCCCTGTGAGATGAAGTTTGATCAGTTATTGTAGACGGTTTTTGTTAATTTAAATTTTTTCCCTTTATTTTTTTAATTCATTAGATTCCCTTATATCAATTTTACCTTTTTCAATATGCAGAGTGCGATATTTATCTAAGCCCAGTTTCATGTGAATATCATTTGAGAATATTTCAACTTTTTCTAGAAGACTTCGGAGGTTCTCATTTGAAGGAACATATAGTTTTATATCATCCGTATAAAAGAGGTAGCTGAGAGAGCATTGTGTTTTTCTTTGGTATCTTATTACAACTCCTTTATCATTGTTTAGCGTGTTCCATAACGGATTCAACGCCATGCAAAACCAGAGTGCACTCAGTCACCCTGAAAGATTCCTCTTTCTATTGGGATGGTACCAGTCACCATCTCTGAAGTACATTTCAGGTGCATCTCAGTGTTCCAAGTTGTGATTGTGGTCTGAAGAAAGGATTAAGAAAGGAAAGGATTATAACTATCGAGAATTATTATTAGACTAGAAATACCCAATTGTTTCGGCCAAAGCAATCCCACTCACAAAATTCGAACAAGGAAACAAAATTCAGATTTTGGGAAATATTCCTTTTGTAACAGAACAATTAAAGATTGGAACAGTTTACCCGCAGCAATTTTCAAAGCTTTTCCTCTAAGTGTCCGAAGTTTTAGAAATAAGTTAGAACAATATGAGAGTAATAGACATTAAATGAGTAAGTGCGGTGAAGTGCTGGTCAGTGTAATTCAAAGCAAAAACAATGTAGTGTAGTGTAGTGCAGTGCAGTGCAGTGCAGTGCTGTTAAGTGTAGTGAACGCGATCAATGAATTAAAAACAAAATTTAGCCAATATTTATGTAGCTTGTATTAAATTTTAGCATCATCAACATATAATTATTGGATATGACAGAGTTGAAATAATTGTGAATATTACTGATAGTATGATTATTGCATTTTCGACTTGTACTGTACTCCTTTATAATTATTGTTATTATTATTGTAATTATTGTTATTTAACTGCCACCGGATCATACTCAATTGCAGTTCAAATAAAATGTAATGTCAAGAAGTTATGAGTGTGGATTGCTGTGAAAAGTCTTCTTGTAGTCTATATAGGTTATGTGAAAGTTGCTTTTGTTTCGTTTAATTTGCTTAAGAATTACTGAGTAAATTGTTAACTGTTCTTCGCAACCTCTTGAAAACTGGCACAACCTTTTTGTTCCTCTGACATAATTTTGTTCTTGTCTAAATGGTGATAGGTTTTAGAGTTGTTAATCGCTGTGAGAAGCGTATAAATTGTTAGAAGACATTGATAATGGACGGTATTTGGAGGAATCATTTGATAGTTGTCCTTTCGGAGACAGGTTATTTCTTGTGTGAAAAAGGACGGTATATTTGCGTGTGTTTTAATCGCATGTGAAAGGCGATCAGCCAAAATAGAATGGATAAAAATAAAGAATTTGAGCCAGAATTTTTGAATTTCATCACATCCTGGAGCTTTCTAATTGTGGAGTTTTTGAGAGAGTTGTTTTGATATCATCTGTGCTGATGTGTGATGATTCCATTAGAGGTATGTTGTTATGTCTCTTTCTTTCCTCTTGCACCCAAGGAGAAGCTTAATATGATACGGACCATTGTTACTACTCATTGTTGTTATTATTATTATTATTATTATTTATTATTATTTATTATTATTTATTATTATTATTATTATTATATCTATGAAAATATTTATTGTCGCGGGCAATGTACAGCCACAGATGCGCCACGGGGGCGCGGGCGGCGCAATCAGCCCAATCAGCAGCGGGGCGCCGGGGGGCCGCGGCGGGGCGGGCTGTTTGTCTTTTCAATCTTGTATTTTCAATCCGAGCGCCTAGTGGCACCCACGGCAGCCGCTGCGCGTGGGAAGGGGGGAGGGGAGGGGAGGGGGAGATTCACGCATCGCGCACGTGAGAGGGCTTCCACACACGGCGATGAGGGGCCGCGGCACAGTGGGCCGAGAGGCACGACGCACCTGGCTCCTCTGGACGGAGGACGCAGGATGATGGACGCAGGCTTTTTAAGACATCTGGACGGGTGTTGCAGACGGAGTGTATTTCTTTGTTTGCTCTGAAATGCGTTGTAGGTTTGGTTTGGTTTGTTTTATTGGTGTTTCCGGGCGCGTCAACTGCTTTGGTCATTAGTCCCGTTAGTGTAGTGCATGTTTTTTTCTCGGGAGATGACGGTGATCTTGCCCCGTTGGATGGCGAGATCCGGCGCCGACCTACCGTCGACTAGTGGGGTTTCCCATGACCAGGACTGTCCCACCAGCGGGGCACCGCCCCGACCAGTCTCCCGGAATATGTGGTAGTGTAGTGCATGTTAGTGTAAGTGTGTGTGTAAGGGAGAGAGGATAGGACAAAAAAGAGGAAGGAAAGATCGCGCGCGGTCCGTGACCCGTTTGGTAGGGTGCTGCTCTGGCATTCGCCTGGAATTGATTGGAGAAACCACGGAAAACTACCGATCAGAGCAGCCGGCCGCTAGAATTCTCCTCCAAGCAGCGACTGAATTCGACCTAGCTGAAAAGCTAGTGTCGAAAATCCTCCCGCCGTCAGGACTCGAACCTAGGACCTCCCGGTCAGAGGCGCTACAGTGGCATCAGTTGATGCACTGAGCTACCGGTCCCGTTAAATGCGTTGTACTTATGGATCCTTTCGTCTGTGTAAGGAAGAATAGTATTGGAATAATCTTGACAGTTTACGGTCTCGAATTTTCAATCATAAAATATGTTAATCTTTTTATCATAACATCACTCACGTCAGAATTGAGATTTATTTGTGCTGCCCTACCAGTGGTTATGATTGGTGCAGGTGGAGAGGAGATACACACAATTATGTACCAGAAAATCGGCATATCCGTATGGGGTGGAAATAGTATCGATCATAACTGTGAAATCAGAAGGTATTGTGTAGAAACTCGGTAAGTAGGTCAACAAAAAGATGCAAATGAGCCGTTTCGGTGATCATTAACTTATTTTAATTTTAGGAGTACTTTACACGAACATGACAATATCAAAATGTTCTGGAAAATGGCAGCAATTATTTTCTTTACAAAAGTAAATTTTGTGGGCTAGACGAAAGTGGATTTTATAAAAATGGTATGGTTCTAATTTTCATTCCAACCTATGAAATGGTGGAAATTGCGAAGTTCACATTTGTTTGCAATCCTGCCCTTCACTTCCAATAAATAAAACAGTAATTTTTTTCAGTGGAATTTATACCTCAGTTTTAAATCCTTGAATGATCTCATGGACTTAAAAAAAAGAATGATTACTTCTTGAGTAATAAATAATGACACTTAGGAAGTGAAATAAGAGAAGAAAAAGTTCCGGTATATCGCGCATTCCTATCAGTTCATCATTACCTCTCACTCCCTTTCTCTTTATCTCTCTCCTTCTCTCTCCTCCTCCCCCCTCTCTCCCCTCTGTCTCCCCTCTGTCACCCCTCTCTCTCCCCTCTCTCCACCTTCTTTCTCTCCTTCTCTCTCTCCTTCTCTCTCTCCTTCTCTCTCTCCTTCTCTCCTCTTCTCTCTCTCCTTCTCTCTCCTCTCTCTCTCCTCTCTTCTTTCTCTCCCCTTTCTCCTCTCTTCTCTCTCCTCTCTCTCTCTTCTTCTCTCTCTCTCTCTCTCTCTCTCTCTCTCTCTCTCTCAATTTCCTTCTTTTTGTCAACAGGTAGACTTCATTACTTTAGATGTGTAATAGCTACTGATAAACCAATACAATGTCTTTAAGGGACTTCGGCTAGTTCTAATTGAAATTAACTTTGCGATTTCTACATATAGTCGTCTTTAGTCTATTTACCTGTAACAAAAGATTAAAATAGTTCATGATTTTGGCTCATATCCGAAATGCATTTCCTTACAAATGTTTCAAGAGCTTCTATCACATGAAAACACCCCATTAACTAGAGAATTCAAAACAGGAAAAGGCTATGTATTTAGTGTGGAGCAGTAAGATATTATACATTAAATGTTTCATTTTTTATTGAACATGAAACTTTTCGTTATTTATGTTAGAAAGAGTAGTAGTCTGAATCGAGCATTTATTTAAGATTTACGAACTTCAATTAAAAGTCCAGAAAGAACGGGACCTGCTTCCGCCTTTGTTTTACGGAAAAACAAAAATTGTACAAAAGATGCGACAGACATGGTTGATCTAGTACATCGAATTAGCGCTTAATTTTAATAGTTGATGTATGGCGTAAATCCTTAGTGTTATGGTTTAGTCCAAAAAAATCAACTAGAATTTTTATTTTAACAATGAAGCCTAAATAAATATCATATGATTCCTTTACGTATTAGTTTAAAGGAAGGTCTCGGATTATATAATAAGGCGTCATTCAAATATAAAAATTAATAGTAACAATTTTTTGGGTGTAAATTAATAAATGTATCCATCAACACATGTAGATTCAATTATACTATTTACGCGTTCATCCATTTGCACTATTTATGCGTAATGTTTTAACTATTTATGGGTACATTTTCACAGATCCTTAATTTACAAACATTCTACTTATTGTGTATATTAAAAATATTTTCCTAGAATTTAATTTAATATTTAAAGTTGTTGACGGTTCTCTAAGTTGTCAGTGAGAAATGTTACTCTAGTTACTTATTTTCTAAGAGACTATAAGTTACTTTGTATCTCTTATATTCTTGCAAAGACTCGACGCAACATAACGCGTAGATCCTTGGTTCAGAAACTACTAAATAATAGCGAATTTATTGCTAGGTAATTTTACAGTTTGCGGGGTTGGTATGCCTGGCACCCACCTAGTCGCCGGTTCCGTAAGTTGACGCAGGGCACACGCGCCCACGAACTTGGGAAATAAATCTATGGCGGGGACCGTTTATCGCGCTCGCCCACTGTACGAGGGCAAACGCGTGCGGTCACGCTTCAGGGCGCAGCACGGCGCGACGGAAGGCAAGGGGCGGGGCGGGGCGCGGAAGGGCTGGCCTCCGCACGGCCCTGCATCCCAAGTACCCTTCGCGCTCAGGCCGCCCACGAGGCGAGCGACGGCTCCGGCGCCGGCTCCAGTGCCAGCAGAGAGCGCGCGGGGAGGAATGAGGTAGTGTTGGCAGAAAAGAAGACACTTGTGATGAGAAAGATTCGGAATCTTAGATTTTAACCTGTTCTGTGTCCGTGTTATGTCCGTGTTAGTACTCGCAAAATATTAGTGTTATTTTGCGAGTACCAACACGGACACAGATCAGGTTAAAACCTAAGTTAGGTTTTAGGTTTAGGTCATAGGTTTACACCTGTAAAAGGTTTACCTTAATAGGTTTTAACCTCTTCTGTGTTCGTGTTGGTACTCGCAAAATATTAGTGCTATTTTGCGGTTTGGCTACTGCAAAACCTAAAATGATGAACTATTTGTGCTGATCACTTATTTTGACAAATGAGGAAAGGACGAGAAACCATCACTAAAATAAATGGGTGGTTTTACAACAGCACATACTTTCTCGGAATTATTTTTAACAGCGTCGCTACATTATATTAGTACATATAATCCTGCTATTGAGTTTTCAACCAGAAGAAAATTCCACGCTGAGACTCTCACTCAGGTCTTCCGAGTTCACTAGCCGTGATCCTTACCTCTACGCCATTGAAACGTACTGAGTTTCGAAGTCGGGCTAGTAGTTTTCAAATGTTAACTTTTTGCAATTTTTGAAAATACGGAGAGTTCGCCTAAAATGAGACTAGCATAATATTTTTCACCGACCTTGGTTTTCCGGCGCACGATACTTCTCTTCTTTCATTCGTAATGGCGAGAAAGTAAAAATCATAAGCGGTAGTAATGTAATTCTCTTATACATTTTCTGTTATATATTTGTTATACACTTTCTTTGTTCTTTGTCATAAAAACGAAGTTCCGCAAAACACACATTCTCCCATCTTCAAATGTTTGCATCTTTATATAAAAGTAATTGCTGGTGTGGTCATGTGCTATACGAGCAACGAATTGAAAGGCTTGTTTAATTACACCAACATTTAATGTCTATGCACCAGATCAAGTGTGTGGAAATCGATCAAGGCATATTTTAGTCTCTGATGTAGTCTCTGAGTCTTTGATGTAGTCTCTGATTGTCTCCGATTGTATTTTGTCTTGTAGATAGCTCTTCTTACATTGTCTCTTGTTTCATTACTTCTTCCATTACTGAAGATATTTACGAAGAGGAGGCAGTGCGCCGCAACTGAAGGTCGTTGGTTCAACCAGGTTTTGAAAACATTTTATTTTCATTTTGAAACAGGTGATTTTTTTTAATTGACCAGTAAAAGCTTTTAGTTTTCGTATCAAGCCTTTTTCTTTCTTGTCTACACTTGCTGTCTTCATGAGGGCCATCTCTGTCACATCATTTACACGTACTTCACCGAGTTGGAAATCGAAATGAAATGAATTTGAAAACTAGGAGAAAATGTATTGCATCATTAATTAAAATTATTCATGTTACGTTACAGAAGTTAATTTAATATTCTTAATTGTAAAGGGGCGTTAGTACGCCCTAAATCTTAAGCTGAATTATTTCATGTTGTAGAGGGGGTAAGGCATTGTCTTCGGCGCTTTCTTTCTGGATTTGTGCATATACTCTGAATATATTTATTGAAGAATTGTATACTAAGACTTATTTTTATTACTTGGAATATCCCATAGAAAGATGCATATTGTGCTTTAGGGAAACCTCAGCTTGTCGTTACATTCTATATCCTTCACATTTTAGATTATTATCTCTACGAGTGAGGTCGTTTCTATATAAAGAATGTAAATCAGGGCTGGAAGAAAAATAAAGTATTCGATGCCGTTTTAAGATACTGTGTCAACACCCGCCTAGAATTAATTAGAGGTAACAACTGACAGAACAACTGCCCCTAAGAAAATCCAGATAGTGGTGGACCCAGCTATACACTTGTTGCAAATTTTCTTCCACCGTCGGGTCTCGAACCTAGTACTTCACAACTACAAACGCTATCATATATGGAACGTCCTGTATGGCCATAAGATATGCTGAAACTCTTTGCAGTTAAAATAACTCATAAAAGTAAAAGGTACGGAAACAACAGCAATTTTAATTGCAATTATTTTTTTGTTGGGAAGAACAAAAAAATACATTTTCTGCCAAAAGAACATTTTGATTTGTTATATAAAGAAGAAATATCGTGTTTGAGTATTTTATTTATTCAACTTTTTTGTGCATTTCGTTTCATGAATTGTGTGAATATGTTTTTTCCATCAGCCGGCTTGTTTTCTCTATGATATAAATCGTTGGTAGATGACTAGTGTGTTTAAAAAGTGTTCAAGACAATGAAGTGATTTACTACCTCTGTATCATGAAAAGCTGTACCATTCTGAAAGAATATCCTGCTATTGTGAGTGAGACCAAGCATCCAACGCATCCTCTACGAGTTTTAGAGGTTTCCTTTCAACCAACGTGTACTCAACGTGCTTTTTTCATTCCTCTTTTCAACAAGGCCTAATTTGCAAACAGAGACATGCGCGGACGTGTATATTCTCAGGTGTATTGCTTTCGTGTTTTTAAATGTAAAGCATAAACGTTTTGCACTGTTGAAACGGTGAAACGAAAATTGTAGCATCTTTCTCATCTGGGATATGCTTTCAGAAGTATCAAAGAGTTCACGGCAAGGTGTGTCCCTCACAAGAAAGCTTCTCACTTTTCTGACCACCCAACCAAATGTGGCTTCTCCTCCTTGTGCTTTTGAATTCCTGCAGTTTAGACTATAATCATCAGTAGACCGATCCCACGACGACCGGCTTTTAAACTAATGCTTTTATTGTTTCGCAATTCCTTCATGAGAAGATAAATGTATGAAATTGTGCGCCAGAAAACGGCAAATTTTCGGCAGAAAAACTCTTATCACCGGGCTCTCATGACCAAAATGTGGATAAATCGTGGTGCTACATGTAGTAAAGTTCTTCCTCTAACCCGTGGTGTAGTCAGAGTCCATGTTTGTGGGTTCTTGATGCCGGAAAATCAATTGATGGTAAAAGGTCTCTGTGCGTTTGTGACCAACACTAGTGTCTAAATCGTTCAGCAGATTTTCTTTAAAATTTATATTTCCCTAAGGATCTGAACGAACGCAAGTTTTGGAAATTTCAACCAGATATTTTTATTTTTGAGGGTACTTTACATTAAGCGTCAACAACATTTTCAAAATTTTCTTCAAAATGACACCAAACGTTTTTATTAACCTTTGTCCAAGGATAGTGTAAAGTATTTTGAAGAGAATAGTCCAAGGCTCATGTTTCTTGAAATGCCCGATTTTTCGAAAATTCCAAAAGTGGAATTGTTTGGGCTATTTAAGAGAGAATTTTTGTTCTGATTGAGATTTGTTTCTTAAGGACAGATTTTAAAATAAGGTCGTATACAATTTTTCGAAAATATGAGTAATTTTGTGTAATTTTGCACGAAATATAGGCAATTTTTATTTCTTTAAACAATTTTTTCTTTAAATAGTCATCTATTTCTTTTTAATTCTCTTTGTTTGCATCGGGGACGGTAAAAAAGATGTTGCTAGTTGTATTTTGGACGAACTCTTTGTATTTTTGAAAATCACGAAAAGTTAACATTTTAAAACTACAAATTTAAAGATAGCAATTTTTGCATTAAACAAAGTTTGTTCCAAAAAACAGCGCTTAAAAACGTCCAAGAACTATGTTTTGAAAACAGCGAGTAGTTTTCGCCTAATTTGAGTTGAAATTAATGCAATTTATAAAAAAACCATTTTCTCAAAAACCGCTCGAAATTTCTTCTATAGTTATGTTTTACGGATAGAACGGACGCTTAAAAATGGCGTGGGTCTCAGTTACGTTGAACTGTCTCATTTTCTGAAAATTGCAAATTTAGAAATAATATGATAATATAGGTTTGGTGGAAATTAATTTTTGAGAAGTTAGTCAGTGTTATGAAGAACAGGGAAACGCAAGTATGGTGGTCTGCAAGTGTCGGCGTTGCACTGTACAATTTTTTAAATGTCGAAAAAAATTATGCCATTAGGGAATGAATATACAGCTAATTTTTATCATACGTGGATTTTCTTGCTGGCTCCTTGCTGGTTTATATGTATCTCCTATCAATCTTCTGCTATCGGTACTTTCTCTTGTGTGTTGATTATTCACATATTTTTAAAACACTGCTTCTTTCGTTCATTGAATAAAAATCACTCTAAAGCAGACTATTATATATGGGGATGAAAAATTAGGGTATTGAATTCATGAATTCTTTAACACTCCAAGATTGGAATCTTAAGCCTTTTGTGGTCACGCGAGATTTACATTTTCTACTGACATTTATGGTAGATAAATAATAAAACAATTAAATAGATTTTTGTAATGAGAATGATAATAATTTGCCTAAAGTCATGTCTTAAAGAGAAAAAATAATCTTCATATCATTACCTTATGTTTCAACACGAGAGGATCATTGTGACCATTCGCATGTTCAACAAACGAATTGGGCGCCGCCGCTGCCGCTTAGATGACACCAGTTTATTCCATGAAGGAGGGGTGTATCGGAGGTAGGGAGGGAGTTCTCCCCACTCGAGCCGGTGGGACGCAACGAGGCTGGACGGTTGGGTTGAAACGTTCTTGTTGGATTCGAGACGAGGTAGGAGGAGGTTATCGTAAGAAAGAAAGGTATCTGTACTCAACATTTTGTTAATACCGGATAGATTGTGATCAGTGTTTCGGTTGATAGAATGTTCTGTGTTAGAAAATACAGTTTCTGTTAAATTGAATCATAATCGTTCAAGAGACAGGTTCTACCAAGAAGACGGATTGCAAGGTATATGCACAGTACATTTTGTTACTTCAATAGATATTGTGATCAGTGCTTCGGTTTATAGAATGCATTGTGGTAGAAAATACAGTTTCTGTTAAATAGTATCATAAACATTCAATAGACTCGTTTAAAAACAGATTGCAAGAAGTTTCGTAAATAGAGACTAACATTTACAAACTGTTTCCGCTTGGGCAATGGCACGTGGAACATGTGATCTTTAATGTGCGTAACGAACCACAGTTCCTGCTGAACAAAACGAGGGTATTAAAGAATGTTATTGTATTTACTATGTGATTATTAAGTTTTACAAATTAGGCATCGAGTAAAATTCAGTGCATTATGGAATGAGACATTCACATTTATGCTTATTTTTTTTACTTGTGTAATTCTCTTAAAAGAGTGCAAGACTAGATCATTTATCCTGTTATACTAATTATGTAAAAATTTAATATGACAGAAGAGTCATAATGGGTTACATTTCTATATGTATTTCAGTCTAACATTTAAACACTTGTATATTGTCAAGAATGTGTTCATGTTGATCTCAGAGGGATACATGTGTTTGTTATGTGGAGTTTATTTACTGATTTAAAATTCTTTGTGTTGTTAACATTGAAACAGAACAGTATTCTGAAGAGGCATTCACTTGTTCCATTTAGATCTTCTAGGTGGGATGTGTTTTAAGAGTCATTTCAGAAAAATAACCTGCAATTAATTCTACACCTAAAGAAATAATAATTCAGTTAGTGTTTTTATACTTGTACACCAGTTTATCAGAGTTATTAGTAATGTGATAAAATTGAGTGAATATTACTTTACTATCATATCATTCTTTAGTTTCTTTTGAAATCTGATTAGTGCTAGTGTTCAGTTCTTGCCGTAGTCATAAATAAACTAGTAAATGGACAAATGATTGTCTTCAGAAGCAAACAAAGCTTTGTTTAAAATTGAGTGAAACTTATGTGTGTTGTTTTGGGGATATGTGTTTTTTTTATTGTGTAATACTTGTGTGTTTTTTATCGTTGTTTGTGGATTGACATTCTGTATTTTGGTAAATGTTAAAGAAAACGTCCAATTATAAATGTTCTGTGACTATGACTTTGTGTTTGTTTTACAAAATCTTCATTGATAAAGTGCCCCGAATCCGTGACTAATTAATAGACATCCTGAGGGGAGGTTACATCATAATTGCGTAACATCAAATACATTTTTGTATTATTATTATTATTATTATTATTATTGTTATTATTATATAAAAATAATTATATAATACATAATTAGCGCCTATTTCTTTCTCTAACACTACAACCTCCAAACGCAACGGCATGACGATCACGTACTTGTAGAAATGTGGGAGTCATTTTGCATCAAGTATACGAGGATGTATGCGAATTAGGTACCAACACTGGATAAATTTAAAATCTTACTATATATGTAGTCAAAATCACTACGTGTGAATTTCGTATTCCTGTATGAACTCTTAACCTATGTTATGTTTTCTATATTTAATATTCCATATGGGTCTGCTTGTAACTTTTCGTGAAATATATCCCTATAATATAAAAATATTTCTGAACGTTAAGCGAAAACGATTATGACAGTAGTAATCTCCAGGAAATTGAAAGCCTTATTCTACAAATGAATGCAATCAGCACATATTTTATTAGTTGTTTTTGTACAAATTCCTATTTTATAATTATTTTGACTCACCTTCAACTATGCAACATACGAAGGCAATTTCGATTATTTATAGCGTCTCCTCTCCTAGAATTTATGCACCGTAATTCTTCCTGACCACGTATATTCACCCCCACGCACACTAAGCTACAGGCCAGATCGATAAGGAGACCGCGTTATCACGAAGTAATTAACTAATTGACAACAAACTTCGTTTCCTACCATTTAATTTCCTGTATAAAAGGGAATGCAAATTTTAAACTGCTGAAGCTACGATACAAAAGATAGTTTGTACACGATAAAAGCGAGCCCCAAGCCGAAGCGGGCTGTAAGCCCAAGGTTAGCAAATGAGCTTAGAAAAGCAAGACTGCCCGGAGGGAGATAGTGCTAACTTTTGGGAATAAAACTGGGTGGCCTTATCATCTAAACAGATTTGAATTGCTGAAGCTGCGCGATGCCATCAGCAAATGGAGCCAGAACACCGAAATTGCTGCGGTGTGCCACGCGGAGAGCAGTATTTTTGCGTAATGCTGCAGAGATAACTAACGCAATGTATTGTTGGCTGCGCTGCGGTTTCCGTCTAGAAAGCATGAGGTCTCGATAACGGCTTGTTGCCTCTTCCCTCCGCATTCATCCCGTGCGTCATGCGAGGAGATGAGAATTTTACGTTTCTGGAGGGTGCCGCATAATTGAAGCAGGGCACAAAACGTACGGCTTTTCTCGCGGAGCCGTTTCGAGGATAAACGGTGAGATGAAACATTAATGTAGAAGATTAAACAATTCGGAGTATTTTCTGGAAGAGCGTCTCTGGAAATACATTTTCGACGACGGAAATTCTGGAAATGGAAATAACATCATTTTTAATACATAAGATATCTATTTTTAATATGTAGTTTTTTTAAACAATTAAATGAAATTATGGAAAAAATTAATTCAAACCATTAAAATATTTTCCCATAAGTAATGTCTTATCCTTACTTTACGTAATCCGAAAGGGGAAAATATTTCAAACTTGTATATATGCGTCATGCGTGGCAACCTGTGGCAGAACACTACAGTTAAAAAATTTTACAAACATTACAATTAAGAATATTAATATAATGCAAAATTTAAATTATTTTAAAATAATAATAATAATTATTATTATTATTATTATTATTATTATTATTATTATTATTATTATTATTATTATTATATATTACCTCTGTGTTATGGCTATGTTATAAAGATATTTTAAACTAATAAATACATGGCATTTTTACTGTTTTGATGCATATATGCATATTGATTATTTAATAATCAACATGCATTGATCACGTGTTACAAACACGATTTAACAATTTATGTAAATAACTTTCCTTGTTGGAAAACTCATACTAGAACAAACTAGGATGATATCTAGTTAAATTTTATTGGAGTTTACTTAGATCATATATTTCTTGTAGTACTCTATTCCATAAATATAGAATATTATATTGCTATACTTCTCGTATTTCTTAGAAACATTAAAAAGTACGAGAAAGGTGGCAAATAGTAAATTATTGCATGTTTAACATAAATAGTTGTGAATATTAACGTGTCAATGGGTAATAATGATTAAAGAAATAACGGTAAAACATATACAGCTTATTTTCGTTTATTAAGAGTTCAGTTTAAGCCAGATATTGCAAAAACAATATCTGAACTATTGATTTTGATGGGTTTTCAACTCAGTCTCTCAAGACATCAAAGCAATTCCATAATTTTTGGAAGCTTTTTGGAAAGAGTGAAAGCAAAGGTACGAGACGAAAAGCGAAGACACGTATGTCGCTGCAATCAACATCCTCGGCGCAGACGAATAATTATTTTCTGGCTCTGCATGTGCCCTTTTAATTAAAGTAAGTACTATTTATTTAATTTATAGTTATAGCACATAGTGTATTCGTGATTGACAGTGCGAATAATTTTACACTGACACTATATCTCAGAAAATATGCTTCGTGGTTTTGAATGACGTTTTTTTCAAAACAGTGGATTCCTAAGACAGGAACATCGGTAAGATGTTATTGGCACTTTTCTGTCTTATTCAGTTTTAACATTCTTGCGGTATAAAACAAGATTAAGGTGCAAATAAGCGTTACAGACGTTTGTGTGTAATGCAATTACTCTTTCTTCATTGTTCCTTGTGAATCAGAATTTTCACGTATGACTTTTTATTTCAATCTCTGAACGCCTCTCTTATCTTTATTGTAGTTGTTCTTATTTATCCAATATCTCACCTTCTTCATTATTTGAAATAACCACGTCCTCTCTTGCGTGGTACAAATACCAGTGATTAAACCTATTGGTTGATTGATTGATTGATTTTGTCGTGTTTCCGGGCACGTCAACTGCTTTGGTCATTAGTACCGTTAGTGTAGTGCATGTTTTTCTCCAGAGATGACGGTGATCTTCCCCCACTCCATGGCGAGATCCGGCGCCGACCTACCGTCGTCGGCTAGTGGGGTTCCCCCTAACCAAGGCTCTCCCACCAGCGGGGCACCGCCCCAGCCGGGACAAGCTCGATGCTCCCGACCGGCCTCCCGGAATATGTGGTGGTGTAGTACATGTTAGTGTAAGTATGTGTGTAAGGGGAGAGGATAGGTCGAGGAAGAGGAAGGACAGATCGCGCGCGGTCCGTGGCCCGTTTGGTAGGGTACTGCTCCGGCATTCGCCTGGTGTTGATCGGAGAAACCACGGAAAACTACCGATCAGAGCAGCCGACCGCTAGAATTCTCCTCCAGACGGCGACTGAATTCGACCTAGCTGAAACGCTAGTGTCGAAAATCCTGCCGCCATCAGGACTCAAACCTAGGACCTCCCGGTCAGAGGCGCTGCAGTGACATTAGTTGATGCACTGAGCTACCGCTCCCGGTTTGAACCTATTGGTGTCAGAAGAGTCGTTTAGCAATGGAGAGGCAAACGCAGAGACGGCGAAGCCCCAGCAAAGGGGAAATCGCGGCGAAATCAACGAGGACAGAAGCTTGGGTGGCAGCAGCGGCGCGCGGGTGAGGGAGTGGGAGCGGGGGCGAGGGTGGCGTCGAAGGGGGCGGGGCGGAGATGGCGGGGAGCGGCCGGAGATTGCCGCGTTGATGAATGCGTTCCGTTGACGCACGGTATAAAGCGGGGCGGCCGCCTCTGAATTAGAACCGGAGGCTCTGAATACGACAACCACCTGTGCCGCGAAGCGCTTTCGCGAGGCCGCCGCTGCGGCTCTTAATTCGCCTGCAGGGCGCATCAAATGCCCCGCGCCCTTTATCCCTCGCCCTGCGCTCCACCCCCACCCACCGGCCTGCCACGCCCCTCGGACTAACTGCACCATGACGTCTCTCACTCCGCCCTCCAACCCCCTCCCCGTTTCATCTCTTGCCTTCTCTCCCCTCTCCCTACCCCAAACACCGCCACACCTGCCTTTCCTTTACCACTTGCGGATTCGGTGGCATTACGATCAGCGTACTGGACTGTTGTACCCGAGTTTTCGGGTTCAAACCCGATCGAAGCCGTGGATTTTTAAGGGCGAAAAAATTCTTCGTACGCCTTCCTTCGGAGGGGAAGTAAAACCGGCTGTCCCATGTAGTATATTTACTGCATGTAAAAGATCCCCAAGCCTAAAAGAAGCCTCTGAGCAAAATTGAGATCCGCCTTTTTCCCAAGATAATACCTCCTTTCTCCGCTAGGTGGTGAACGGACCTCATTTATCACCGTCCATCCCGCTTATCACCCACCGACCTCCCCCTTAATATCCTCACTTACCCTCCAATATTCCCCCCCCCCTTCCGAATCCCTACTTTCCCCGAATATCCCCACTTATCTTGTCTTTCCCCACTTATTCCTCGCGTCCCATCTATTCTCAACTTCGAATCCCATGTCAATTTTATCTAACACCATCCCACGCTCCACTCCATTCCCCGCCTTATCCTCGCCCCTTTCCCTTTACATTCATCGCTTAAAACCGCAATCAACCAATTGACTCCTTGCCTATCTCTAACTCTTCTCCTGGCGCGCTGCACGTTGAAACTCGTTGCTCAGCTTGCACCCCACCTCGCGTAACGTGCAACGCCCCCGCGACGCGGCCTCCCCCTAGGTCTTTCGTGTACAATATTGTTCTCGCGAACCTGTCGGAACCCACCCAAATGTAAGGAGGCATCGGGGGACAGCACGAGATCCGGTTGGCAAATGTAGTAACTGGCGAAAGACTATTGGAGTTTTAAGATAAAAACCAGGTTATTTTGAGGTCCAAATGTCTCAAAAAATGTTACAAACTTGTTGGACATATAGAAGAATCGAAAAATTATCATATTTGTGAATGGTCAGAAAGTGGGGATTTTCGTGTAACAATGTTGCACATGGGACATTAGCCCTGAATGCTGGAGAATTTCTTAAGCGCGGTGTTCTGCATGTCACGTGGTAGTCAAGGAGATTTCATATACTGCTATAATATTGATGTAGATGGAATTTGCTAATAAACAATGGCAAATATCCTAAACTTACTTCTTTATATGAAATTTACCACTGCATTCGCAGAAACCTTTCGCTGAAATGTCCTTTAACTGTTTTAGAAGTTTGTTACATTTATTCTGTTAAGTTTTCTGTTAAGTTGTTCATTATTTCTAGACAACATTGTTTCTAGATAAATGAACTTCTGGATATTATTTGTAGAGAACAGAATTTCATTAGCTTCTAGATAACAAATTAATTACGGACGTCGGTTTCACAAGAAAGTTACTAGTGATAAGAATATTTGCATTGAAATTTATTAAAGAAACAAATATTCCATAAATTACATTAGGGACATATTTATTTCTCATTAAACTATGGTTTTAGAGTACATGTGTATTGTGTATTTCAGTTCTGATACTAGAAGAAAAACCTTTTTTCTATCTATTTAAATACTTAAATATACATTTTATAACCATAAAGACAAAACTAACTAAACAAAAACTACGTAATTATCAAAAGTTTCTCCATTATTTCTTCATTATGTATTTTACCATGAACACTTAGATCATAGTGACGCCGGCGTATCTCGATTACTAAACCAATATTATACTTCAATTCTAAGCCGTAAAACCCACTATTATGAAGTTAGCGCTCAATGTTGGTAATATAGGATATGCTATGACTAGATATTTTCAATATTTGTTTAACTCGCCGTTGAATTAAGATCGATGTGAAGTTATTACAATAATACAATATTTTTGTTCCTGTTCATGTCCAGGTCATCAAAACTCCCACTTCACCCAGTCGCCATCTCCATTTCGATCATTGCTCTCAATTCTCCTTCATCGCTGGCGTCACGCACAGCCCTCACGCTCCGCTCGGGCGTGAAGCAGCACTGGCGCTTCACCGGGTCGAACGCCGCTGCCGTTGCCGTCGCCTCCCGCCGCGCGGCCAGCGCCCGGGGTGCCCTTTGTGTAATCAGAGGCGAATTGCCCGTAAATAATGGCGGTCGGGCATCGGCTAAGATGTGCCTAACGAGAAGACGACCGACCGTTGGACGCTGGGGGCGAAAAGGGGGCTTTGCGCCAGATGTGGTCGCGTGGTCGGTGTCACCAACACCGCCACTCGCCAACCCCACACCTCCAGAAAGCCACGCCCACACCGACCCTGCTGCCGCACTCCGAGCCTGCCGTTCCCGCTGCAGTCACCCGCCACCCTTCGCCCGCTCACTTACTACTTCCCCGCTCTACTGCCCCTTGCCGTCTCCATCGGCGCCTCCGCCTACAATCACACCCATTCATCTCACCGCCTCGTGTAGTCACAACAGCATTCGACCAGTAGCGGTAGCTCAGTGCATCAACTGATGTCACTGCAGCGCCTCTCACCGGGAGGTCCTAGGTTCGAGTCCTGACGGTGGTAAGATTTTCGACACTAGCTTTTTAGCTACGTCGAATTCAGCTGCTGTGTGGAGGAGAATTCTAATGGTCGGCAGCTCTGATCGGTAGTTTTCCGTGGTTTATTCGATCAACACAAGGCGAATGCCGGAGCAGTACCCTAACAAACGGGTCACGGACCGCGCGCGATCTGTCCTTCCTCTTCCTTGTCTTATCCTTTCCCCTTACACACACACTTACATTAACATGCACTACACTACCACATATTTCGGGAGACCGGTCGGGAGCTTAGAGCTTGTCCCGACTGGGGCGGTACCCCGCTAGTGGGAGAGTCCTGGTTAGGGGGAGACCCCACTAGCCGACGGTAGGTCGGCGCCGGATCTTGCCATCCGGCGGGGAAAGATCAACGCCATCTCCCGAGAAAAAACATGCACTACACTAACGGGACTGATGACCAAAGCAGTTGACGCGCCCGGAAACGAAAAAATCAGTCAATCAATCAAGCCACTACCTCACCTTCTCCACTCCCAAACCCCTTACAGACTCCACCGACGCCACCACCCACACTCCCATCACGTCTCATCGTCAGTGCTTCGCCGCATCCGCTGCTGGCACCCCTCCCCGCCCCCCCCCCCGCCCGCCGCGCCGCCGCCCCCCGGCCCCCGCCGCCCGGAGGCCTTAACGCGGCGATTTGTCATGCTCCGGATTACGCCCGACGCAGGCGCCAGGCAGTTGCACACGGCGGCCCTCGTCCCTCCCGGCCACTCCCCCCCCCCCGGCCTACCCCACCCACCCCTACCGCTCACTCGCCCTCCTTCACCCCGCCCATTCCGCTCCCATCCCACGCACGCGACGAGATAACCGTGCGGTTGGCTCCCGCGGGCAGATGTATTGATAGTGGAAAAAATAGTTGCCATTACAAAAAGCAGTATGTGGAACGGATGAAATATTTCGCTGAAGTTCAATGCGGGGTGTGCAAATTTCGTTAATTTTATAAAAGGCCAATTGATTGTACTTCATTGGAGACTTTTCGAGACCGCAGAGTACATTGTTCATGAAATACTGAAGGAAGTAAAGCTGACCTAAAAACGTTCCCTACTTCAATGATTTGTGTCATTGGATGAACGCGTCAGAGAAAATTAATTGTCTTAAAATTAATAAACTGAAATTTCCTTGTGCTGACGATATTTTCATGTCCTTATTGAAAAGATTGTGAAAATCAAAATATATCTTATACAATTGGAGAAGTAAAATTTAGCGATTGAATTACCAGGATTTAAAAAAATTGCTATGCAAGGCATTTTCTAATAATATTGAAATCACTATAATTGGAAATTATTTAATGTCTACTTTCTTTGATATTAACTTAGAACCTGGCATCCAACTTTAATTATACTCATTACATCTTAAAAACATTACATTCATTTCATTACAAAAGAATTCCTATTCCAGTAATTAAATGAGGATTCAGACTGTCTGTTCCTTTGCCCGGACATTTTTCATATTGGGGATAGATGTTTCAATAGCACAAAATAACATTCTCATTTCCGATTTTCTTTGCTATCAATAATACGAGTCGTAATAAATTTTTAACAATATATCATTAATTTTCCTCCAAAATGACAAATCTGGCTCCAGTTGGAGAATCCACGTCTACATTTATATAAAAAGAGAAACAAAAGATATTTAAAAGTGCATTATAATATATTATATTTTATATATTTTATATATTTTATGATATTACATTAGATACGAAATATTATATTAGATTTTATTAATTATTCATTGTTAAGTTTACATTATATTATAATCAATACATAAAGTAAATATTATAACAAATTTCATCGCATTTGTGAGACAGACAAATCAATTTTCCTAAATGGGCAATTCTTTACACCTGATATTTTGCTATAATCTAACCTCGTCGTTTGCGCTGCGTAGCAGAACCATAGTATCATATACAAACTGCTGAAGTGCAGAACTAGCTGGGATATTTGGGTTACTTTCCGTTGGAAATAAATAAAATTTGTTTTGCAATTATCGAACAGTATGTCAAAAAAATATAGCAACGATATATTCAGAAAGTTTATTACTTTATTTTAGGAATATATAATTTTTAAAGGTTGTCAATGATTACACGTTTCATTGACTTTCTTGGATATCCAGTGGATGAAACAAATCTACTCTTTTCATTTGAATTCACATCTCGTGCTAGGTATCCATCGCGTCCTTCACTTGAGCGGGATTGAGCGGTTTCTCGCTCACCATGAACGGCCTGCACGTGTGCGGCGCACGAAGTTTCCGCTCCTGCAGTGCGCACTACCTCTCCCGGCTTCTCCCCGCCCTCCCTGCCTCCGCTCTTCCCCTACCCTCCTCGTACCGCTCCAACGCCCCTCGCCACCTTGTCCCGCTTCGCTCTATTCTATTGCGCTTTCCCGCCCCGCTTCCCGCTGACACACCCTTCCACTCCCCGCCTCACTCGCACCCCCTCTGTCCCAGCCCGCCCGAAACCACCCTACCCGTCCCACCACAGCCCCATCCCTACCGGGAGCGATCAACTGATGTCACTGCAGCGCCTCTGACCGGGACGTCCTATGTTCCCACTTCCCACGGCGGCAGGATTTTCGACACTAGCTTTTCAGCTAGGTCAAATTCAGTCACTATCTGGAGGAGAATTCTAGCGACCGACTGCTCTGATCGGTAGTTCTCCGTGGTTTCTCCGATCAACACCAGGCGAATGCCGGAGCAGTACCCTACCAAACGGGCCACGAACCGTGCGTGATCTGACCTTTCTATTTTTTATCTTATCCTCTCCCCTTACACACTCACTTACACTAACACGCACTACACTACCACATATTCGAGGAGGCCGGTCGGGAGCTTAGAGCTTGTCCCGGCTGGGGCGGTGCCCCCCTGGTGGAAGAGTCCTGGTTAGGGGGAAACCCCACTAGTCGACGGTAGGTCGGCGCCGGATCTCGCCATCCAACGGGGGAAGATCACCGCCATCTCCCGAGTAAAAACATGCACTACACTAACGGGACTAATGGCCAAAGCAGCTGACGCGCCCGGAAACACGAAAATGTCAATCAATCAATCACACTCTGCCCGCCCCATTCCGCTCCGCAATTCTTTCCACCTCATCCAGCTCCACTTTGCTCCTCTCCTCTGTCCGTTCCGACCAAACCAACCCTGCTCCAACACTTCCCGGCCCGCTCCGCACCTTCTTCCCCACGCCATTCCGTTCCACTCCCCTCACCTCTGTCCATTCCGTCCCACCCACCCCAAACACGCCCCCCTCCCTGCATCTATACTCCCCTTCCCACCCCATCCCGCTCCGCCCCTTCCGATCCCGCGCCACACCATCCGCCCCACCCCACTCCACGCCCCCCCGCCCCCCCCCCCCCCTTTCCGCGTCCTCGTCTCCGCCGTACCCCTCCGCTCCGTTCCGCCCCGGCCCGCCCGCTGCTCTGCGTAGGCAACGCACCGCGACGCGACGCCTGCCTGCCTGCCTGCCGCCCGCCGCGCCGTCCACTTTAAAGTGCAGAGCTAATTGGACGCGACGGGCAATCGAGTTAGCAGTTCTAAACTCGTCTGTTCGGAGAGTGCAGTCCAACAAGTAAATAAACAGGGGTCTGCCTCTGCAAATTGGATTCGGCGCATTGCTCTTTTTGAGCGTCGTTTGTGCCGGTCGGGGACATAAGCTGCGGAGCGCACGGCTACCATCTTCGCGTTGCTGATAAAGCGTTTGAGTAGTATGGAATTCTCTTGCAATGGGAAGATAAAGCTGTAATTTAGTGATCGTTCAGTGTGGCAGGGATTCGGTTTAGGAACCATTGCAATAGAGATAACTTCACTTATGTAATTCGAGAGTGTTGTGAATCATAGTAATGGAACGTTTATTGACATTCGCCTCTTTCATTTATGCCTCACTTTTCACAAAATATCAACGTCTGTTTAACAACACATTATATTCAATATACGATAGTGCACTGAATTAAATTCCCATCGCGCTTTACGTTTGAAGACGTGACGCAACATACTAGATTTTCACAGGAAAAAAGTGAGAAACATAAAAGCTTTCAACTAAAAGGAAGACATTAGAGAACAGTTTTATTATTAAAAAATATAGACAAACCCTCTTATTCTCTGTAATGCACAAACATTTACAGGCAATATCTTTTACACTGAACTACAAAATAATGAACCCACATTATTATATGAAAATGTTAACATTGTTCTGTGTGGCTCGCTCCTTTTCCTTACATGATTCCTGTTCATGGTCGTTGAACCCTTGATATTGCCTCGACGTATCAAACGTATCATGTGTGTCAGCAAAAATGCAAACATCTGCCTTATTTGGCCCTTTTAGAATGGAGAACATCCAATAAACATAGCATGAAAAAATGAGATACAAATACACCAAATTTACGAAATAATGATCAAAACAATTTTTATTTATTTTGTTGATTTTTTCTGATGTGTTTATTTATATTCTTTAATAGTCCTTTCACTGAAATATTTTATGCCAATGTAATATTAAATATGAATGAATTTGTATTATTTATTACTCCCGGTTACATTTTGTATTTTTGTTGATGAGTATTTGCAGTTTTCCTCTGCTCAATGAAATTCAAGGTAGTCTCCGCCTCTTTTAATAATGTGTTATGATATTATAATGTGAATCATAAACCATTTTTGAGAAGAAATGTCTGGGGACAATAAAAAATGTAACTGTCGTGAAGTTTCTTCTATTTTACATAGAGGTCTTTTTATTTTATTGTTCTAGGAAATACACTAGCATATAATCGATTGTTCTTCTACGTAGGAAAAAACTGTTGAAACGGAAATATTACCCGGTGTTTAGAATCATTTTCAGAGGAATCATTCTGGCAATTTTGCGCAAAAATTGGAGTGTCAACTCCAGACCAATGTGGTAATGGTATCTAAATTTTTGAATTAGAATAGAATCTTTGAGGTTACGTATGTATAATACAGACACACTTTTGAAGAAAAAAGTCTTTAAAATCGGACCGTGCGTCATTTGATAAAAACGAAGAGTGCGTCATTTGATAAAAACGCATGGAACATTAATTGTAACAAAATCATGTAATACGAATATCGCTTCTATCTTCGCAAATATTCTACCTGCGCACTTGATTCTAGTAACATTTTGTTGAAAAAAGAAGTCATTGCACGATACACCATTGCTGGAGAAGAGGGTGCCAAAGTTGCTGCACATATAACGCGAGAACATGTGAACATCGTCTACGACGTGAAGCGAGACGTCCCAGTGGTGAGATTGTCCACGTGAGTGTGAGAAGTGTCGTTTGGAACAACTTTATGAGAGAGAAACTGGGCTGATAGACCGTTGAGTACCATTGTTACTTTCTCTCTACGGAGTAGAGACAAAGTTAGGTAATGCTGTCTGAAAAAAAGACGAACTTTTGGCAGACAAACTCTCATTGCAGGACCCTGGTAACGAAAAAGGGGATAAATCCAGTTGCTAAATTTAGAAAAAATAATGAAACAAAATCTGTATTTTGTGGGTTCTTGAGACCGAAAAATCGAATGCCGGTAAAACCTCTCTCTGTCTGTCCGACTGTAAACAACGCTAGTGGCTAAACCGTTCAGTTGATTTTCTCTAATATTGATATTCCTCAATCGATCTGGCTGATGTCGCGGCTTCTTGAAACTGATATTGCAATTTTGGGAGTACTTTACATGAATCCCCTGGGACATTTTCCAAAGTTTCAAGACAATTGCTCCATCCGTTTTTTATTCAATTTTCTTGTTGGATAGTATGAAGGACGTTCAAGAGAATGATACATGTCTCACGTTCTTTGAAAACTGTGATTTTTCCAAACTTGCAGAAGTTCAAACATTTTCAGACTCTTCCTACAAATAAATTTTAAAGGTAGAATTTTTTCCTTCATGAAATCTGTTCCTAAAAGATAGATCTTGAAATAAGGTCATGTACAATTCACATTCATACACATTCGAAAATGTGAGGACTTTTAGCATAATTTTGCGTGAAAATACAGGGGAGAGAGTACGTGTTTCAGCATGCATGGTTTATAAGGCGTGAGTTATGAGTATGTATGTGGTCAATTTGGTTACATCGTTTCTGCTTTCTTGTGCTCAAATACTTTGATGCACTCGTAAAATGTTGCACTTACCAATTGTAGTTGCGTTTACGTAGTCTACTCCTAATTTTTCTTCTCCCAATTTGAAGGGAATAGGAGAAATTTTTAATACCATTTGACATGACGGCGTACGTAGTAACAAATAACGTGCAACAATCAGGCGGCATGCAGTTTGCAGAATTGCAAGTCAATGAGTTTACATTATTAACCTTGCTTGGCAAAATTATGACTTATTATGGGTTTTATGTTACATGCACATAAATTGCATTTATGAACTTTCATTTCATCGTATATTCACAATGTTTGAAAAAATATAAACTAACAACTGTGGACAGCCAGGAAAGATACTTCAGAAAAATACAAATAACATTTTAAGTACAAAATTCATTTAAATTAAGGACTATCTGAACATATACAGCTAATTAAGGACGATATAGTAGATCTTTGGAATATCTTGATTTGATTCTTGGAAAAAGAGTAACTGATTCATCCAGAGTGTAAAGACGACTAGATGGACAAGATGAGAGAGAAGAGTAGAAAACGCAAAGAAAGTTTAAAAAAATAAATTATATATAATAATTACTTCTCGCGTTTATTCGTCTGTCTCAAATTGATAGTTCGGTTAGAAGGATATTGGCTTCATTCATGTCATATTATAGAACTGCATTTTTAGAAGAGCTGACGGCAAATAAGTGTGCTTTGTGAAGACTTAAGTATATCGATTTCACATCTGGTTAGTTATCTTCTTTCGAGATTTTTGATAGCAACTAGCCAATAGCGCAGTACCGAATGTGTCACAGGATAGATAGATTAGATAAGAAAGTATCACCGACTTTGGCAAAGTTTTTAAGACAAAATATCTTTAAAATATCCAAATTCATTGATGTGTCCGATTTTTGCTTATAACTTGATATCCAAAGATTTTTTATTATCTCGTGATCTCGTATTAATAATACATCACTCACAAACTTTTAAAACCTTTGTCTACCAAAACCGAGATCAAAGGCACCTACAGCAGAATTGCGTGTTGGCGATCGTTTCAGAGCATCGATCCTCTGCCCCTGTCACCCTCGTCTGGAATATTAAAATGCTTGGGAGTGACAGCCTGGCGGAGAACACATTCTGGGATCTCGCTTTGGTCGGTATCGCTGAGCAGCTTTGCTTCGCTGATGAGAACAAAAAGAGTCTTTTAAATGCACCGCATTTTCCCTTTCATTCGATACTGGGAAAAGAATACAGACAACTGTCATGTCAATGTGAAAATTATTAACGAAGTGAACGTTAAAAGTGTTATCGGCAAAGTCAGATATTTAATACATCTTCAAACAGCGGATTAAAAAAAGGAGTTTGAAATTGGTTTGTGAGCGATGTTACAAATTCCGTTTGGATATACCAGTAATCCATTAGTTGGCATACAGATGGTGAGAAAAGTTTTACAAAAATTGTCAGTGTTTGTTTCGTGAGAAAACTCAATGTGGCTAACAAGTGACAGCTTTTCCTTCGAATGTTTCATTTTTAATGTATAATAAATGTAATTCTTCTATCATTGTTTTAACAAAATATTGAACGAATCAATGCATTTTTGTCATTAAAGTTAAAATTTTAATACATTATTTAGTAACATATGTAAAAGAATAATACCAAAGCACATTAATTATTTCCTAAACATATATTTTTTAAAGTACAGATGAAAATAAATAAGAAAATAAAAGTTAAGTCCTCTAAATTATTATTTAAGGGCGACACGGGAAAGTTAACTGCAAGACCGAGCGATAGCGGAGCTGCGTAGTTAACCTTCCGACCGAGTCCTTAAAGACTAACAGAGGACGTGTTATTTACAATTATTTTCATAATTTCTAGTTATTTTAGTTATTCAAAATAAACATTTCAAGCTTTGATGAGACAAGAATTGTCATTACTCTCGATGTTCTGTAGCAAGGGCTGTTGGTAAAGGGTCTTGGTTCGCTTTTTAAATAACAATCGCAGTGCGTGGAAGGACTAAAAGGGCAAATGGGGGACAAATGGGGACAAGTGGGTCCAAGCAGGGAAAGGAGGACGAAGAGGACAAGGGAACAAAATGGGGCAATGGGAACTAATGGACAAAAATTGGAAAAGGGGAAGAAACGTACAAAATAGGGAAAACGGGACAAATTAGGCAACGGAGACAGAGACCAATGGGACAAGAGGACAAATGAGGCAATGGGGACAAATGGGACAAGGGGACAAATGGGACAAGGGGACAAATGGGACAAGGGGACGAAATGAGACAAGGGGACGAAATGAGACAAGGGGACGAAATGAGACAAGGGGACGAAATGAGACAAGGGGACGAAATGAGACAAGGGGACGAAATGAGACAAGGGACGAAATGAGACAAGGGACGAAATGAGACAAGGGACGAAATGAGACAAGGGACGAAATGAGACAAGGGACGAAATGAGACAAGGGGACGAAATGAGACAAGGGGACGAAATGAGACAAGGGGACGAAATGAGACAAGGGGACGAAATGAGACAAGGGGACGAAATGAGACAAGGGGACGAAATGAGACAAGGGGACGAAATGAGACAAGGGGACGAAATGAGACAAGGGGACGAAATGGGACAAGGGGACGAAATGGGACAAGGGGCCGAAATGGGCCAAGGAAACGAAATTGGACAAAGACAAGTGGGACAAAACGGACAAGTAGGACTAGTTGGACAAAAGGGTCGTAGTTGTCCAAAGATTCATGTGCACTGGTAAAATATAAACCCGAGAGAGAACTAAAATAAAATATTTTATGAATTCTCGAGTATTTTAACGGTCGTTGCTTTGGACGCGCGTGCTTAATGCGTTGTTTACATGGTTGGTTGCTAAGGAGCTATTGGGTACTGGTAAGATCAGTTGATATAGTTTTGGTATAAGGCAGACTGATCTGTTTACTCACCAGAAAAACTTTTATGCTACAAGCATATTGCGGAAAGTATCGATTTCCTTTCTGATTATCCTCTGTTTGAGTTATTTAAATCGCCGGAAACGCCAATATCGCAGGGGAGGGCTGTGTGTGTGCGTGTGTGAGAGGGACAAGTGTGTAACAACGATCGTCATGCGAAACGAATTTGTATTCCTACCACAGGAATCCGCAAAAATGTAGCTTTGACAAGTATTCACAAGCACTTCAGTTGTGACATCCGTGAAAAAACAATCAGGATCCAACAGCAGGACTCATTTCAGTTCAATATTCTGATATGTATTTTTAACGAGCTACACATTCACAACTGTAATGAAGTCTTTAAACAGACGACGTTTTATGGGTGGCAGATCATGTCACAACCCGATCCGCCTTCCCAGCAGAAGTGCTTCTCCGAGATATCCCAAGCGATATCGATTCCCTGCCAAATTCTCCTTCGTTTGCGCCATTTAAATCGTAGCAAGCGGCAACGTCGCAGGGGGAGGGGCGAGGCGCCTAACCGCGACCGCGATGCCAAACGGCTTCATTAGAGCGTTCGGCGACGCAACCGCCACGCCGCGCGGCGCGGGCCGGGAGGGACAGATCGCGGTGGGGCCCCGCCCACTCCGCCCCCTCCCGCCCCCCACCCCCACCCCGCCCTATGGCGTTATGACAGAGTCCCGCTGTCGGGCGGGCGACGATGACGGAACGGCAGCCATCTATCCATAACGCGGTAGCTTTGCGACGCCTGAGGCGGCGGCGCTGCCGGGGTCGGCGGGGGTGAGGGAGGGGGAGTGGAGGGGGAGCGAGCCTGAGGCGGAGCGCTGCCGCCGGCGGGGGCGTTAGCGGGTAATGAGACAGCTGATGGCCGCGGGCGCCGCCACCGACACCGACACGCTATCACGGGCGCCACCGCTGCCTCCCACGCCCTTATTGGGCCACGCCCCCCCCCTCCACTGTTGCGGGGGCTCGGTGTCGTACATGCTCACCGCCGTGTACGTGGCTTGTACATCGTATAATCCCTCACAGACTGCCGTATCTAAACTGTTTGAGCACCGTTGCCTCATTCTCACGCTCCTTTATTGTTCGGCCATTATATTATTCTCTCGCCTGGCGCGTGGTATTTTAGGGATTGTGCGCTTCGACGAGGTGTTCATCCTCTATACCTCCTTTGCAGCCTATTCCCTTATTCTTGCTTGTTGAAATATGCCTGTTTTGTAGTTATTGCAAACATTTTATTGCTGCACATTATAGCATGCCGTACACTCCTTACTCTCCAATATACAGATATTCCTACTTCCCCCCCCACACACACACACATCCGTATACTTTGCTCCCTTTTCCAATTACATCTTCCGTTTCACTTCGCTGCCTTCTCCTTATTATTTATAACACTGTATTCGTGAAGCGCTACGTAAAATGCAAATAATCTTTTACTCGCAGTCATTCTGATATCCTCTATGTTCACATACCCACTTTTCTATATGTTGTCTCTCATTTGACGTCCTCGCGGCCCCGCAATATCCTCTTTCTTCCCTCCACTGCAGTTCGTACCTCCACCACTCTCCCTCTGCCAGTCTTCGCGTTCCCTCTCGCGCCCACGTTCTCGCCCGTCGCCGCCCGCGTGTCCCTGGCGCTGCAGTCGCCGCGCGCGCCAGTCGCTGGCGGCGGCGCGACTGACAGATGGCGGTAATTAGGAGAGGTGCTAAACAGGTGCGGCGCATTTGTAAACAGCACGAGCTGCCGGGCGGCGTCGGTGCTGAGGGCGACGGGGGTGGCGCGGATGGCTGTGGTAGCGATGGAAGGGGTGGTGGTGGTGGTAGGGTGGGGGGGGGTTTTGGGGAAGGGGCGGATGGGGGGCGCCAATTGCGGTGGCGTTGGGGCGGGAGAAGAGGGAAGGGCAATGGGATGGCATTAGTGATTGATTATTTCGTATTTCCGGGCGCATCAACTTTTAATGTCATTAGTCCCGTAAGTCTGATGCATGCTTTTCCCTGGAAATAGCAATTATCTTTTCCTGGATGGTGAGACATAGTCGGCCTAGAGGTCGGCTTGCAGAATCTCCCTAACTAGGTATCTCTGGGCATGTTTGGTAGTGTAGTACACGTAAGTGTAAGGGTCTGTAAGGGGTGAAGATATGACAAGGAAGAGGAAGGAACGATCGCACGCGATCAGAGAAGTCATTTGTTAGGGTACTGCTCAGTATTCGCCTGTGTTGATAGAAGAATCCACTTAAAACGACTGATCAGAATAGCCGGCCGATAGAATTCTCTTCCAGACAGCGAGTGAATTTGTCATTGCTATGTAGCAATCTCAAAAATTCTGCCACCGTCGAACTCTAGGACGTCTCGGTCATTGGCACCGTAATGCCATCTGTTGATGCTCGAAGGCATCTAAGCCAGTGGAACGGCATTAAAAATGGCAGGGGTGGGGGCGGTGGCTGCCAGGGAGCGAGGTTGGTCGAGGCGATGGAAGATGGAGTCCGCTGGAGAGGTGGGAGCTATAGAGTTGGTGGAGGAAAAGGTCGAGGTGACGGAGGAAACGACGTTGGATGTAGTGAGTTGTTCGACGGGAGCGAGGGCGGCAGGAGACGGACGTGATGACTGTAGAGGGGGCGTGGTTGTCGGGGCCGGGGGAGTAGCAGAAACGGCACGGGTGGTGGGGCGCGGGGACGGGAAGGTTGAGGGCGGAGTGGGCGGCGAGGGGTGGAGGTAGAGGAGGGGGCGGAATGCGCGGCGCGGAGGTGGAGGGGGGGGGGGGGGGGCGGAGGCGCGGCGCGGTGGGGAGGGGGGGGGCGGAGAACGCGGCGCGGAGGTGGAGGGGGCGGAGTGGGCGGCGCGGGTTGGAGGGTCGGGGCCGCGCTCCCGGCAAGCCCAGTGCCACCAGCAGGCGCGCAATACTAGACCCTGTTTCCCTCCCACTCTCCCTCTGCACGCCGCATCTGGGACGCGTGATGGCTGACTGACGCCACTCCCTGCAGTGGCGAGGGGGAGGGAAAGCCAAGGGGTCCATGCCCCCCTCAAAAAACTTCAAGTTTTCGTTTGTTCCCTTCTTTAAGTTGGCAAAATTAATTTAAATATTTATTTATGTTAGAACTATTTAATAAATAATATTGTATAGTGTCATATACACACTACAAAAATATATAATATATGATAAGCATATTTATTGTTTAATAAAAATCTATGTTCTGCCTCTCCTTCTCCAATGATAGGCTGGATCCGAACCTGACTCCTTCACTAAGCCCTCTTGGCGCGACGAAGGTCCCACGATGAGGCAACGCGACGTTGGCCTTTTGAGTGTTGGGACTGGCATCAATAATGTCTGAAATAGAATAACCTTTTTAGTATCATCTCACATTCATTACCGATTTAGTTTGGCGGTCAATACAGTTTTTTGTCGATATGAAAACTGAATTGATTTCCCTGTCTTATATTTTTTTTTCCTCAAATTGTAATGACTGTTTTCTTGCTTTTGTTCTGACGTTTTCTATTGGAACAGCGTGGGCCTTTTTCTGATATTATCGTAATTGAAAGCGCTGCTGTTTTATATTAGAATGCGTATGAAGATGTTTTCCTTCTTTCAATTTTCTTTGAATACAGTCTATCAGCCGTATTTCAGAACCTAATTTCCCAATATCTTTTACAAAATTGATTCAATACTATTATTTCCTCTAAAGATATTATGTACTATCATTGTTTCTCCTGTTTAACCGTTTTCACAGATCTCCTGTTCATTTTCGATAGGTACCTCTTCGTTTTTAAGCTAAAAAATGCAAAAATTCCAAACTAACAGTTATGTCCTTGCATGTCTCCTGAATTATTTTCCATTAACTTCCGGAAGGAAGGAAATAGGACAAGGAAAAGGAAGGAAAGATCACGCGCTGTCCGTGGTCCGTTTGTTAGGATATTTTCTCCGGCATTTGCCTGGTGTTGGTAAAAGAAACCACGGAAAACTACCGATCAGAGCAGTCGGTCACTAAAATTCACCTCTAGACAAAGATGGAATTCGGTCTAGCTCTGTAGCTAGTATCGAAAATGCGCCATGGCACTCGAATACTAGAACATCCTGTGACACTTGATAGAGTCGATGCCGACTCTGACCTAAAGCTGAGCCGGTATATTGATTGGTTTCGTCGTCAAAAGTTGCTGGTGTCTTTTTTTCCGTAAGTCTCTTCAACTGGTGAATTGTTGAAAGAGCCCAAAATGTTAAGCCAAATTGCTTAAGAATTGAAGATCTCTTGCGTAAATAATAACCGATAAAATGAGGAGTTTCACTTTTCTCGTGTAAACAAGAACATTCAAATTGACCTTTTTCAAGTAGTTTATGAATATTCCAGGATATAGAAGCACAATATATTTTACACCTACAGAAAACTGCATGTCTTTACAGCAAACTGAGGTCTTCTATTGTTAAGACCTCTTTTAAAGTGTGTTAGAATTAGTCTTCAAGAAGAGTATTGGAATTTGGTTTAGAATTTCCTTTGTATTTTAAGTAAATTTAACTCCATACTTCTGCACTTGATTTAAATTGCTCAAAATTATTATAAGCAGTGTAAGAAAATGCCTTGTTGAAATAATAATATCTAGTACAGACAAAATAATACACAATACATTGCTTGCAAAGTCGACGGTTTTTGATCTCTAGATTTGATTGTGAATTTTGTTTATTTTTGAATTATTATCAGAGTTAATATTTATTAGTTATTGATTTAAGTGTACTCCCGTTAACTTATGAGGTCATTCAGAATACATAATAAAGGTTATAATAAGTAAATAATAGGAATATTGATAAGCTGAGATTACAAGCAAAATTGAGAGATCCAAAAGATAATGTGTCGGGCCGGTCAATTGACCATCCAAAAGATGCATGTGTCAGGAGTCGAACCCTAGCCTCGGCTGTGGAAGGCGAATGCACTAGCCACTACGTCACGACGTGACGAGCCCTCTCAATAAATATTTCAACCTAAGGCGCTCACCCACTCAGAAACTGACGGGACTCAGCTGTGCTTAATTGTGGTCATAAGCTGCTTTCTCCATGGAATGGGCACATACGTTATCAGACATTTAAATAATCTAAAATGTTACAAATTAATATTACTTGTTCATGATCATCAATGATTCTTTGAACAATGATAATTCTTTTAAAATCGATAATAAATAATAGATTTACTATTGCTTGAATGGCATTATAGAAGCCTTATTTGAAATTACAAAGAATTAATGATCTTCTTAATTTTGTTTTTATAAACATACCCTCTCCTCCTTTCTTTCCTCCCTCTCTCTCCCTCTCTGTTGCTCTCTTTCTCATACACACATTTACGTGGCAAAACCTGCTTCCTTTGAAAATCTGATTGTATAGCTGAATCAAGCAGCTTACTTACTCCGGATAATTTATTCAAAATCTGCTCTTCACATCTCTGGAAACGGTTTCATTGCAGCCTGTGTGTCAGAATACTGCTACCTCCAAAGCCCTACTAATTTCATAAATTGTGCACGTATCGCAGCGACGCACGAAAGCCCTTCCATCACGCGTGCGCGAGGACCGCGTCCCACCGGCGCAGCTGCTGAGACGCGCGCCCATCGGATGGACAGTAGGGGCGGGGTGGGCACTGGGGGAGGGAGATGTCTCAGGGCATCAACTGATGTAAGGCCTCTGATCAGGTGGTTCTACGGTTCCAGTTCCAACGGTGACGCGATTTTCTACAATAGCTAGGTAGCTAGGTAGGATTCAGCCGCAGTCTGAAGGAGAATTCTAGTGGCCGGCTGCTCTGACCGGTAGTTTTCCATGTTTTTTCTGATCAACACCAGGCGAATGCCGAAACAGAACACTAACAATGAGGCCACGGACTGCGCGCAATATTTCCTTCCTCATCCTTGTCCTATCCTCACCCTATAAAAACACTTACACTAAAATGAACTACACTGCCACACATGCCAGGAGACCGGCTGAGAGCTTACAGCTTGTCCCAGCTGCTGCGGTGCCCCACTGGTGGGAGATACCTTGTTGCGGAAAGTCCAGCTAGCCGACGAGTAGATCAGCGCCGGATTCATTTATCCCGTGGGGAAGAACGCCGGTACCTTCCACGATAAAAAAAACATGCATTACGCTTATGAGACTAATGATCTTACCAGTTGACGCGGCCGGAGTCACTAATCAATCAAAGCGGGGACTTGAGGTGGGAGGTGGCGGCGAGGCTTGGGTGTTTGACGAATCGGAGACTGGGGCGAAATTATGTGGAAGGAGACTGATGAATAGAGGGGCAGAGGAAGGGATGTAAGCGGCGACGGTGGTATTGGCCACGGAGAGCAGACGAGGTTGGAGTAGGCAGTGGGGAAGACAGAGGAGGTGTTATAGGTTGGATACAAAGTGGGGGGGAAGCGGAAGCAAAGCAAGAAATGGCCCGGAAAGATACGGATGGCAACAGAAGAGGAGGCAGGTACAGATGCAGAACAAGAAGCGAAGGTACTGGGTGGGAAAACCGGGACCATGACTAAAGCGCTGTCGGAGGCTGGATGAGGCACAGGAGCATCAAAGATATAGAGGCGGGGTTGAGGCATGAAGGCGGCGTACGATTTGATCGGGGGCGAGAATGATGGATCGGTAGTGGATGTGGTGCCGAAGATGGGGCCTGAGCCAGGGTAGGAGGCGGTGAAAGAGAAGGAAATGAAGACGGGAGCGGGGACGGTGTACTGGAGTCAGGAGGAAAGCGAGAGCGGGAGAAGGAGTAGAGCGGCGCGAGGAAGGGCCGATATGACTCCGCCATGGGGAAACCGTAAAACGCACGGGGGTGAAAAGCCAGATGCGAACTCGTGCCCCAGTAGGGATAGGGCAAAACTCTGGACAGATGGACCACATCTGGGATAATCGGAGAATTGGGAAGTATAAATCGAATTAAGAACAAAACGGAAAGTGTCATGTGATGAGTGATGTCACGTAAGCTCGAGATCTGGTAAAAGTGATGAGAGGAAACGAAAGGAATCTGTAACGATCAAGACAGTTCACGTTGCTTTGGGAAGATTGGGGTCGATTACGACGTGTCAGAAAGCGTAAAGGCTAGACTCCAGTCCGATCAACAGCAGGCGAATGCTGGAGCAGTATCCTAACAAACTGGCCACGGACCGCGCGCGATCTTTCCTTCCTCTTCCTTGCCCTATCCACTCCCCCTTACACACACACACTTACACTAACATGCATTACACCACCACATATTCAGGGAGACCGGTCTGGAGCTTAGAGCTTGTCCTGGCTGGGGCGATGCCCCGCTGGTGGGAGAGTTCTGGTTAGGGGGAAACCCCGCTAGTCGAAGGTAGGTCGGCGCCGGATCTCACCATCCAGCGGGGGAAGATCACCGCCATCTCCTGAGAAAAGGATGCACTACACTTACGGTACTAATGACCTAATCTGTTGTGCCCCAAATCACTAACCAACCAACCAACCAACCAACCAACTTGACTCCACTTCAATGTTTTTATATTTTCCCCATTCATTTTAGTGCGTGTAGGATCATATATTTTCTAGTTTAAGGGAGTTTAGCTCTGTTTATAGTTCAGTGAACATTAAATATATTTGTACCCCTGTAAAACTTGAAATATGATTTCTGGAAAGAATACTATAAGAAGAACGGAAAGTTGGGTTGCTGGACCTCAGAATAATGCAATTAGGCTGATATAAATTAACGGGATGTGAAAACCTAAAGGACTTCACCAACAGATTGCGGAACAAGTGTAAATAGAAGGCTATTACAGGAGGGATTAAGCAAAAGCGATATCTGACGGAACACAGGTTGAGAAACAGCTCATCCACGCTTCTATCAGAGAGCAAGGACAAGTTTTCGAGGACGACGAGCTTGCCAGGCAACACCGAAGGAAATGGGCCCCCCGGAGCGAGGCGCAACGAGGTGAGCCCGCCCCGTCGCGGAGGGAGGGTCCCGGTGGATTCGCGGCGGAGGGGAGTTTGCGGCACGCGCCGCTGTGTTATGTACTGCCGAACGTGAGCGCACGCCTACAACCTCCCCGGCGCGTTGCGGCTCTTTCATGGGCTCTGCGCAACCACTGAAGGCGCCACACCTTAAATGGTCTCGTTGTGCGTGACGTTTTGGAACCCTTTCCTAATTTTTAATTTGCTCTTCAGATTTTTTTTCTGTTGAAACTGATTTTATTCTGTAACACGCGTGTCAATCCAATTTATTGAAGAAAATAGATGTCAAATAGTAGTTCAATAAGAACAGATAACTAACTGTATGGATCCTTAAATGTACAATTTATAAACAAACACACCAGGACATTTTGAATTCTGCTACTACAGTGAAATCATTCTTTCATAATTTTTGGTCAAAGACGACAATAATGGCAAAGAATACCTATCTTGCTTGTGTAGAGTCTTGTATTTGTAGTAAACTCTTCTTACAAACGGACAATTTCTGCCTTGTCAGAGTTTAGTGATTTCATATACAGAGAATAACGTCTTTCCTATCTTGATAATATCTGAATGGCAATACACATACGCAGAGTATACGTTATTGATGAAGTCTTTACAAATTGCGAATGGCTCGGAAACGGCGCCTGAGTGAAATATCGAAAATCTGCTCCGCCCCTTGGATCCGCAATCTGCCCGTTAGGAAGGCCCTTCGATGAAGAGCTCCAGTCGGGCCGGCGGAGCACTCTCCGGGGATCGCCAGCACCGCGGCCACCACCCCCATCCCACTCCCCCGTCACTCCTTCCCGCGAAGCCCTGCGCCCATTGGACCTGTAACAACCGTTTCCCTCACATCCTGCCTCACCCGCTCACACTTCTGGAGGCCCTGGCTCTCCCTGACCCCCCACACACACACACCCCCCACACCCACACCCACCCACACCCACCCCACCCACCCACCCACCCCACCCCCACCCACCCACACCCACCCACCACCTCCACCCACCCCAACCACCCCCACCACCCCTAACTCATCCCCCACCCCCACCCACGACCCACCACGACGCACCTCAGTCCACTTCACCACCACCCACCCCACCTCCACCCACCCCCCCCCCCCCTCCCCTCACCAACCCCCCCCCCACTCGCCCTCCCTCGCCTGGGTTCTCCCCCACCCGCTCCTCTCTGTCACGCCTTGCCAGCACCCTGTGCCCCCCCCACGCTCCCCCCCTCACTTCTTCCATCTCCTCCTCGCCTCGTTCTCATCTCGCATCCCTCCGAGTAACGAGCTCTTATTGATCATCAATTTCGTTACGCTAAATGAGGTTTCGCGGGAAAGTGCTGACAGATTTAAGCAGCATGCATGAAACATGAGATTCCGCTCGCCGGCGCCGACTCAATTTACCGCCACAGCAGCGTCCTTTTGACACCCGGCCGCCACATGCGTCTCCCATCCCCTCGCCGGCGCCAGGCGCGTCGTTTCTCTCTTTTATGAAGCGTCCGGAGCTGCAAAAAATAAACACTCGCTCCCTTAAGGCCTATTATTCCGTTGTCCGTATACTGCAGGTAAGGGACCCGTTCGCATTATTTATTTTATTACTGTACTTTCGGTCTCCCAGGACGTTGCTAAAGACGCCTTTGCCGACGTCGAACGTGATGCTTTGAAGACCTTGAAAATTAATATTTTGTCTGGAACATGGTGTAAGCTAGGTGCTTGAATGTTCGCTTCTTGAGAGGTCTATGAACCTACTGTAGAGATTCGTCCACGAAATATTTAAGTTTAAGTAAGTTGAAACTTTTTTTGCAACTGACGCTGGTGCACACGTCAGATAATAAATGAACATCGAATAACTCTTCCGTGATAGATTGCAACACCTGGTTTCTAGTACCTAGGAGAACAATATTTTTTCATTTTTGACGGTAGAGTGTGACACAAAAAGAGCATGTTCCAGAGCTAGGGAAAGCTATTGTATCTTGGAACTTTCCTCTTTTCTACTTGAGAGATATGAATTTTAAATATTAATAATGATATGGAGTCAAACTTAAGATGTATATTAGAGCGTTTGTAGATTACTTGAAGTGATAGAACTGTAATCGTATTGTTGGATTTTGCACCACAAACTGTACAGCGAAATGAAATTCAGAGTAAAAATCGTGTTTGAACAGCAAAATATAAAGTCAATAGTGGTGAATTGATTTAATATTAGGTTTTTTTCTGGGCGCATGTACTAAAGGGATCATTAGAATTGTTAGTGTCTCTCCTACGCTGAAACGAGGTATCCAGAATTGGAATGATTGAAGGCGTTGTCATTGTCAACAATAGAATTCTATTGTTGACAATGACAACGCCTTCAATCATTCCAATTATGTAAATGTCAACTACACCTCACCACTGATTCAATACACGAGGTATCCAGAGCCAAACTACACGTTCATTGGATGAGGAAACCATTGCAGGGTTTCCTCGTCCACTTATCTCCCCAAGTTTGGATACGTTCTGAGCTCCTGACGTGTGATTGGTGTGGTGCCTGTGTGTGTGTGTGTGTGTGTATATGTATGTGCGCCTGTGTGTTTGTGCGTACGTGTATGTGACGGAAAGGAGAAGATATGGTTGAGGAAACAAATATCGCCCGCGATCCTAGACTAGTTTGTTACGGCACTGATCCCACATTCCCCTGATATTGAACAGAGAAACTATCGATCAGTGCAGCCGCCTTCTATACTTCTCATGCAGTAGTTGAATTCGACCTAGCTTTATGCGTATTGTGAAAAATCTATCAACTTTGGGACACAAACCCTTGCGCCTCCCGGTCAAATACACTTCTGGATGCAGTGACTGAATTACCGCTACTGAACTATCGTTTGCATAAATGCAATCTCCAATTAACACCAAAAATTACTATCTTATTTTATTTCATTCAAACGAATGCTTACACTTTCCTGACACCAATACTAAGAACAATCTGTGAAATTTTCAGTAAAATGGGTTGTGTTGCTCTTGAGTATACCGGCCACAAATATGAACATTACATTCACTTATCTAATAAATATTTAATAATTGAACGTAAAGGAAACATATTTGATTGTATTAATTTTATCAGTGTGGTACAAGATTCAAGACTTTGACTAGGTCCAAAATAGGTAAGGGATACGAGTATTTCCGAAATATACAATCAGCCATTTTTAAAATAGATTTAAACTTGTTTTAAACTGATGCTTTTGTAGGTGAGGTGTTTCTAAAATTTAATATCATTAAATAATTGTAATTGGGGCGGCTAAATAAAAAAGATATAGAAACAAAATACTTTGAATAGGTGAAAAGAAGTTTTAATTTTTCCCAGAAAACTGCAATTCTCATCAACTGCATCAAGAGAAAATCCAATTACAGAAACAACAATAAATGCATCATATATTTCATTGTTCAATATAAAAATCTAAACATCTTATATGATACACTTCGCCGATTTTAATAATTACTAGAATTCTATAAAGAAAAAATTATATTATGGCAAGATCAACGGATTTCTTCATATTGTCTTCTTGTATTACAACAATATGAAGATTTTTTGTTGCCTCAGCGTTCTTGGGACTTATTAGAAGTCTATGATGTTTTACACGAACTCTTAAATTACATCCGCAATAGCCTTAATATTGTGATGACGTGAGATTCAACGCTGGAACCAAGGTTGCATTCCCACATCCATGTGGAATGTTACGTGAAAAAAAGTGACTTGTTGTCCTGGGGTTGTCCCGTTTCTTCTGCCTCTGATTCCGACTTCGTTTAATTAATCTTCGTTTAGATCGAATCATCTTCACCTGAACATCAAATCATTCATACATGGCTTATATGACCACAAAACATAAGGCCAGGCATCATCATAACGAAAGTAGTTCCCTTAGCATTAGATATGTGGCTCAGATAATCAATTAAGGTCACTGCAGCTCCTAGGGGTCCCAGGATCTGAGTCTCGACGGCGGCAAGATTTTGACACTAGCTTTATAGCTAGACGAGTTCAGACGCTGTCGGGAGAAGAAATGTAACGGTCAAGTGCTTTGGTAGCTAGATTTTTGTGATTTCTCCGATCAACTGCAGGCAAATGCCGAAGCAGGTACCTTAAAAAAACCGGGCACGAACTGCGCACGATCTTTTCTCCCTCTTCCTTGTCCTATCCTCATTCCTTTCTTACACACACTAACACATCCATGCACTGCAGTATCACACTTGTCGGGAGACCAGTGTGGAGCGTAGAGTTTGTCCCAGCTGGAGCGGAGTCTCCCTGGTGATAATTGCCTGCTATGAAAAAAGTCCACGAGCCGAAGAAGAAGATCAGCTCTGAAACTCACCACCCATGGGATATTATCATCGCCACCTCCTTCGATAAAAACATAGACTACACTTACGGGACTAATGACCCAAGCACACCCGTAATCAATGAATCAAACAAACAAACCACTGCGTAGTATTTTCTGTATTGTCTGAAGAGTCTCTAGGTGCCTCTAAGGAGGTGCCAAGTACCTGCGAGACGCACGCCCCAAGCAGGAGCCACACGAGAACGAAGGCTACACGCCGAGGCCCAACGAGGCCAGGCTCAGCAGCGGCGACGGCGAGGCGGGGAGCGATGCGATGCGGGGTGGGCAGCAGTGCGGGGGCCGGGAGGCGGGGGGTTGGGAGCGAGGGCGGCCTCCGCGGGAGCATCTGGCCGGCAAAGAAGTTACGACGGAGCTCCCCGCCGCCGCCTCCGCGGCCTTATTTTCCGTTTCCGTCCTGCCTCCCCCGGCCCCGTCTTCGTTCCCACCTGCTTCGCCTGCGTCTGCCTGCGCCTCCACTCCAATTTCCGCACCCGTCTCCATACCGGTCTTCGTTCGCAACTACGCTTCCGTCTTCGCTTCCGTCTTCGCTTCCGTCTTCGCTTCCGTCTTCGCTTCCGTCTTCGCTTCCGTCTTCGCTTCCGTCTTCGCTTCCGTCTCGCTCGTCTTTGCTTCCGTCTTCGCTTCTCCGTCTTCGCTTCCGTCTTCGCTTCCGTCTTCGCTTCCGTCTTCGCTTCCGTCTTCGCTTCCGTCTTCGCTTCCGTCTTCGCTTCCGTCTTCGCTTCCGTCTTCGCTTCCGTCTTCGCTTCCGTCTTCGCTTCCGTCTTCGCTTCCGTCTTCGCTTCCGTCTTCGCTTCCGTCTTCGCTTCCGTCTTCGCTTCCGTCTTCGCTTCCGTCTTCGCTTCCGTCTTCGCTTCCGTCTTCGCTTCCGTCTTCGCTTCCGTCTTCGCTTCCGTCTTCGCTTCCGTCTTCGCTTCCGTCTTCGCTCCGTCTTCGCTTCCGTCTTCGCTTCCGTCTTCGCTTCGTCTTCGCTTCCGTCTTCGCTTCCGTCTTCGCTTGCGTCTTCGCTTGCGTCTTCGCTTCCGTCTTCGCTTCGTCTTCGCTTCTCCGTCTTCGCTTCGCGTCCTTCGCTTCGTCTTCGCTTCTCGCCGTCTTCGCTTCGTCTTCGCTTCCGTCTTCGCTTGCTCCGTCTTCGCTTCCGTCTTCGCATCCGTCCGCTCCTTCGCTTCCGTCTTCGCTTCCGTCTTCGCTTCCGTCTTCGCTTGCGTCTTCGCTTCCGTCTTCGCTTGCGTCTTCGCTTGCGTCTTCGCTTCCGTCTTCGCTTGCGTCTTCGCTTGCGTCTTCGCTTGCGTTCGCTTGCGTCTTCGCTTGCGTCTTCGCTTGCGTCTTCGCTTGCGTCTTCGCTTGCGTCTTCGCTTGCGTCTTCGCTTCCGTCTTCGCTTGCGTCTTCGCTTGCGTCTTCGCTTGCGTCTTCGCTTGCGTCTTCGCTTGCGTCTTCGCTTGCGTCTTCGCTTGCGTATTCGCTCTCGTCTTCATCCCTTCTTTGATATTAAATTAAGTTCGAATTATCTGGAAGGATCCTTACCCGTAGTCCGAGCCGCACGGAATGACTCCGATTGGTAAATTAAATGACGGAAATTCACAGAGACCCTGGCACTTATGAGCGAATATTTGGAGATCTACTTGAGGAGTTATTTCTTTGAAGGGTCTAACATTATTATTATAATTATTATTATTATAAATATTATTATTAAAAATGCTTGATCTTTGAATTTGTCCCGCATTTGAAGTTATAATCATTATTAATAATAAGTTATTGATCACAAATGACAAATCTAAGTTAATTTTGACTATGATTTAAGATGCTAATAGACAGTGACTTTTTCGTTATTTATTGAAAAACATGAAAGAAAATTATTATTACTTGGAACTTATGCGAAAACGTCGGCGATATCCGTGGGAATATTGTAAAAGTAATAAGAAAATGAATTACGTTCTGCAACAAAAAAGTCAAAAATAGTAAATTTCAGTTTCCGTGGTTCTCTTATATTCAAACATCGTTGAATAAAAATTCTAAAATATACGAAATTAATAAACTATGGCACAATTTTTCAATGTTGTAAACTTGTCTCCTTCACCGTCCCATTTAGTTTAGGACCATATTTAATGTTTGAATGCTAAATATTTTACTTTCAAATTAGGACCATTGTAAATACGTTAATGAGTCAAGTGTGACTTCCCCATGCCCCAATTTAATATTCTCTGAGTGTGTTTGTACATTTTCGTATCGATTATTTCCAGTAATAATCAACTTTTTTTCGTTTTTCATCAGTAGTTCAGTCTAAACATTTTGTCTGTAAATTAATCATACTTTTAGGCGTTTTATATTGAAACGTAATATATTGGGGAATTTGAATTTTAAAATTAACTTTTAGAACAACACCTACAGTAAGATTTAAAGTGTTTCTATATTTGTAGCTGATTCTTCTCTCTCCTTCTCACTTCGTGATATGAAATTATCTTTTTCGTTTAGTTAGCTAAATCCGCTCATTAATTTTATGAAAAATAGTTGATTAACTATGGTTACTGCATGCGTGCAATTTAAACTCCACAAATACCAATCGGAACTCAGAAAAATGATTGAAATCGTTTAATTACGACTCTTTAACACAGACGTAGTCAAGTTATTTACAGTCGGCCATGAAACAAGAACAAAAATATTACAGATTACGTGCGTCAAAAACATATAATCATTATAATCAGTGAACGAATAAAACAAAATTATAGACGAATAATTACTACTACTCTTTAGACAATCATGTTAATATTTATAGTACAAAAAGTTAAATTAGAAACTGTTCCCCTACTCGTACATCATTCATCCCTAAGCCAGAAGTCGCTTTATACTGCACAGCTATGTTTATTTCACTTATTCAAATATGATCGCTCAGAGAGAGCAGTTGGTTTGGGAAAACTCCTTATTTTTTTTTACAAAACCAATTAAATTGTTTATAATTTTATATTATCCTTAACATATCACGTCTTCAACATATACAAGTATGACCATAAGCATGCTGGTTTGACACGGGTGATTAGAGGAAAAACAAAATATTTAACATGAATAAATGTCTTACATGTAAAACATTTGGTCTTAGCATATTACAAATATAAAAAAACATAAACGTCAGATACATTACCCGCTCTGAAAAGTACGCCAGCAAAAATTCTGAGTCAGAACTGAATCGTCTTTTTCCTTTCCAACGTAAATTTATGTTGTTCTTTAATAAATGCCCTTCCTTTTTGCGCGAAGTAATGTTTCCATGGCTTTGTGAGCTTCTTCTAATATTTCGTCAGGAATATGGTAAATGTCACATTTTGAAACGTTTCTTATTTCTTATTTCAAACGTTATTCTATAAGACACTACGGTGATTATAATTACACTGCAAGGCCTAGTAAATTAGGTCAGAACCAGTTCAGAACCACTATCACGTCATCAAATAGATGCCTCAATTGGTAAAGATATGCTTGAATTTCTCAAAATTAAAATTATTCTTAAATGACAATCAAAGAATATTGAACGTAACACGTATATACGTAAGTATACGTAAATAACGCACTCGTGGAAAGTACGAAAACTCGCTCCAATCATCGCTCGTTTTCTTCAACATACTACTCATGCAATTATATCTCTTCTTATCCACTCGTTTCATTAATTATTATTATTATGGGTTGACTACTAATAAACTATTTTACTGCACTTTATAAAGACTTCAGTTAACAAAAGAGGAAATCACCTGTTACAACACTTGTATACTGTGAATAATTGTGTATATGTTTTTAATTTCATAAATTCTCACAGCTCTTGTCAATATTATATCCATTTATAATTCTTTTTTAATTATTTAATGCAATCTCTCATCTGTGCTCATGTTTCGTAACTGAAATGTATGGTCAACAATATTTTAAAGTGCGTACATTATATTATCCTGTTGTTGTTAATTGTTCTCGCGTCAGAGCGGTAGTGGTTGTATTGTGGAAAGTGAGTAATTCTAATTTGATTATCATTTTACACATTTGTGGAACATGGATTCGTTCTGTGTAATTAGTTTAATACATGAATTAATGATAATCTCAGCTATTTCAATTTGGAAAGTATAAACTGTATAATAATTTTAAAAAATTGTGTTTGAGTAAACAACAAAATTTGTATAAATAAATTTCAGAGTGAAAATACATATTTTGTTGATATAAGTGTGCAATTTCGTGTCTTTCCCAGATGTGAAGAATATTTTGTCGATTTTTGTTGATTTCTAAAATTTGTGTTTTATTACTTGAACGTGTGTTTCAATAGTTTATCTTCACAAATAATTAAATATCTGGTTCAGGAGGCTAAATAGGTAACAGTTTTCTGGATTCTTCTTTTTTTTACTTTCACAAACGTAAATATAACTATCTGTATTTCTCAAATATTACAAACAGCTTTTCTTTTAAATTGATCTAACCTATTAGAGTATTCGAGAAGATAGTTCACATAACCGTTCGTGACTTGTGAAATATTGGATAGATTTACTGCGCACATAATTATCAAATGTGAATATTAATTCACCCAGTGTAATTTAATTAATTTTTCATTTGTTATCTTATGTGAAAACTATGATAGCGTAACTTCTTTAAACGCAAAATATGTGATGACAAGAAGTTACTGCGAGAAATTAGATATCGGCTGGAGTAACAGAGAGAAAAAGAAAATACCGGAGCCTGCAGAGACGTCAGCCGAATTTAGAACGGAAAAGTAAAACACAAAATCAGAAATTACATTTAAGCAGAAGAAGAAAATCAATACAAGATATTCCTTTTTTTAAAAAAATATAATTAATCAGTTGAATGATCATATTCTTTACGTTTCATTTTCTATTAATTTATCATCTCTTCTTAATTAAACATTTTAGTAAATTGTAATATATTGAATAAATTACATCAATCGTGAACTATGACGATGTTACAAAACATTGTACAGAACATCTTATACAGAATGAATTGTACTGGAAAGGCAAATGTAGAATATAGTGTCTTAATACGTTCTAGTCTAAAAATCAAGATCGAGTTCGATACGTTCTACTCTAAAAATCTAGGCATTCCACTCCCATCTGACCTCGCATTGTACTAGCATCCGACCGTGCATTCGGCCCCGCATTCGATGTACTACAGCCGACTCCTCATACGACCCGTTGCCGGCTTCATAACCCCATCCAATAAGACCCACATCCTACCCAGTATCCGACCTCTCATCCATCACCGCATTCGATATCGCATCCCATCCTCATCTGATAGTGCGTGGGACCTAGCATCCGACCTCGCATCAGACCAGTAGCCCCCATCCCGCCATGTAACATACCACACTTCCGACTCCAATCCCGCCTTGCCACGCGAAACTTAGGCCACTCATTTGCTTTCCCACTTCACTCCGTTCGAGCCATTCTCCGAATCAGAAAAAAATAACGCATACGAGTCCTACTCAAACTCTACAACTTTCTTCGATCCTGCGTGAATAAGACCTTACCTTACATCCGCTTCTAATGTATCTTCAAATCCTAACTCTCCCTTTCTTCTCTCCCGTCGCCCCTCCTTCCCCAAGTCCCGGCCCCTTTCCAACCTTCGCAACCCCAGCTTCCCAACACCGACCCGCTGCTGTCACCGCCAGCGTCTCGGAACTGCCTGCATCGGCGTGCCAACGACCCCCCGCCCCGCGGCCCCCACAGCGCTCCCCGTCACCCATTCCACCGACACTCCTACTGCCCCAGCAACCGCCTTCACCCCCGCCGCCGACAACGCCAACGCCGCCGCCAACGGCACACCCATCCCCATTCCCTTCGCCATCGCCACCTTCATCTAGGCGACACCATAGCGCTCGCACACCGCCACCCCCACCCCCCCGCCACTCCCACCGCCACTCCCACCGGTACCCCCATCTCCATCGGCATTGCCAACTTCATCTAGTCGACACCAGACGCTCGCCGCCCCCCACCCCCTCCCCCCCCGCACCCCGCCCCGCCACCCAACCCCCTGCAACCGCCTCCACCCCCGCCGTCGCCAACGCTACCGCCAAAGGCATCCCCATTCCCATCGCCATCGTCACCTTCATTGCCGCCGCCGTCGCCGCCCCCGCTGCACGCGGCAGCGGCGCTGCGTCGTTATACTTTAAGTTATTATCGGGGTTGTTGCCCCGAGCCAACCGCGGGAAACTTGCAGTCTTCGGTTGCGCGGGTTCGTTGCGGGCAGCCCTGAGGCGGGGGAGGGGGGCAGGAATGGGGTCAGGAGACGACGCGCGGGGAAGCGGGCGCGGCAGCCCAGAAATGGAAAAGGCGGTGGAGTCTTGAGATGAGAGAGCACTAAAGTTTGCGTAATGAAGAAGCAGAACGAATGCAGAGGCGGTGTTGGTTTGTCGCAAGGAATGAGACGTAGCAACCACAGCGTAGGAGATGAGATGTAGCAACTTGGTGATGTCTGAGTTAGCAGTAATAACACTGGGTCGATCGTTAAACTGTAAAACAAAATAGACGTAGCATAAAAATTATATTGGGACGGTGAGAACTCGATTATTTCTATTATATCAAGAATTACCATAACAATTCATTGGCGTTCTTGAAGCGCAATTGATAGCGGAGGGGGAGGCGAGGTAAAAAAGTTAAAGCAATTGTTAAGATCGAAAAAATAAAAGACTGTTCCTTGACGACGAATATCGTAGGACCTATTAGGATTCAAGGAGGGGAAATCTGCAATAACTCGTGATGAACTAACAATACAGAATGAAACTCTAAAGTGTGGAAATCAGAAAAGTTTGCTTCCAGTGATGATGCAAATGATGTATATGCTATAAAAGATCTAGATTCCCCAATTTGGAGATTTGTGAAATCGAAATTCCGTATTATTATTATTATTATTATTATTATTATTATTATTATTATATTTAAAAAATAAGGTATTTTGCTATGGCTTCGTTTAGAGCTTCTACTGAACCAATTGTAGTATTTTTCTTTTAAATGAAAGAATGTGATCCCTAGATGTGTTATCAGATATTGTTTGTGTTGATTCAACAAAATGTACTATTTAAATGAATTAATTAAATCATTCTTTAATAGTACGCTTATCAATAGTCAATTGTTTTTTTCCAAAGGGTGGCTGTTTCAAAATCGATATATATGAGTCGGTAGATGTTAGCCCACGCTGCTTCATGATGGCGCTGCTTGATGTTTTGTTTTGTTTGTTGAGATTTGTTTACAATTCATCAAGGTTTTGTTTCAGTGTAATAATTGCATTCTGGCGTTGACAGTTTGCATGTATTTGCTTTTGTGGTGTATTTTGTAGAGAACATTCGGACAGTGGGGTTTGCTCAGTTGCACTGACGCAGTGAAGTTGTTCACAGGTTATGTCGAATCGTTGCCCCCGCGCCCCAAAAGACGCAAACGCACATTAAGTGGATGCAGGGAAAGAGAAAGTCAGCGTAGGTGTCGTGTTAGTGATGTCATTTCGTGTCCTGTTGAGTCGTCTATGAAATGTCAGTTTTGTTCTGCTCTGTACTTCCCATGTGAGAGAAATTTTGCAAACGCGTTTACTGTGTGGTTTAAATAGGAAAATAAGTTTACCTTCAAGCAATATGCCAGAAGAAATCAAAGTTGTTTATAGGAGATGATGACACATCAAAAACTTAAGAAATAATATCCGTCAGTATAACAGCGCTCTTTCTTTTGTGTCACTTGGTGCCGATATTGCATTGTGACCTGGCCATGGGCCATACGTGTTCAAAAGTTTGGGAACTCCACATCACAGAATATCTTCGTTATACCCTGAAGATCCAAACAATGCAACATATTGTGAACATTAGTCTGGGCGCAGTATTTTACATTTATCTCAGATCTCACCGTCAAATTTTGACGGGTTCTCACTAATTTATTATTATTATTATTATTATTATTATTATTATTATTATTATTACTGATTTATTATAATTTCCTGAACCCGAGGTGAGTTTCCTACCAGATAAAGTGTTTATCGCCAAATTAAGGGTGTTAAAGAAATAGATAAATGAGTGACGAGGGAGGAAGGACAGCCCGTAAGAGAACACGTGAACTCACTTATTACGCCACAAATTCCACGTACAATGACAGATATTTGAGTTTCGGCGCCCAGTGTTTGGAAGTTAACCTGTTGGGTTCCCAGTTAAACGCCGTCCATGGCCGTCGGAAAATGGATGGAGCTAGATTGAGGGAAGGCGGCCTAGCGCGAAGCAACTTTGACAGCAAAGGCGCTGGAGCAACAACCGCGACACGGCGGGTGGATGGCGCGGAAAGGATAAGTTGAGGGCGGGTGGGCGTGGTGCGGTGAGAAGTCACAGACGGCGTGCTCCAAGACATTAGGAAAACCTGGCTAAGTTTGCGAAACGAGCGTGCGGCTGCCGCTCTCTTCGCTTTCATCCCCGCCATCGCCACCACGACCTCACCTCCACCGCAGATCACGTCCCCACCCTCACTCGCACCTAGGACATTCCCCAGCCTCCCTCCTTGCCACAGTTACTGCCTTGACCCCGACCCCGACCTCGACCCCGACCCCGACCCCAAACCCGACGCCGTCGCCGACGCCGACGCGGACCCCGGACATCGACCCCGACCCCAACCCCGACCCCGACCCCGATCCCCCCGACCCCGACCCCAACCCGACGCCGTCGCCGACGCCGACGGCCGGACGCCGCGCCGACGCCGACGCCGTCGCCGTCGCCGTCGCCGTCGCCGTCGCCGTCGCCGTCGCCGTCGCCGTCGCCGTCGCCGTCGCCGTCGCCGTCGCCGTCGCCGTCGCCGTCGCCGCGTCGCCGTCGCCGTCGCCGTCGCCGCCGCCGTCCCCGTCGCCGTCGCCGTCGCCGTCGCCGTCGCCGTCGCCGTCGCCGTCGCCGTCGCCGTCGCCGTCGCCGTCGCCGTCGCCGTCGCCGTCGCCGTCGCCGTCGCCGTCGCCGTCACAGACGCCGACACCACCCCGACACCACCCCGACACCACCCCGACATCACCCCGATTCACTCCCGACACCACCCTCGACCACCCCGACATCACCCCCGACATCCACCCCGACACACCCCCCACCCCCTCACCCACACCTCACATTTTGTACATCACATACCACCAGACACTTCCACAACCACTTTCGCAACCCGTCACTAATTACATCACCACCACTCCAACACCTCCCTCACCACTTTCAACCCCATTGCGTTGAGTCCTGCGCCAGCGCCGCCTCCCACGCGGCCTGTGGGGCCTCCAGGCGCCCGCGACGCTCTCGCGCTGTGACCTCCGGCGGCGGACGACTCAAGTTCCTCCCTCGGCTTGCGGTTCACGCTCCGCTCGTGTTCGCTTTAATGTCTTCTTGTTTGGCTTCCTTCGCAGCAGTTCTTCTTTCATAATTCGGGGAAATCTTGCCTCTCGGTACATCTAGCATGTGGACTAAAACTTGAGGCGTTTTCTATCTCTGGGATAATACAAGTCGCGTAATGTTTCTTATAGAACGGGGGAAACGCGTCGTAAATTCAACATCTACGTATTGAAAATAATCCAAAATCGTTTGTATTTGTAGATCAACGGCTGTAGCAAAAACAATACATTTTTTTATGTAAAAGAAATAAAAGTTCAAATCATTCTTTTTTTTAATCTAAAATATTTATTTAGATATATTTTTAAATATTACGAATTTTCCTTTACGCTTCTCTGTTCACATGGTGTGTACTGTTCCCTTTGTATGTTAGTAATTGTTTACATAAAATATGTGATATAATTTAAAAACACTCAAACTTTTAATGTTGAATAACCTCATTTTGAATTTCTGGATCTCTATTGAGCGTAAAAATTAATCATTATTTTCTAGTTTAATTATTGCTTTTTAGATACTCGTTATGAAGAGCTTCTTCCATATGCTCGTTTTACTGTATTTTTCTTTTTATTTATCATCGACATTGATGCGCATGGACTAGCGCGCGCCTTTCATATTCGCGCATTTGCACTCCTCTTTGTCAACTCGCCTTGTTTTCCATTATCAGGCCAATGTTCTATGGAGCGCTGCACAACAAGCGTGATCCCTTTGTCCGGGGTGCATATGTATTAGGAATTACCTCCACATGAACTATAGTTTTCAGAATAATGTGATTCAAAGTAGATCTATCACAGATGACAAAGTCTTTACTGTACTGAGACTTTTGGAGCACAATAATTTCATTACAATTCCCACTTAATTCTTTTACTTGTTTTTTTAAAATATAGTCTATTGTATTTCGTGTGTACTATTTAGATGTATTCAGATTGTGTACAAAATAGACAAAAAATATGCTTGCGATTCAATTTTTAACTCATTAATTATATTGCATAAAAATGTTTAAAATGCAATTTTAGCTCTCTTTGTAATTAAGAAATAAATAAAAATTTTAGTAGGTTAACACATCTTAATAGTTGAAAAAGTAAAAATTAAAAAGGATTAATTGCATACCAGATATAATTTGCTGAAATGGAATTGTCTCATTAAAAATATTAAGATAATTTTAAAAACCTTTGAAAGCTTATATACATATTGTACCTACAATTATAATTTTCAAAGTTACCTTGACACATGCATTTAACAAAATCATGTGTTTCATTCTCGCTAGTAACCTGATTCCTCAGTGATGTACATACGCATTTAAACGTTCCAGACGTGCTTTCCAAGAATCATTGTTATGTATAGGAGTATGTTTGATACTCATATGTTGATCCTTCGAACGTCACGTCCATTAATAAATTCTCATCGAAAAATTGTAATCTCAAAAGATGAGTAATAATAATCTAAAAGAGATCTAGCTTGTGTGAATCTGAGACTGTTCATCAGTCAACTCATCTGATTGCCCAATACCAAGGCATCTTCATACAATAATTTCAGTTTTTGTACGCGCAATCACCATTTCTACTTTCGTCCTCTGCTTCCAGTACATCGTATTGCACAGCTCACCTAAAATATTTCGCCAGTGACACCAGAGCAGGTGCGGGAGCGTCCTCGCCTCCGAAACTTGCGCCTGGCCTTGGTCCAGGCTCCTATTCCCCCAAACCCCTGACATGCATCTACCCCTGCACCGCGCTCACACCTGCAACCACTTCTGCATATGCCTTTGCATTTACATCCACAACCGCACAGCTCCCGCAACCGCCTTTACAACCGCCGCCGCGCCCGCCTCCGCGCCCGCCTCCGCGCCCGCCTCCGCGCCCGCCTCCGCGCCCGCCTCCGCGCCCGCCTCCGCGCCGCCTCCGCGCCCGCCTCCGCGCCCGCCTCCGCGCCCGCCTCCGCGCCGCCTCCGCCGCCTCCGCGCCCGCCTCCGCGCCCGCCTCCGCGCCCGCCTCCGCGCTCGCGCCTCCGCGCCCGCCTCCGCGCCCGCCTCCGCGCCCGCCTCCGCGCCCGCCTCCGCGCCCGCCTCCGCGCCCGCCTCCGCGCCCGCCTCCGCGCCCGCCTCCGCGCCCGCCTCCGCGCCCGCCTCCGCGCCCGCCTCCGCGCCCGCCTCCGCGCCCGCCTCCGCGCCCGCCTCCGCGCCCGCCTCCGCGCCGCCGCGCCCGCCTCCGCGCCCGCCTCCGCGCCCGCCCCCGCGCCCGCCTCCGCGCCCGCCTCCGCGCCCGCCTCCGCGCCCGCCTCCGCGCCCGCCTCGCCGCCCGCCTCCGCGCCCGCCTCCGCGCCCGCCTCCGCGCTCCGCCTCCGCGCCCGCCTCCGCGCCCGCCTCCGCGCCCGCCTCCGCGCCCGCCTCCGCGCCCGCCTCCGCGCCGCCTCGCGCCGCCTCCGCGCTCCGCCTCCGCGCCCGCCTCCGCGCTCCGCCTCCGCGCCGCCTCGCGCTCGCCTCCGCGCCCTGCCTCCGCGCCCGCCTCCGCGCTGCCTCGCGCCCGCCTCGCGCCCGCCTCCGCGCCCGCCTCGCGCCCGCCTCCGCGCCCGCCTCCGCGCCCGCCTCCGCGCCCGCTCCGCCGCCTACGCGCCCGCCTACCGCCGCCTCCGCGCCGCCTCCGCGCCCGCCTCCGTGCCTTCCCACAGCTCTTATCTCTGTCCCCACCTACACACCCGTTTCCTCTTCTAAGCTCGCCTTCTCGTGTCACCAACCCCTGCCCCACCCGTAATGATCCCATCCCACCTACCCATAATCCCACCAATGCGTTAACCCTGCAACGGCCCTCTCCCAAGACACGAATCCCACACCAGCCCGCAGCGGCCGCACCTGCATTCCTTCTACCCCCTCACCTCATCTATGCTCTCACTTCCTTGTCAGCCTTCGCGCCTACCGCTGCTTGCGCACCCGCCCGCCCCGCACCCTATATTGCGCACGCGTCTACGCCTTCCTCCACTCCCGCCCCGGCCACCGCCCTCAGCCTAACGTCCGCCCCGCCCATGCGCCCAGCAACCCGCCCACCCGTGCTGTTGCTAACGCTGTAACCTGCGCGCGCCTCCAGACTCACCTCTAGCTCGCGCCCCTCCAGGCCCCGCCGCGGGCTTCGCCGCCGTAGCGCCCGCCTCCGCTTCGGGCGCCGCCGCCGCCGCCGCCGCCACCTCCGCCGTCGCCACCTCCGCCGCCGCCTCCACCGCCGCCGCCACCGCCACCGCCTCGTCGCCGCCGCCGCCACCTCCGCCGTCATCGCTACCTCCGCCGCCGCCGCCGCCGCCGCCGCCGCCGCCGCCGCCGCCGCCGCCGCCGCCGCCGCCGCCGCCGCCGCCGCCGCCGCCGCCACCGCCGCCGCCACCGCCCACCCGTCGCGCTTCCGCATGATTTATCGCCGTGATTTATGGAAAGCGCCGCGCGCGCGTGTGGTGCCACCTCGCGGCAGAGCCTCGCGATGAGCCACGCGCGCCCCCTACTCGGCCACGCGGGACACAGGATGAGCGCGCGATCAGGTGCTCGGATTAGGAGGTTAAAATGGTGCTTCGAAAATGGGTTTGCAAACCTACGAAACTGAATACATAGTAACTTTCATTAACATGAATTCCAAGAGACAGAAAAAATTGGAATTTTGTCATAAAAATTCGTGTTATCCGAGTTCGTGTTACGGCGAAATTCGTGTTAAGCGAGTTCGTGCTATGTTCCGTGTTAAGCGGTTTACTATATTCCAAGTATATACGAATGTCTATATATGGCTAATTCTGAATCTGAAAATTCCATTCGCTACAGAGTGGGAATTAATTTTATTTTCTCGCGTTACGAAAAACTTCTGTAGTAAAGACAAAGTTTTGAAACGGAAAAGTAGACATATCTTGTTCCTGTATGTAGTAAATTACTTCTTTTAATACGTTGTTTAGTCAAAGTACAAGTTTTGTGGATCCTTGACACCGTAAAATATACTGGAGACTAACGTCCATCTGTCAGTCCGTCAGTTGGTTCGTTCGTTTGCCCTTCTATCCGTTAGTACCTAAATCGTTGAAACGATTTACTTAAAAATTGATATTCCCCAATTTATCTAATCAAAATCAACGTCTTGAAAGTTCGAAACGGATATTTTGTTTGTTTGAGGTTACCTACATCAACTCAACATTTTAATTTTTTTCAAAAATCGCTCCAAATGTTTTTAGAATACTTTGACCTCGGAGAGAATAAATCACATTGAAAAAGACTCAGGTCTCATTTTTGGTGAAATTTTATGTTTTTCAAAAAGAGCAAGAGTTAAAAAATTTTCCGTTACTTCGCAAACTATAAAATTAGGGATGGGTAATTATACCTCAATAAAATCAGTTCTTCAAAGATATATCATGAAATAAGATCCTGTGCAATTTTTCGAAATATGAGTAACTGCAATTCCACATGGCATAATGGTCCAACGAGCACATGATGGTTTTTTTTCTACGTGAAATATAAAAACTTTTATCTTATCCGATCTCCTTTGCAACATTTTGAGCTCATTTTCTTTTACAAGTCTCTCTCTACGAGCTCCTTCGTTGCAGCTGACAACAGCTGTCCTCCCAGAAAATAGAAGATATTCCAGAACGTATTAAAAATGAAGCTGCGGAAACTGTGGAAGATATACTTCTCAATAAATCTGAAGATAAAATAAGGCAAAGAACACGAAATTTTCTAGGACTGAAGGAAAAAAAGAAATGTTAAGACGTATACGAAGAAGTTATATTAACTGATTTTGCAGGGAAATTAAGCACTAATACATAATTCATGACCATAGGAATGCATATCACATTGTGTATTACAATTTGTTATTTGAGTAATTATGAGTAAATGTGTTATTTTCATTAATAAATTATTACGTATATGTGTGTTTCTATCTATATTCATTCATTTGTCAATAAAATAATGTTTTTGTGGGCATGGTATCGTCCAATTATCCGGAAGCAGTTTTGCTGTTAAACAATAGCAACATAAGATATAACACATTATCCTAATACTATACTAGTAATTTCTTTCTAAAGAAAAGAGTTTAAAACAAAAAGGATTGTAAATTAAGAAATTCACATTAACAGATACGAGATAAATATTTAATTTCCTATGTTCCGTGTGAAGAGAGATAAATATTAATGTACTATATAAGTATGAAGATAATTATAACTTTGACCTGTTAGAGACATGAACTTTAAAATTAATTTCCCAATAATTCGATTTTCAAGCGCTGAATTTCTATACTACTTTCATGAGAATTTAACACGAAATTACTCGTAGTGACCAACATTGAATAAATGATGTTCTAAAGAGAGACTCGAGTTTATTGTGCGTTCTTCATAAACTTGTTCATTCACTGTTTGCTATTTCTTAGTAATTTTAAGCTGCATTGTTTATTCCCGAGGTATATATTCTAATTTTCTTTGCTTTCACTTTTTCAGGTACGTGGTTCTGTATTACTTTGTCCGTCTTATGAATGCATCGTCTCACCTGGATTTGAACGATTTTGGTGAGTTTTCTGCACGTAATGAACTTTAATATAGAATAAATTTAATACATGAATCTTTCATACAATCGCATTTCTTTCATTAGTTGCTGGTTATCATCATTCAACCAGAACAATGTAACTGGAATAAGACACCGTTTTCTGTATCAGTAATACTAAACTAACATGCAATTTAACTGCATTCATGAGAATATTCGAATTGAAATGAAATGTTATATATTTTTATTTACTTGAATAATTCTTGGAACTGTCCTTGCGCATGTGACCACCCTTTATTTTCATATTGTATTTCTGGGAATAACGACGAGAAATATAAACACTAAACAAAAATATTTACGAATATGTTCATTTTTGTGCGTTAAATCAAACAGGAAATTAATGAATCATGTTTTTTCCTTGTGAGTTATAGAACGATATTTGGGAAGATAGAAATATATCATTTATCAATGAGTTTTCAAAAACATTTTTTTAGATAAAATGGAAAATGTTTTTAGAAAATAAAATGTCTTCTTCTTTTTTGCCTTTTATCCCCCAAAAGCTTGTGCAGTTTTTTTGGCACTGCATATTTGAAAATGTTTGAGAGATATTTTATTAATATCTCCTGATGAAAAATGCTTCCTTTAAAACTCTGTTTTGCCAATTGAAGTAACATTTTTGTACTAATTCAAATTAGTAAAACGTATGGAGATTGTCATTTGATATATATATATATATATATATATATATATATATATATATATATATATATACCCAAAATTAAGCAACCAAATTTCGGACCTTAGTTGAAATTACTTTGCAACGCTACCGATCTTCCATCGTCGAATGCGAAACCAACAGTGGAAAGAAGCACGAACCCACTTGCGTGACGCGTCTGCACAACTTTCAGACAAGGCTCCGCTAGCTCCCTCTTAAAGCTTGACATCATAATAATGCCATCCGCCAGTACGAAAGGTAACGTTTCGTAATGTGTTTGATGAAGTTAAACCCTTCTCAAAAAACAATAGAGAAACTGCGGTAACAGATACGGCTACTTCGAGATGAACTATATTCATTCAGAGCCATTAATATCATTCTGGAACTGTAGTGATGTATGTTGCTTGCTAAAAAATGCAACATGAAATGTACTAAATCTTCATTATGATGCTATCTGCTGTTTGAGGGAAATCAATATCATTGTCTTTAATGAATCAAAGGTATGAATCAAATAGCTCAAGAGCACACAAAACGGCAATAAATATTGAACTTACTATTCTACATGTGCATCTTATTTCATGTCGGTAAAAGCTTAGTGGGTGTTAATTTCATTTTCCTTTGAAAATTGAATTGGTATTTACCATTACTTACGCCCGAATGACTCAATTGTTGTAGTGAAATAGTGCATATAAATAATGCTCGAACGGTATTGCAGCAGATTAGTTTATTCAAGGAAATGAACACCAAAGACACCTCATAGATGACGATCCATGCGGGTCAGTCAGTACCTGTGATAATACTATCATGAGGTGGCACTCTCACCATAGGATAACATTAATCCACTTTGCAAGTACATCGCTACAGTCGGTTGACGAATGTTACAAAATACTTCCCTAGAGACAAAAAATAATAAAAATTTCTACAACAAAGTAGAATAACTTGTGAATAAAAAAGTGATCGAAGGATCTCCCCAACTATTAAAGTCATTATTATTATTACTAATTTTGTTATTATTATTATTATTATTATTATTATTATTATTATTATTATTATTATTATTATTATTATTATTATTATTATTTCCTAAATTGCCGACACAAGACTTCACATTCGGGGGTTGGTTAAATATAAAATCTACTTCAGGTTATAACATGCATCCTAAGAAGAAGATCCACTGGCTGGGTGCCTCTATAATATTTTCGTAAAAGATATGCAGTTTCCAGTAAGGTTACGTCTTGCATTACTCAGTCTTTTGACTGGCTTGGGAGTTGAAAAAGATCTTTCATAAAATGCGACACAAAAACCAGAAATTTCGATAACTATTGTACGAGCTGTTGTTTCACTCCACTGTGACATGAAATTAGGATTGTAGTCAAGATGCGTCTCTATTGCAAAGTGCCTTGTTCTAAGATTTCTGCCCAAGTATCTCGACTACTTTCTTTGCAGGAAGGTCGACATTATCCTTCAGATAGTAATCACTTTTTAAGTAATCTTTAAGAATGAAAGTTTGTAACCGTAATCGATGTAAAATAATTAGCTATCACAGTGATCTAACAGAAATGAGACAAAGATTTTTTGACATAGTTCATGAAGATAAGAAAATGTACCTAATGCTGTCCCTGTTATTCTAAGGCGTTGACTTTTCTAAGTAACTGGAATAAATATTTAAAATATTAAGAATTACGTGAAGATGATTGTTAGAAGAAGAAGAAGAAGAAGAAGGGAACGAAAATATTTTAATCATTTGCATTGTATTGCAATAGTTGTTGATTTGTTGTTGATTTGTTGTAGACAACCACTATATTTTAGAAAAAATTTCCGATTAAAAATGTACAATTTTTATGATCGATTTCAACATTTATCCTATTTTCTACTCAACTGAAATTATCCAAAACTTTGTATCCAGCACTTCTTGAAAATTCCAAAATGATGAATATATTTTGCGGTATAAATGTTTTTATATTATTCATGTCTTCGAGACTGATGGGCCGTGGTCCATTTGGCTTTGAACTGCCAAACGTTTCACCCACGACTGCGGTGGGCATTCTCAGCTGCGAGGTCTCGGGCGAAGTGTCCGGGACGGCGGCTGACTGGCGACTGACGCCGCGTTGGTATCGGCCGCGGCATTTATAGGCCGCGGGAGAGGTAACGGCCGGGAAAACATGAATAATACTGACTCCGGCCGTGAAAGCCTTCAATGCTTTACAATTTTTTTGTAAATGCATTTATTTAAATTTATAACGCTATTAAAACGCATCTCTAAATTGTCAAATTTTAACGGAAACACATCAGGTACAAATCATTAGAAGTTAAAACAAATACATTTTTCTTTCAATATTTCTTGTACTTCTTGTTGTATTTTTCCTTCGAAATCTAAAATATAAGATTTCATGTAGTAATGTTTTGTGTTGAAAGAATGGAGACACCTTCAATATAAAATAAATTTATTCCGAATTTCATTTCCCAGAGTTCGCATTGTTGTTTGTTGACGATATATTTTCTACGTTGCACAATGCTTTGTGACAAATAGAAATTAAAATAGTCCCCTCTTGTAGGTAATATCAAATTAAAACTTAATTAAATACCTATGTGTGTCATGTCAATCACTGCCCATTCTGAACAGTAACTCAGTCTACATATTGGTTGGAGAGTTAATGACGCGCCCACCACGTCACAGTTGATTTGTGGTTAAAGAGCTTTGCAATATCGGTTTATAGAGAGACACATTTAGGGGGCTGCACTGGAACAGAACTGCGTAATATCCAGCTTTCTCTGAGCATTTCTAGTAGTGGATTATTGGAGTAAATAGTCTAATTTTAGAATCCCTATAATACAATATTTATAGAACAATATTCTTTGACGTATCAATGAATTGCTGCATTTGTAACTTCGTTAGGAAAATGAAGGGTGAGAGACTTACCAATTCAGTAAAAATACATCACTATTCTCTGCGAAAAGAGAGTTGAACATGTGTTTGAAAATGTAATTGAAATATTTTGTATTTATCAAGATCAGTAGATGTTTGTTGTTTGGTAGTATCAAACGAAATCTTGCTGTTCACTTTGACGTAGAATCGTAATTCACCACTTTTAATTATATTTTTTAGTGGCAGTACACAAGTATTAGACAATTGCTTAGAAACTTAACTAATATATTAAATTTGAAACCGCTCAATAGTCGAACATAAAGTGCCCTATCTTCAATTGATTTAGGTTTACGAGTGACGCTTCAACTGCTAAGATCACTAGTCTCGTAAGTGTAGTGCATTTTTAACGCAAATCGGTGTTGATTTTCCCCAGCTGAATGAGGAGATCCGGCACCGACCTATACATCGACTTACGGGGTTTTCCCCAACCACGTATATCGGGTTGTGCAGTCGGGGCAAGCTCTAAACTCTCGGCATCTCTGGTAGCGTAGTTCTTGTAAGTGTAAGTGTGTGTATGTAAGATGTAAGAATGTGTCAAGGAAAGATCGTGCGTCGTCCGTTCGTTAGGGTATTGCTCCAGTATTCGCCTGATGTTGATCGGATAAACCACGAAAAACTACAGATCAGAGCAGATGATTGCTATAATTCTTCTCCAAACAACGATTAGATTGGAGGTGGCTATGTAGATAGTGTAGAAAATCTTGCCACTGTCGGGACTTAAACCATAGAATCTCCCGGTCAGAGGCACTGCAGTGACATCAATTGATGCTCGGAGCCAACTATGTTTTCGTCCATTCACTATCTCTAACCTCATGTTCACACGCTTTCTTGCGATAGACCAAGATCTTTGTGAAGTTCTTGACACAACCAAAACTTGCTTTTAACAAATGACGGCAGTTAAGAATTCATTCTATTAATTTTCCTATTGTATTAAAATTTAGTATTTATACTATAAAATAGGTCAGTATTAGCGGGTGATAAAACCTATGGTGGTCACTACCTTTCGTTTAAACATAAAACATGAAATTTGATTGAGTAGAAAGTTCAAACTTCTCCCTGAGTGTTTTAAATGCAAAGGATTTTACAATTTTCTAAAAGTCACACGCGTAATAAAATCGGAACTAATACTTCACCTACAAATTTTAAAAGAAAAAACTTTAAAACTTTCAAAACTTTGAAACCAAAAATTGTTTAACAAAAAGCTTCAAGAAAAAAACCTCAGGTATTTTTTGGAAAAAATTTTAAATGCCCCAGAAGCTTCATATGAAGGGCTTTACAAAATTTTAAGATGTTGAACGACACAAATAGAGCTTAACTCTGACGCATTTACTAACTTTCATCTCAAACGCTCCTATTCTGACATACACATTCATCCATATGGACATTCCGATTTGCGGGTACAAAATTCCGTTAATCTCCTCTCCACTTGCACTAGTTTTTACCAATTTTGGAATAAAGCTAAAAGATCCTAATCCTGACCATAGATTTAGTTCAAAAGACACTTAAACACGGATTTCAGAACGAAAATTCGAGATCTTGTTCCAATAATTTTCTTCCCTACAGTAGAATATTTTGTCAAAATCTCTGTTGCTGAAGTATTTCCAACTTAATTAAATTCGCTCTTTCCCGAGACTAGCGCAATTTTCGTAGTTACGTTACGTTGAGGAAAGTATTTATGAATTTTTACCTTTCGGAAATCTGCGGAAGTCGTTCAAATCTGAGACAACGGGCTCGTCGTGCCAATTTAAGGTTCCCACAGACCGGTGCGGTAGACCCGCAGCGGGTGCGGCGAGGAAACATCCGAGCTTGAAGCGGCCACAGAATTCGCGGGACCGGAGCGTCAATTATGAGTCAGCGTTTGGTGACGCTTGGCAAGGTCGCTCGACCCAGAGGGGAGGGAAGACCCCCGACTTCCACGAAACTCGATCTGTAGCAGAAGAAACGCGTCTGCGTTACAAATTTCGCCGCCGATTAAACGCTGCCAATCCGTTGCCACGTCACTCTCTTACCGCGCAGATGTGAATGTGCTCATAAGACAACACGTGACGCGAAACTTCCGCTGCGGCCGATTCGCGTAGGCTGCGGGTCTTCCGCGTTGGTCTGTGGGAACCTTTACGGTGGTGGCGGAGGCGGCGCGGGCGGCGACGGGGCCTGCCGTGCGCCCGCTTACGTGAGCTACCCGGCGGGTCCTGAGGCAAGGAGGTAAATACGGAAGGTCCCGCGGCAGCGGGAGACAAAAGAACTTTATAGAGAGCTTTTAAATTGAATTGATTAAACATAAGAATCTTTATTAAACTAAGCATCGCTCAAAATGGCATTGTAAATAGTTTTAAGTTTAGATATAAGAAATTTGTTTAAGATGAGCCCCTTTCTCCGATGCACAGACCTAATCGGTTGCAGCCAAAATTGTACCCGTTCTTTGAATAAATTCCCGCCTCTCCTGGGTAACTGGAGGGGGGAGAAATGAAAGAAAAAGTGGACTACACAACGAGTTTTTACAGCAAGTGCAATGCAGTGCTGCGAGGAGGCGTGGACAATGATTCATTTCTTGCGGCAACAAGTTTAGGCAGTGTTTTGACTTCTTTTCGGCGCGCGGCAATCCTGCAAGTTTTGGCACAACTCCCGAATAAATACTTATTTTCTACGCCACGTATGATTTTTGTGTGGTGGAATATTGTAATAAAAGGTTTTTTTTACTAACTTTCGAGTTTTTTGGTCACTGCAAATGTGAACATTCAACTGAATATACACATAAATGAACGAAGCGTTTTCTAAAAATGCTATTTAATGTTGTGTCAGTGTAGTAAATGATCTATAGTACGTTTTCACAAGTCTGTGTGTATAATACAAAATTTAATACATTGAATATTTACAGAAACTGGTCGCAAACCATTACAAAATCACGATGTTTTTATACAAAGGAAAGAGGCAATAAAATTCAGTTTAAACAAGAAGAATGTAATCTTTGTTAGAAAACAAATATCAGGATATAAAAATAATTTAATTGGCAGTTAGAATAAACCTTGTATTTCGTGGTGATTGTTCTTCCCCAACCAATAGGTGAACGTGTGCGTGGAGGGTGTGATGACTAGCTTGAAGTCGTCTTTGACCTTTGTGCTGTGAAACGCACAGTGTACTACGCGTGACATGGAATACCTTATTACGTATTTATGCAGGATTGTGGCTGGATGAGACTCTGTGACACAGCTGTGCAAGCGTTCCCTGTGCACTGTTGTAGTAAGCACTAGTCATATAGCAGTAGAATATTTCACCCCATTTCAGCTCAGCTCCAGGTATTAACGCAAGGGTGATAGAATAAGAGAAATATAGAGTGTTGTAGTCACTGTGCCATTGAGTTGTGGTCCATTCCTTTAGCCTAAGCGTTGGTATTTCGCGCTACTTGTGCAAGGCCACGCCAACAGCGCCGATTGATCAATGCTGCTTATCATCATTTGTTTCACTTATGTTTGGGCCGTATACCATTGCAATGAAAAGTATTCATTTTATGGTATATGATCTAACCTCTGTTGTGAGAAAGTCCTTTCCTTCGTATTTTCATGAGATTGTGCTCTAATAGCAGGCGTGACGTCCGTTCAGTATTAATTTGCTGCACATATTCGATAAAACCTTTCATGTCAACACCGATAGCGTAGAACGCAACGCAGTTATCCGGACGTTAAAGTTTCTATGAGGCAAAATGATAAAAATTTACATCAAATGTTTAGCATCGGTGACTTTGTAATGCCTGCTGGAATCGAATTCCAAAATCAGCTGCACTGGCCAATAGTGTGTCTTTTATCAAAACCTAGCAAATTCCGGTTCACCAAGCAATACAATGTATTACAGTCCTCGCCCGAACTTGTTTACTCATTCCCTCCCCATCATCATCATTATATCATCTCAAATTGGACTATGACAACCTGAGGGAGTTGTCCTAACTCACCTTGTCATAACCGCCAACTTCGACGAGACTATCTTAGGGACCCTGAAACGAGCGCGGGACGCTGGGAAAAACAATTGAAAACAATTTCTGCTTCTATAGCACAGATATTGTTGCATCATTTGTAATTTTGCAGGTTTTTCAAAAATTCAGAGAGTTCAATGAAAATGGATCATGCGGTATTTTATAACCACACTCTAATCTGTGCGAGAAAATATGAAAGAAAGGATGTATAAAAACCGTTTTTGAGAAAATATTTGTATATTTTTATTTATATTTTAATTTCGGGCAAACATCACGAAAAAACTACTAATATTATCAAAAAATTGTACATGACGTTATTTAAAGATCGACTTTTTAAAAATGATTTCTAGCTGTAGAAAATGTTTTCTAGCTGAAATTTCATTATAGTTTCGTAGTGCTATTTTTTTTCAGTTTTCTAAAAACTCACTGTGTTCACCAAAAATGGGACCTTCACCACTTTTACAAGCGTACCTTGCTCGGAAAAACTTAGACAAATCTGGAGTCGTTTTTAGAATTTTTAAAATAATTGTCATATTTCAAGCGAAATATAACTACCGAAATTTCAGAAAAAATTACATGACTTTATTTAAATATCTTTCTTTTCAGAACAGATTTTGTCAACCGGCAATTTCATGATAATATTTCCCTTCGTTAAGAAAGCGCCCAAGGCTTTACGCCACTCACGGACGCTACTCGCGCATGCAAAGGCGTTACGCCACTCACACTCGCCCGCCCGCCCATCCTGCGTTGGCCAGCGCGGTTGCGGCGTCAACGGTAGTGGATACGTTGATCTATTGGTTATTTATTTTGTGTTTCTGGGCTGCCAAGGTGTATGATCTTGATTAGAGGTGGGAAGTAGAGGTTAGAGTAGGAAGATTTTTGGCATATAAGTGTGTTTTTGCATATTTTTCAGTTTTTTTCTAAAATAACACTAAAGTAATAATTTCCAAGTAAGAAAATTATTAATGCAAATCATGAATTTTATTGTTGCTTCAAATATGTTGGTACAATGAGTTTCAGACTACTGATGGTCATCGCCGCCGAAGTAATACCTGCTATTATCGCCAAGGCTTGACACGTCACACTTTCTTTTGGCAACATCAAATTGACCATGCATGGCAAGACAACCTATTTCTCAAAACTTCCCTCACAGAAAGCATCCATCTCTCTCTCCCTTGCTTATTCTCTGTTTCTCTAGGTGGCAAAATGATGTAATATTGTTGTAATACACGTGTCCATGACCAAAATGTTGTAGATCTTAACAATTTCTGTCCATACTTCAACATTTTTGTGGCAGATTTGCATGCATATTTCAGAGCCAAAAGGTTGCATAAACTTCCCAGCTCTATCCTTGATCCTCGTAAGTATGCAGATGTTGTATTCGGAAGGTTGGTGTGGTCCCCCGCCCTGCTGGAACGTGATATTCCACACCTATCTGCGGTGTTGAGGGTTTCCCTTTCCCCACAGTTGACCAGTGGGGAACTACCCCAACCGGAACAAGCTTTAAGCCTTCGACTGTTCTCCCGGAATGTATGGTAGATTAGAGCATGTTTACAAGTAATTAGAGAGAATATGTGAAGGAGCAGGAAGGAAAGATCGCGAATAGACCGTACTTTCTTTCTGAAGGTATTGCTCCGGTATTTGTTAGGTATTAATCGGAAGAACCGCAGAAAAATTTCGATTAGAGCAACCGGTCGCTAGAATTATTTTTTTCCAGTCAGTTGCGGAGTTCGACCTAGTTGTATAAGTAGAGTCGAGAATCCGGCACCGTAGTAACCGGAACCCCCTAGGTGCTCTCGGTTACAGAGGACTTGATGGCAACAGCCCTTGGCCTGACAATGAAAATTTCTCCTCACACGGCAACGTAAACCCCGCGTGAACAATCATTTGTGTTTTGAAAAGTGGGGAACTCTCTTTTCTTTGTGTTGTTTCTGTCAGAATTGCGTGAATTCAGCTAATTCTTTTCAAACCACAAAAATACTAGTTAATATATTTAATTTTTTTTAAAGTCAGGCGTTATTTCTTCTTGCACCTGTTGAAAGGTTCCTGAGCCACTCAGCCAGTGAGGAGACGGTGGCGCTGCCTGGCGCCGCAGTACGAGCGGTGCCCGGGGCGTTGTTAGCCAGGTATTCACGACGGCGACCGCCCCCTCCCTCCAGCCTTTTGGGCCCGTAATTACGGGGAGCGTAGGAGCGCAAAACTGCGATACGAGTAATCTAATATGCGAATTAATTAGCTGCGCCGCACGGGCGCCATTGTAATAGTTCGGTATTATTCAGGTCCCGCAAAGATTACGGACACCGGTGATTAGCTCCGCTCTGTTTGCGCTTCTGGGACAAATGAATAGATATTAGCGCTGGGAGGGCGGCGGTGGCAGCGGCAGGCGGAGTGCGCTGAAGCCCGGTTGCGAAGCGGCAGGGCCAAAGAAGCTCCGACGCAAAGCGGTTCATGAAGTTTTTGTTGTTGTTTTTATACCTCACGCTCGATAAATGTAATGTTGTTAGTAGCAAGCAAAATATTGCTTATTCAATGACTATTAGAGTAGTTGTTTAATATTATTTGTTTGTATTAGGATATTACTGAGATACAATTTAAGATTATTATAATTTCTACACACATTCAGTTTCAGTTAGTGGAAACTCTGGTTTTACATGCATTTTTGAGATTGCTTCCGTAAATGATTGAGCACAGTTTCTGTTGTTTTGCAACTGAGCTATATGTGACGCATATTTTGTGCACTCTCTATAACTTCGCTGACCACGCACTACACCACCGGAGACAGACGATTCAAAATAAATTTCTAATCGGGGCTGTAAAAAGAAAAATATCTGAAGATTGAATAAATGAACCCGGTTGGGAGCTTTGAGCTTGTCCCTGAAGGGGCGGGGCCCCGCTGGTAGGAGATACCTGGTTAGGGAAAACCTCGCTAGCTGACGGTAGTTCGGCACCGGATCTCGCCATTCAGCGGGGGAAGACCACCGCCCTCTCCCGAGAAAAAGCATGCACTGCACTTACGGGGCTAATGATCTTAGGAGTTGACGTGCCCGGAATCACTATCAATCAATCGATCCATCGATCGCCGTCTCCGCCAGGTCCCCAACAGCCAGCGGACGCCCACTGAAAGCCACACCCGCCACGCTCCCTTTACGCTCGACCTCGGTTCTGGCTGTAGTGCTCGATTTCGCCACTGACACTTGCTCTTTCTCCAACAGTTGCTTTTACATCACGCACCATTGCAAAATAGTCACATATGTTTATTTAACTAAGAGTAAAGACATTTTTCTCAACACGCAAACTTCCGTTGTGCAATTCACGGGTAATTAGACAAGACTGTTTGATTTCTCAAAAATGTACTAGTGATTGTCTACACTTGGTCAAGACGATGAATCACCAGAGGAATTACGGGTTCGAGTCCCATCTGGGCACGGATGTGCAACCAATGTGTTGTAACACGTAGATATACTTATTTAATTATTATTATTATTATTATTATTATTATTATTATTATTTCATTAATTCTTCCATGTTTTGTTATCATTTCCGGCCCGCATATGTAGAGTAGGAGCTTGGGTTGTGAGCAAACTACAACTACATGAAATACAAAGGCAGTGACACCCTTTAATACTTGCCCTCCCGACGATAAGTGTGGGACTAGCGTAATCAGTTTACGTTCCTTTCTACTCTACGAGCCACTGCGATGTGCTTCATAGCCGCGGTTATGGTTTCTTCACATAATAACTTACCGGGTTGACATGTAGTGACTCATGAGTAGTGCTAGTACGTTATAATGTGTTACACATACAGGTCGGTACAGATGATACAGGCCAGTGGACACTTAGGAGATAGAGAGGAGAAACATGATAAGTCAGCGCCCTTGGAGGGTAGTAAGTGTCGTCCGGCAGGATTAAGTGTCTAAGACATCAGATAATGGTAATAGAACTGTGCAAACAGCCAACAATCATCCAACAGTGGTCCTTCGAAGTCTCGAAAGCATCAACGGGGAAAACATTCACGTAGGTTGTAGGTATACTCGGATTTAAACAGTCGCGCTTCAACGTTACAAGCTGAACGGAGAGGGCGCACTGTCTTTTAGTCGGGAGCTTCCTTAGGACGTGATCTTTAGGTATTGGGTGACCGATTGGATGAAAAAGTCTTCTTCTTCCAGTTAGTAACCTCGAAGTGCCACTCTTTAAATTGGAGTGTAGGAAGATAGGTACTGTCATATTGTCTTAAAGAGATAACAACCTCCAAATGCGAATGCCGTAGGTTATCACCCGAAAGTGCTACATACACGAGTCTGAATTGAACATCCCGCCCCTTGAAAAAATGCGAGTTTTTGTTTTCTTGATTACATTTTCAAATGTTTGCTATATCGACTAGCAATCACATTTTTAAATTATAGGTTACGGCTTAAAAAACCGCTATAAATTATACGCAACGTTACACACAAAGCTGGACACCAATTACTAATAATTACTTGTTACTTTACTAACTCGAATTCTCGGGATCCCTAGAGATGTTATTTCGGATTCCACTACAATTGATGTTCATGTAATTTGTTTTTATTTCCATCTTCATTGAATATTTCTCTTTGAATTATCTCCCTCCGTGTGCTACTAAGTGGATGAATGTTATTTGCAATAACATTCAAAGCTTTCAGTTAAATATGTGTGTTGATTTATCATATATTACAGTTCGGTTTCGTCAACGGAGTGTTCTTATTATCCAGTACAAAACAATTTAAAAAATTGGTACTAAGTACTTATAATACTTAGAATAGAGGCTTCGATTATTTTAAACGCAAAATGTATATTTTCCAATTTTTTATAAGAAGATATTTGCGAGTATACTTAATTACTGTATTAAACATTACAAATGCAACCTAAATTTTTGGACGACGTCTTTTTTTCTCAATACTCTAATTTAATGAATGTCTAATTATGCACATGATCCTTATGCTAACAAATACCAAAACCTCCATTCTATGAATTCAATGAATTTTCAAAGTACAGTTGGGGTAAAAAGCAGTGGTAAAACTAAAAGTAACAAAATTAAAATATCCGTGTCTTGTCTCAGACATTGTGGTTTTGCAACTGCTTCTTTCGTCCTTCCCTCAGCCTGCATTGGCCTCTCTCTTGGTCCTCACACTTTGTTCTAAACCGCAACTTCCGTTTTGCGATATCTAAATCTTGTGGTTTTCACGCAAATAGCCTTTGTATCTGACCTACTAGCACATCGACACTTGCGGTTTTCTGTTTACTTTGCCACCCACATCAACTTCCCGTCACTACGGGTTGTTTACTTGCCGAGTGCTTCAAACTCATACTGCCATATTCAGAAAACTGCTTTCTACATCCATGCATTGTCATTAAGTTTTTTTTTTTAATTTCAAAAAATCATTCAGTAAAGTTACTGAGGCGTTTTTAATTTGACACAACTTTCATGTGTCTGCCTGTAATTTCCTTTGCTACGTGTATTGTTTCACGGGATGCGTGTACGAGATCGATGCTCGAAAGCACGTTAGTTGCACCGCGTAGGTAAGAAAAAAATTTCATTGCGCATATACTGAAATTTTGATTGGCAGTTGAACCTCTTCCATTACCATGGGCAATTGTCATACTGCTAGATTTAACGTCCTCTCCGACATTTAACATGGTGTCTCTCCTCCAGGCATGTTAAACCACGCCCCCACTTGCCCATTTGTGAAGGCCGACGCTCCAGTGAGCACGAAGAACTTCCCCTCACTGCACACTCATTTCCCCTCCAAATGCCGAATGATGTGTTCACACGGAAAACCGGCCAAGCAGTGACAGGCGGGGAATAGTGGCTTCATATGAAAATACTCGTACGTTTGTCTAATTTTTTTCTATCACACAACCGAAATTCATATTTTGTTTAAATTCTTTACTATTTATTAGCATTCCATGTTTATTTGCTTTTTAAATTATGCATTGTATTAATATTTCTGGCAAGTGGCGGGAATACGTTTGAATGAATAATTATTTCCTTCCTTTTTTGCTTTAGTAAATGAAGTAGGAGTTATTATCCTATTTTTGGCAATAACTGTCAACTGATTTCCCCAACAGACTGTCGTGTACCAGATATCGAATATTGTCCAGCCTCTCTGAAGCAATTTGAACAAACTTGACTCGCGTTAGTTATACTGGGCGCAGTGCCCGCGAATTCTAGATAGCTAGTTACTTTGCCCGCGATCCTGACATGCCTGCTCTAGGCTTTCAATATTGGTGACAGTTGTTGCTCTGTTAGCGCCGTTGCGTCATTTGCATGACATGAGTTCGTCGATTCATTGCCTCAGAAAGCCACACCAGAGGGGAAAGTATGTTCCCCAACACTTTGAGGGGAACCAATGTTTCTGATTCTATTTATCCACAGTAAATGTTTGTTAGTTATTGGTTCTTGTTCAAAATTATTATATCAGCATTGTCACACACAAATAATATTAGAAGTTGTTAAATCAAATTTAACAAGCACCAAATTATAACATTACACGATACATAATGCTCAGTTATCTGTATGGAGCGAGAAGACCAATGACTTTGTCTCTAAAGACTAGTGATTTGAAAAAATCCTGATATCCAAGATTGGAAGATATGTGCACGTTGTTTCGGAGTTTAATGAATAATTTTATCACTCTCCGTAGTCTTTCATTGAATTAAGTGCTTTGTTTTATTTCTCTTTTACAACTCAACACTCCTCTCGTTCTACGATGTAAATCACTCATCGTAAGTACTGTTCAATTTATTATTTTAATTATTTTATTCTTTCATAAACACTGATAATTTTCAGAAACTTCAATAAATATTAGCGCAAGTGGTAACTTGCTTGCACGTTTTCCGCTTTTATGAAAATAGGTCTACATTAACATATTTCTGAAAATACTTGCAGAGACCAGGCACCTACTTTGTGCAATTCATCCAAACGCTCAACTGCTGAATTTGGAGCGTGCACCATCAAAACCTCTCGCTCATTTTCCTCTGCCCCCTTCTCTGGCGCTCCCTGCTCACCACATGGTAATGCAGGCCACGCTTGCGATTCAGTGGCTTCGCGCTCATTATGATTTATTTATTCAATTGTTACAGCACACAGACTTCACGCTCGTGGTTTGTGATTCATGACGACGCTGGGGACAGAGTGGCAGCATAAACATTGAAGTGGCTTCGAAGGGGAGAGCCATTGCGGATCAGTTGTGGCATTGCGCTGTAATTGTGAATGAAAAAGTCCGTGGAATGGGAGTGAAAAGATTAACGTATCTACATTGAATGAGGAAAATAATATGGCATAAATTTTAGAAAGAAGAGGTTGCCAAAAATAGTGTAATAATGAGATGAAGAGAAAATGTATACTGGTCTTGAAAGAAGAGGATAACAGTGGAATCAAACGATGGGATGAAAAGATTAGTGCATACTTTTCCCTTTATTACTTTCGAAGTTTTAGGAAATTCAGAGTTCAATGAAGGCAAGACCTATGCCATTTTTAAGCGCCCTTTACTCTAAGCGTAAAAAAATGAAAGACAAATTATTGATCCGTTTTTTTGTAATAAAAAAATGCTTTAGCTTCAAGCAGAAATTACACGAAAACTTCTCTGTTTTCAAAAAAATCGTAGATGACTTTATTTAAAGATATAAGTTTTTAGCCGTTTTTATTTAAGAAGAAAATCACTGTAATCAAAATTATAGTTTTGGTGTTAATTTTTTCAATTTTGAAAAATACAGTTTTTGCTGTGTATTCTGTATTCAATAATAATTAGCATTTTAGAAATTACGGTATCAAATCGTGCTTTATTCAGTCGTTAACATTTAATGAGTGTGCCATTTAATTTCCATCATCTACACCTATAGTAATACCTATACCAATTGTATCGTATAAACCGTTTAGAGCATAAGTTATAATTTGCTCTGAAATGTGTTAACAATTTCGAATGTTGGAAACAGAGCAACATGCGCATTAATAAAAACGAAGAAAATAAAATTATGGCAAATGTTTCTTTACTGTGTTACATGCAGTTGTGAAGTTCATGAGTTGTTATAATCTCTAACTTTAATATGAGGGCAGAGGATCATACATTTAAAAGTAAATAAACGCCACATCGTGTTGCTACCAATACGTACACACATTATTGTATATGTAGTCCAGAAGATTATATTACAACGACCAATTAGTTTTACAGATTGTTGGTTGCGTATTACTTTTACATTAGGATTGAACATTTTTATTAACATAAAAATCACGTTTCATTTGTTTTCGGGGGCGTCAACTGCTAATGCCATTAGTCTCGTAAGTGTAGTGCATGTTTTATCTCGGGAGATGGCAATGAACTTCCAACGCTTCCCCCATATTGGCGAGATCTGGTGCTGACTTATTGTTGACTAGCGAGGCTTTCTCTAATCAGTTATCTGCCACCAACAAGACACCGCCTCCGCCGGGACAAGCTCTAAGCTCCCAACCGTTCTCCAGTCGTGTGGTAGTGTAGTGCATGTAAGTATAAGTGTAAGTGTAGGTGTGTGTGTAAAGGGTGAGGAGAGGACATGGAAGAGGAAGGAAAGATCGCGTGCGGTCCGTGGCCCGTTTGTTAGGGTACTGCTCCGGCATTCGCCTGATGTTGATCGGAAGAACCACGGAAAACTACCGATCAGAACAACCGTCCGCTAGAAGCTTCCTCCCAATAGAGGCTGAATTCAACCTATTAGTGCCGAAGATTCTGTTACCGTCAGAACTCGAACCGTAGCACTTTCCAGTCAGAGTCACTGAAATGATATCAATTGATGCCTTGAGCCACCTGAACTGGTCATGTTTCGACAATAAATTTTGTCTCCTTTAATTGAATCTGTCAAAAATTTTGATAATATGATAGTTCCATACAAATCTAAAATGTTGTGTATAAAATAAAATTCATATGATAATTAATACATCGTGAGTCAACGAGAAGAAAGTAATGCAAGTCAACATAATCCATTTCACCTCATATTTGTAAATGTTTGAAAAGTCATGAGACCATATTTACATAAATACTTGTAGAGAAGAGTAAATCGAATTACTGTTGATGCTACATTCTAATTCATGATGATTACATTCTAATTTATTTTCAAAATTAGGTATTTAAATATCATCTGGTGTAATACACAGTCGACTGTTTTCATGGAATCGATGGGTGACGCATAGAGGAAACTTTACAAAAAAGATTTACAATGACATAATGTCATTTATACAATGTCATAATATACTTCAGGCGTATCGGAAAGTGATATTCTACGTCGATTTTCAAGTCGGTTAACGCGTTTTCCCTCTCCAGTTATTTCCCCACAAGGAAGTACCGCCCAAGCTGGGACAAGCTCTAATTTCTAGACTGGTCTCCCAACATGTACAACATGTAATACATTGTATGTGTGTGTATAAATCGTGATGATGGTAAAGGAAGAGTAATTGCATGAGATCTGTGAACCCTTTGTTCTGCTACGGTATTCACTTTTTGGAGAAAGTATGCAAAATTCATCGGAGGAACTCTGCTTGAGCTGCCAAGAGCCTGCCATTGATCTGAGACGGTTCGTGGAAAGTACGAAGAGATCAAAAGGAAGACAAAAAGTGACGCTACGCCGTGACGACCAGGCATCCAGTACCCGCACAACGACCGTCATCACGAGCGACCGCCGCGAGCCGGGTAGCCAGGCGTAGCCGGGCGAACCACCATCGGCGCGTCAGCGGGGCCGGGCCGCCGGGCGGGGGCGTTGGGACTGAAGGATTATTCGACCGCAACACTCCCGCGCCACCGCTGCCGCCGCCGCCGCCGCGTTGATCCCTGTCCCGGCCTGTGTTTTAGGCATGTTTATGTTCGGTTTAATAATCGCCATACAATTCGGCGCAGTGCGGCCGCGGCCAATTGTTTTATGGAGGCGGCGAAAAATTCACGCTCGCCGGCGCGAGGAGCCGTCGCCCGCCGGGACGCGGCGGGGCGGCGCACTCGGCTGTAGCGCGCGGCGGGGGATGGCGGGTGGGCGGGCGGTAGGACCGCGATAACGGGGGCGAGCGGGACGGAAGCGGTCCCTGTGCACTGGGAGGCAGGGGGGGGGGATGAAGTGGGTGGTGGAGGGGACGGAAAGGAGAGCGTGGAGGGGGAGGGAAGAGGACTAGTTCAAACGGAATAAAGAGCGGTGTCGAGCAAGAATAGGCCGAGAGGAGGCAACTGTACGGGACAGTCGGAACGGAACGGGCGGGATGGGTCAGACTGCCGCAATGAGGGGTCATTGTCGGATGGAGATGGGCAGGGTGATGTGGTGGTGTGGCTGTGACAGAAAACACGAGGAATTGGAGGGGAAAGGAGAGGGCAGGGTAGTGTCGGAAGGGGAAGAGGGGGGGGTTGTGGCGTGGTATGGAGGAGCAGGGAGGGGCAAGGAGGAGCTTGGAGATGTATAGCACAAAGCAAACAGAATGTGACTGGGCGAAGCAGAACGAAACGCAAAGGGAATAAATTGTCGCATAGTGACAGGGCAGGGTGCTTTACGCGGGAAAGTGATAAGAAGGCGTGGTAATGAAAGGAGGAATCTGATGCAGAATGAAGAAGAGCTGAAAGTATGGGGCGGAATGAGTCGTGGCGTTTGGTGAGTTGGAGGGGATGGTAGGACAGTAGTAACAGCTCATGGGGGAGCTGGTCGGGGAAAGAGTGACGGCAGCGCTATTAGTGTCTTAGACAGGACAAGGTGATTCGGAAGGGAGAAAGGGCGGAAAGGGTGGAATGTATTTAGAATTGACGCGGGCAAGGTCTGGGCGGGCAAGGTCTGGGCGGGCAGAGTCTGGGCGGGCAGAGTCTGGGCGGGCAGAGTCTGGGCGGGCAGAGTCTGGGCGGGCAGAGTCTGGGCGGGCAGAGTCTGGGCGGGCAGAGGCTGGGCGGGCAGAGTCTGGGCGGGCAGAGCCGGGGCGGGCAGGGTCTGGGCGGGCAGAGTCTGGGCGGGCAGAGTCTGGGCGGGCAGAGTCTGGGCGGGCAGAGTCTGGGCGGGCAGAGACTGGGCGGGCAGAGTCTGGGCGGGCAGAGTCTGGGCGGGCAGAGTCTGGGCGGGCAGAGTCTGGGCGGGCAGAGTCTGGGCGGGCAGAGTCTGGGCGGGCAGAGTCTGGGCGGGCAGAGTCTGGGCGGGCAGAGTCTGGGCGGGCAGAGTCTGGGCGGCAGAGTCTGGGCGGGCAGAGTCTGGGCAGGGCAGAGTCTGGGCGGGCAGAGTCTGGGCGGGCAGAGTCTGGGCGGGCAGAGTCTGGGCGGGCAGAGTCTGGGCGGGCAGGTCGGGCGGGAGCTGGCGGGCAGGGGGGGGGAGGGAGTGGGGACCAGGACGTGACCTGGCGTTGTGGGGGGGGCGGGGCTGCGCAATGTGTGGCGGGTGGCGTGACCCCGAGCGGGGCGGAGTGCGGGCCGCTTTGTGCGCACGTCGACGCGTTCGCTGCGGGGCCGCGCGGCTGGAAGGGGCGGCGCCCGGCCCGCGCTGCACCGCAGGCGCAGCGGCAGAAAGAACCGCTGTTGATTGGCATTGCGGCGCCGCGCGGGGGGGGGGGCGGCGGCGCTGTGTGGAAACAAAGCTCCACCGGGGCAGTGGCGGAGAAAGGGAAAGCGCTGGGGGAAAGTGGACTGGCAACATGACGGTGTGAGGTGTGTGTGAGTGTGTGTGTTGGTATTTCAGATATTGCCAATTGGGAAATGGTCATATTTCTATTTTTTTATTTTAATTTTAATGAAGTAACATTGCTTCTCAAATTTTAGTTTTCTTTGTGTTGCTCAAAAGGGTTGAACGATCGGCTTACTTTTACTTTCTCGTATATGTAGTACGTATACACAAAGTAACATATATTGTATAGAAAAAGTATTGTAAAGCAGCGAAAAACAGATTCAACAGAAATACACAGTTTGTGTTCCCTAATCCCGAATTTTTTTAATGTCCGTCCGTCTGAATGTCTGTCGGTTTTTTCGTAGGTCTATCTGTTTGTCGTCCGACCGTCTGTTCTTTCGTTCGTTTGTCAGTCTTTGAACAGCACTGTCTGTGTTCGTCTCTGTGTCTGTTTCGCGTCCGTCCGTCTGTCCAATCGTCCGTTTCTCAGTCTTGGAACAACACTACCTGTATTGTTCAACAGAAACCAACTACAATCTAAACCGCTCGTAAGATATTTTCCAAAATGAGTATTTCCAGGCCGATCTGGGGCGGCTGGGCGATTTTGAAAACCATTCCCTAAAGTTTGAGAATATCTTTCATGTAGCCTCTGAGACCTCAATTTTCATTTCGTCAAAATTCACGATTTCTCAAAAATAACTCTTAAAGTTTTCTTTCGATTTCTAGCAATAATAGAGTAAAATATACCTACGAAGATTACAAAGATTTGGTTTTCACTGTTAACTCTGAATTTTTGAAAATTACGAAAGTTGGAATTTTTCCGTGTCTTTCTACATCTACCAAATTGAAGAGAAATATTTTTACTTGAAATGAAGTTTATTTTCCACAATGAATTTTTTCATTGACGTAATGCATATTGTTTGAAAATTTCGCAGTTTTTACATAAGTTTGAGTGAAATATGGGAAATTTTACAAACGATTTTTAAAAACTGGCTCCATTTTTTCTTTAAATGTTGAAATGATAATAAGTTGCGAAACGAAATAATAATAAAGCATTCCATCTTGTAATGAAAAATAATTTGAAAACTTTTCTCAGTAGTTTATGTTGTAACTAACAGCATCCAGATACGCTAAGCTATGATTGCTCCCTTGCTTTAAACATCGCACTTTAAGTTCCCGACTTTTATTTGATATTTGTTGTGTACCAGGTTGATGAGATAATGATTATTTAATTCCTTTTTGTTTATACTATTTTACCGTCAGGCTCATTTGTTTTCCCACTTTGCAATTCCAGTGACTTGTAACATAATTCTCCTATATTGTGATACTAGTTTTCCTTAGTTTTTTAATCTATGGTTTGTTGGTTACCAATGATGTATTTCAATGTCCTATGCATGATGAATGTTAGTGAGTGCATCCAAAAAAGCGTTTTCGTGTTCTATTCTTAATTATCGAGCGTTACGCTATTCACTAATCAAATCCAAAATGCAATGCAGGCGACTTCGGAAGCAACCATATATGCTGGGGGCAGAGGGTAAGATTGTAAATTTAAATCACTCAACGCTCGTGAATGTTCTCGCCTTGTCATTGTAGGGCGGGAGTCAAAGCAAGTACGACACACTTACTATTGTCATGCGGTCTAAGACCTCAAAGCTACCGAAAGGCCGAACAGAAAAACGGAACATAAGAACAACGCCGGCAACAACTACAACGGCAATAATAAAAACACCACCAAAACCGGCTGGTCCGGCTAGTCAAGTCGCTAAGCAGGACGTGCGTAAGAAAGTGCTGCTGGGTCTCGAAGCATCAGGAATTTGAATCCAATTGTGCATTGTTTGAGCGGGTGTTCGAGGGGTTTGTTCAAATGATGTAAGAACTAACAACTTTTAGATCATCGCATTCACATAGACTCTCCTCCATACATTTTCATAGTGATCTGGAAAATATTAATTCTGGGAGAGGAATTAACCTCGTGATTTAAAACACGCCTAAACAACCCCAAAACCTTGCATCACATTGAAATCAAGACGAGAACAAAATCAAAATCGACGCGTCGAAGTATCTCTCTCGATATCATTCCCAGGCACCCGCAGGCCCGGCTCGCAACCCGGCTTGCACGCCGCCCACTCCCTCTGATTTATGTGTCGCCGGCTTCTCAAAGGAAGCCGCCTGAAGGGTCGGGCGCCCCTTAGCGCCGTAAACACCGTCGCGCTTACCCTCTATTTATCGCTCGCCGCCACCGCCGCCGCCGCCGCCGCCCCCGCCCATTCGCGCGCGCAGGGGCCTCTAATATCCTGGCGAGAGGGCCGGAGGGAGGGTGGGAGGGGGAGGGTCTGGAGGAAATGCGGCGAGGGCGACGCGGGATCTGCGCTAAGGCGGCGCGAGCGCTCGCTTTCACACGGGGGGTTAAAGTGTCACCGGAATCGTTTCAACGAAAGGCCCACGTTGGCGAAAAAATTAGGCGTCGTCGTTGGGTTCCGCTGATTAAAATGTATTAAATTTAATTTTCAGTGATTCAACTAATAGCTTCTAAAATGGCTCATGGGCAGTACACTAGCTTCCGAAAGTGTGGTTCCTAGTTCGATACCCGATCAAAGCAAAGAAAGCTTCTAAAATGGCTCATGAGCAGTACACTAGCTTCCGAAAGTGTGGTTCCTAGTTCGATATCCGATTGAAGCAAAAATAGAGTTCTAGCTTTCTTTTCAAATCATCTCAGTATTTGTAGGTGTGAGACGAAGAGAAGTTCAGGTGGGTGGAGGTAGCTAGTTGCGTCGAAGGAAATGTGTCATGTTCGCCCCATATCTCTCACTTGTCTCTTAAACGTGGGAATTACAATATGCCCAGGCAGAGGGGACACTGTTAGCTAGCCGGCAAAATCGGACAATCGCCCCAAACTGCGAAATACATACATACAGTTCAATTAATAAGGAAATATATGTAGTACGTATAAGGAGCAGAACTGAAGAGGTCAGGAAAAAATAATAACTCACATTTTATTCGTTCAAAAACTACATTTTTGAATTGGCCTCGAAAACAGATCTTATCAACCAAAGGGTATAGAAACATATTTGTAGAACTACAGAAAGACGCTTATGAGCTTCTATATAAAGCTGCTTAACTGTTTAAACAAACTGTGAAATATCATGATTTACACATACTTTGTTATTCCTTTGGCTTTCAGAAATTACGTAAATGTGAATTGCCAATAAGTGGACATTGTGCCAACTGTGTAATCCAAACCTCATGTCATACGATAAATAATATCAAATATTTACACAGCCCCTAGTAAAAGTGATACTTCCGGGGCATGGAAAGCATGTTAAAAGTTCATTTTTTTATGATTAGCGCTTAAAGTTAGACGACAGTGAAGTGTTCAGATAGATCTGTGAATGCAGTAAAGAAAATGAAATACTTCCTTGTGACCGCATCATCTACTACTGACCTTAATTAAGAGATTTGTATACTCGAATAAAAATAAAATTAAAGTTAGTAAGGCTGACTAGCAAAAGTGCATGACACTCGTAAAAGTGATTTTATTTTGCTCGTAAAATTGTGACACTGCATAACAGGTCTCGTGTTGCAACCTTTCCTATTCGCAAAATACAGTCACTTTTACCACTCCTTTCATAAATAACTATTCTCTATTCTTTTCCTTTCACATGCATTTATTTGTATCCTTACGAGACATGTACTGTACTTTCTGTTGGAGTTTTACTGTATACTGTTGTAGTTTCAGTCTTACGCAATTAGCAGCGTGCGCTCACAAAGGTCTAATAAATAATATGATCGCTCGTGAGCTGAAGAACAGAAATCATTCTTTCAACCAAAGATTTTGTTGTAAATTAAATCTTCATTCATTTTGATTTTCATACTTTTTATGGTAAACCTTCTAAAACTAACTATTGAAAACAAAAGTTAAAATTAATTTTCTAATTTTATTTTAAACACTTTTAACAACAATGTGAGCAGCTGTGTTACTTGCGCGAACATCCTGTTGAGAAACAGTCATCTGAAAGCCATTAGCAGGGTAATCGCTTATCGCGAAGTTCAAAAGATGAAATAGGAAATGCCATTTGGAAGTAGGAAGTGTTGGGAAAATCCCGAGAGAAGCAATGTAAACAGAAATTACTCCTCGACTTGCTTGAAATATAATCCATTCTTTGGATTAGAGTTCTTAGAGATCGATTCATTGATTCTTACGTTAGTAAAATGTGCTAGTATTGGTGTAAAGCGTAAAATATGCAGTAGCTTTGGTGGAGGAAATTTAACGAAGAAACTTTTTGTTTCTTCAAAATTGTTTTCCCAACTCTTTCCGTGATAAAATTGTAGATATCTCGCCTTTATGTCATTCATTACATTTTATACAGAACCCAAATTGCCCAATTTTAATTGAAAACAATAAACTGATGTATTAAAAATAAATATTTAGTTTTAATATTTTGAACATAAGCGCTGTGTTTAAATTCAAAATATTTTTCCAAAAGCAATAAAGGATTCAATTATAGGTTCTTTCCTTTCAAAAATGTTCTAAACGATAGATATTTGCTGATACTGTTGACTGCGAGTATACTAATATATTCACTTCTGAACTTCCTTACGTACATTAATGTTAATAATGTACGTCATCATATCGTTTCTATCAAACACTTTTTATTAATTAATGAATATATTGTATATTAATATATAACATATTTTGGAACAGTAGATGTAATAAAAACCAGCGTTTCGTTTAATTTTATACACTCTTCTAAATTCGAGTACTTTGAGGCTTGGGGCGGGCGTGGGTGGGTGTGAGGCGGGGCAGAGCGACGGAGACCGAGCGCGAGGGGGTGAGGGTGGGCGGGGCGAGGCCGGGGGCGTCGAGGCGACGGAGGCGTTGCGCCGGAAATCGATGGCCGAGGTTTCCTAGGGAACGAGAGACACTAAATCCCGCCCCGCCCCCGCCGCGCCCCTTTGAGAGCGAGCGCCGCGTTAGCCTCCGCTCATGCGCCGCCGGTGAGCCTCCTCGCAGCCCCTCCCCCTGCGACGCTCGCGTTACTGTTTGTTCGTAATCGTCTCCTACATTATTTTAGTAGTATACATACCTTTTGGCGGCTCTCACACGTGTCCAAATCTTTACAACTGAGGCCTCTAAAAAAGAGAGTTTCACGTAGACGTGACGAAATGCACTTTGACTTTAAAATATGAAGGATTTGTTGAAAACATGCAGCTAAGTTTTCATGTCAAATGCACCCCGCAACACTTCGTAGGGAGTTTTAATTTTTTTTCGTTAAATAACTTCTAAATTAAGCATTCTAGGGCCTTAAAACTATTTTTAAAAAATAAAATAAAGAAACGTTTCTGGTACCATATTCTACAGGATGAGATCATCTTGAATATTCTATTACATTTTTGTTGGTTCGACGATCCTTGATTCTACTCCACCTGTTCAGAGCCTGTAGAATCTGCAACTGTATGTGAAATTTAACTCATTACTTGATATTCTGCGGGACTGAATTACACGGGTGTAACTCTCTGCTCGGAAATAACGTTAAATACGAATAGTTTGAATTGAAAAGGGTGTATTGTATTGCCATCAATGATAAGGAGACATACAGAACAACTGACGGAGGATAAGAGAATGTTAAAGAAAACAATATATTTCAGGGTTAATATGGAAATGGAAAAATAGGAAAGAAGATGGGGTTTAACATGCGATTTTCTTGCTCGCATACTGGTTACGAATTATAGAGAAAGTATTGTAAGGGTGAGGGAATAACGGCGATTATTATACAGGAAAACTCGTTCTGAGGGGTTCTGATGGAGTAAAAATAAATTATCTTGTTCCAATATGTAATGAATTACTTCCTGTAACACGTTGTGTAGTCAGAATACACGTGTTGTGGGTTCTTTATACCGACAAATTCATTTAATGCAGAACGTTTGTCCGTCTGTCTGTCAGTTCATCTGTCTTTGCACCATGCTACTAGCTAAACTGTCAGTAGGAGTTAAACCAAAAGTGATATTCCTCTACTGATCTGATTGATTTCGCGACCCGTGAATTTGAAACGGATATTTTGATTTTTGCGAATACATGAAGCTCCCACAACACTTTCAAAATTTTCTCAAAAATTGTTCCAATGGTTTTTTGCATTTTCGCCCTCGGATATAGCTAAAGACGCGCGAGAAAATACGCCAGTTTGCATTTTCTGAACTCTATGAACTTCCGAAAATTGTAACAGTTCAAAATTGTGTTGTACATATTATAAGATAATATATTCCTATATATTAAGAGCACATTCCCTGTAATGGTCGCCGTTACTCAGGTTATTTCTATGTTCAAACAATGGCGTATTTATTTTAAAATTAAAACAATTAGTTTGAACTAGTGGCCTGCAGGGTTGCTGGCAAATGTATGGAAAATGGAGGAGACCTAGAGCTGAAAAAAAGACTTCCTCTTCGCATGAGGTCAGTTGTATCATACGTAGTGATGCATTGAGCATGTGCACTGAATAATGAACATAAAAGGAACGTCAGGTGTGAGATATTACGGTATAACATAATAAAATACTCGTATTTGCCGTAAAAAACGCAGCTATTTTTTCTTTTTTTCTTTTTTTGCTCGTCATCCTCTGGGTGTAGAAAAACCATTATTACTTCCTGAAAAGAGTCTGCATCGTCCACTAATTTATGTATATATTTAAAATTTAAAAATTAGGTGACCAATGTTTTGAATTTCTTATATATATATATATATATATATATATATATATATATATATATATATATAAAGTCCAATTTGATTACCTTGCAATTAATCTCAAATGATATCTAAATAAATTGTTTTAACGTAATATAATCATTCAGTACTAATTTGCATCATATTTTATTTCTTTGACTATGAAGTTCACAATGAAACTTACCTTTAAAAATTAATTTTCCATATTTAAGAGAGACTTATTATCATCCCGTTAATGCCATTGACGATCAAGCTCTTAAGAGATACTACATGGTGTAGTCGTGCAGAAAAGGTGAAATTATTGATATTTATATAGATTTAGAAATATGTTAAAGTTGAATTTGCGCTCTGTAGAAACATTGTGAAATTGCGCATTTTAAATGATAAACACTTCTAATTATGAAGTGAACGAAGGAAACAGTCGCTTGACAGCGGAGCTAAACGGAGATTTGAGACACCTCGTGAAATAGTACATTTTTTTAGATGTAAAAGCAAAAGAGAATGTAGGACTTATTTTACATGTATTGTTGTCGCTAGAATGCAACGAATACAAAGATTGCATGCAGTTTTTCACCTCTGATAAATATACTCGTAGTGCATATTGAAAGGAGCGAAAAGCAAAAGACATATTCTATACATACGTTTTATTATTTTTCTCTTTTTACTAGCCTCTTGTGGACCTGAAATTTTTACTGTGCTACTTTTACTTGTCTTCCAGATTTTTTTTAATGTGTCAGATTTATAATTATTTTCGTAATAACATCGAGGTTAATGTTGGGCAGCGCTGAGAATGTGTTACTAGTATTTCTCTCGAGAGAAACGAAACAAAATAAAACATATAGTGCAATTTACCGACTGGGAAAATACTGGGGGGGAGTAAAAACAGTTCATCGACCTTATTCTCTATTCGTGAAGGTCAAATTAAATGTTTTGAATGTTGGTAAAGAAACGTTTGGCTCTCTCGGAGTCATTTTCAATTAAGGAACTTCTGAAATGCGAATACCCATGCCAACTACCTTTCATTTAAAGTACAAATCACGAAATTTGGTTGAAAAAAAGCTCAAATTACTTTCTAAACGAAAACCTTAGTGTTTTGAATACACAGATTACAACACCAGAAGTACGCGAGTTTCAAGAATTACTGTGACGAATGACATGAATTTGAATTGTTCCACAAAGTCAAAATAATTTGAGAGGAAACCCAAAAGCCTTGGAATACTCCATAGAGTGACTTTTTAATAAATTATTAAAAATCGAGAGTTTAATATTTTAACATAAATTAGAATCATATCGTTGATCTTATTTGATGTTTAGTCATTAAACATGCTTAATGATATCTTCTTCTTCACTATTCAGGGATTAGGCTTCTAATTATATCTGCGAAGAAAGTAGAGAATGGTGGATTCGTATGCTTTCGCAGCCGGAGTCATTGGATTCTTGGCTGTCCGAGATGAGCCGTGTCTCAGTCGATTGAGAAGACGTTTCGGCCATCTGGTTGTCGCTCTGTTATGAGCTATATTGCTGCCGAGAGGCTAACGTGTCTCATTATATAGAACAGGTGCGTGAGCCAATTGGCCGCAGCGGGACCAACGGGAGGAGGGAGGATGGCCCGCGAAAACAATACGCTAAGAATACAAATAAATAGCGAAACTAAAATTCTATTTTCCATTTATACATCCGATTTAAGTGACATTTTATCGTGTGACAAACTGTTTACAATCTTCCATTGAACGTAGGGAAATCCTGGACATAAGGTACATACGGTACATACAGATACCTTTTACATCCTCAAGATATTTTTTCTTTAGCACTACCTAACGCTCAGACAGTACGAGTGAGGCCAAAATCATTCCACTCTTCCAAGAACCACTTAAATTTAAATCATTTTTTCTCTTTTCTATTGCTCTGCAGATCTTGAGAACTTGTTCCAACGACTCAAGCTCTCCTGTTTTAAAAAATCCACAGTCCTGAGAACACTTTACGCTACTCAGAATTCTGAAAAAGAATGTAATGTTGAATGGAAGACAAAGAGAAGAAAAATGAGTAATTACACTGATGTCTAAAAAATGGGTTAAGAGAGCACGGCAAAACCTGCTGGAAACGAACTCAAGAGCCTTCGACAAATTCGTTAAAATGTCTTCAGATCCATCTCCCTCGCAAGGAACACTTGTGTTTAGTCTTCTACATTTATTTCTTTGTTCCCCAAGTTTATGACTTACAACTTATTACTCTTCTTTTTCAGAGAAAGTAAAGAGCTCAGGAGGGTCCAAGTCGAAGTATTCCAACGAGGCCCGGTAAATACTCCGCAGCAAATGCCTCACATTGCTAGGTTCCTTTACGTTTCTCTCTAATTCTCTTACCTTTAATTTTCCTCACAGTGAGCTCTCCCCCAAGGCCCTCTTTCTATTTATACGCTCAGTGGAAAGCTCAGAAACTTTCGCGCCGCGACAGAGAAACCCCTATCGCCCGGCACTCGAACCAATTCACTCCTTTTCCTTTTGTTCCTTTTCCTTCCGCTAGCGCTGCCCTGCGGGGTGCTATATTTGCTTTTTCGCGGCGCGGCACGCTGCTCTGCACGAAGAGCGTGGAGGGGGAGGGGATGAGTGCGTCGGTGGCGGCGGCAGCGGCGGCGCCAGCTGCACCGCCGACAATCACGGCGATAACGGAAGGAACGGCGGTGGCGGTTACGGTGACCGAGGTGATGCAGGCGGTAACGTGTGGATGCTATGGCTGTAGGTTCACCGGGGACGATGGGGAGCAAGCGGTGTTATGAGGTTAGGAATGGCAAGAAATTGTCTACAATTTTTTTTTTTTTAGGGTCCTCTCATACGATGGGGATGTCGATGTAGCGGACAATGAATGCTGTAACAGAGGAAGATGGGAGGCAAGTGACATGAAACAGAAATACACATTTCTCACAAATAGTGTAGGTTGGAAGAGTGACAGCTACGAGGGGTAAAGAACCAGCACAGTTTCTCAAAGTAAAGAGTGGATGTTTCGAGTATTTGACTTTGCTGTGCCACAGGGGCGTTTATTAAGTACATACATTTATTTTCCCTGATGTGACAGTCAACTTAGCACACTTTATCTTGCATCTTGCTCCTTACACTTACAACCCTCACCTTCAGCTGAGAACGAGTTGATGAATACTGCAACGAAACTTTGAAGTTAAATCCAATTTCTTTCTCCGAAGCACTTGACATTTATATCTTCATTCCTGATACAATAATGATGAAGTTCAAAACTATTTATAGAAATAGATTTATAAACGATCAGAAAAGTCAATAATATTTTTTCTGCAAATGGTTGCAAACAGCCAATCGGGATGTGGCACAAAAGGAAAAATAGTGAGTTAGACTGTTCAGCGTTATCAGGCTAATATCACCCGTGTTTGCAACAGCGAAGCGTCGAAAAAGCCATTGGGCTGAAGGCAAGGTTTTGGGCAGAGGCGTTTGGGGGGGGGGGGCTACGGAGACATTGGGGGTGGGGCGGGGGCGGAAGCTGTGCGCGGGAGGCGTGTCCTGTCGGCAGCTAATCACTCGGAAGCGCTTACGCGGGCACTCGGTGAGGGGGGGGTGGGGCGGAACGGGGCGGGGCAGGTCGGGACAAGGCGGGGCGGGGTGGGTCAGAGGCATTGCGGGGCAGGGGGCGGGGCTGGCGTCCCGGAGGTCGTTGAGGGGCGATCGTCGCTCGCCTCCGGCACCAAACACTCTTCTCGTAAAGCGTGGAGCGCCCCGCCCCAGGCGGCGCCACCTTCTTCGCATCTCCTTCGCCTCCTCCTCAACCGCCCCTTTTCATCCTTCCAGGCCTTCTGAAATCGCCCACTGTCCACTCGCATGCGATGCTCTTCTCCCAAATCCCCCACTTCCCTTTACCCTGGCGTTCGCTTGCCTTTTGCTTTAACTCGCCCTATTGACTGATTCTCCATACGCTCAGCGTCTTGATACTGCCAGTTGCTGGCTTTCTCCTTGGTCTAGAGGCGTCGACTCCTCTGAACAGCGAACCTTACTTCTCTTCTTTACCCTCGGCGTTTCTGCTTCAATACTGGTGAACAAACTCCTTTCTCGTCAAGTACTTTCGTGTCCTCAACAGCCAATTGTGAAGTTTTGAATGTTTTTTCTGCCTGAATTGTATATTATGGTCCTAGTCTATATTAGGAGTATATTATATATCCTAGTAGTATATTAGGTCCTATTCGTAATCTCTTTGCCTAGTTACATTTTCTAGCATTGTTTAGTTAATTTTTTTGCTCATATATTTTAGTAATCCTTTCTTCATTCATCCTTTATTTGTATTTACTAGTTTCTGACATTTTGGCTGTCTTATCGTTTTTCGCTTCTGTACCTTCTTTTTATTTTTCTTAATTTTTTTGTTACGTTGTAACGCAATGAAGCTAATTACTTTTTCTTGATGTTATAATGCATATATTATTATTATTATTATTATTATTATTATTATTACTGTTATTATTATTTCAGTTTATTATCACTAGCACTATTTCTATTTAATAATATTTGAGCCATGTTTCCTTTCATTTCATATTTTATTCTCTTCTTTTTTTTGCATTTTCATTCCCACTTATTGTTGGCCCCGTTATTTGTTGCTAGTGACTCTTGAGTCCGTGTTTCGTTGTAGGCAACAAAACAAGGACTCATGAGTCCCTGCCGTCAGACGACAATTCCTTTTAACCGTTGCACCATTGTGCCAGTGAATTCCATCAGCTCGAGTCCGTGCCAGCCGCTGTTCTCCGGTCCCCCACACGAGTGAGGCGGGCGCGGCGGGCCGCCCAGGGCCCCTCGCAGGCGCGAGTTTTTGAGCGTCGTTAATGTTTGCTTCGTTAGCTGGGCGCCGCGCGTCGCCCGTCGGGAGAGGCGGTAATTTCCTGCGCGGCCCCGCGAGATCCAGCCCCCGGCCTCTGCGGCGGCGCCGGGGGGGGGCGTGGGCGGGGCAGCGCCGACGCGCCGCCGGCGGGAGAACGGAAGGGAGGCGACTGAGGGCGTGCGCGCAAGGGCCAAGGTGGCGGTGGCCACCTCAACATTTTGTGGTTCATATCTAACGCCCAACTTCATAAAGAACTGAATATATCACCGATCATCAAACATATTGCCCATCTTTCCAATAATTTTGATCCCAACCTAAATACAATTAACCGAGCCGTCCACTACAACCTGGCCACTATAATTGACTTCTCTACTAGAATTAAGAATAGATTTCCTTCCGAAGCGTTCTTGAACATTTTCTCTACTAATTGTCCATAGTAGTTACTACTATGTCTCTACTAATTGTAGTTTCCTACATCTGTAGTAAGGTAGTTTAGTTTTAAGTTTTTAGTGTTAAGTTTAGTATAAGTTACAATGTAAGCCAGCAAATGCACATGAGATAGTAATTTAGTACTGATCTGTGTAATTTCCAATCACTCAATAAATAAATTATATATAAAAAAAACCTCAACATTTTGAAAATTAGTCGTCTGTAAGGAAACTTTATATTTCCGAATTATGTCCTGATTTACTTACTTTTTACCTTTACTGGTTTTAAACAAATATTTGCGAAATTTTTTTAACATTTTTAGAAGGGGCTCTCCGAGTGGTAAACCGTTCAATATAAAATCAATTGTAGATGTTAATTTGTAACATTAAAATTATAAAATAATTCTTCTTGTAGAATATTTAATTTTATTATTTTTGAGTATCCGGGTGCGTCCACTGTTGTGGTCTTTAGTTCCGTAAGTGTTGTGCATGTTTTATCACGTGATGTGGTGGTGTTTTTCCCCGCTGAGTGGTGAAATCCAACGCCTATCATCATGTCAGCTTGACTGGATATCCTCATCCTGATGTCTCCCTACCGCGGGGCACCATCCCAGCCGAGACATGCTCAAAGCTTCCCCTGGTAGTGTACTACATGTAAGTGTACGGTTGTGTAAGTGGTAAGGATAGGACAAGAGGACGAAAGAAATATCGCGCGCGATCCATGGCCTGTTTGTTACGGTACAGCTCCGGCATTCCATTCGCCTTGTATTGATCGGAGATACTACGGAGATCTACCTTCTTAGAGGAACCTACCGCTAGAATTATCCTCCTGTCAGTAGCTGAATTCGACCTGGCTATGAAGCCAGATTCGGAAATCCGACCACTGTCGGTATTAAAAGCCAAGGATATCCTCGTCAGAGGCACTGCAGTGGTATCGATTGATTGCCTGAGCCTCTTCAGCCACTGAATGTTTTATTGATTCACTAATAACATGTCATATATGAATATAAACTTTTGTAGGAAAAGGGGAACCCAAACACTGTAGGTGCACCCTCCTCTTGTGGGCTGCGCACTCCTATTGAGACGTCCTAAGACATAGACTAAATGAAAACGAAAATGGGATTACGAGCCGGATGGTTGTTAAATTTGGAAACGGTGAACAGACAACGTAGAAAAGGATGTAATGAACATGTAGCCAGTCAGCCAGAAGTTACAGCGCGATGGTGGGCAAGGTGCTGAGTTTTTGGGGGCGGTGGAAAGGCACATCTACAAAAAGCAGGATGCACGCGACGAACTTTGGGAAGGGCGCAAAGTTCCACGAAGGCACAAGGGGGACGAGTTAAAGTGGGTGGGGCAGTATTGACACGGCAGCTGACGAGAGAAGAAAAAAGTGGGTAAATGAGATAAATACATTGGCTAAATGGAAGTGAAAGTGGAATTAGGAGCCGGTTGTGGGCAGTGAAGAGGAGAGAACCTATAGTTGTTGAAGATGGAAACGAAGTACAGGCAACCTAGATAGGAAGTGAGAATAAAGATGTAGCCTGATAGGCGGAGTTGACAGTGCGGAACAAGAGTGAAGGAATTTATGAAGAGAGGCTGGAGAAAAAAAGGAGTATCTATAAGTATATAAACAGGGAGGAGTAGTGAAACGGTAGTTGTTGAAAACGAAGATGATGATGAAGTTGTGGTGGACATGTCAATGGAGCTATTGCCTCTCGAACGTCCTTTGGAAAGGATCGAGTGACGTAACGGAGACACGACGATTGGTTGTAGTGGTCAGAGAGCCTTGGCGTGATGGCTAAACAGGAATGAAAGGGCTGAGGAGAAACACAGACTGGACAAAAATGAAAGTGATACGAGAGGGCCGCTTTATCAGGGAGGAGAATCAACCGGTTACTGATTGGAAACGGAGAGAAAATGTCATATGTGCTGGTAGCGGTGAGAACCCAACACAACCAGGAAACGCATTTCGGTGACTGACGAGCTTGGGATATTTACTATGGAGATATATGTCGAGACATTGGGATGGCTTACCGAGAGGAAATAGGCAAAGAGATAGCGATGGTAGAGATAGAGATGGTTAGGCTGGAAATATCGATGGTGATGACAGGAGAGAGGATTTGATGTAGCAGCACAAGCAATGCGGAAAGGCAGTGGTAGAAGCTAACAAAGAAGTAAAGTGCTTTTAGCTCCAAAGAAAGAGAGAAGAGGTGATTGTAGGGTCGATATCCTCCTTCTTTGGATTGTGATGAAACAATCGTCATACGTTATATTTGTAAAAGTATAAAAATATTTTTCGAAAGTAACACATCCGCATGACAAATTGCTTTAAAATGTAGTACTCGTGGTGGTCTGGCTACTGTATGTTACCTTGCGAATGTATCCTTGGTCAAGCGAAGTCTCACGACGGGTGACAATGTTCTTCGTTGTGTGAGGTAGGAGGCGGGAACGTGTGTGGAGGTGAGTAGTGAGCGCTGAGAAACGGATTTATGACGAATTGATTGATTTTTTTTTCGTGTTTCCAGGCGCGTCATCTGCTTTGGTCATTAGTCCCGTTAGTGTAGTGCATGTTTTTCTCTGGAGATGGCGGTTATCTTCCCCCGCTGGATGGTGAGATCCGGCGCCGACCTACCGTCGGCTAGTGGGGTTTACCCCTAACCAGGACTCTCCCACCAGCGGGGCACCGCCCCAGCCGGGACAAGCTCTAAGCTCCCGACCGGTCTCCCGGAATATGTGGTAGTGTAGTGCGTGTTAGTGGAAGTGTGCTTCCACTAACTAATTTCGACCTAGCTGAAAAGCTAGTGTCGAAAATCCTGCCGCCGTCAGGACTCGAGCCTAGGACCTCCCGGTTAGAGGCGATTTATGACGGAAACGGAAGGGACTTTGTATTTTCGGCGTACTTTGTACTCCTAGGCAGGGAAGCGTAACAAATTTGAATCCCAGGCGTAAAAAAATTGAAATGAGGGGAAGCAAGGGTAGGCACGTTTGCGCGTTGCAATGTGTCGATAGAAATACGTTGCTGATTATTATCAAACCTTCCTACCAACTAAAAGATAGAAAGATTGATTGGTTCATTATTTCCAGGCACGTCAACTGCTGTGATCCATAGTCCAGTTACTGAAGTTAATTTAGTTTAAAAATGATTCTAAATGGAAAGTTCTGAATTGGAAAATATATTGTAAACATGGCTATCAATGAAACTAATTTTATCCAAAATTATAATTGTTTTGTTAAAAGTCTGTTCATAGTGCATTGCTGATGTATAAAAAAATTGTATTTTGTGTTCTCTTTCAAAATTTCGGTGATATATATTATAATACCATACGATGCGTGATGATATACGCTTCGCATATTTATATTTTTCCTTCTCTAAATAAATAAAGTCATATTGTTTCCAAACACGGCGACTATTTTTAAATAAACAGTTTTGTGAGCGAAGTCCATTGTCAGTATTCCGCAGAGTGCAAGGAATTGTTGAAAGGGGAGTGATCGGCAACACCCGACGGAAACAGTAGAAATCTGATGAATGTATTAAATAAATAAATTGAAGCAATTCAAAGCGTTTGCATTTTGGGAAATTCATGTACCATCCCACAAACCTCCAAACCATCGAAAAGTGTGATTTCTTTCTAATTCTATTACATCCGTTACAACATTGCAAGCCTTTTTGGTATCGAACGTGAAGTAGTTCTCCGTGAAATTTGTTGGCAACGCGTCAAGTCAAAGTAAAAGATTTCCTCTATTTGACACACATGCGCCTCCCGTACGGGACGTGATTCTTAGAACCCTCGCATAAATTTCTCTGGTAGCGAACTTTGCCCTCTTCAGTTTTCCTTTGTCACATAGCTGCTAGAGTAGTAGGCTGCTAGCCGACCCGGCGTAGGAAGCTGATGTTTACGTAAAGAGGTGTGTGTGTGTGTGTGTGTGTGTGTGTGTGTGTGTGTAAACATACGCACAAGGAAGTTAGTGGGGGGAAATAATAGCAGAGGAACAACCACCACAATATTGTTTCTGTGCAATTAATAATATACCCAAGTTGAGAATTTTGGCATTTTGGGGAAAAACATGACCATGGCGACGCTGGGTAGTAAAAAAGAAAATTAAATCATTAAATAATTATGGATTGTATGTATATTTAATAATTAATAACTCTCCTGAGTCTATAAATGTTTGTACTTGGATTGTATGAGTTGGGCTAGTACTATTAATATGTACCATAAACAGTTCTAAATTTTGAACTCTGCCTATTTAGTAACGAAGTCGGGAAATAAGATATAGAAAATCAAAATTAAATAATACAATTTGTATCTATTTATACGTATGTTAGGGATACTAAATGATATACTAATTCTCACTTTTTTCCTTCTGGTACAAAACGTATCCCAAAAATGCACTTTTAAATGTTGATTTACAACTACAAAATGATAGAATTATATTTTCAACCAATTCCATCTGTCTACTGTTTGCGCAAACGTTTCCTTAGTGTTGGAAGTTTATTCATAAAGTTAAAACTGAACCAACATTCTTGTTCATTCAGTTTGAAAGATGCTTCCTTCTATTGTGAGGCATCACAGGAGTTTTCTACTGAACACCTAATATTTATTTTCTTAAAGTTCCAGCAAAATAACAAGTCATGCATATACATGCTACATCGGAACTTCAGGTATAACTGGAACTTCAATCCCCCTTGTAGCACAAGACAACTTGGAGCTCTTTTCTGCACATTCAGTACTTCGTTTAATGTTTCGAGAACAAACCAAACAAAACCAAAACATCACGACCATCCAACTGACGTCAATTCAGACAGCAAAAAACATGCAAGTAAATTAAACTTCATTTTACTTAGGTATCACTGGTGAAATATACTCTTTTCTTCTTACCCAGTTTTTGACTTGAAATTTCGAAAAAGTTAAACGAATTCAGTCAAAACCAATCCATGGTAATTTGAAGAGATAGTTTCAAATCCAACAATCTTCAGATTTAATCTCGCGATTTTTCGAAACTTGCAAACGTTCAAAATTTTTTCGGAGTATTCTATAAGCTATAATATTAAAGTAGAGATATTTCCCTTAAAGAAATCTCTTTCTTAATGTTAGATTTTGATGTGCAATTTTTTTAAAATTTGAGTACTTTGCCCGTAATTTTGCATGAAAATACAGGCGTTGTGTTTAGCACCGCTGTTTTTTTCCTTCAATCCCCCCCCCCCCACACACACACACACACACACAGACCCTGTACCCCTGAGGAGGTGGAAATTTATTTTCGTTTTTTTACATTATCCTGCAGACTTACGGCTTAAGCAGCTAACACGGAAGGGGGGTTTTTCGTTATAACTAGCTAAATTCAACATAAATTTAGCTTACGTTTAATTTATCAGTTATTGTGTAGTTCTTTGGCATACCTTACTTGAACTTTTTTTCATAATGCTAAATAAAGTTATTTGCTTCTTTCTTGTTATTTTTGTCATTCACGCATCGTTGATATTTATTTCATTACATACCTTACAATTCATTCATCCCAGTTCACCGAGTTCACGGCTTAAGCAACTAACAGGGGGTCTTTTCGTTACAACTAGCTAAATTCAACATAAATTTAGCTTACGTTTAAATTATCAGTTATTGTGTAGTTCTTTGGCATACCTTACTTGAACTTTCTTTAATAATGCTAAATAATGTTATTTGCTTCTTTCTTGTTATTTTTGTCATTCACGCATGGTTGATATTTATTTCATTACATACCTTACAATTCATTCATCCCAGTTCACCGAGTTCTTCCTCCGCGAGGGTTTCTCGTCGGGGTGCCGGCGCTGGAGTGCGCGGGGCGGGCCGGTCCACCTGCTGCGCGTTGCGGCTCTCTCTCGCCGCCTCCTTTGCTCTTCAAAGGAGCTGGCCGGCAGCTGAGAGGCGGACCCGCCCCGCGCAACCCCGCCTCGCCAAGATGGCTAGCGCATTTAATTCAGTCTTCTCTGGCCGCGCACCGCCGCGCCGCCCTTCGGTTTTCCTTTTTGCCCAGGCCCTGCACCTCCGGTTCGTCTATTTTTCTTTCCGAAATTAACCCCGAGCGCGGGCGACGTTTCGCTTTTAATCAAGCACGGCGGTAGCAGCGCGTTTTTTTTTTTAAATTTGTTTTTCGTTCTTTTTTTCGTTTTATTTTTCTGTTTGCAGCTATCGGCGCGGCTCGTGCGCTCCAGACGGCCGAAACTCCAGTAATATGATCACATGCGCTCGCACGTGAGAGAGACTTCGATCGGCTGGCGAGCGATGCGGCAAGGGGATGTATATTTACCTGTCGCGAGTGAAATATCTGACCGCGGGAGTTCTTTGACGCATGCGATGCGTTTGACTCGGCAGACCGAGCGTGTCAGAAGTTGAAGTTTGTCATTTGTATGTAATACATTGCATGTGATATTTATTTTGAGGTTCGGAGTACGCAGCGAAATGAAATTTTGTGTCGTAATAATATGAAACTATTGTATAGGTATTGTAGTTATCGATGTTGAGTATCGTATTGAGTGAAACGTGGCGTTATCGGTACAAAACATAATTGAAATTCTGGTATGAATTGTTATAGATACTCGAGAAAAACAGTGCAATCATTCATATAATTTAGAGAAGTGTTGCAATTCAAAGTACTTTATTTGACTTATTCATAATAATTATGAATTCATTCATAATTAATTATTATCTTATTCATAAAATTATTCATTATAATTTGGCTTGACGCCGACATTAAATTGTTTTAAAAAACAATAATACAATACGTGAGGATTCTAAATAATATAAAGTTCTAGTTACAATTTATCGAAAATCAATGATATAAAGGAAAGACCCAAGGAAATCAAAAGCAATACAATGTGTTAGGAGTAGTTATCTTGGCGAGTTTTTAAAGTCAGTTGTTTTTATATTATTATTCCGTATTTTTCACTCTTTTCACTCTGTGCAGAAACATTCCCCTGACCATTGTAGGTCTAGGCTCGGTCGATCTCACAGAGACAAGACACAAACGAATGTTACCCTCTAGACATTTCAGTCAATTGTTTCCCAATCAGTAGTACATTCCAGGAATTCTCTTACTGTTCTGCAGCTGTCCAGTATTACTGCTTTCTGCATTTGCTCTATGCATGAAAATGGTAATTCCAACACTTGAATTGCATGCACTGTGTGTTTTGGGATTAATCCTGTGGTGGCCATGATTATCAGTTGTATGTCAATATTCTGAAGTCTCCAAATTACTATTACTATTACTATTACTATTACTATTATTATTATTATTATTATTATTATTATTATTATTATTATTATTATTATTATTTCTGGGAATCGACCATCATTAAAACACGTGATACGTGCATCCCACCGGAGCTCAGACTTGAATATCGGGGTAGGTGCATGTAATTTTCTTTTGGGGGATTCTGCAATTTAATGCAGATTCCATTTTTACACCCAAGGGTTCTTAGTCCTGAGAGATGGGGTGAAGTTATGACGATGTTTAATGATGAAATATACACACACAAACATACAGAGGCATACACAACACAACCATACCCGAGGCGGGTCTCGAACTCACGATACTCTGGCCAGGGACCGCTACCAGTCCTATGGCGTCATCATCATAATTATTATTATTATTATTATTATTATTATTATTTTACATTGTTTTTCTCGGTATTCACTGAATTTTTATTTGACTTTTTGTCGGTTTAAAAACCAAGACACAGGTCAATTCATTTTTCCTCGCAATTTAGGAATTTTCGAACAATCCTGCATGTGTTTAAGATGATCGATTTTTGCATAATTTTATAGGTATATTTTGGTATTTGAATAAGTTCCAGATTTTTATGGATGTTATTTGGTATAACTCCTGTGCACGAAATGACCAGAGGAACAATATGAACTTTTTGGAGATGCCATAGTGCCTTGACTTCAGTTGCTAGTTCTGTATACTTTGTTATTTTTTCTGCATGTGCTGTTTGAAGATTAGCTGTTTGTGGAACCGTTATGTCAATCAGGAAGCCAATCTTTTTGCCGTTTGTCTACAAAAGTTATGTCTTGTCTGTTATGGTGAATAGTTTTATCTGTAATAACTTCTCTGTCATAGTACAGCTTAAAGTTTTAATTTTCAAGTACAGTATCGGGAACATATTTGTAATATGGGCAGGTCATTTCTTGTAGGTTGGATTTCGCTGCCAGTTTCTGGTGAATAATATTTGTAACTTGATTGTGCCTATAGGTGTAATCTGTATGGGCCATTGATTGGCATCCATGTGATGTCCTGTATGTTCTCAACTGTTGTATAGCATTTTCTATATTTGTCATCTATTGTTTGTTTGAGAATATGCTTCCTGTAACTTTTAGTGTTGATCACTTGATCATGTATGGCGACAATGAACCCTTCTGTTTCGCCAAACAGATTACCGTATTTTAGCCAAGTGTTTGAGGCTTTTGAGTCTTATTATTATTATTATTATTATTATTATTATTATTATTATTATTATTATTATTTTCAGGTTTGACATCATCTGATGTATTGAATTTCGCATGTCCTTCATTGCCGTTCTTGTGAACAAATGTTTCTCGTGACCGACAGCAAGATGGTTTGTTAAAAATGTATAATAATGCAAACAGCTAACAAACACGCAATGTTCCTATCTTCAGTGTCACAGTGACATGTCTCATTTCATGTTAGTAGCTCGCTACATTGTGCTCCATGCAGGTGCTCATTTTATATTAATATGGCATTAATCTGAGTTTGCAATAAAATATCTTAGTTCTTGGGACGCAATAAGTCAAAACAGTTTGTTCTCATTGGTTGAAAATCAAAATTTCGTCTCGGGCTTACGTACTCCTAATAAACCTTCACCGGATCCACAAAGCGCGTTGCGGTCACAAACTGCACCGAAACAGACACAAGTGAAACCGCGGATACGGATCTGATAAACCGCAGCTTGTACTTAGAAGCCCTGATAAAATGCGCTATTTGAGCATAAATCTAGCAAATGGGTAGAACAATCGGATGATGCAAATCGCACGCACCGCGTTAATTAATCTCCGGTGCAGCACGCGCTATTAATTTTAATTTTTAGCACGAATCCTCTCCCGCGGGAAAGCCAATAATCAAAGAACCGATGTTGCAGCACGTAGTAAGCACGGAAATGGACGGTCACATTTGAAGTGATATCGCGGTCTACGGACAATCTCTGGAGGGAATCTTACGTGCTGCTGTTCACCCGTCACGGCACGCACATGCTACTCCATGGTGGAGAACTTTGATGTTCGGCATGTGATTTGTAACCTTACTCTCTCAATAACGACGCCATTAAATTAATGTTGTTTTATCTGTCGTGTAAAAGGTCGTTATTTGCGCTGGCATGTTTGGAAACCAAGAGAAGCTTGTTAGGTAAATTGGTGGAGTTAAACTATTTTTTTTAAATCGAGGCAAAAATGTTAAATTTGAAACTATCCAATTTAATAGAGATGTTTCCAGGAAATCTTATTGAATGCAATTTGTGCTCGTGATAAAGCCAACAATTAAATGAAAAATAACCTCAAAATTATTTTGTAAAGCAATCGTTTTTAGGGATTACGAGTAAAATATAGACATTATTTTGTGTTTAGTATAATTTGTGGTAATCGTGGAAAAATAAATTCTTCTATTTATTATTCCAGCCAAAATCTGTCTGTACCACTTTACACTCCTAAGAGAGATGTTCGTAGAATCATCTTTTTGTTGTCAATAACGCGTGATTATCAAAGAAACAGCACAGCTAAAGGCTCAGGGCAAACAGGCTGTTAACTCTCGCTCAAAAAGTTTAGGACAAATACAATTAGGGAAAAAGCATAAAGCGAACGTTAGTCCCTGATCAAAAGGTATGTAAACTTCAGTTGCAATGATTTGCAACATGACAATGATGTGGAACATCAACTACGAGAAATATGTGTATTGAATTACCAGTATAAGTAATGTTTTCCTGTTTGTTGTCATATATTTCAATTAGGTTTTTGGTCGAATTTATTTTCCAAGCGTAACGTATCCTAATCAATATGCCAGATCTCTCAAACTCTACAATTCTGCGCAAACCAGTACTTGTCCTCAAAGAAGAATGTTCCTAGGTACAAGAGCTCACTCGTTCATTGTATGGTAGTAAAGTAGCGTTACCAACATGATAAAGTACAATCTCCCTAGGTGTTAATTGATATCGATTTGTACTTTCATTTACCCACCCTTGCGTTTTTAGTGAAATGAACATTCAATTGCGCCAGATATCTCTAAAAGCAGATGGAGATTTGAAAATCCACTAAAAATCAATTGGGGTTAATCGAGCTTCGACGTTGGTGCGCGAGCTCCAATGATTATGGGTGAATAAATCCGCAAAACGGTAGGGGTTGTTTCTCTACGGATCCATGCACTCATTCTCTCCTGTGCCTGGCACCCCAATCTGTGCCGCATTGCTGGCAGCAGTTACGTCCGTAATTAAGGGATTTTCATCCTCTTTAAATCGTTGTTCCTTTTTTTGTAGAGCACTATGTGGACCAAAAAATGTCTCCCAGTTATTTCTGTCAAGATTGTGTTCCAACGTTTGGGCTAACCTAGTAAATTGTGAACTTGCCCTCGCGTAAATTGGCATGTTTACACTGTGTTGTTTGGTATTTTATTTTACATTCGTGATTTTTCCCCTAATTGGAAGTCATTTTATAGGATAAATTATCAATGAGTCCCCTGTTTATTGGGCGCACAGTTTTGTGAAAAAATATCAAACAATGTTTTGGGAAACAATTTCATGGAAAGTAATTACTGAAAAGTAGAATGATATTACTCATTTGTCAACTGCAGAAACTGCCACATCATTCGAGTTTCGTTTTCGAGTTTGGAATGAATTTTACTCCTCAGGGACACGTATTATGAAACTTCGACATTGTTTTACATGACATACTAATTTCTGAAATTTTTAACAATTGGTTTAATGTTTCAACTCAATAAAATAAAACTTTTGAATGCAGTTAATTAGATCATCAAAAATTACTACATTAGTCATTTCTAGTTTTTCACTGCAACTCTATTTTAATAACATTTTAATATTTACATTCTCTGTTTTGTTCCGTATACTTTTATCACCTCTTTCGAACGATCTTTATTTCCTTTTTCGTTTATAAATATACCATTACAAGACATAATTTTGAATAGGTTTGTGAAATTAAATCTATTAATTTTCACTTTAATTTTTAACTCATTAAGAAACCTGAACAATCCAACACTATCCTGTTTAAAATCAGTTATATTCTTCTATATAAAAATTCTTCTTATTAAAACAAATACAGCTCCATAGATCACAACGAATTCACGATTTCCATAGAAGCTGTATTTACAGTACCAAAACATGTTTTAATGGCATTTCTCTTCGAAACGTTGCCTGGTTCTTCACACATGATGAGCTAAGCATACCTTACAGAAAGGAAAGAATCAGCAACGTTTGCGTACCCAATACCTTTCGTTTAAATTAGATACGTCGAAGTGAGTTGAAAATTGACCCCAACGGTAACAATGTTTACAAAAACAACAACTATGTTCAAGGTTCATAAACAACGATATTAAAATTACATTACCCTCTGTTTGCCGTTTTCGAAGTTTGTGATAAGCATTTGTTAGAACATACAAATATACTGACGACAAAGACGATTAAATCGAAGGCAAAATATGGAGAAGCTTTAAATTGTCGGTCAGTTAAACGATTATTTTAAAAATTCCGTTCCATAATTGGACATAGCATAATGAGTTTTAACTGTTTCATTAATAATTCATTTTTTATCCCTGAGAAAAAATGTTTTAATATTTGTTTTAAATGAACTGATTCTTCACTTTTTAAAATGTTTTTCAATTCTACGTTACGTAATTTCAGACTAATATTTCCTTTATTATTCCAAAACAAATCACGAAATTATTTACTTTGTATCACCAGGACATAATATGCAGTAACTCCGAGCCTGATTGTGCTTACTGTGGTCGATATGATTATTGTAAAATGTGTCTGCCCTAACGTTGTAGAGAAGCGGTCAAGAGTCACCAGCGGGAGGGCAAAGTTGATGAACAGCTTGATGTGTGGTATACTCCGGTTTATTTTACGTGGCGCCTCAAGGCCACCAGCTGGACGAAGAGGAGGACATTGTCGTCTAATCGGGAACTTCGTTACGATTAGAAGTTTTGAACCGGAGCTACTGATTGGATGACAATGTGCGCTTCTCCTTCCAGCTCGTGACCTTGAGGAGCTACGTTAAATGAATCGAAGTAGAGGAGACGGTGAGCCCAGTGAAGGTTGCGCAGGGCTGGAAAGGTGGGGCTGTGGGCCGCGTCAACTGATTTGGTCATTAGTCCCGTTAGTGTAGTGCATGGTTTTTCCTCGGAAGATGGCGGTGATCTTCCCCCGCTGGATGGCGAGATCCGGCGCCGACCTACCGTTGGCTAGTGGGGTTTCCCCTTAACCAGGACTCTCCCACCAGCGGGGCACCGCCCCAGCCGGCACAAGCTCTAAGCTCCCGACCGGTCTCCCGGGATATGTGGTAGTGTAGTGCATGTTAGTGTAAGTGTGTGTAAGGGGAGAGGATATGACAAGGAATGGGAAGGACAGATCGCGCGCGGTCCGTGGCCCGTTTGATAGGGTACTGCTCCGGCATTCGCCTGGTGTTGGTCGGAGAAACCACGGAAAACAACCGAACAGAGCAGCCGGCCGCTTGAATTCTCCTCCAGACAGCGACTGAATTCGACATAGCCAAAGCTAGTGTTGAAAATCCTGCCGCCGTCAGGACTCGAACCTAGGACCTCCCGGTCAGAGGCGCTGCAGTGACATCAGTTGGTGCACTAAGCTACTACTCCCGGGGTGGGGCTGTGGCAATGGCGAGAAAGCCGCGGGCGTGGGCTGGGGGGGGGAAGGAAGAAGCAGTAGCAACACCGACGACCCGGTGGAGGGCCCATGTTGGGACGGAGAGGTGGAGGTGAAGGGTGTGAGCGGCGGAGGAGGGCGGTGAGGCGGAGGCGAGCGCGGTGGAGGCGACGCGGAGGAGCCGGTGGCTTTTTGTTGATAGATTGACTTTGTTGATTTTTTTCGTGTTTCCGGGCGCGTCAACTGCTTTGGTCATTAGTCCCGTAAGTGTAGTGCATTTTTTTCTCCGGAGATGGCGGTGATCTTCCCTCGCTGGATGGCGACATCCGGCGCCGACCTACCGTCGGCTGGCGAGGTTTCCTCCTAACCAGAACTCTCCCACCAGCGGGACACTGTCCGATCGGTTTCCCAGAATATGTGGTAGTGTAGTACGTTTTAGTGTAAGTGTATGTGTAAGGGGAGAGGATCTGACAAGGAAGAGGAAGGAAAGATCACGCGCGGTCCGTAGCCCGTTTGGTAGGGTACTGCTCCGGCTTTTGCCTGGAGAAACCACGGAGAAACCATTCGAAAACTACCGATCAGAACAGCCGGCCGCTAGAATTCTCCTCCAGACAGCGAGTGAATTCGACCTAGCTGAAAAGCTAGTGTCGAAAATCCTGCCGCCATCAAGACTCGAATCTAGGAACCCCCGGTCAGAGGCGCTGCAGTGACATCAGTTGATGCACTGAGCTACCGAGCCGGCGGCGGCGGAGAAAGTTCGGCAGGTCGGACGAGCGAGTACCCACAGTGGGGTGGGAAGTGGGAATGAGAGCAGCAAAGGGGTTTGACGGCGGGGGGGGAGTGGCGGGGTGAGAGTGGGGTAGGACGGAGGTTGGCACGCCAGCGGTGGGACGAGGAGACGAAAGCGTGGGCGGCGGAGGAGGCTATGAGGGAGACCACATCCAAATTGGGTGGAGAGGAGAGGGGTGGTGTTGGGAGGGGGAGAGGGCACGGAAGGTAGGTAGGGCGATGATGGCAAGACGAGGTGATGACATGCGGCGAAGGGGGCAGCAGGACGGACACGGAATCGGCGATGGCGAGGCGGGGAAAGTACATATGGTGGCATCGGCGGGACGGTAGGGCGGGACAGAGGAAGGCGCGGGAGCAGGGCGAGGCGGGGGCCGGTCCAGGGGGGGGGGGGGGGTTGCGTGGCGGGGACAGGGCGAATGGGCAAGACAAAGGAAATCGCGGGTGCAGGTGGGCGGCGGGGGGCGAGATGGTTGGACAGATGATGGCGCGGGTGCAGGTGCGTGGCGGGGGCAGGGCAAGAGGTCGGGACAGGCGAAGGCGCGGGTGCCGGTACGTGGCGGGGGGCGGGGCGGCCGGGATCAAGGCAGGATCAAGGGGCGGCGCCGGGCGGCGCGCGTACTTTGGCAGGCGGCCGGCGCGCGCCGTGAATCACGCCGGCGGAGCGCGCGGAGGAGCGGCCCCGCGGAGGGAGTGGGCGGAGGCGCGGCAGCCAAAGCGCGCCGCAGGTAGCGCACGCCGAGTGGAGAGGAAGGGGCGGGGAACGAAGTAAGAGAGTGAAAGGGGCGGAAGCGACCAAGAGACTCCGGAGGAGGGCGCGCCCCTCAAGACGATGGGCACAGGGAGCAATCGGAGTCCATTACTTCGAAAGAGGAGGAGAGAACACCTCGCCAGTTTAGAAAAGTCAGTGTGTTTTGCTGTACACTTTTTGCTTGTTGTTTGTATCGACCGAGAATAGTTTTATACATTTTATTTTGAAATTTTAAAATAATGAGACATTATCTTTATCATCGCATTATTAGCAAAAACTTTACCCGACTTTACATTATTATGAATTTAATTGAACACAATATATTCAGTCAAATAACGCATGTAGTTGTGTGTCAGCAACTTGAGTTTTCTTGACCGGGGATTTCGAGTCATAACAGTGCGGAGATTTTTGGCACTAGTTAAGTTGCTTGAATTGATCGTAATCGAGCACAGCTTGAATGAAAATTCTGAATATAAGCAATTCTGGTTACAGCTTCATGGGTTTCCCTGAAAAATATTTTCTCGAAGATTATTTGCAAATTATTGTTGTAGACAGCCAACAGCAGAGTGAGCAGCGGACTGCAAATAATAGCCTGGCATGGTGGGTAATAGTAATGTTCTGGAGGCTTGGGCGTGAGTAGTTGAATAACAGTTTTCTTTGTGAAACAAATATTTAATGTCCTACAAGCTCCTGTTTTGAAACAACACATCTGTTTACATATTTATTCACACAAACATACATTCTTTGAAGTATTACTGTTATATACCATTGAACCTTCTTTTTGCCTGTTGTTGGTTTGTAATGACAAACCACAAACACGTGCAGTGTAGTCAAATATATTTTGCAGTTAAAGTTGAAAATTAATATTGGCGCGCGATCAAATAATCAATATGTCGTGAACTCAGTATTATTCTCGTATCATATTCTGCAGAAATCTAATTAAGACTTTTCTGATTATTCATAGTACAAAAAGAGAAAATGAAAAATTCAAACCTAAAAGATTCGAACATATTAAGAGCAGTTTTATTACATATGTTGCCTAGTTAGTCTTGTTTGAAAATCGGCATTAAATTACACATACAGACTCTAATAATGGCCTGTGTTTTCATTTAGAACATGTTTCGCTTTTGTGAAGTCTTTCAGTACGTCGGGCTTCTATTTTTGGCACACTTAATATTTCGTTTACATTACATTGTTAATGAGTTCTCGTGTGTCACATACTTTCTTACTGATCTCCCCAAATGTAAAATGTTAATTAAAAGAAATCGTGCTATATAAAAGGATTTTCAAGTGTATTCCATTACTTTAAGGCAAGTGAAAATGAGTGAACCAAACGTTACTATAAGCATCGCTGGGGAAAATTAAGTGAATGTGTAATTCAGATCGAAAATGAGGACAAAAATTAACAAATTATACAATTCGTTCGTGTCGACCGAAAATTTATTGCAAAGAATCGAACTATAAAACGCCTAAAACACACAAAAATCAAACAGAGTGTTACTACGTATCAAGAGATATCCATTAACAAAACCAAATTATCCAAATAGAGAAGAATGTTCCTAGATAAGCATAGTTGCCATAAACTTTATGAGAATATACAATTTGGCTATGTTGTTGTTCTCACTGTCACTCGACAACAATTTTCATCGTTTACAGTACATACTGGATATCCATAATACAGCCTTCCGCTGCGTTGATGGTTTTTCTCGTTTACATTCGGCGAGCAGTGAAATATTTGACTTGCGTACGGCTATAGACAGTGCGAAAGTGAAAGGTGGGTCCGGCCTTCCTGTTTACTTCGCCGTGCCGACTCCGGTAGCTCTCATCACTAAATGCATCACATTTTGGTAGGGGTCCCTTGGTAGTGATCTGTTCTATTCAGAGTTTGCGCCTTCAAAACGTCTTACAATAATCTAAAGAGAAATCAGAAAATAACACATTAGCCCAAATCGAGAGACGATTGATCTTTAAAATGTCACAGTACAGAGAGAAAAGACGCCCTGCAGAACAAGGAATTACATCAGGACTTGGTAATAGACCGAGTAGATTCATTGATCCATTGTATTGTTTCCGAGCGCGTCAACTACTGGGGTTAGTAAGCCGTACGTGTAGTGTATGTTGTATTCCTGGAGATGGCGGTGTACCTCCCCCGGTTGATCGCGAGATCGGTATCGACCTCCACGTGTGCTTCTCCCTCCAAAGTACCTTCCCCAACGGGAAACCGCTCCGGCTGGTGCAAGCACTGACTAGTCTTCAGTCGTAAATGGTATAGGAGTGGGAGCGGAGGGGACAAGGAAGAGTAAGAAATGCGTCGTGCGTCCGTGTCACATTTATTACAGCAAACGACCGATCAGAGCAGCCGGTCACGAGAACTCCACTGGATTCCACCTGATGAAAATCCCCCACCCTGGGACTCGAACTCTAGAGAAGAGGCTGGACCAGAAGCGGGGACAGGTGCCTAGAATGCACCGACGGGCGCTGGTGTTGGGGAAGCGATCGCAGCGAATAGCTCGCAGTCGACCGGCGCATGCGACCGGCGCAGAGCACCGCCCTGTCAGGCGCCCGAGCAGACCACCGGCGCGTGCTAGGGATGCGCGGCGCACGCCGGGGAAGGAATGCGGGGCCCGCCCACGTGGCTGCGAGGAGCACAATGGGCTGGCTGCAATCTACTCGCCTTCCGCCGAGCCAGGGACATGCCCAGGTGCACGCCGAGCCCGCCCCCCTCAACTGCCCACCGCATCCAACTCAGCGCCTCTCTCCATAGCTCGTACCTGTCAGCCGTTCCTAGCCCCTGCCAGCCTCATCTCGTCACACTCTTCAATCACCACCTATCGCTGACAGCCACTCCACCACCGAACCACCACCACACCTAACAACACAATCCACCGGTAGCGGTAGCTCAGTGCATCAACTGATGTCACTGCAGCGCTTCTGACCGGGAGGTCCTAGGTTCAAGTCCTGACAGTGGCAGGATTTTCGACACTAGCTTTTCAGCTAGGTCGAATTCAGTCGCTGTCTGGAGGAGAATTCTAGCGACCGGCTGCTCTGATCCGTAGTTTTCCGTGGTTTCTCCGATCAACACCAGGCGAATGCCGGAGCAGTACCCTAAAAAACGGGCCACGGACAGTGCGCGATCTGTCCTTCCTCTTCCTTGTCCTCTCCTCTCCCTTTACACACACACTTACACTAACATTCACTACACTACTACATATTCCGGGAGACCGGTCGGGAGCTTAGATCTTGTCGCGGCTGGGGCGGTGCCCCGCTGGTGGGAGAGTCCTGGTTTGGGGGAAACCCCGCTAGCCGACGGTAGGTCGGCGCCGGATCTCGCCATGGAGTGAGGGAAGATCTCCGCCATCTCCCGAGAAAAAAACATGCACTTCACTAACGGGACTAATGACCGAAGCAGTTGACACGCCCGGAAACATGAAAAATTCAATCAATCAACAACACAATCCAGCCACTAGTTCCATTAGCATACTAGCCTCACCAACGGCTTCCTCCCTGCTACCGTCTCATTTCCCTGCCATTGCTGACTGCCTCTGCCCCTGCCACCTTTCCTCGTCTCCACCTCCCGTCGGCTCTCCTTGTTGCTGTATCCCGTCTCCAGTCTCTCACAAACGGCTTGCAACAGAGAATACCGATACTATTGTCGACGGCAACTTTTTAAAGTGATGAAAATTCGCGAACTGTAACTGATCGAAACTATTGTAGTACTTCATGCGTACTATGAAGGGACATTGCTGTTTACTGTTTGAAGTTGATGTTTGCAATCAAAATATTCCCTGCACAATGTACTATATGGAAAACGTTTTAAACAATGCCGTCTTGTCTTTAACACTACTCTTTACACTCGCGCTAATGTCGACTTTCCAAAATTACTTTATAATGTGATGATGTAGTGACCTGGCGCACTTTGGCTATTCGATTTATAAATCTTCTTTTGTGTTAACGATTTTAGAGAATTTCACATTTCACACAAACTTCATAGTAAGATTCCGAACAAGTATTTTGGAACATAAGAGAAATCCATATTGGTAATCATTTTCAAAATATTGTTTATCGTTTTGTACACATAGATAACATTTAAACTGAGAACACCATGATCTTTAGCTATCAGATTCTTCGCCTTGCACACAATCACATACATATTTTTTGTCAAGGTCGTTTTCTCTGTTTGTTCCGGCAAACGTGCTCCCATCACCTTCACCACCTGCGCCTCAACATCCTCCTCCACCTCAACATCCGCCCCCCTGAACATCTGGCTTCGCCTCAACATCTGCCTTCGCTTCAACATCTGCCTCCGCCTCTCAACATCCGTCACCAACATCTGTCATCATCCGTCTCTAATTCAACATCCGCCTTAGCCTCAACATCCGCTTCCACCTCAACATCCACCACTGCCTAAACATCCGCCTCTGTATCATCATCCGCCTCCGGCTCAACATACGCCATCAGCTGAACAATCTCCTCCGCCTCAACATCCGCCTCCGCCTCAACATCCGTCTCTTTCTCAACACCCGCCTCTGCCCAACATTCCCCATCTACGCAATCACCAATCTCCTCCGCCTCAACATTCACTTGTACCTCAACATCCGCCACCGTCTCCGCTCTCCTCGCCATTGCGACCGCGACAAACCTTCGCTTCAACCTTCGCCACCGCCACGCTCCCACGGGACCCACGGCCTCCGTTGCCTCCTTCCCCCTTCGCCGCGAGCGAGCAGGTCGCCTTCATTACCGGGAAACCGGCCTCTCCGTCAGGCGATCCGCCGCCTCGCCTCCGGCTCCGCCCCATCCCTCCCTCCCCCGCTCCCGCCGCCAACGCCACCGTAGCACAGCTCGTCTATCGGAAGATTGATCCGCCCCCGCAAGACCCTCGTGTGACACGCCCCGCCTCGCAGCCGCTCCTCGCCTCGACGCCCCCTCACCGCCGCGCCTCATCTGCATCGCCGGCGCAGACGCTCGTCTTGCGCCCCGCCCTCCTGCTGTGGCCAGGCTTAAATCACAGCTGTGCGTTTACTTTAACCCCCCTGCCATCATTGCTTCTTTGCTCCTTGTTATGTGCTCGTTTGATGCAGTATATTATGTATATTAGAAACGTTATGGCTTTTGTACTCTATCAGCTAATACAGTGAGGAAACACAGTAAGTGATTCATTGTTTGATTTCTTCGTGTTTCCGGGCGCGTCAACTGCTTCGGTCATTAGTCCCGTTAGTGAAGTGCATGTTTTTCTCGGGAGATGGCGGTGATCTTCCCCCGCTGGATGACGAGATCCGGCGCCGACCTACCGTCGGCTAGTGGGGTTTCCCCCCCCCATCCAGGACTCTACCACCAACGGGGCACCGCCCCAGTCGGGACAAGCTCTAAGCTCCCGACCGGTCTCCCGAAATATTTGGTAGTGTAGAGCATGTTAGTGTAAGTGTGTGTGTGTAAGGGAAGAGGATAGGACATGGAATAGGAAGGACAGATCGCGCGCGGTTCGTGGCCCGTTTGGTAGGGTACTGCTCCGGTATTCGCCTGGTGTTGATCGGAGAAACCACGGAAAACTACCGATCAGTAAGTGATTGAAAGTCACTAGAATGTTCCTCTCAATCAAGCATGCCAGTATCGCGGGTAAGGTAACTAGCTCTCTAGAGTTCCCGGGAAGTGCATCCAGAGCAACTTGCGTGAAATTTAAAAGTAAGAGTTCTACAAATTGCTTTCATTGGCGGGACGTGAATAGTCCATGACAGTCTTTTCAAGAATTCAGTTGAAAGTTGTTTCTTCAAATTTTGTGATATTAATTCGCATTTATTCAACTAAAACAAAGAAATGATTCATTAAAAGTAAATAATATATCACTCAGATTTCGAATTGTCGGTTGTGAGTAAAAATACAAAATAATTCCCCACGACTTACACACGTCTTTGCCAGCAACGAGGAGTGCCATTGGCTCTGAACTCTACTACACGGCGCCAGCAGTTCCGACACGAGTGTCGCTTAACGTTCAACATTATGATAAGGCATTGCACTATCATCCAGTACTTGTCGTAGCTTCACATGGCTCTGCCAAGCACATGTGATACACAGAATTGACCTTTTCACGTATGGTCGTTGTGCTTGTAACACAGCCTACCCCGCATTATCTTTTGCCTGTGCTGTTGCACACACACGTAGTTTCAGACTTTCCAAGATATAAACTGATTTAACCTAATTTCTGCCATTATTAAAAATATTACTGAGTTGCCATGACACGAAATTTGTAAACGTTCATTCTCACTACACATCGTGTTAGAGAAAAAATCTATTCCAAATTCGAAAAATGTATCTACGTTTTCGATATCAGTGACCTACAATATGGATTTTTCTGCCCCAAAATTGCCGTTTTTGCTGCATAATTACTTAACTTACTCTATACCACGTATGTAGTATGAATGAAAGTAAACATTTGATCAAATAAAATCAGTTTAAATTTGAATGATTATTATTTCTGTATCTAGGTGCAAGTAAAAGTAGAAATTTGTACATAAAAGTAATATCTTTTTGATTTTACGAATAAATAATATTATTAAATGCATATCTACAATAGAATCATAAACAGAAATATTTTGGTTACATAGTTTATCGGTTTGTTGGGCATCTCTCTCTGCCTTACAAAAAGGTACCTGTCATTAAAACGTGCTAGTTGCTAGTTCACTGTAGTACTCTCTCTAGTATTACATGAATTTTGACAGTTTTCCTTGAAGAGAGGGTACCAGTATAGAGAAAGATTGTGTACACTTGTTTTTGAAGCCTTTTATCTTGTGTTCATCTCACATCAAAACGAAGGAATTGTTTTATGTCTTCAAATCTTGGAGTGATTATAGCCACGTGAGAAAAACAACTGACATATTTTCGCATTCACAAGCCGAAAAAAATCCATAAATTTGTTCCTGGACACAGAGGAAAGAATTCATGAACTCAACTCTTAACACGCTGACTGCTGGTGACGCTTTAAAGCGTCATGTTTATACTTGCAGTGGTGCCGATGTCGCTTATAAGTTTTACGTTCGTACTGCTTCTATACTTTATTTCTCGATTGGCTCTGGTAGAGATATGCGTTCAAAAAAGCGTCATCAGAATGTCTCTTTTTTAAATTTTTGCGAAAGTGGTTTCATTGGTGAGCAATCACGTGACTGATATTTTAACGCATATTAGAATTTTACAGTCGCTGTTGTTCAATGCTGAATTTCTCAGTTGGCACCGTTGTAAAGTTGGAAGTGGAATTATGATAAGTTATTTGTTTATACTCTTGCGTTAGAGGACTTATTTTTGTGTGATAACAAAACTTGTTAATGGATATGGATATGGAGGAGAAAGATTCTGAACATGGGCCGTCCCATTTGCGCGAAAGAAGATGTAGTAATACAAATTGTAGTACAGCTGAGATAATTAAATTGTTTGATACCTCGTATTGTGAATTTGATGACATTTGAATTGAATTTGATGACATTCGGATCCTGCCTGTGACGGGAAAATAGCATAAACAATACTAAAGCTGAAAGTGTCCATGTAGTAATGGTGATGAAAGAGACATTAGTGATCATGTAACAGCTGCAATTAAACAATTTGTGAATCGGCAGAATGATTCAATTGGAATAAAAATATTCCATTTATCAGAAATGAGGAACTGATTGTGTTTACAGAAAGAAGTGAACCTTTAGATTATTTACGACTTTTACTGACTGATCAATTTCTGCAGGAAATTGTAAATCAAACTAATTACCGTAGTAGACAACTCAGATATTTCTATCAGTTGGAACCAAAGAGTAATTCCGTATATTCCAATGGAAATATGTTTCAAACTAGGAGTTTTTAGTATTTTTAGGCATATTCTTACACATGGGCAATGTTAAAAGGAGAAGAATTTAAGATTATAGGGAAAAAATCCATTATATCAAAATGATGGTGTTGCAGCAAACATGAACCAAACAGATTTTTGCTGATTTTACGGGCATTGATTTTATACAAAAATCGGGCACGGGAAGAGCCTAAACCAGAAGACACGCTGTACAATTTTAGCCGGTAATTTTTCAACCAGAGAATGGTACGAGTTTACTATCATTGTCGTGAACTTTTACTGGACAAATCAATGTTTTTTGGCGTGTTCTTTTAATGTTTCTATATACAAAATATACAAAACAAATGACATAAATTTGGAATAAAACTATGTGCTGACCACTTCTCAAGGACTCATTAAAAAATTTGTACACTGATGCACTGGATTATTATGGTGGCAAAGGTAAAAGAGGTCAAAGAATGAGAAACATTAATGACGCTTTAAAGTGTCAATAAATAAAAAGCATAGTTAGTGTTTATTGACTTTCGGACGTTGCATGCAAACATTAATTTTATATTAATTTAAAATTTCTCAAGAAAAGATAGGTGGCACATTCGAACATTTTGAGTCAATGGCAGTCAACGTGTTAAATGGTCAAATTATTCAATTTCATTTTTCTAGTCACATCCATTTTATCAACTTCCGCATTCGCACAGCGCATTATTTCTTTTTTCATTTGCTTTAAACCAAAAAAGGTCCTCCTTCACTCTATAAACTGAGCTTTTTTGTGTGAGATCAGAAGCAATTTTCAAAATATTCTGCACTTAGATGCTTGCACCTTTTCTTTCTGCAATCGTTGTTACTGTAGAAACGGGTTCAAGTTCGTATTATAATATATCTACTTCGTTGGAATAACTTTCATCTCTATCTTTGTTTTCATAGCTTCTGCAAGGGTCATATTCATCATTTCCACTGAATTGATCGAAGTCACTGATCTCAGAATCATTCAATATTTGTTCAATTTTTCTGCACAAAACATTATATCAGTAAATCTAAACGAGATTATCTTGTAAAATGTAGGCGTTAATATAGGTAACAATAACCTACGTAGCATCAATTTACAACACTTTTTCAAAAAGCAGGAAAATGAAAGTCCCAAAGAGTGAACAAATTTCAAAATCCTACTCTATCATAAGGATATGCTATCCCTTCATTCTCAATGAACCTCTAGCAAAAGAACTATTTCTCAAGATACAGTTGTCCACGAGAATTGTTAAATCACTGTAGGAACTGGACCCAAAATGCCCTCTTTTCTTTATCAGATAGTTAAACTAAATTATATGCAATTCTGAATGATTGAAATTTTATGAAAATAATGACGGTAAATTGTAATAATGATAATAAAATGATAAAAATAATATAATGAGGAAACCCATTGCACAATAAAAAAAACTAATTTTATTGGTCTTAAATCAATCTGATCTTTCAAAAAATCCAGCATTTATTTCGTTTCTAACTTATAAATTGAATTGGAAACAATATGATGGCTAAACGGGCACGGTTTTGAACTTTCTTTGTAAATAAGTAACGAAGTTTCTTCATTAATGAAATAAAAATTTCGATATGTTCCTTACATTGCCACAGGTCGTTGGCAAAACGCGATCTGTTCAAGTTATTTTCTACATACTGGCGTAATGTAGAGAAAATGTTCAGTGTTCTGCCAGAAAAAGATTGTTTTTGCAAACGCTTTAAAAGAGTTACCATATTATTGTAAACAATATCTTGATTTGACTTAATTTCGGTAAACCTGAAAACTTCGTAAAACGTCTCGTGAAAAATCAGGTGTTTCGACATTTCGTGTTTGGCCGAGGTTTAGTGACTTCGCACATTTGGAAGTAAGTCTATTCTTCCTGTCGTAATTAAAGAGAATACTTTCGTTGTATCTTGTAAAACAATATCTCTCAGTTTCTCTGTTTTCAATCCCCTGATCCTATTTGGAAATGAGAGAAATTGATCTCATTGCTGACTTCATTAGACCCACTGTGATTGATTGATTGATTTTCTCGTGTTTCCGGGCGCGTCTACTGCTTTGGTCATTAGTCCCGTTAGTGTAGTGCATGTTTTTCTCGGGAGATGACGGTGATCTTCCCCCGCTGGATGGCGAGATCCGGCGCCGACCTACCATCGGCTAGTGGGGTTTCACCCTAACCAGGACTTTCCCACCAGCGGGGCACCGCCCCAGTCGAGACAAGCTCTAAGCTCCCGACCGGTCTCCCGGAATATGTGGTAGTGTAGTGCATGTTAGTGTAAGTGTGTGTGTAAGGGGAGAGGATAGGACAAGGAAGAGGAAGGACAGATCGCGCGCGGTCCGTGGCCCGTTTGGTAGGGTACTGCTCCGGCATTCGCCTTGTGTTGATCGGAGAAACCACGGAAAACTACTGATGAGAGCAGCCGGCCACTAGAATTCTCCTCCGGGCAGCGACTGAATTCAACCTCGTTGAAAAGCTAGAGTCGAAAATCCTGCCGCTGTGAGGAGTGGGAACCTAGGACCTCCCGCTCAGAGGCGCTGCAGTGACATCAGTTGACGCACTGAGCTACCGCTTCCGGTTTGACCCACTGTGCTGCGCGGCTCGTTCTTTTTCCTCTTACCGACTCTTCAATTCCTCTCACCGCCGTCGCGCGTTCTCCGCTCCCTTCCGGCCGCAAAAGTGCGCATACCGTATTATTCATCGCAAAGGGAAACGACGTGAGAAGGGCGCGGACAAGCGGATTCCTTCGCAGTGGGGAATCGGGGCCACGCCCCGCGGATCTGCGTCGAGAAGCATTCCAAACCTGATATTCAAACCGCCCCCTCCACTGAGAATAATCTCTCCTTTCGATGGCATCACCCGAGATCGTGATCTGACTTCGTTTCCGCATGGTAGTCCAGGTGCCCTTAATCCATTGAGTAAATTTTCATATGTCCCCTTTTTTTACTCCTAAACATACCTTTTTTATTTTTGTGTGTGAAAATAGTTGGAGAAATAATATATAGTTATTTCATAAACAATACTAGTACATAAGAATATAATTTCTTCTCCATATACCTGCAGTAGTGAACCGCTTCCTTCAGTTGGGGCACAATAAGGGATAAGAGCCAAAATATGTAACTCATTCGTCCATGCAAATATTATTTATTACAAGAGAGTGAATATTTCTTGTTATAGTGTTCCCCAAATGTTAGTTATTACATCTCTACATTATTAAATTTAGTATATAACAAAAGGGTAGGTAAGGATTTCAGACCATGGGAACACCATCACAGATTAAAGAGCACTTCTGTAAACTCTAAACCTAAGATAAGGCCATATGCAGTTGGATGGAATAATCATTAGATTACAATTATGAAATTTGTGGTAATGTGCCCTCGCAGTAAATACAAGCATACATATATACTGTAACGATATAACAGTAACGTATATACAGTAACGATATATAATACCCTGTTTTAGCCTATGAGCGACAAAATAACTTTGTAAACATGAACCCGGGTATGTTTCCCTTGAATGTAACATTTTCTGTTTTGTTCTGATCTCGGAAATGAGTGATATGGGCATAATAAATTGATACAATTTGTGTTTTTACTCCAATAGTATTTTTTATTTGTTTAACCGTTCCAAATTAATTGGATATTACATTAATAATAGATCCTTCATACCAGGGTCTTTCTCCGGAAACTAAACAAAACCGAAGGATATCTTTTTCATAACATAATATTGAGGCGGTATTGCTATTTTAAGCTGAACTGCACGTTCTAAGCTGTTTTAGTGTGAATAGCCTCGACGTTTAATGGCCAGAGAGATGGAAGTTGACAGTTGGAGTGTTAATTAAATAGCTTGTGACCTCTTTTCTGGTACGTATAGAAAGGTCTCGAAATTATTTGCTATTTGATATGTGTACATAGATACATAAAATATTTTATATGAATAATTTTTTGAAAGGATATTGGAGAGGGTTTACAACGGTAGACTTCACAGAGTTAAGTTGTCTCATATTATGTTTCATGTCACATGTCATGTATCAGTCTCAGATTATAGGTTTTCCTTGGCTCCTTTCTTTCCCTGACATTTGTTGTAATGCCACTTTCTAAATATATGAAGCAATCACAAACTCATCTTCTAACCAGAGATTACTTCGATCACCTAGAGCTTCAATGCCACGGACATAAAACGGGATCTTTATTCCTACAGAATCCTGAATAGAGTAAGTCCATAAAGCAAAAGCTTCAAGTGAAATATTTCAATTCTCGCCGCTGTGGAATAGTCTTCAATATTTATTACGCTCATAGTTCCGAGTCAGCATCGACCTTCACATCGATCTCGCAACGCGGCATCGCCCGCCGTCTCTCGCTCCGCGGGAGATCCAGGCCGATCGGATAATTACCACGCTAGATGGCAATCGCAGATTGATGGAGCCTCTATAGACGGAACTGGTGTATAAAGTGGACGCGGGGGGAGAGCCGAACGGACGCAGATAACTCAGCGTGGCCCGCGGATGGCGCCCACGGATCGCGTAGCGCCCCGCCCCGCCCCGGCCCGCCACGCCACGCCGCGCCGGCCGCGCTCGCGCCCTCGGGCTCCGACCTATTAGCAGCCCGGCGCGGGCGCGTGATTGGCCGGCGCGGGGTGGGGTGGGGCGGGCGGGGGACACCGAGAGAGCGACGGTGGCGCCGCGCGGGGACTATTTGCATAATGGACGCGCCGCGGGGGCGGGGACAGCGGGGGGGAAGGCCGTCGGGACGCGGCTTATCGGGCGCCGGGCAGACCCTTGGGGAACACCCACGCCGTCTGGCAGGAGAGCCACCAAGGTGTCCTCTGAGAAGGGCAACATCATTCGCTACGGAGTTCTGAAGATGGTATTTTTTCAAAGAAACGTTCTCTGAAAGGTTTAGATGAAGAAAAGATATCATATACAGATTTAGTTTGACTACACTAATTTAATAATGAAAATGTGAATCAATCAGTGAAGCCAAAGGCAGTGACAATTGACTTCTTGATCTTTTTTTATTCTGACATGAGCACAACCGATGCATTATTCTGGGAATCGTCGATAAACAAAGACGCAATGACGATTTTAGAAATACTCGAATTTAAATAGGCGAACTGTGTAACATAAAAGAAGTATCGATGCATCCTGTCTCTTTGTTCTGCATCTGATTATAGTTGCGTCATAAAGAGATTTACTAAAGAAAAATATTTCCTACATGATTTTACATTATTGTCTTTAAAATAAATAATATAAGTGTTATGATAGTTTAGAAGTATAAGAAGTAATTTTGTAAACCAGACAAGGTATGCTTTCTTAAGAGTATTCACGGAAGTACTTTATTAGCATTCAAAATGCAAAGAGGATTTTGCAGGTATCTTCTTTTATTAAATAAATACTTTTATCTATTAAAATTTAATTAAATAATCTCGCCTTCGTGCCTAGGATGTCATGGTTGGATTCACAGAACTTCAATTCCACCTAGTGCTTGACCTTAACCTCAGAGTCTGTTGAGTAACTTGTGCATAGATTGACACTTCCGGTCCCTTCCATTGTGAGGCAGCGGGGTCGTGCACTATCCCCCAGGACTGCCAGAGGAGAGGCTGGGGGCTGTCCTGCAGGGTTCGTCTCCAGAGCCGCATTGTTTCTGGGCCCGCCGACCGCGTTGCGAGTGGTGACTAGCGAAAGCTCGCCTCGAGGAGCCGCGGATGGCAGCGGTTGGCGGCGAGGGCGACTGGGTCCGTGGGTCAGATGTTTGTCATAGTTGGTGACGACGCAATCAGCCGGACCTTGGTCGACGGCCCCTGCCTCACCCTCGCCGCCGCTTCGTCCCTATACCGCGTTCGTTTCCGCCCCCGCCCCCGCCCCCGCTCCCGCCCCTCCCGTGACTGCGGTGGCCGTCCGGACGCCTATTGTGGACCGGAAGTTTGTAGCTTTGCGGCCGAGCGAGCGAAACGGGGAGGCCGGGCATTCGGGCGGTCGGGCGAGTGGGCGGGTGAGCGAGTGGGCGAGTGGGCGAGTGGGTGAGTGAGCTAGTGGTTGGAGGATTGGGTGGCTGGGCGGTTGAGCAGCTTGGAGGCTGGGCAGGTGGGTGGTTGGACAGCGGGCGGGTGGCTGGCGGGAGGACGGAGCGGGTGGGCGGGCGCAGGGCAGTGTGGTTGAGCGAGGAGGCCGGGGAGCAGAGCGAGCGGCGGGAGGGCGGTGGATGAGGAGGGGGCAGTGAGACGTTGAGGCCCCGCCCCATCCCTGCGCGGTCCGTTGCTCGCGTTTTTACACAGCGTTCTGGGACCGCGAATTGTTGGGCCGCGTCGCGCCATGCCTCGCCGCTGGGAGGGAGCGCAGTGACCCAAAGGGCGGAGCGAGGAGCGGAGGGGGCCGGGCACCGTTGGAAGCGCGGAAAGGGATTTGTGGGGGACGATGCGGATTGTTCGGCCTGAGGGGCAGTCAAAGGCAGGATGTCCCAATAACCGCGGATTGATTGAAAATATGGAGAATGGATAAACTAGATGAAAACGTATAGAATCATGAACAACGAACAGTGAGTTGAGGCGGAAAAGGAACAAAAGCAATAAATTAAAGATGGCTCACAATAATAGTGACTTGAAATGTGTCGTGACTGCATTCATGTTTTAAATTAATGTTACGTTATATTTGGTGAGAGGCAAGTTAGAAAATACAAGTACTAAGTCATTAAGTAGATATCTACAAAATAAACTTGGAAGGGTATCGACATTTTGAATTGATATAGTCAACATTTTTAATTTTATCGAAGACCGTAGGCTGTTATAAAATGGAAATGGGAAATAAATATTAATAATCAAAATTAGAAAAGTTGTAAATGCTACATTTCATTGTCATTTAACATTATTGACGTTTTGTTTATAAAATATTTAAATATAATAATTTCCTTAGCGTATTGTTGAGTTTTATTGCAACGTGAAAGAGTAGTGTTTCAATTTCCACAATTTCCGCGCATCGACATTTTAGTCACTATCACAAAAGCATTTACAACTCGAGCTTTCCCGGCAACAGCATTGCAATGCGGTTATGCTCGCATACGATTAATCCACTCGGAATGTGGCATATTGCACAGAAGCGTCGATTTAAACATAAAATTTTAATTTATTTTAAAAGTGCATTGCTCACATTTCATAGCCATTGAACATTGGATTATTTTTGGTATTGTGAAGTAGAAGTGCTCATTAACGCTTTTTGGAAGCAATCAGGTTAACTATGCGAAATTAATAATTTCACAAAAATTATTTTAATTATTTCATGATTTCCCGTGAGCGTTCCCTTGAGCTCGTTAATTTACATAAGAAGCATTGGAATGGAAATATTGGAATATGCATTTGCACTGCACTCCGAAAGCTAAATCATGTATATTTTTAATGTATGAAAAAAATTTGATTGAAATGAAATGCTGCTGTCAATTAATTATTTCTTCATCAATTATTACACTTTCATTCCCCGCATCACTAGCATTTAATGATATTTTTTTTATTCAATGCACATGTGAGTCATTCCACGTCAAATCGCACACTTACAAACATCACTATTTTTTAGCGACTTCAAATTTTTTTATGAGTTGTAGAGCTGAAAATGGGTGACACGTATTTTTATTTTTGTTTCTAATCGCACCCTTTTCCGAAATATTAGCAATTATTTTTTCCAAAGAATCATGCACGTGCCAATCTTTAAAAAATTGTTGCACGATTACCATTTCCCTCAGAAAAATAAAATTACACTTAAATTTAATATAAAAAGATGTACTTTCATGTTATGTAAATATATTTTTGTAAACATATTAATTAGATATTTAAAATATATTTTAATTTTTAAAACGTAAGTTTTCTTTATATCGACACTTAAAATTGATTGTTAAAAATACTTTTATATTGCTATACTAATTTTGTATAGATCTGCCAGATTTAAAAGTGGGAGATCCATAAATAATATTTAAATAAAATAGTTTGTTCACCGGAGCAAGTAGGCAGCCCGCTGCCTGCCGGACACGCTGCTCGAACTTCGGGACGTTAATCACACGACGCACCGTGACGTCCAAACATAAAACAATCATGACACTTATGTCATGTTATGAATCACAGAAACACACATACGGAGTCGGATGGAAGTATTCTAACGTAATGCGACTGTTACGTTTATTTACAAACAACGGACCCTGCTAGCGTCTCCCTGAATCAGAGCAGCCTTCTTTCTCAGATATACTGAGAAAGTTGTATAAACAAAGGAATCCGCGAAACGTTCGTTGTTCTGTGAAATTAGTTACTACAGATAGCGTCAGTTAGTTACCGCAATTACTACAATATCAATACTATTGTTATTTACATTTCCTTAATACAAAAATCTACAATTGCAGAAGAAGTGGAAGTTTAGGTTTCTTGAGAAGTTGAAAATTAACTGTTTTCCATAAAAAGTTAAATTATTGGAAAAAATAGTTTTCAAAATTCTTTCTCGTAACGAGCCAAGTGAAGGGTTTTCAAGAAAGTAAGAATCGACTATACTTGTTAATGCCGCAAGTATGTTGTGCAGTGACAATAATGAATAAGCCTGCACTGCTGGTCCTGGTAGGGCACGTTCACCCTAATGTAGCACCTGATGATAAAGAAAGCTACGGGGAAAGTTCATCTTATGTTTCTTCTGCTTTTTTCACACATCGTTTGCCGTCTTCTGCTCATTTCACGAGACAGAAATAAAGTTTGACACCAGATATTTTCATTGTCCAGTGTGATTTTTTAGAAAAATATTCTTTCGACCTTGAAGATGTAATTCAGAGACTGCTGTGAAATAATGAGTTAGCTACTCTGCATCCTTTTGTGCATTTTAGCAACGCTAAACTTAGGAGGAGGAGGAGGAGTATTGTAACAGTAATATAATAAAAAAAACAGATGAAGACACAAAGAAATTGCTGTTTCATTTCATTATGAAACAATCAATTAACAATATTATCTGTAAAGTTAAGTAAAAGAAATATGAAGTTAATTAATTGTATCATATACTCCTGATTGATATAAATATTCAGTCCGTTTAAAACTGAATTGAATCCTTTTGACACTTATTAATTTGAATTCAATCGGCTATAAGAGTCAAATATATATGATATATATATATATATATATGATATATATATATATATATATGATATTGATTGAATTCAAATTAATAAGTGTCAAAAGGATTCAATTCAGTTTTAAACGGATATATATATATATATATATATATATATATATATATATATATATAGTAAGAATGGCACTTAGAAGTAAGATGTGAAGGGTTATTTCTATTTATTGCTTTGTGAAAGTACATTGATGGTAATCGTCAACTGCTGACTCGCACGTGCTTGAGGTTTTATGTTCTAGCAGACGCTACAGCAAAACAGCAGGTACATATTTCAACTGCATTTATTTTCTCAGAATCATCTCGGTATCCCACTTTGAAACTTGCCATCCTTATATAGAAAGTTTTAGAAATTTCAATTGCATTTTTTCCAGTTTTGGAATAAATTTAAAAAATAAAAATAAAATGGGTAAAAAATTCAATTAAAAAATTAACGATATCATTACATACATCAAATCAAAGATTTGTTATTACATTATGTTATTACTTTCTGAAAAATATAATTAAATAGCAGGAGTGAGAGTCCATCGCTTTGTATTACCTCTGTTTTGATTTTAAAGGGGTTAGAAATACATCTCATAAATTTAACTTTGGCCTGTGGGTTTCTTTTATCAGTGGTTATTATTAACATTATTAGTAGTAGTAGTTATAATTACATTACTTTCATACAAATATTTTTGTTCAACAGAAAATGGTACTAAATACATTGAAGTTATTAATGGCGACTGAGAAAAAGGTTTGTGTCATTTGTATCACTTAAGTTACTGGCATTCATCTGTAAAATCCCTTCTCGCTCAAATTTCCGTAGCTAAGCTAAAATTAAACATACAACGTGAATCTAAATAACGTGCCTCCCCTCGCACTAAACTCACCCGATTTAAGCGTGATCTACGCTCAGTGCCCTTAAATGGAAAAGACATTCCACTTGCGACCGCAGCTCTCTCCTCCGCCGTCACCCGTCCTCGGCGATGAGCTCACTGCGATCCGTAATGCGCACAAAAGGTTCATCTTCCGCGCTCTGACGGAAATGCTTTTATTAATATCCACTCCATTGTCCCCCGAAAATTAGAGCGCGCGACGTGGCTTCCTCCCCCGATGGAGATAGCGCCTCTGGCGGCGAGTCAGAGAGTTAAAAATAATTCATAAACGCGAAAAAAGTGCCGGGCCGTCGCTCGGGCATCGCCGCCCGCCCGCTTGCCCGTCTGCCCCCGCCACGCCCCGCCCCGCCCCCAAAACCCCGCTCCGCGTGGCAGGACCCTGCGGAACGCCGCGCCGTTCTGCGTCACCAGCGTCCCCGGCCACCCCCGCCTATTAAGCTTATGCAAATTACGCCCCCGCAGAGAGTTACTCCCTTCCTAATTTACACTTCACTGTCTGGCGACGGCGGCGGAGGAGGGAAGAGCGTTCGCTGGAACAGCGTTGGGGGCAGGACAGGTGCGGAGGAAGCGGTGGCGGGCGGGTTGATGGGGGGGGGGGGTGGTAGGGGGTGGTCAATGTTGGTGGCGGTGGCGTTCTGGTGATGTGACGATCGTAGCGGCGAAGATGGAGGTGGTCAACTGGCGGTGTTGATGGTGGCGGTGGTGGTAGGGGGTAGTCAATGTTGGTGGCGGTGGCGTTCTGGTGATGGTGACGATCGTAGGGGTGGGATGGGTGGTAAGTGGGGGGTGGTGGTGTGACGGTTGTAGCGGCAAAGGAGGAGGTGGTGAAGCTGGCGGTGTTGCGAGTGGTGGTGGTGGTCGTCGCAATCAATGTTGTGATGTTCTGGTGATGACGGGGTAGGTGACGGTCTCAGTAGCGGAGGTGGTGGCGGTGGCTGTGTTGGAGGCGTTATGGAGGTGGTGACGAGACAGGTGACCGTCGCAAAGGCGTGAGTGGTGGCAGGGGAGGAGAAGGGAGTTGCGAAGGCGATAGCATCTGGGAAAGCAGCGCTGATGCCAAGCCATGTAAGGTGGGGGTGGGTGTAGTCTACGTTGTGGTGTCGACATTTCACATCCAAGTAGAAGCGTCAGATAGTTTCCATTTTGATGTCTAGCAGAGTTCAATCATGCAACAGTGTTTCATGCTGAATCTCACATATTTTAAATGGTCGATGGGCTTCTGATCGTTCACCCCGAAAATTTGAGATAAAATTGTGCACATATGCGAATTCGGTTTCTATTGTTTCTACATAGGATGTTGGAAGTGTAAATGTTTGTGAATATAATATCGATTATGCTTAGTTTATTTACTGATTGTGCATTTGTGTGAAACTGGAGAATAAAGAGAAATGTAAGTTCACGAAAGCGTTACAATACTTATGTATTAGCATCTCGATAGTGTTTTAAAGTACGAGATTCATAATGAATATCTATTAACTATTACTAATTGGTGTGGTGCAACTAAGCTAACGTGGACTTAATAACTAATCACTATCTAATATTGTTGACGATCATCAATTTTATAACTTAATACATAGGCATTAAAACACTTCTAATTCTAATTAGAGAACACAAGTCTTGTACATTGTTACCAATTCATTAGCACAGAGTTCTATTGACTGTATCAGGCGTATCGCTGAGCAAAAGGAATAGTCACGTGCATGCTGTTCGCTGGCATCAGAATAGTGGGTCTTAATATCAACTGAGGGTTTGCCCCGATACCTAGCAGACAGCACAGGGAAATGGGGCGCTCCCTGCTGCTGCATTACCCTTCTCGTAGGGGCTGCTGGCAATTCAGCCTGAGAGTATTTGTGCGCTCAAAGGGCCAGGAAAATGAGCTGATCTGAATTAAGGGCGGGGGTGACTGTTGACCTGGCGGAAAAGGTTCTTATATTAAAAAGGGGGAAGAAAAATGATGGTGTCTGTAAAGAGCTGCGACGTAAGCAAGTATTTGAGAGATTGAAGTGAAATTTAAAACTGGCTTGCTTCGATTTGTTTTTGTCCTTGGGAAGTACTGTTTATTGTTAAACATGATTTGTTAATAGAAACATTAGAATCATATTAAAATCTATGTCAGTACTTGATCGTTAGGTAATTTTCTCATTACAAAATACATCTTAAATTATAAAAAATGTTTAGAAAATATGTAGGTCGTTCACCAAAATATTTTATAATAAAATGGCATCCATTTCTCAGTTACATAAATTATTTTTCGTGAAAACATTAACATATTTTATAGTTCTATATTGTTTTAACACGAGAATATGGTTATTGAAGCATTCTAAAGGAGTGTTGCATTCTGTGTTCTAACCAATTTTTATATCTTTCCGTAGCGTCCAAAACCAACATTTTCCGATAATGACATCGACATTAAGAATGCTAAGAGCAGGAAGACCCGGATAAATATATTTCATGTTCTTTTTTAATACAATAATTTTTCCAATGATTTGATTCTCAATGCACGAAACTGACGTCATATTCCCTGGCGACTTACACCGTTATTTGAAACTTTTAGCATTTTTTGTAATTTTCAAATGTTGAGGTATGAACTACCTGTGTAAAAGAGATCTTGTAAAAGAAGTGTATTAATTGTTACGTCTTAACATAATGTGAATGAGAACACTGGGGTAGAACGAACTTTTTGAAAATCATCGATTAGCAAATTAACGAAGTTTTATTCAATTTACATGTTGCAAAACTTTTTAAACAACTAAAATAATCAATTGTTACAATTCAATTAAAATAGTTTGTAAATTTGTTTTCGAGATGAAGGAGAAACTTGAATGAATGAAGGAATGTTGAGAAGAAAGAAAGAATGAGAGAAAGAGAAGACATTTAAAATTAATTCGTGCGAGAACTCTCACATGTTAAACTGCACCCTCTTCCCTATTTTTCCGTTTCCATATTAAGCCTGTAATACATAATTTTCTTCAAGACCCTGATATCATCCGATTCTTGTTCTATATGTCTCCTAATTGATAATAGTACACAACAATACACCCTTCTCAATAAAAACTAGTCTTATCTAACGTTATTACCGAGCAGAGACGTACATCCGTGTAAGTTAATTGTATAGAATATCAAGTGATTAGTTTAATTTAACATGCAGTCTCTGATTCTACGAACTTTGAACAGGTGGCGTAGAATTGAGATGCGTCGAACCAGCAAAAATGTAACAGAATGTTCAAGAATCCTCTAGATTACAGTATGATGAATGATGCTTTGAGGCCATGGCCTCAAAATGTTAGTTTTTAAGGCCCTAAAACGCTTCCTTTAGGAGTTATTTAACGATACACAATAAAAAATCAGACCGAGTGTTACGTGTTGCATTTAACATGAATATTTAAATGCTTTTTTAAACAAATCCTTCATATTTTTAAAGTCAAAGTGCAATTCGTCACGTCTTCGTGAAATTCTCTTTCAATAGAGATCTTATTTATAAATATTCGTTGCGTTTGTCTTTGCTTTGGAGATTTCACCGCCGTAAAATGAGGGTCACAAGGGTTAAACGAATTCCCACGTAGGTGGAAATAGTGGTGAATCTCATCAAAGCGACTAATAAGAGACATTAAAAAACTCACTATTGTGTGATTTCGGTTCTATCCTGAGCAGCCATTAGAAATAGCATAAAGAATCTTTCAATTTTCTTTCAAACGCTTTGAAGCGTCAAACAAACAAGAACACACTTCATTTGGTCCTCTATTGGCTATTCATTTTTGATAGAAATAGAAGACAGATCTATTCGATTACAGAACATGGAAGTAAATATCATTTACCCAAAACGTGCCTGTAATAAAATATTTTCTGGAAAGGAATAACGGAAGCGGTAAATTTCGCATATATTATTCAGAGAACAAGTCATCTCCAGGATATGGCATGTTCTCGAACTAAATAAAGATTTTTTTGCTCAGAGTATTGATCATGCAGTGGGAATATATGACATGTTTTCACTCTAAACTGTGTCCCTACATTTGTGAAGCTGGAAAATGAACGAATCTCAATTTGGTAAAAAACTGCCGACTGGTTCTTGGACTCATCAATTGAACTAACTGAAGTGGATGTGTCCGTATATACCGTTAACATGAAGAAAACGACATTCCATTTTGGTGTAACTGAAACGAATATCCAGTCCGTGAAAATCGCTGACCATGTCTTCCGTCACGTGATTGTGCTTTGTCATACTATAAAAAGTAGGAAATAGCCGTGTTATTAGTCGCAAAGAGAAATGAAACATGAAATGTCTTTGTTCTAGACATAAACCAACAAACATAATCAGTTTCGAGCCTCTTCAGTCACCTATTGGATCTCCGGGGTTCGCGTCGTTGAGCTCGAATCTCCGAGAGCGCTCAGAAGCGCGTCGTCCCCCGCACGGACGTGGGCGCAGCGGGGTTGCGGGGCGGGGCAGGGCGGGGGAGGAGGGGCAGGGCCGCCTGCGCCTCGGTCGCCGCAGTGTCCGCAGGAGGCGGCGGGCCGCAGAATCGGCGCTCCTGCACAGGCGGGCGGGCGCGGCGGCGGCGGCGGCGGCTGCGGCGGTGGCGTCTGCAACGGCGCAACCACGCACGCAACGCCCGAGGGGAGGCACGCTTGGGTGGCGGGCGAGCGCGCGGGCGGGCGGGCGGTGGGCGGCGGTCTTTAGTGCCTCTTGGGGCTGACCGCAGCGCGCTGCTCGCGGTCCGCGGTCGCCTCCCCGCCCGCGCCGCCCGCGCCGACTCCACTGACGCTCACCCGCGTCTCGGCCCCGTGCTGAACCACCCGTCATCACCGCGTCTCGTGCTCGTCATGTTTCACGAGGCTCTGGCTCGTCGGTGTCCCTTCTGTTGCCGTCGCTTTTTATTCTTTAGTGCCTCTTATCCTATTATACATGTTCTCTTCAGGTCCCTTTCCTTCCTCCCCATTCGTTTGTCAACATTTCATCTTCCCTCATATTCACTTCGATTAGCCTAGTTATTTTAAAAAATTTTACATTCTTTTTTTCTAATTTCACTTCATCCGTTCCGTGGAATGTCGTATATATTTTCTTCGATAGCTCTTTGTCTGTTTCTTTAGTTGCTCCGTCTACCCTGTTGCTTTTATTCACCACCAAATCCCCCGTCTCCCCGTCTGGTTTCCCAGCCCTTGCTCTATGTTCCATTCCAGTCATCTCGCCACCCCCGCCGCCCCGTCTGCCGCGCCTCTCCCCCCCCCGCGCCGCCCCCCGCCCCCCGCCGCCCCGGCCGGACATCCGCTGCCCGGCGTCGCCGCCCCGCACCTCGCACCCCGCCACCCGGAGGAGCGGCTCAGGGCATCATCCGATGTCACTGCAGCGCTTCTTACTGGGAAGTCCTGGGGTTTGAGTCCTAACGGAGGCGGCACTAGATACATAGCTAGGAATTCTAGTGGCCGGTTGTTCTGATGGAAGGCTTTTTGTGGTTAATCCAACCAACACCAGGCGAATACCGGAGCAGTATCGTAACAAACGGGCCGTAGACCGCGCGCGATCTTTCCTTCCCCTCTCTTGTCCTATTTTCATCCCTTATTACACATACTTACACTTACTTACCTGCTCTACACTAACACGCATACCGGGAGACCGTTTGGGAGCTTAGAGCTTGTCACTGCAGTGCCTCTGAACGGGAAGTACTAGGTTCGAGTCCTGACGACGGTAGGATTTTCGACTCTAGCTTTTCAGCTAGGTCGAATTCAGTCGCTGTCTGGAGGAGAATTCTAGCGGTTGGCTGCTCTGATCGGTAGTTTTCCGTGGTTTCTCCGATCAACACCAGGCGAATGCCGGAGCAGTACCCTACAAAACGGGCCACGGACCGCGCGCGATCTTTCCTTCCTCTTCCTTGTCCTGTCCTGTCCTCTCCTCTTACACACACTTACACTAACATGCACTACACTACCACATATTCCGAGAGACCGGTCGGGAGCTTAGAGCTTGCCTCGGCTGGGGCGGTGCCCTGCTGGTGGGAGAGTTCAGGTTAGGGGGAAACCCCACTAGCCGACGGTAGGTCAGCGCCGGATCTCGCCATCCAGCGGGGGAGGATCACCGCCATCTCCCCAGAAAAAACATGCACTACACTTACGGGACTAATGACCGAAGCTGTTGACGCGCCCGGAAACACGAAAAACCAAACCAAACCTTAAAGTTTTTCCCGGCTGGTGTGGTGTCCCGCTGGTGGGAGACACATGATTGAGAAAATCTCCGCTAGCCCACGGGTGGTTCGACGCCGTATCTCATCATCTAGCGAGGGAAGGTCACCGCCACCTCCCCACGAAAAACAACATGCGCTAACCTCAGGAGTTGACTGGAATAATTGATCAAGCAATCGAATCCCGCCTCTTCGCCATCCCCGCGCCACCGTGCGGCGGGATGGTAGCGAGTTTAGTCCGATCTACGCAGGCTTGAATTAGCCGAGCCGAGTGGCTTGAATCGGCCAAGCTCGAGTCAGTTTAGGCTCTTATTTAACAATAATGAATGAGGGATCTATAAATCTCCCATTGTGTATTACGTAATAATAAATTATATATTGGTGCCGCACCAGCATATCCTTTCTTATTTTATTAATTATTCTTTATTTGTATCAGTTACGCAATAATATAATACTACATGTACCTGCAAAAGTGTTTCCAGAGAGATCTTGTTTTCTCCTGGAATCGAAATCAGGTTCTTAGGGTTAATACACCACTCACGTTACCCTTACGCCATAAGTAGGAGTAATGACATATCTACATTCAACATTCCCCACGCTTAAGAAATTGAACAGTTGTGTTTATAACTTTTTAATTTATAAATGTTTATTAACCTTATTTCAGATTTAATATACACAATAGTATAGAGGAGTCTACAAAAATTGACTTTCTTAGGTGTTGATTTTTATTCCAATTTTATTTTTCTATGTCTCGATCACCAGCAGCAACATTTCTTTTCTTTCCCTGCTTCTTGTTAGCACTCATCCCTTCTTTCCTTTCTTTCTTTTGTTCGCTGTACGTCACATGATGTTCCAGCCCCTCTGGGGGTCCAACCCCAGCTCTGAGAGGGAGTAATCACCCACTCCACATGTGCTCCCATCTAGCGCCCCTACGGCAATCCACCCACAGAACGAGGCGTTTGCGAGGACACAAAACCTTTCTCATATGCCCCACCAACCGCGCCCCCCCCCCAGCTCGTACGTCCGCCCGAGCGTGTTCATATATGTCGACGACCTACGCCTTTGTCGACGACCACCATCGTTCGCTTTGCGACAGTTTATTGACAGTTACATATTTGACTAAGCCATAGAGAGCAAAACTAATATGAAAGGTCCTGTAGAGACGACAGGCGAAATGGATTACATGAACTGTCTCTGGCGCCGTGAGACTGAAGATATTTTTTTTTATCTTCGGGTACTTACGCAATTGCAAACTGTACCCAGGATCTTATTTGTAAATCAAGATGGCGAGAAATTTAAGCAGCTGATTTACCTGTGGTGAATGTACCTTACCAAATCCTGAAGAAGACTTTTCCGCGTTTGTGCTCAAGCTAAACTCGTAGAAAAATGTTTAGATGAATGAGTTTCTTCGTTACCAGAAGGAGTACTAGTGTAATAAATGCTTCGACCTGTTCCCTAGATATGAAATGATTAAAATCTTACCTCTTACCTTAGTTACTTAGTAGTACAATGTAATAAGTAGAGATACCGTTTCAAATCGGGATATTAGTGAAATGATTTTTTTTGTAAACCAAATACTATTAATGAATAAAAAATTCGCAATTACACTAGCATGGTGAAAGTACTTTGAAGCAGCGACGTCGAGCTATGCCGTCCGGTAGCATGCATTAGCATACTCGGGTAATGCGGATACACTGAAAAGAAGCTGAAAGAAAACTCTTAAGCCTCCTGCCATGTGAGGGGTGTATATGGAAATTTAGATACCCATAAAATCGTAAAAATAAAAAAAAAACTAATAATTTCGATTTTGATCGAAAAATGTAAAAACATTTTCTTATTGTACCTATTTTCATACTGCGCAAACTGACTGAATTTGAATATTCAGTGCGTCACTATTTACGACAGAGCTGATGTCATGAGACTCCAAGGAATAAACTGTTCGGTATTAAATATTTGCTAATTACGTATCGCATTATGATACATCAACTTTCTAATATTTTTGGTGCGTCTTTTCTGTACTGCATGCCCGCCTTTTCAATGTTCGTTACCTACCTAGTATGTCAAACGTAATAAGTAGCATAAGCGACAGCAACCCGCTTAGTGGAACTACGCAGAACGCCTGATTGTAGCGCTTTGACTATGAATATTGCAAGCGGTTACAGACCTTGTTTTTTCATATTCCCCTCCCTGACTCTAACACGGCCGTACACATGTTCAAGTGCGTCACTTGGTGGCGCCACGCAGTGTGGCGAACTCCGTCAGGCTGCGAGCTAGCGGCGATGCATATGCAGGCTCTATTACAGTGCCACGCCTCCGCCCCCCTCCCGCCCCCACCGCCCCCACCGCCGCCTGCGCGCGCGCGTGCGCGCTAAACGAGCAGGAATTGAATAATAATCGGCGCTCGGCATGTTTATTTATAAAATCAGATCCTCGCGCTTCGCTCGCCAAACAATACGTAACGGCGGGATCGTTTTTGTTTGAAGATCTTGTTCATAAACCCTCAAAATCCTATTTGTAATGCAGTGTGTATCGAAAAGCGTTTTGATGTTATTGGAGAAACAGCTCTTTTTGAGGTAAAAATATGATTACTGTTTGTGAGTAAAATACATTCTGCGTACTGTGAGTATGAGAAAAAATGTATTTGTTCTTTAGGACGGATGTTTGTGGATGTGGCAACTGATGAGTATATTAATTTAGAATGAAATATCCTTAGAGGAATGTAATTTTGGAAGTATATTCGCTAACATTTGTGGATAATGGCAGAAATTCGTCCTTTAATCTCGACAATTTATTGGTATGTTTGGATTACATCCGTGGCGCTCTCTCCACTCATTCTATTTTTTAGAATACAGAATTTCATCCTAAGTTGAAAAATCCAGTAGTAATTTACCTCATACTTAACATTGTGTTGTATGTTTTGATGTATATGATTACCCATTCAGAACTAGTACATTATTCTGCAAGTGGCAACAAGCGAGAGCGTGGACTCGAGCCTATGAGTGTTGCTCCAACCTGTGAGCCTACATTGCTTACATGCTATTGTTTAACATTTTTCGTTATATAACATTTATTTTTAAAAACAGTAATCAATTCGAATATCTTTGCTCTAAGTCTACTAAATAATAATAATAATAATAATAATAATAATAATAATAATAATAATAATACTTACTATCATTATTATTAAAAATAATTACTTTGTTGTTAATTATAAGTAACTACAAAATATTTGAGTAACCATCACCTTAACAGATCAATTCTGTTAACAAGAAGTAGTTTTAACATCATGCTCTAACTTAACATTAAAATCAGGACACATCTCTCACATTTATATTGATCATAAAGAATAGTAGGTAACATCAACTTTTCCACTTTTAGAATCTGCACATCTCTTTGCTAGCACGTTGCGTTCTGGTTGAATAAGCGTTTAAAAATTTCTTATTCATGTTTTATTAACTGATAACTGTTTAATATACTAAAAACATCATGTTATGTTTGAAGTAGTATTATGCGAGTAAAATAAACAATATAGTCTGGTAATATCTCAATTTTTCCCTGGCTAATGGTGAATCTATGAGGGTGCGTTGGAGACAAGCCCCTTCAAAGCGAATATACCACCCATTAATCGTACACGTCTAAGGCGCATTCATTGTTTCAAGTTTTAACTTCGAAATAACAAGATTTTAAAAAAATATTTGTAGGAGAGAATTCAAAAATAAACACCCTTCGCCATTACCCTCTGGCCCTACATACTTTCTGGATTCTCTCCTGTTCCTGAACTTCTAATACCGTAGCATCCCGGTCGTTCAGCTTCACTTTGCGCCTGAAGAAATTAAGACTGCAACCTTGAATGCTCCATACACATAAAGGTTGCGGGTTGCCTATATAACCCCTAGTGCATCTTCAAACGCTATTCTGACGAAGTTTTTAAGGATTACAAGAGTTTTGAGATAAAAGGAAATCTCTGCTTCCAAACACAAACTGAAATGAACACAGTAAAAATAAATAATATTTGTTTCTATGTGATAGAATTTTTCATTATTTTCTTATTAAACTACTAAACAATCGGCATACAAATTTTACTATTCGATATTTGTCTAAAATGGAAAGAATTATTCCGCACACGATCCTTTCTTTCATACATTATTATCGTAGATTTAATTATAACGTAACATTTTTAATTTAATCACATTGTGTAATTTACTAATAATAGTCAATCCATGCTTCAATGTTGCATGTTGCACTACACTAGTAACATAATTATTGTCGCCGTGAAAACTTTACAACAGTGTTTTCTACTTGCATATTGCCTTTAAAAATAACATTATTTTCTGTTTCGTTAACAAATTTACTTTTATGCACTTTTGGTTAACAATGTTTAACACATTCATCATCGAAAAACCATTTATAAATCTGGTAGCAGACAACTGAAAAACGCAGCAGCTTTTCTCTCTCTCGACATTGGCATGTGACAGATTCCCAAATCTGGTAACCTGTGCCACCCGGGCTTGTTCGCTTTGCGGCTGCCCTCACCGTCCACCTAAACCTATCAGCCCTCCCCCTTCCCCAAGCGAGCTCCATTCCCATGGGCTCCCTGGTTCCAAATTAATATGATTTACTTGGAAGTCCTACGCCAGAAATAAGGTTACGGCCAATAACGGTCCATCGCCGCCGCTACGACCGTTAATAAGGATTCGCCTGCGATTGGCCGGTTCGCCCGTTTTCCCGCGTTGTTGATTCGCAGGTGTTTGCGGCGGATCTATCGAATTTGGCGATCGCCGCACAGGGAATATCGAATGCGATTCGATATCCGTGTAGATGCGATTCGACGGAATACGATTTGTGGCTGCAAGTCGAGGGAATTCGTTCGCATGGATTTGAAGATTGGATTGTGGTTTCCGTGAGCAAAGCATAACTTCAAAAGTCTGTTTTATCTACCTTTGAAATTGCATGATATGCTTTAGAGTACCTATAAATTTTTATTACACGTGCCTTCTTTTATACTATGCTTGTATGTTTATTGAACTGTTTTCTGATCGCGCTGCTTTTAGAGGTTCACTACAATTTTCACACGTGTTGGAACTGATAAAAAAGTTTGGGGTTCATCGTTTAAATGGAACCCTTTTAACTAGAGAATTACAATTTAAACTTTGATTTGTATCGTCTTTCTTTACGGCATTCAAGATCCTAGGTTTATTTTTTTTAATATACGTCTATATTTAACTCTCCCTCATTCTGCGGAAGGTCTAGGTTAGCTCGTAAAAAAAATTCCAGTAGAGATTAAAAACGAAAGTATTTACATTCATCATCGTTCAATAAATGCAAACCGCCGGAGACCGAAGGCGATAAAAAGAGGAATAAAATACGTTCTTTTAATTGAATTTTAATATTTTAATTACGAATCTAATTAATGCAAACTATATTTTGTGGGTTTATTGTTAATTATTATAGATTATTAAAAAGTGCGACTGATTTAATCGTCAGCAAAAAACATCAGTTTGATATGACTATCAAATTTTATTAAATTTTATACATTTACAATAACTTTCCATTTTATAATTTTTACATTTATTGTGTACTAAATTCATTTTTTTTTTTTCTATACCAAATACTATCTTATAATATTTGACATTGGTTCACTTACATATCTTACATAACCTCTTTAAAATGTTACAAGAAAAACATAAGAGTATTGTCAAGGTTTTCTGTAATCTATAAATTGAGCATTAATTTAATTTAAATCTTCTTTTGAAACAAGAATTACTAATTGGGCATTCAGTTAGTGTATTTGAATTATGCACTTCAGTATTTAAGCAGTGTTATACAATGCGTAATATTATACTATGTATTATTAGAAAATGATAAAAAGATAAGAGTAGAAGTATTTAACTTGAAATGTTTTAGTAATACTTTTTTATTATTTCTGGAAATAAAAACGAAAGGAATATTCACCAATCTTAAAAAGTACAAATAACTATTTCTAAAACTTCAAATGCTGCTAGTGCTTTCCACAATGACTTTTCTTACCTCATTTGGGAGTGCAAAACATTCAGCTCTCAAGATACTCTCATCTCGAGTTTCGAATAATTGGGGGTCTTGGGAAGTTCTAGAAGTAATATGAGAGTGAAAGGCAACTCTGGCCAGACGCGAAGTTCTTGAGACCTACGGCGAGGGAGCAGCCCCAGGGCACAGTTTGGTTGCTTACGCATCACTACCGCTCATCTGAGCTGCATTGGCAGTTCTCCAAATGTCTTATTGGTTATTTGGAACACATTTTGATTGATGAATTCTATTGGCTTCAACTAATGTGATCATTAGTCCCCTTAGAGTTTTGCATGTTAAATCCTGGGAAGTGGCGGTGATCTATCTACGGTGTCGTGAAATTTGGTGCCAACTTACGTCTGCATACGAGGTTTCCCCCTTCACGTATCTCCACTGGTAGGGCACGGCTCTAGCCGGGCTCTACGTTTTCGACTGGTATGCCAATATGAGTGGCATTCTAGTGCCAGAGCGTGTGGGGGGGGACACGTCTAGAAGTAAGATGAGTTGGGTGCATTACGTCCACTACGTTTCGTCCCCTTTTCGTTTCGTCCATTAAAATTCGCCAATTTCCTTTGTCTACAATTACCACGGTTGTTTCGAGATTTTACTTTCACCAAATGCTTATCCATTGTTACCACTTGAATTTGGTCTCAAAATGATTTTTTATACACAAAATACACCGCAGAAGTGCGTATATTTACTAATTATCATTCCTCGCAGTTGCCGGAGCACCAACTCGATACGGCAAACGTACGCCGACCGGATACTGAACGAGGTACTTTGCAGCCGATGTGTTTTTTCGAGAAGCTGTACTCGCGATAACCTAGAAATTGTGTCCCAAATATGTTCAAACTCAGCAAGTTTGATGAAATTTCCTTTTGAATGGTCTTCTTCTAGAACACATTCGTTCAATTTACTTTCGACATGAATAAAGTTTTAAGCATTCTGTGGGATGACGATCGAAAATTAATCGTGGAATTCGGTCTCTCAATCACCTGTTATTCTTTACTACTCACGTAGTATATAGAAATAATTGTAATGTTTCAAAAAAACGGAGATTTTTAGACAGAAAATCTCTTTTGCTAATATGATACCAAAAAAGAGAATAAAATTTGTTCTAATATTTTGTGTATTACGAATCCCCTAACGCGATGTGTAATCAGAATCAACGTTTTGTGGAACATTTAATCGGAAAAATTTATTGACGGCAAAACGTCTGTCCGACCTTCTGTCCATCCGTCTATCGTCTATCTATTTGTGAACAACAACAGCGCCTAAATCATAGGTAGGATTTTTTCCCAAAATCTTTTTCCTTAATTTAAATTTTTTTGGGGGTTTAAAATTTTTTAAAAAACTCATTTTCGTTCAGTTCCCTGATTTTCAAAAATTGATAAAGTTCAATTTTTTTTCTACGACTCTATGTTTTTCCTTCAAATGAAATTTGTTCTATTGCATTAACTTTTTAATTAATGCAACATTCATTTTTTGAAAATATGATCGTTTTCGCTCAATTTTGAATTAAAATGGACAATTTTAAAAACAATGCTTTATAAATAATAAAACTGCTCGAACTTTTTCTTGAAACATTTTGAACAAATGCGCTGAATAACATGAAATAGACGACATTTCTTCAATAACAAAAACTACACAATTGTCTTTTTAATATCTCTCACGTCGATGACATTGCGGGCGTTTTTATAATGCATTTGTGAATACAAGTGCTTTAAATTACTTTTAATGACATTTCTCGAACCAAAAAAAGTCGGTAAAAACGAGCTAAAATTTGTGCATTTTCAGAAGAGCCTAAACGATATACCCCAAAAAACAGCTTCATACTTTTCCATTAATATCTATAAATAGGATCAAGTTTTTCTCTTTCGTAATATTCTTGAATGCGTAGTTTAATTCATCTATTAGGAATACGCAAATTTGATATAATGTTAAAAAACTATTTTAGGCGCCGGTAGATAGCAGCTGGGAATAGAGTAAGGCAAAGCCGAAAAGCTAGCCCAAACCTTAGAGATATGGAAACTAACTAATAAAAGAAAGTATGTGCAATGTTTGCACTACTAGTTACTTTTGGGATACTAAAAAGATATATGTAAGAAGGTAACCCTCATTCGGAGGAAGAGATCCAGCGGTGTATTGAGAAGAAAATCGCCGCAAGTGTGATTAATTTGTTTCGAAGTAATTCCGAACATTCTCTAGAAATGTCAAGAATGTATTGAGCCGACCGGCTTGGGTCGCTTAGAGCATCTGTTGATGTCACTGCTGTGTCTCTGATAGGGAGGTTTTTCGACACTAGCTTTCCAGCTAGGTCGAATTCACTCGCTGTCTGGAGGAGAATTCTAGCGGCCGGCTGCTCTGATCGGTAGTTTTCCGTGGTTTCTCCGATCAACACCAGGCGAATGCCGGAACAGTACCCTAACAAATGGGCCACGGACAGCGCGCGATCTATCCTTCCTCTTCCTTGTCCTATCCTCTCCCCTTACACACACACACACACACACACACACACACACACACACACACTTACACTAACATGCACTACACTACCACAAATTCCGGGAGACCGGTCGGGAGCTTAGAGCTTGTACGGGCTGGGGCGGTGCCCCGCTGGTGGGAGAGTCCTGGTTAGGGGGAAACCCCACTAGTCGACGGTAGGTCGGCGCTGAATCTCCCCATCCAGGGGGAAGATCACCGCCATCTCCCGAAAAACAACATGCACTACACTAACGCGACTAATGAGCGAAGCAGTTGACGCGCCTGGAAACACGAAAAAATCAATCAATCAATCAATCAATAGGGAGGTCCTATTGTCCTCTGACAAAGAGACCCCACAGTGGATCCAGGTGCGTAGCTAGGTAGAGTTCAGCCGCTCCCTGGAAGAGAATTCTAGCGTTTGGCTGCTCTGATTGGTAGTTTTCTGTGGTTTCTCCGATCAGTACCCAGCGAATGCCGGAACAGTTCCCTAACAAACGAATCGCGGACAGTACGCGATCTCTTCTTCCTCTTCCGTGTTGTATATGCACCCTTACACACACTTACATGCACTACATTATCACACAAGCCAGTCGAGGCCGGTCAGAAGCTTAGAGCTTGTCCTGCATGGGGCGGTACTCAGCTGGTGGTATATTGCATATATAATCGAAACATCATATATGAATGGTGTTTCGATTTCCATTGGTTCCTGTGGAACATGTTGATGAAGTTTTAAATTTGGTGGTAGAAAAAGCTACTGAAACAAATAATTTATTTTATATTGCCGCAATATATTGTATGTCATAGAAAACAACATAAAACTCTTAATAATGAAGCCTTAAAATCAACGTTTTAATATATGAAATTACTCGTCAAAAGTTACGCTGAGAGAAAACCATTCTATGGTCGTGAAAAAGACTTAAGTCTTTAAAAATATTTTCCCTGAAATATAATTAGACCCGGAAATAAAAGCTTATTTCTGTCTATTCTTCAGATAACGGACGAAGAAAGTGTACCAAGAACCCTTACTCGACTTTTGAAAGATGGAGTTTCACTGCGATAACCACAAGAGAGGATCAGCATATCTGCCTCATCAGCAAATAACACTTCCCTTAGTGATTTCTGTTCTCTATCCAATGAGATGAGGCGACTTTAAGAGTACCGAAGATAAGGTTACTTAGCAGTCGTTTTAAATTCGAAGTACATCTTGTACTTTGCAGATGTTCTTTCGCTTCTTTGTGTACGCGCGGGCGACAATAACGGCAGTTTCGCGAGGACCGGCTGGGTAGAACTCGCAGTAACCGAAAACTTATGGAAATGCCTCACCAATTATTTTAAATGAAATGCTCGTACAAATAATGGAGTTAACCGAGATTTTCGAGTAATCTACTTTCCCAAGTTTTAATTAAAACTTTCCGTGCTCCTTGTCTGTTGCCGGCCCTGGCTCCTCGCCCCGGCGCGGCGTCGCCACTCGCGCCCGAGCGGCGGCCACGGACAGGGCTGCCACCTGAGCGGAGCCGATTCAAAGTTTGGCGATTTTACCGACCTGCCTTTGACAGACTCTTTCGGGGCGAACTTAAGAATTTTAACATTGCTGCAGAAACAGAACGTTCAGAATGAGTTTAAACTGTGTAATTTAGGCGTGGTTGACTTCCTTATTTTATGTCAAGAAGTATACGTATATTAAATTCCGAGGGTCCAACGTAATCCCTGTTCATCTTTTCCGATCATATAGTATATTACATCCATATTACTGTTTCCTTGCGGGGCTAAAATTTGGTCGTGTTTTTAAGAAATTCATATTAAGGGAGCTGTGCTAACGATATTTTATTGTAATGTAGTTCCGTTGTAATTAATATTATAACTATATCTACTGTAGTTTAGGGACAAAATAATAGTACATTTAACTGGCAAAAATGTAGTTGAAGCTTTCCGCTAAAATAGTTCCAGTTCCTGTAGCTATGTGACGAAGAAAAGCTGAAGCAGGCGGATCTTGCTAGTTACTGTGAAGAGAATACGTCATGTTCGTCTCATGTCGCTCTTACTCCCAAGCATGGAAATTTAACTAGGCCCAGGCAAGGTGGACTCCGATAGCTGGCTGGCGAAGTCGGACTACTAACCCAAACACCAAATACATACATACATAAAACACAAAAAGATGTTACAAAATTCATTACAACATACATTCTTTTTTATATAATTATCTTAATACAATGCCAACATACTCGAAATAACTTCTAAAGATGTACTTTTTACGTATTTTTTTAGATTTTTGACGCATGTTAACTTCTTTCCTGAATGTAGTGAAATCATCATTTTTAAAACATATAATTTACATTATTTCAGTTCTACAATTTATACGATGTTGGGGAAGGTGTAGGAACAACAAAATGGAAAATGTGTGAAAAAGTATAACCGTCTAGTAATTAATAGAATGAGACAAAAATGTTTTTTACACTTATTTCGTTTAAATAGTTTTCTAACAAAACTTTAGCTTCATGAGATCTCAGTTCTGTCCATCAATGACAAAAGATGCCTTCATTAAATTGCATTTTTGATGATATGATTAATGTATATCTTAAAAGCAGTCGCGTAATATATAGAAGTAATTTATTTTGTTCTATTAACACTTTGATACTCGAATAATTTAATATCTCATCTGGTTTGTTTATTATTTCGGGAAAACAGAAATCAATTATTTTGTAGAAACGTTTGGCATTACGTAAATATGATGTAGGAAAGAATTAATTTTGATATATTATTGTTATACTGATTTATTAATAAATTTATTATTATTTCACTCTTTTCATAATGGATGCGAAACATTATAATGCAAGTTTGATCAGAAAGAGTGAATTATCATTGTCATTTATAATAATAATAATAATAATAATAATAATAATAATAATAATAATAATAATAATAATAATAATAATAATAATAGTAATAGTTGTAGTAGTAATAGTTTATTCCTGCAATTAAGCGTACATTTAGAGGCAGTTTTGCAAATAATGGATAAGTACCAATATAAACAATAAAAAACAATACATTAAAATATAAAAAAGCTAATGCACAGTCGACTCCGATTGTAGTGAACTTCTGAGGACCAACACTTTTGATGCACTATATTAGAGGTTCACTATATCCGATGTCAAAATGAAATAGAATTTCTCCACAATGATTAATATTATTATTAGAAAGATATAGAAAAATAAATTAATAGCACCAACTGAAAATTTCAATATTTTTATTTATTCCAAAAGTATCAGTTATTTTCAATTGTTTGCTCCCTACATATTTCTTTTGTGATTACTCTAGTGCCTTCTCCAGAGTTTGTGCTCTCTTCATACTTGATTCTGTATTGTTCACTGTCTCTAAGTATCGTAATGTAGTCTTGACATCTTTTAATGCTTAGTGCACCATTGTAACGCCATCCCACTCTCCGAAGACTCATTTAATAGACTAATAACATATGAGATCCTTTCGCTAGGGCTTGGGCACAAGCGGTAATGAGACTGATCGCTTTTTTGTTCGCCGCGCCGGTATCGGCCTTTTTTGTTCGCCGGTATCGCCAGGCTGTGGGTCTGTGGCAGTCGCGCGCTTCCTGTCACCTGCGTAGAACGACACGCGTGTTGTCCGGCAGAATATCAAGTAGCATCAAGCTTAAAACTGAAGCAAGGCGCCGCCAGTTGTAGCTCAGGCAGGACACAGCCTTCGTTTCCACAGTGAAACTGAGTGGCACAAGATCACCAGACCGGCAGTGTTAACTCAGTGCATCAACTGATGTCACTGCAGCCCCTTTGACCGGGAGATTCTAGGTTCAAGTCCTGACGGCGGCAGGATTTTTGACACTAGCTCTTCAGCTAGGTCGAATTCAGTCGCTGTCTGAAGGAGAATTCTAGCGGCTGGCTGCTCTGATCGGTAGTTTTCCGTGGTTTTTCCGATCAACACAAGGTGAATGCCGGAGCAGAACCATAACAAACCGGCCACGGACCGCGCGCGATCTTTCCTTCCCCTTTTTTGTCTCCCCTTACACACACACTTACACTAACATGCACTACACTACCACATATTCCGGGAGACCGGCCGGGAGCTTAGAACTTGACCCGACTGGAGCGGTGCCCCGCTGGTGGGAGTGTCCTGGTTAGGGGAAAAGCCAACAGTAGGTCGGCGCCGCATCTCGCCATCCAGCAGAGGAAGATCACCGCCATCTCCCGAGAAAAAAAACATGCACTAGACTCATGGGACTATTAACCAAAGCAGTTGACGCGCCCGGAAACACGAAAGAATCAATCAATCAACCAATCAATCAAAATCACCGGTGAGGTTCCCACTCCGAGTACGCTACCTCCACCTCGGGGAAGACATCTTCGATCATGACCTTTGGCCGACGATATTTTTTTCCTAACTGCCTAGTATTGCAATTTGTGGTTCTCAGGAGATGTATACTTTTCCTAGATAGAATTATTTTACAGGACGTTCACTATAGCCGAAGTTCAGAGTTCACTAAAACCAAATCCCGTTGTGTTTATTTGTATGTAAGTGAAACGGGATCAGTGACTTAAGCTACCCAAGAGTTCTCTTTATCAGAGTTTATTGCAATCGGAGTCGACTGTATAATACAAATAAACAAACATTAAAACACAACTAATTATAAAAAATAGGTGAAAAATGCACTAATCGCCTTTTTGATCCTCTATACCCATCACTTCATTTCACTACATTATCCTTCACTTCCTAATAATTTCAACAATAAAGGTATATGTATATGCAATTGTCTCATACCCGCACTTTCGTTGAACTTTCTTTGTCCTGAAAACGTCACTGTACAGCACGGGCTCTACACTTTTGTTGTCTTGAATTCACTTAAATATAGATGTAATTACTCCTTCTCATCCCTAGAAGCCCATAATCTATACTTCCCCAAAAAGATTAGATACAATTACCTCGGACGTGTGAATTATCTGTAAAATTCTCTTCAAATTGTTGTCAAACTCCGCACTATCTAACCTGTTGCAGAATTATCCGGTGATCAATTAAACGTAATAGTTCAAAGAGCTTTCCTCAGCCACACGGTATCTTGCAGTTCTTCTTAAATAAATGAAATAAAACAAATCGTTCAAACATTAATCACAATTTATTGGCTCTCAGTTCTCTCTAGAGCAGCCTCTTCTAATATTCCCAAGGTATTTGGTATCGACTTATCAATATTTCCCTCCGCGCTCACTACCCTTATGCACAAATAAATATCATCACAATTACACAGTTTTACCAACTTCTAATAACCTAAGAAATTGTGATTTTAATAAATACGGTCTATCCATATACCAGAACCATCATTTAAAATTTATTTTTTAAACTTTAACAACCATGGAAAACAGAACGAGTGAATGTTTTCAAATATCTTAATATATGCAACTCGACGATTATATAAATAGTTATCCATCATAAACTCTTTAAACTAACTAGGTGCCGTAACAACAAGATGAGCAAAATTAGTAAATTGCACTGGCATCATTTATCACATTGTCTCGCATCCACGACTTGGTCAATCACCATAGTACTCAATCGCCGATAACTCAATCGTTCGCCTATCATTAGCTGAGAGCGTCTGCCAAAGCTGTGGGGCATCGTCGTCCTTCGCCCTCTCCCTCCCTCTCCGACCTCATCGCCCTTCCGAAGCTGCTGGGCCTGCCCTGAAAGACGATATCCAATCGCGAGTGGCCACCCACAAAAAAAAACGACAGCTCATCACGTAAATGGAATCGTAAATTGACGCTCTGCAATCCCCAAATCCCGCCTTTCATGTCTAATAATGCGTGCTAATACCTTATCATTTTTCCATATTTCTCCGCGTGCGTAATGTAAATTTGATATTTTCCGATATATGTAAAAAAGGAAGGCTCCGCTTAACAGAATTTCAAATCACGACGTCATTCAACCCGGTGTTTTCCATTAATTCCGTTCATTATGTTCCCTCTGGTTTTACTACACAGGGTATTCCGAAAAGTGTCCTTATTTTAAAGAAGCGTCATTTTGTAATGAAATAAATTCCAAATTTTTATACAGTTAACGCTGCTAAAGTGTCGCAAATGTTATGTCTGTAGTAATTTGTAACAGAATTCCTTGTGTAAATACATTATAAATATAATGTACGCAATATAAGGTGATTTCGATCTTCATCATTCGTAGATGAAGGTAAGGTTAGTAAATAATAGATTTAAGAGTATATATTTATTTGACTGTTTATGCAAATCGACATAGTATTTAATATAAATATAATTAAATTCATTAAAATCGAATCCCAAGTCACTCTAAAACTACTTTTTTTATAAGATACTACATTTAATACGTGTACGTGAAATTGAATAATATTTTGATTTTGGCTTCCAAAGACGCAACTTAATGATCCTTCCTATTTTTGAATGAACTTCCACATACCTTCTTCACAGCTCTTTTACTCACAGCTACGTCGCGTTCTGTCCTCCATCTCCGCCGAAAAGGGGCTTCTAATTTCATTACGAAGGAGCTAGGTCGGTCCCGCTGCGCAAAAGAATTTCCTTTCGCTCCGGGTTTGTAGTTCTTCGCGAAGGAAAGGAGTAAGTATAAAGAATCCCGCGCCATTTTCGCAACAAGTGCGGTCATGGAAAAGCGTTACAAGTTGGCTAACTCGGTTATGATGATTTATGCACGCCCCGCGCTCGCGGGCGAGGGCGAGGGCTAGGGCGAGGGCGCGGGCGAGGGCGAGAGCGCAAGCCTCTAACTCAATTGCCAAGTCCAGAGCGCCCTCGCGTTGTGGAGTGGGCGCGATGGAATGGGCGCGGCCCCAGGCCACGGGCGCTGAGGCCACATGGCGAAGTGGTGGGAAGAGATTGGGCTCCTTTCCCGTGGGAATTCACGGGCACGAGTCAAGGGCGGCTTCAAAAATAATTTAATGGAGGGTCATATTTTTAAAAAATTAAAGGAATGAGTTTCAGTCTGCAAACTTGAACGATATCTATTGAAGAACTTCTATTTCTTTAACTTGTTTATTTCAATTTATAAACAATTAGAAAAAATCGTCTAAATGATGTTTTTGTAAATCTTTCTTCTAGTAGGATTTTCTACATGAAATAGATTACAATTGAACTTCAGACATTATAAATATTGTATGTTTAAAATATTTAATTGTTAATGTTCAAAATAGATTCATTGATACATTATTTACGCAACGAATGGCCGCGCGAGTGATGGAAATGTAATAAAATCTTCAAAATGGTTTGCAACTAATTATTTACGTATCTTTTCATGGTATATTCAATTATAATATAATCACAGATAAATAAGAAAATGTATTAATGATATTAACAAAGAAAGTAAATTTCATAATAGGTACGTTGGACGGAGTTCAACGCGCGAGTACTTGTGTTACGAATGGCCGCGCGAGTGACGGAATGTTAAATGAAAGCCGGAACGATTGCAATTGAAACCTCTCTTCCACAAAGAAGTAAAGTCGAAAGCGCGGCGCACGCGGCAGCTGGGAAATCTAAGCCGCCGCGGAAGGAAGCGCGGCGGCCGCGGGGGATGGCGCCGAGGGCGGAAGCCACGCCCGCGTCCCGCGGAGGGGGGAGGGGAGGGGAGGGGAAGGAGGCGCAGGCGGCGCTCTCGCGCAGCGGTCGCGTGCGATATGATAAACATTCGTCGGGGAAGCGTCCGCAGACGCGTGCGCCACCGCACCAGCGTCGCCGACGATTGATTGATTTTTTCGTGTTTCCGGGCGCGTCAACTGCTTCGGTCATTAGTCCCATTAGTGTAGTGCATGTTTTTTTCTCGGGAGATGGCGGTGATTTTCCCCTCACTGGATGGCGAGATTCGGTACCGACCTACCGTCGGCTAGTGAGGTTTCCCCCTAACCAGGACTCTCCCACCAGCGGGGCACCGCCCCAGCCGGGACAATTTCTAAACTCCCGACCGGTCTCCCGGAATATGTGGTAGTGTAGTACATGTTAGTGTAAGTGAGTGTGTAAGGGGAGAGGATAGGACAAGGAAGAGGAAAGAATGATCGCACACGGTCCATGTCCCGTTTGTTAGGGTACTGCTCCGGTATTCGCCTGGTGTTGATCGGAGAAACCACGGATAACTACCGATCAGAGCAGCCGGCCGCTAGAATTCTCCTCCAGACAGGGACTGAATTCGACCTAGCTGAAAAGCCAGTGTCGCCGACGACGTGGAAGAAGGCGGACGGCGGCGGGAGTCGTCGCGCAGCCGGAAGCTACAACGACACCGAAGTGTGGGCTGGCGGGGTGCCGGCGGGCGGAGTGGTGTATCCCGAGAGTGGGAAGAAGGGAGGGAACGTTGAAGGATTTCGCGCCGGAAGGTTACTGGGACTGGTAGGAGTGGTGATGGAGAAGATGATGGTCTTTCCATGGCGATGAGTGCGTCGGTCGTCAGCGGTGACAATGGCTGGTGGAACGCATCGAGGACGTGCAGGTGAAGGGGGAGATTACTGTGGAGGATGCTCATGGCAATAAGGATGTAACTGCGAAAAATGCATCTATTGGATAGGAATAGAGGAATGTGAAGAAAGAATAAGTAAAGAAAGAGGGAAATCTGAAGGAAGTATGAGAGAGATCTGAAGGAAAAGGCAGATATGAAGGAAGAGAGATATGAGAAAAGCTATTAGGGTTTCAAGGACGGTATGGAAGTAAAGGAGAATGTGGACGTGATTGTGGATTTAGAAGTTCGGATAATCTGAGTGTGAAAAAAACGGCAAAAGTAGCTCAGTGCATTAACTTATGTCACTGCAGTTCCTCTGAACGGGAGGTCCTAGGGTTCCAGTCTCGACGGTAGCAGGATTTTCGACAATAGCTAGAAAGCTAGATTGAATTCAGTCGCTATCTGGAGGATAATTATAGTAACCGTCTGCTCTTACCGGTAGTTTTCTAAGGCTTCACCCATTAGCACCAGGTGACTACTGGATCCTGTACCGTAACAAACAAGCCACGGATCGCGCGCGATCTTTCTTTCCTCTTCCTGTACCCCTTACTTACTTACTTACTTACTTACTTACACACAATTTGCATGCACTATATTGCCACAGTTGTCTGAAGAGCCAGTGGGGAGGTTAAAGCTATACTCGGTTGAAGCGGTATCACACTAGTGGGAGACTCCTGGTTGGGGAAAATCTCCGCAAGCCCACGAAGGTCTGCGCCGGATCTCACCAGCCAGCGGGTGAAGATCACCGCCATTGCCCGCGATAAAACATGCTCTACACTTACGGTACTAATGACTTTAGCAGTTGATGAGCCCGGAATTACTAAACAATCAACCAATAAATCTCAATGGAAAAGAGAGGGACGGATATTAAAAAAGAGTTGGTAGTGAATAATGATGTAGAGGAAGAATTGAATGGAAGATGACAGCGGTTAGAAAGAAGTATTTTGGGGATAGTAAGAAGTGAGTTTTTGTGTAGGAGGTGGTGGCGGTGCGAAAGTTGGCGGCCAAGACGAAGTGAAAAAGAAACATGATGAAGAAATGGAGACGCCTGAGAAGCGTGTGTCAGCGGGAGCGCCGGAAGTCGTGACGGTGGCAACATCGACAAACCACTGGTCCAAGGGGCCAGGTGCGGAGGAGAGGATCCGGAAGGGAGCTTGGGGGACCGCGGGCACTCTGAAGAAAGGAAGGAGGGGTGGAAAGGAAGAGGGGTGGAGCGGGCTGAACGGGGCCGGCAACGCTGCTTGAAAACTTGGCCGGCGATGCTGTAATGGCGGGCGCGAAGTACCAAGGCGAGAAAGTCCTCACCAAAGTCTCGTCGAGACACTTTTTCAAACTTTTTCTCCCTGAGAGGTAGTGTACGTCGGATATGCGTGTGGTAGTCTTGAATCTTTGTCAGCTTTACTTTTAGATTGTGGTTGTTACGTACTACATCTTTAGTGCACGATTTTATGAAATTTTTGCTTGTTATGAGAAAATATAAAAATTTGGAGATTTTTTCTCCTTTGAAGAATCTCTTTGCATCTACGTAGTTTTATCTGCACGTAAGGGTAATCGAAGGAATCACAAAAACCTAATATTTTAATTTCTTATTCTCGTTCTTTGAATGTTGACATTGCTATATTAATATTTTTTGTATGCTCAGCTCTTCCTGTGAAATTAATTTTAAAGTTAATTCAAAATAATTATATCCAAAAAAAATATTTTTAACCTTAATTTTTTTCCGAATTTGTTTTATTATTTTTCTTGACAGGAGAAAATATGTGATAAATTATGTTCACTTATCGATAAAAGACGCAAATTTTCTATACTGTTTATCGAAACGATGATACATATATACTTTGTGATATCTTTCATTTTATAATATATGTACTTATATCAGCTGTGTTTTCTCGTAAGAGAATAATTTTTCTCAATGTCACACGGTCACATTTGAATACTTTTCCACAAGGTCATTATGTATAAGCCACACGTAAAAGTACATCTTTTAAATTAAGTCCAGTACTTTCTGATTCCTCCCAAGAAGCAAATGTAAGAATTTCGCTAGGACTTTTATTGTTATGACATACTGTCTTGCTATATTTTAATACCCCTTCATTCCCCCGACCTATCCGGTCGGCCCAACCGCTTCTGCTCGCCCCTACCCCCGCTTCGCATCCCAGGGCGCGGGCTTGCCGCGCTTTATTTTAATCTTGCGCGTGACGGCGACGGCGGGAGGGCGCTTCTCGGCGAAGGCGGGTCATTACAGGGCGCTGGGGAGCGCCGGCCCGGGCCATCCATGGGCTGGGGACGGGGTGGCCGGGCGAGCGAGCTGGGGAAAGAGGGTTTGGTCCTGTTCCGTCCACCCTCCCTTCTCCCACTCCACTCCCCTTACATCTCACCGCTCAGCTCTGCCTCCCTGGCGCCTTCCCGTTCCGCCCCGCCGCGCTCCGCCCCGTTCTGCACCGATCCGCCCGCTCCCCCCCCCCCCCCCCATCCCCCACCGACCCGATTCCGCCCCAGTTCGCCCCGATCCGCTCTATGTCATCGTCATGCACCACTCCATCGTCTTGCCCCCCCCCTCACCTTCCGCGTACGTTTCCTTCCACCACCCCATCTCACCCTTTTCCTCCTCACCACACTTATCACGTTCTGTTGAGCCTTGCAGTACTCCTCTCCTGCTCGCCCTACCCCGCACCAATTCTACCTATCCTGTCCCTCATCCTACCCTGTCTCTATCTGCCTTGTTCCGCCACACCCTACCCCGGGCAGGCCCACCTCCTCCCTCTGCCTTACCCTACTCCTGACCAACCCACTGCCCTCTATCTCTTCGCCCCGCGCCGCTTGTCCCCGCCCCGCCCCACCGCGTCCCGCCAGGCCTAGTAAGGGCCCTTCCCCGATATTGTCGAGCGCAGCTGGAGAGAGCCGGCACCAATAAGACACCGCGGTCCTCGCCCTTCCCCTTCCGCCTCCGCCGCTCCCTTCCGCGCCCTTCGCGCTTCCGCTCCTCTCGGGCCGACCCGCACCACCACCTGCCTGGGCCGCTTTTCGCGCCTGCTCGTTTTCTAGGCACGATTCTACTTCACTCCCTCTTTTCCACAGTTCGTTTTTTCTCCTTATTTTCCCTTTCCTTATTCATCTCCTTTAATTTCAACCCATCTTAATTTTTGTTGGATTTTTTTGATTCCATATGTTGTTTTCTTTCTGCAGTATTTCCCTTTTTATTTTATTTTTCCCTTTGCGCGGATTTATTTTTCTCCCCTGGCATTCCGTTATCCTCTCTTTACATTTTTTTCTATTAAATACGTTTCACTTGTCTTTTTTGTTTCCTCAAGTTGATAAACATTTTTAATCCACATCCTCTGTATTCCTTCTACCCAAGATCATTAAGTTCACTTTAAATATTTCTTATTGCGCATTTCTTTTGACCTTCGCTTTCCATATCCTTCTTCTGGCTTCTTCACATTTCTACACACTTCTTCGCATTGTGTAAGTCATCTAATGGTCATTTCTGCTATACATAAATTCTAAAGGAAAAGAGCTGGAAGTCAAGATGAAATAAAATGTATTGTCTACTGGGGCGCACACCAAATATGCCACTCAATAACACTTTGCAATGCGAAATGCAATTAGTGACAATCTGGAACTACGGTATCCAACTATGGGGTACTGCAATCCACTAGAACATGCAAATCTTGCCAAGATTTCAATTAAAATTACTGCAAACTGCTGTTTATGTACCCCGGTATATTTTTAATGCAATCCTTCATAGTGAGTTGCAAGTAAATACCGCAAAAGAAGTATTAACCAGTTACAGTTACCAGAAGAGGCTTGAGAATCACCCCAACTTCGTGGCGCTTAACCTATTAGACAAGAGAGACGCCACCAGACAACTATCAAGACCCTCCCAATTAGATATTAAATTTAGATTCAGTTGAGGTTCCACTGAGAAACATCACTGCTATAACTGTAAATTAATTGTTTTTGTGTTTTTTATAATGTACTAACGGAACCCTGCAGACGTACTGTCATTCATCTCCCTCTTTCTCCTTCCCTCCCTTTCTCCGTCTCTCTCTCTCTCTCTCTGTCTGTCTGTCTGTCTGTCTCTCTCTCTCTCTCTCTCTCTCTCTCAGTCTATCTGACTCTGACTCTGTCTCTCTGTATCTGCCTTTCATTCATATTTAGTTGCAGATTTTACATGTCTCTGAGCAGGTGGGGTAATATCGAAAAGCACCCGACAAGTAAAAATGTAATAGAATGTTCATGAAGATCTTATAATGTAGATAAAGATGTAAGAAATGTTTCTTTGAGGCTTTTAACATCGAAATTTTAGTTTTTAATGCCCTAGAACGCTTCATTTAGAAGTATTTAAGATGCCACCGAGTGTTGCCGGTTGCATTTGATATTTAATATGTAGTTTTGTTCTATAGCTTCATTTAGTGGAGTTTTAACAAAATTAACAGTACATAAACCTTCTGACTGAAAAACATGTAGATGTTCGTAAATATATATCATCAAAATTCACCAAAGGTTCTTGAACTAATTTTGAAAATGAAGTTTAAAATATCTTCTGTCAAAAATTCGTCACCAGTTGCAAAAGTTATCACATTGCGCACGTCATTGAGAACGTATTAACGACTACAATTCCCACTTGCTCCTTTCTCCCAAAGATTCCCGAGCGCTTTTTCCTACGGCCGTTCTACCTCTGGGCCGTCTGCCACCCGTCCCAGCGCGCGCTCGTATGGCATGGCGTCCCCCACTCTCCGTCGCTCCTCTTGGACCCTGCCTCGTCCGCCTGGCCCGCCCCCGTCGCCCCCGTCGCCCCCGTCGCCCCCGTCGCCCCCGTCGCCCCCGTCGCCCCCGTCGCCCCCGTCGCCCCCGTCGCCCCCGTCGCCCCCGTCGCCCCCGTCGCCCCCGTCGCCCCCGTCGCCCCCGTCGCCCCCGTCGCCCCCCTGCAGACGGAGAATCGCAGAGAGAAACGGGAGAAGGGCTGGCGTCGTCTTTTATATTATGAGGAAAATAACGCAGTCCCTCGTATTCATCACGAAGGCGGCGACGTCGGACCTGGCGGCGGCTGGTTCCTCGTTCCGTGAAGCAGTGCTCTCGTCGGAGAATCTGTCTTGGCACATCGCGTCCAATTTCTTTATTAGCGCGCCGTGCTACAAATACGATTGCATGTATTCCAGCATTATTAACGACCTTTTTCAAAAATTGCAAGAAATTGTTCATAAAATGATATCTTATGTCATAGATTATGACGTGTTTGCCGTTTATGGCTCGAATAATTGCGTCTTCTCACATTCAGCCTATTGCAACAAGAAAATTGTTCGAAAACTATATTCCAGACACATAGTATTTACTTCCATATTCCCAGTCATGACCTACTCCGCGGAGTACGAGAGCTTCAGTGAAGATGGTAGAAATAGGTTTAGAAGTGAAAATCGTTAATTATTTATTTTAAAAGCTGTGTTGGTGACGAAGATACGTTTATTTTTATTTATTTATTTATTTATTTTACGTCAAAAAACAGTTAAAAACTGCGTATGACGTGCTATGGGGAAAAGTGAATTGTGTGCACATTTTCAAAATTCTGTGATCCCTACACTAAGTCATAAACTACTTAAATTTTGAATTTTTGAAAGGGAGAAAAAAAAAACTCCCATGTAATAAAATATATTTTCAAGGATAAACAAGCAATAAATTTTGAATTTTGAAAGGAAGAAAAAAACAAAAAAACTCCCATGTAATAAAATCTATTTTCAAAGATAAATAAGCAATAAATTTTGGCTCTTATTACTTCCTGCCGCGACAACATGGAAACGATAATTTGAATAATTGTACGTTAGATTCTAAGCGGGTACCGATAATTCACCTAATGTGTTGGACACCAGTGACTCTGTAGTGTCTGACACGATCGAGTTAGTAGATCGATTGCTGTGAAGGATGGTTTCCTGGTCAATTTGAAGTGAATTCCGAAGCAGCCGCCGACACATCCGATGAAGCACAGCGCGGGAGCATCCTGCACCCTGCTGCACTCATTCATTCGCATCCTCAACATTGACGGGTTCTATCCCACATCTAAATACGGATAATTCCCAATTGTTCTAGAAAATATTCGGTAAGGGTGGAAGATCCGAGATAGAGAGACAGGCTGCATGCCCCCAGCTATTGAACAGTTAACAGCTCAGTGTAACTATAAGTTAATTTTCATTTTCTTCTTCAATTTATCTTAACGCTGAAAGGTAATATATCAAAGTATTACTACCCACAACTTTATATCATCTTCGATACGATTCACAAACTTGAATTAAAGCACTCCTCATTCCAAATATTGTATTTTTTCCAATCTCTGTTCAGCATTTTAGACTGAAATACTATATTAATAGGTTTAGTAATGAAAATTGTTAATTATTTATTTTAAAAGCTGTTTATTTCGAGAGTAAAATACTCTGTTGGATTATAAAAGATTAATCTTTGAGCTAAGAGGCCTTTACAAATGAGTAACATTTTTAAATTTCGACCCCTGACCTTACAGTATCTCTTCATAACAATAAAACGGCAAAGAACATGGCAAGTAACGAGTTTTGGAAGATAATCTTTGAATTTGTCAAGTTTGTGGACAAGGTTGAGAATTTTGAAAGATAGAAGAGTACCCGACCCACTGTGAGCCGTGCTGGAACAGCGCGCCCCGTCACCATGGTGGCTAGTAAACCGCTTGACGAGGCATTGTCCCCACGGACGCCGCTTGTCCGACTACTGGAGTCGTCGTCCCGTCTCCTCTTTCTTGCTACAGGTAACATTTGAGTGAGGACTTTGGAGGTACCCACTTTCTGCTTGCGCCAGCGAATGGTTACCAGAGAGAGCTGAAGGTAGTTCTTTTTAGTCAATTAGTTAAAACTATAAATTATTCAATTGTCTAAAAAGGTAAATTATCTAAAATCTCATTATTTTGTTCAAATGTTCGTTAATGACCCTTCTTCGATATTGAATGCCTATTCTGGCCAGAATTGTACAATTGTTTCTCAAACTTAAGATTGCTTCGATGGGTTATATCATTAAGTTTCGATAGACGGAAATACATGTTTGAATGTTTACTCGCATGTTTTATTTATCCGTTAAACCCCTACTCTTTCATCCACACTAGAATAATAAATAAAAAAGGTAGCAACTAGCATTGTTAATACATCTGTTTGTTCTTGCGGTGGATTCCCGTCTTGAAGTACGCCAACGATGCCGGAAGACGGGAATTATTGAAGCTGTTGCATTTTATCAAATTCATGTTGATTTTTTCGTTGCTGTTGATGTATGTGCCATTGTAAGTGTTGATTAGTTGCTGCAGAATTTTCAATGTTGTTCGCACGCCTTGGTCTTCAGTCCAGGGAATTTCATTTCCCATTTCTTCTTCGTCGTCGACTTGCGGGGCAATGTTGTGGAGTGCCAGGAGGGCACTTGGAAAGGTTTGTCTGTATCGGGGCAACTGCTTTTAACATACACTAATATTGATTTGTAGCACTTGCGCTATTACACTGGTTTAAGTACACTGTGACTATCAATTACGAAAATCATTGTTAGCCTATTGAACACCAGTGTCATATCCCGCAATCGCTAGAGCGTGTCACTTTCCACTGTTACAAGGGAGCAACTATTCGCCAGAGCAGAGGGTCTGCACTGCCTGCAAGGCAAGCGCAAAATACAACAGTCGTTTCATTGAAAATTAAACGTTAATATTGTTTTGGTATGCAAAATATTAACCAACTCCACGTAAATGTATATATTTGATTCGTCACAATGATTATTTTGTCTTATAAATGAATAAAATAGAACATTTAGGGGGAAAAGTATTCAAATCATTGGTGAATATTCAAAATGAGTAGATGTAATACTTATCGTTGTAAATTCTTGACAATAATCTCATAATTGATTTCCTATTAATAGCTATTTCTTCAAATGGAATAATTTTTGGAAAAACTTTCTATAGAACTTTATGTTCTTCAACGCATGTAACTACTTTCTTACATTTAATTAAATTATAATACACAGCGAACAGTACTCGACAATTGCTAGAAAGTATGGAATAGTTCATTTTCACATTTTTAAATTATTTAGACGGTACGTAAGCATTCTTCAGCATTACTTTTCTCTCATGAATAAACTCCATGACTCAGTTTTTATGTAGTTTTGCGAGCGTAGTAAACCTTTCTTGACGAGCAGAGGCTTCAGTAACTTGATTAGCAGTGTTTTCTGCTCGTGATGGGGCAGAGTCATTAGTAATAATTAGCCTCGCTGTATCGAGTAAAATTCTTACTAGAGTTAACGAACATTTTGTTTGAAAAAATCTGCTCTTGACGGGATGTTAATTATTTCCAGAAACCGGCTGTGGCTGCCGTTCTCCACCTAGCGCCACTGTGGGCTCAGAAATTTCATAAAATTTTTGTTATTACTCCGTCGTGCTTAAATATTTTTATAGAGTGCAAAATTTATTTTGCGTATTGTGTCGTATTTATTTTGTTGTATTATGTTGCTGTAGGCATGTTGTGAAATTATATCGTTCGTGGGCTGCAGTAGTGGCCCAATGAAAAAATACGAATTTTGAGTTAATGCACTCTCCAAAATTGAAGATTGGCCTTCCTTCCAGGAAGCAACAGTTAGCATACCTTGCAGTATAGTATTTCACCAACAAATGCCAAAAGTGTGAATGTAAGAATGACGTATTTCAATACAGGGTAAAAACTGCAAACTCATTTATCTCAACACCTAATTTTTGAGTTGTGCTACTATTGTCGCAGACGAACGATATGTTCCGTTCAATTTCAAAATAGTCTTTTATTTTGCATTATTTGCGTAATTTCAAGTGTTGTTAATTCTAATAATTGTTACCACTACTTTGTGGTAAAATACTTTTAATGTACTAGGTATAGTAGGTATAGTAGTACTAGGTATTATTGTCTTTTCGTTCTTTTGTCCGCCACAAACCTTACATTTAAAGTAAAATATGTTACAGAACTGATTAAACCAAATTTTAATCATTTAAAACAGTCATAAGAAGGAATTCAAACTTCTCTTGTAGTGCAAAGTAAGACGTCTGTCTTCAGTGCGAAGTTCCTTTATGCAATGTTCGTAGCCCACGATCCCATCCGAAAATTTTAATGAAAGTCTTTAGAACCGCATTGCGGTTCCAAAACTTCTCACAATCTAATTTTATTTTCAACAAGTCAGAGCGACTGCTATGGTTTTGACAAGTTTATATTGAGTTTGCCCCTATTTTGTTCATATGAAAAATCCACTTCGATGCCATTTAAGTAGTGTTTCCTGTTAAATTGCTTGAGACTATGTCAGTTGTGCACTTCCCTTCATCAAAGTTTTTATTTAATTTCAACTATTTTAATATAACTGTAGAACAGTCAGTAAAACTTTGATTTGCATACTTTCAATAATGAAGAATTTGTAGGTAAAATTAATCTCTTCTATGGAATGCTCTTTCACACTATTAATTTTAAAAGACCATTACAAATTATTTTCAAACTTAAAGCAAGTAGGAAATGAAAGCGGTGCATCCAGAAAGTAAGTTTCTGGGAGTCAACAAAAGTAAAACACGATTTCACGGAAAACTTTATTGTAGAAGATTCAGCACCTATTGTACTATTTTTCTCCATCATCAACACCAAAATTCAGACCGTGCAAACTTTGGAATAAGTTCTGATGAATTGTAATATTTACACATTATTTTGTCATACGGTCGGTTCAACATTTATATCCCAGTATCGCAGAAATCTGCTTCATATATCCTAATATCCTAATTAAAATTAGATTTCAACCAAATACAGACTGCCTGCCGTACGTCTCAGAAAAAATCAATCAATGAAATTTGCATTATTATAAAAGTAATAATGACGCATGGCATTGACACCTACCGTTCAGTCAAGTCAAAGTTCTCTAGTCCACATCATCTTATCACCGTTTCTACTAGAACTAATTGTTTATGTATTCACGTGTTTTCAATTATTAAGAACATTACATTTGTGTTACATTTAGAAAGGCAATGGTCAATCAGCTCTGAGCTTATACAATTTCACTTTATGCTGACATCACTTGTCAAACTAGTGGTGCTAAAACCCCACGTACTTTCTCGCCCGTAATTTCACGCAAAATTACGCAAAAAGGAACAATTGCAATAAGATAAGAAACTCTACCATTAATAGTTTATTTATACAAAGACTCCTAAAAAATTTTGAGCTTTTGCAATTTTTAAAAAATTAGTGTTTCCAATTAGCATAAAACCTGCACCATTCTCTTAAACATTTTTCACACTTTCCAACAAAAAAATAAAAAGCAATGGAGGCTTTTTTTGAAAATTTGGAAAATGTCCAAGGGTCTTCTTGAAAGGTACCCTCCTAAATTAAAGTGTTACTTTCAATTTCAAGGGGCTGCGACATCAGCCAGATCAGTTGAGGAATATCAATTTTGCAGAAAATCGGCTTAACGGTCTATTCGCTAGAGTTGTTGAGAGACGGACGGACAGACAGAGAGGCAGACGATTTGCCATCATTCGATTTTATTAAGAACCCACAAAACATGGATTCTGGCTACACCACGTGTTAAAGAATTTTTTTCTCTGTAAATTTAGTAACTGGATTTATTCACTTTTTCATTAACAAGACCCAGAAATAAGAGTTTTTCTGCCGAAAATTCCCCGTTTACGTTATTACGTAACATTCTCTCTACTCCGTAGCGAGAAAGAAAAAAATATTTGTTATACTAGGAGTATATTGCAAGCAAACCGGGTCGACGTTTCATCCGTCCTGTTTGTGAACGCCTTCATGGCGACAAGGCCCTCTGCCGGCGCTGTCCTCGTGATCCATCCAGATTGGTTTACTGGCGCGCGCCTGACGCGCCGCCCACATCGCCCCCGTCGCCCACGCCGCCCACGCCTCGTACGGACAGCGCCACATGGCTGGCGCTGTATGCAAATGAGTGTTTTGGGGGATGGGATCGCGCGCGCGAGGCAGTGGCGGCGGCGGTGGCGGTCAGGCAGCAAAACAAGGTCCACGCGATCGACGGCGCGGCCGCCTGCGAACCTCAGCGCCGGAGGCGGAGCGGACAGCTGGCCGAGGGTTTTCACTCCGTGCTCGGAGCACGGAGCAAGATTCTGGAGTTTTGAAATTATGATGTAACATACATCGTTGTATGTGTAACTTATATTAGGTACACGAAATAAAAATGTGTTTAAGCGTCCTTTTCCGAAGAAGAACTAACTTCAACATTTGAAGTTAATGATAATAGTTGAAATATTTTGAATCAGTGTGATCGATACGAGCACTGAAAATGAAACAATGAACAAATTATTTTCACTTAAAAAAAATATAATGCTTATAAAAATTATAATATAAATAATATAAAAATATAAAAATCAAGATATCTCAGGCCAGTCGCAAAAGCATGTTAAGCATGTTAGCATGTTAAGCATGTGAAGCATGTTAAGAAAAACAATGCGAACATTTTATGTTATGATGGTTTTGTCGAAAGTTGATTAGTCTTCTTGCGTTGACTTCAAACTTTAAAATATCTTTGAAACCATTTTTACAACCTGATATTTGGGCACCAAAAAGGTTTCGTATATTGTAGGCACACTTACAACATTTTATAAGTAACTGAGTACAGGGAATGCGTTGGTGATGGATAAAGAAATATACTCGTGGTCACTTCATCAACGACCCTACTGACATTCCCTAACTTAACGAGTCACCACGTTGTTCTGTTGCGTAAAGGAAGTCGAACATAATTAAAACATAACAAATGTAATTGCGTAAGTGTTGATATTTTGCAGATGAGAATGAAATGATTATTATTAAGGAAAATAAATTTTCAATTTAATTTATGATATTTATGACCGTGATATGATTTTTTTTGTTTCTGAGTTAACTGGATTTTTTATTCCTGTTTTTAGTAATTTGATACGACATATAAACAGCCTCACAAGTCATAGTTTCTCATCTTAACTTTAATTTTTATAATATTTTACTTTGAAAAATAATTAGTTGAACTTCAAAATGAAAAACAAATGTATTTTCAGTAAATCTCTTCACACTGTGAGATTGGTCGAAACGAAATACCTGAGCATAACTTAGCATAAAAAATACAAATAATATTCGTAACATAAAAATGTACATTACACGACTACAGTATGCACTGGATTTCTTGTAAAAAGTGAAGCTCTTTGCTCCAATTAAATCATATTATTCTCAACAACCACGCAGAAATCTGTTATACATTCCACAATCTGACTAGCCAACGCCATTTGCCTGCAGCTTTGCATTGGTTTGGTTTGGTTTGGTTTGGTTTGTTTCTTTTCGTGCTTCCGGGCGCGTCAACTGCTTTGGTCATTAGTCCCGTTAGTGTAGTGCATGTTTTTTTCGGGAGATGGCGGTGATCTTCCCCCGCTGGATGGCGAGATCCGGCGCCGACCTACCGTCGGCTAGTGGGGTTTCCCCCTAACCAGGACTCTCCCACCAGCGGGGCACCGCCCCAGCCGGAACAAGCTCTGAGCTCCCGACCGATCTCCCGGAATATGTGGTAGTGTAGTGCATATTAGTGTAAGTGTGTGTGTAAGGGGAGAGGATAGGACAAGGAAGAGGAAGGAAAGGTCACGCGCGGTCCGTGGCCCGATTGTTAGGGTACTGCTCCGGCATTCGCCTGGTGTTGATTGGAGAAACCACGAAAAACTACGGATCAGAGCAGCCGGCCGCTAGAATTCTCCTCCTGGCAGCGACTGAATTCGATCTAGCTGAAAAGCTAGTGTCGAAAATCCTGCCGCCGTCAGGACTCGAACAGCTTTGCAATGAAAAGTCATTGTTCGAACATGTTGGAAGTAACCTCCATTCATTTTTTTTACTTTATATCTATTTATTGTTCAATTGATTGCTACATGGTTCCATATAATTACTCTTTCACATGTTTCTCGACTGGCTTAGAGCTAACTTAATCAAAAACTGAATCTAATCTATCTACTACTCAAGTGTATGATGCTCATTGAGCACCTACGCTCAAGTTTATATCGAAAATAATTTGCAAGAATGCATGTACCGGATGTCTATTACGGATTCGGGTCGGGAAATCGTTGTAAGTGGCAAGGTTGTAATGTGGTGTTTGATTTATGGAGGATATATTTGAATAGAAGTTGTTCCGAGAGATGAGCAATGTGGTGCTTGATTGTTCCATTCATGTAACTGCGCACCAGTACAGGAACCGCGACACTTTACTCAAGTAGGTTGCCTTAGTAGCTCAATTTCAAAGAAGCCGAAAAAGAACTTGAAGTGATACGATTTTGACCCGCGACCTTGCAAATGCGCTTGGTGGCGGAGCAGCGCGGCATTTGAAGTAACTAAATATATTAAGGAACAAAATCAGAGAACAGTTGGCTAAAATGATAATAGAGTATATTATCAAGAAATAATTGCCTATATCTTCCTATCCTTAAAAATGTGTAAAGGCAAAAAACGTTCTATAGAAAACAGATTATGATGTCGGTGTATTTTCGCCTAGTCTGAAACTTTTTGTGTAATCCTCCTAGGCCGTTTTTGGGGATAACGTTTTCTAAATTACTTCCAAGTTCAGTGAGAACACTTCTGCCAAACTTACCTGCATGCTGAATGTCCAAAATAATTTTTAAAAAAGAATCATTGGTAATATTTTAATATGATATAATTAGGGTCACAAATAAAATGAAAGCATATTTTAACTATAATATCTAATTCAATAAACATGTCTAAAGTCATACTCTCTCTTGACAGTTTTCAGCAAGAAACCTAAGAAGAGATTTTACTTCTTATAGCACTTCCTGTTTAGCTTTTAAAGTATACTTTTAATACATACAAGGGGAAACAAATCGTTTTGAGGCAATCACGTAAATTAATCCTTAACTAAAAGTTTCTGACGCATTTATAATTTATACATTATTAGTGCAATTAAAAGTCGGAAATGTCTTCATTTTCCTATACTATTTTATGTTGACATTTTCGAATTTCGGTTCCCCTGAAAGAGAAATTGCTTTCCAATAAAGCAGAAAACTTAGGTTGGTTTGTCATTCCGTAACATTCCGTCATTTTGTAACCAAGAAGTTCTTCCGTGTACAAAGAAAGCGTTTCCATTTCCAAAAACAATTGCAATCTCTTCACCATCTCTCGTTTCCAACGTACAGATGGATTTTTACGCCAGACATGTCGCTTAATAATTCAGACGAAAGAACGTTCGGGCCCTAAAACATTGACGGCTTATCGAATCGTTAAATCGACTGGAGACTCTTCGACCGGCTAATGCGCATGATAGGTCCAAAAACTGCCGACTGGACAATCAATCCTTTCGAATGGCTGAAAGTATCGATTCTGAATCGGGTAACCTTGTGTAGGGGATTTAAAGAGAGTTAAAAGTTTAAGTTGCTGGTGAGTTTTGTTGCAGTGTTGTTTGGACATAAATAGGCATTTCAAGTACAAGTATAAATAATTATATTTTATTAACTTCTTCAGATGAAGTGATAATTAAATATTTTCGGCTCTGTCGTAAGATGTTTTGTCAGTGTGGTTAAAATAAAAAATGGAACCTACGATTTCTAAAATTCACCAAAAATTCGTTTGTATGTTAGGAAAATTTACAGTTTCGCTGAATTATTCCTGAAATTTTAAATTCACTTATAAAGAATCTTTCTTTCATATCTGAAACGTCCTTAGTGTTCATTTCTTGGATAAAATTATTTATAGTTCGACATTTGCCAGAACGTGAGTTGTATGCCAAAAATCAGATGATGAAAACGCAAACGTTATTATAAACAAATACGTAGATGTTCCTATCTTAAAACGGCAGAAAATGAATAATATTTAATGTTCATAGCTTCATTCCGCATTAAATAATCAACAAAGATTAATTTTTTTCTCGTACAAAAATTCCCTTTGCACAGTTAAAACAAATAACAGTTAAATGGTTTCGAAAAAATATGTTTCTTTAACTGAGCTCATCATTTTTATCACAATAGTTATTTACTAAACTTGTATCGTAACAATATGAGATAGGATAATTATTAAACGAGTCTGTTAGATAATAACTTGAATCTAGCAATAAGATGTAACTATTCGAAATCTAAAATTGTTTAATCTACCATCTAAAATATCCATAGTATTATAATATTCCCATAAAATCATTTATCTTGGAAAACGTGTCAAATCTGTTTATAAGATTGAATATAGAATGTAATGATAGAAATTCATTAGTGGGAGGCCAAAGAAATTAGAACAAGGCAGTTTGTTGCAATGATTGGCTTTCGGTAAGCAATGTGAATGAATCTTTAATGAAAATGCTTTGCTTTGTTTTCATAAATATGCTAATATAGCATGCCAAAGAACGTGTTGATATGATCAGCTCAAACCACAATATTTTATCGGAATGCTCAAATCATATTTATAATAGTTTAAAGATTGAAAAATGGTGAGACGAGAAATTGAAGACATGGAAATACGTCCCATAGTGTTGATTATCTTATTTAACGATGTATATAAATTAAAAACCAATAGATTAGTAAGAATTAACTAACTCATGATATGCATGTTTAGGTTCACATCATAGTCGCTTTAGCCTGTCTACGTTTGTGGGAATTCTGATTGGGTGTTGTTGACGTTCTTATGAGAAGAAATAAAAGAGGTCATCTTCGTCAATATATCAGCTTTATTAAGATAGCCGGCTTTCGACGGCTTTGCCGTCATCGTCAGTCTCGCTGCTCGCGCTCGACTTTTGCCGACAGCAGCGAGACTGACGATAACGGCAAAGCCGTCGAAAGCCGGCTATCTTAATAAAGCTGATATGTTGACGAAGATGACCTCTTTTATTTCTTCTGTCTACGTTTTACGGGTACACTCTTTAAAGAGCGTTTAGCCACATTCGCTCTGTACATCAGTCTCTCCCATAGAGTTGTGCAAAACGAACCAACGCCTCCGTCAACTGACAGGGCTGTCCGACGAATGTTCTCGGTTCTACAGTACTTCCGCAAGCCGGATTCCGGGATAGTTCGAGAACTTTCTTCGAAAGGAGAGATTCTTTGTCTTTTTGCTCAACTTCCTCCTCAAGTGGGGTTGTTTATGAAGAGCGGATGCCGCTGTGTCCTAAGTTTTGCGAGTAACAAGTCTAAAAGGAACACTGCAGGCCTATTTCTTTGGAACTGAAATTTAATAACGCCAGAATTCGTTTGTGTTTGTTGCGAAACAAATGACGGGAAAGCGGTGAAAGTAGACAAAAGAAATTTTGCCTGTTCGGAATGATTAATTAAACGATTAATTAAATGCACCTGTTAGCGTGGCATTTTGTGTGAAAAGTCGATTTATTTCACAAAGAGTCTTTTCTTTTCGTACTCAATGGAAATTTATACATGAATTGTTGGGAATTTTAATGAATCTAGTAATTATAGTTGAATCTTTGATTGAACAAAATGAAGACTCTATTATTCCTTAACATATTATGACTTTTTAATAATTTATATTTCATTACACAAACTTCGTGTAACCGACATCTAATTATTTATCTACCTTTTTTATGATTACGGTGTCATGGGATTGATTTGATTGTTAGTGATTCCGGGCGCGTCAACTTCAATGGTCATTACTCCCATAGATGTAGTACGTGCTCGGGAGGTGGCGGTGGTCTTCCCCTGCTGTATGGCGAGATTCGGCACCGACCTACCGTCGGCTAGCGGGGTTTTCCCTAACAAGGTATCTGCCGCCAGAGGGGGCACCGCCCCAACCAGGACAAGCTCCCGACTGGACTCCTGGCGTGTGTGGTTGTGCAGTACAAGTTGGTGTATGTGTGTGTGTGTGTGTGTGTGTAAGAGGTGACGATAGGAGAAAGAAGAGGAAGGAAATATCGCGCACGGTCCGCGGCCCGTTTGTTAGGGTACTGCTCCGTCATTAGCCTGGTGTATATCGGAGAAACCACGGAAAACTACCGATCAGAGCAGCCGGCCTCTAGAATTCTCCTCCAGACAACGACTAAATTCGACCTTACTGACAAGCTAGTGTAGAAAACCCTTCCCCCGTCGGGGCTCCAACCTAGGACCTCCCGGTCAGAGGGACTACAGTGACATCAGTTGATGAAGTGAGCGATCTCTCCCGGTCTGTATCATCGGTGATTGCGAATCTAGAAACTGTTTTAGCATAATAATCGAGAAATAATTATTTATTAGCTCTCATTATTTTTATGAATTATTCTTTCTTTAATTTCTCCCTTTATGGATGTGAGAGTACAGCGAACGGCATATTTCCGCGTGGACTCACCGCACTTACTCGGCGGTTCATCACATAACGCATATCTTCTTCTAGTAGTAGCTGCATTACAAGTAACAAGCAGAGTGGAATTGATTTCGGGTGCATTAAAAACTATACGAGGTTCTCGACACCTGAAAATATGGATTGAGAGGACTGTAGAGACGGGATGGGAACGTAGGAAGCAGGCTATCGCGACTTTGCAAGGATTTCATAAAGTTACAGCTGAATGTGAAGAGACGAAGGGAGCTGAAAAGCTTTAATGGCGATGACCACAACGTCTACGGTTACTGTACCACCGGCGATTGTAGGAATTTTCCCCCGCACGGTGTCTCATTTGGGCATTAATTCAAAGAGTGCCTATAACTCAGAGTATTGTACATTGCTGCAAAGGGAATTAAATGTTAAAACCAAAGATGTAACTACCGATTCGATACCTCTTAATCTGGCAAAAATGGACGGCTTTAGGAATACGTAGTTATTAATAAAATCAGCCAATAGCTTCAAATATAGTTTTAATGAGGAACGGCAAGGTAGTAAAGTTTTAGAAATTATATAAATTCAATTGAACAAAAATTCAGTAATAGTGCATGGTTAATAAATTGTAAAAATAATAAAATATTTAAAAAACTCTCATATAAATAGAATTTCCTTTAGACCATGGCCGTCTAGCCCGTATGTTAATTCAAATTCTAGTATATTTAGCAAAATAATATCTCGAATGGTTTCTGTCTACATTCAGAGTATACAATTAGTACCTATGTTTGGTATTACGTGAAAGTTGACCTTTTCATGAAAAATCAACGAGAGTGGGTGTATAAAGCGCGTTGGTGAAACATCTACTCAATGCAACCGACGGGGTCGAGTCTTTTGTAAACGACTTCCCTCCACCCGGCGAGTGCGCCGCGCCGCGCCGCCGAATCTCAATGTAACCGAAGAGCGGTGGGGGCGTGTCACTCCACCTCCGGCGGCTGCATGAACTTCTCTCGACCTGTTGAAACTAATCCGAAAGTTTGAATTGAATCCGGCAAATACAGATGTTTCCTGTTTAATTTAACTTTTTTCTTTATGCCGATTTGGTCTTTCCTTTAAAGTAGGGAACACGTATGGGGTTTAGAGAGTAGAAAAATGCGTGTAACCCCTTCTGAAGGGGAAGGAGATGGGGGGGTGAGATGGGAGAGAGAGGGAGAAGGAAGTTAGAGGGAGGTGTGTAAGGGAAAGAACGGTGGGAAACAAAGGAAGAAGGAGGAGGGACGGGAATTGGTGCAAGGAGAGGGAGAAACGAAGGAAGTGAATGAAGACAGCAGAGAGGATATGGAAGGAAGGAGAGGGAAGTCTCAGAAAGAAAAATGGATAAGAAGATAATGGAATGGAAGGAGACAACAGAATGGGGGAAGGGAGAGAAAAGAAAAGAAATAATGGGGATAGAATAGAGGCGTTGGCGCAAAGAGAGAAGAAGGGGGGGTGTGAGAGCCAGAGGGAGAGCAGGAACGAGAGGGCGGCCCAGAGCGAAGATGGCGGATTCATGGGTAGGTCGGGAATAAGGCAGAGTCAGAGGGGGTGGCGAGGGCGAGAGGACGGCGGGGGGAGATAGGGAAGGGGTGTGCAAGGGGGAATGGAGAGGAGAGAGGAGTAGTGGGGTGAGTGGGGGTGACCTAGAGTAAGGCGGTGGCAAGGGGACTGGCGAGGGAGAAAGGAAGTAGTGGAGTGGAGTGGGGGGCGGGGGCGAGAGATGGCTCAGAAGAGGAGGCCTGGAGTAAGGGACGAGGAAAAGGGAATGGAGAGGGAGAGAGGAAGTAGTGGAGTGGAGTGGGGGGGGGCGAGAGATGGCTCAGAAGGGGCCTGGAGTAAGGTAGGAGGCAAAGGGAATGGCGAGAGAGAGAAGTAGTGGAGTAGAGTGGAGTGGGAGGCAGGGACGAGAGATAGCTAAGAAAGGGAGGCCTGGAGTAAGGGCGGAGGCAAAGGGGGGTGGCGAGGGCAAGAGGAAGTAGTGGAGTGGAGCGCGAGCGGGGGTGGGGAGGGAGGGCGAAGCTCCCGCGCCGCGCAGGTTGCGTGGGACGTGCGTGCGGCCCAGCCGCGGCCGGGGCATGCGAGCTGCTCTTAGATTGCCCTTTTCGCCTGCCCCCTCCTGCGCCCGATCCGCTGGCTCGATACCTTATCGTGCGCTCCCCTTCTGAATGCCGATGCCCGTGCGTGGCGCCGCGCCGGGTCACTGGGTTACGCAAAGGGACATTGAAATCTCTTCCTACCTCCGCGGGAGCGCCGTGAATTTTCATTGAAACTGATAGAATAAAAAAGGGGCTGGACGAGCTATAAAGAAAATAGCAAATCCTCAGTAAGTGATCTTGGACGATTTTTCTTTCAAAATCGATTTGGAGGGGTGCTTCGAATTCTGCGTTCTTGGGCGATTTTCTTCGAGTGATTTTAGACTCACCGCCGATTTTTTTTTGATTATATTTACTATAAATGAGATGTACCTAATTTAAAAAAAAAATTTAAGGATTTATTTTGATTTTTTCAAATAATAATGTATGTTGTAAAAAAACTTACCTCTAATATTTTCTGCTAATCATTGAGTAATTCTTTGTTATTGTTATTCAACGTATAACATTCATATTTCCTCTCCTCCGCTTTCTGTTCCTCTGTCACTCGTACACACACACATACTCGCACATACATACACACACACACGTATAAGAAAACATCCAAACATCACAAAAAACTGTGTTTGTACGTCATATATTTTATGTTTCACGAAGAACTTAGCTGAAACCAATTTCAATTTTTTTTTCCACCTGACAATGCATTTCAACAACGCCTACGCTTTCCAGTATTGCGCATATCTAGCCAAACCTCTCCCAAGTATAATAAATTCCACGTTCTCGCATGCTAAGTTTGTCGGAGAGTGACCAGGTGGTGAGTTGGGGTGGGTCTCCCGAGGGCAGCAGCCACGCATTGCGTCGCCACACTGGCCTCCGCAGGGGTCATTAAGCAGGCGATTAATATTTTCTCACGCGTCGTATGCCCTGCACGCATCGGCTGGTTCACGCAGCCCCGCCCCGCGCCGCCCCGCGCCGCCCCGCCGCCCGCGCCGCCCGCGCCGCCCGCGCCGCCCCGCGCCGCCCCGCCCGCGCCGCCCCGCGCCGCCCGCGCCGCCCCGCGCCGCCCGCGCCGCCCGCGCCGCCCGCGCCGCCCCGCGCCGCCCGCGCCGCCCCGCGCCGCCCCGCGCCGCCCCGCGCCGCCCCGCGCCGCCCCGCGCCGCTCCGCGCCACGCAGCAATTTTGAGAGCTGAATAAAACAAAATGTTTGATTGACATTTTCCTTCTGGACGCTAGGTTCGTTATTTTTTGTGTATGCCCAGAATCCTCATTTTATAGGTCCTTGATGCCGAAAACTCGATTGACAGAAAAAAGTCTGTATGCCTGTTTGTCCGTCCGTCTACATGTATGTATCACTATGGCCTAAAACATTCAGAACGTAGTTTTAATCGTAATAATTAACCTCTCACAGGAAACGTTACTACTCCTGAACATTGTAAGTTATAAAAGCGTTTATAAATATATCAACTTTCTCTTGTCATGTCTTGATGCCCATTGCATCGATCATATGCCTCAGGTGTTGCAATGAGGTCTACTTTACGCTGCAATTGGATTTCTTCATTCGTAATACTTATTGGAAATATTACGAGTATTCTCCTCCTCGTAGGCAGTTGTCATAATCCACTCAAGGAAACAGCTTACTTCATCTAAAACGTGTAGCACGTTCAATCGTATTTAAATTTCAATCGAAATAATCCTGGGGGAAAAGACTCCTCAAAAGGTAGTCAATTGTATCTAAATAAGCCTTTTTGCGTACTGATGACATATTGCTTCGCAGCATCTTTCAGCTTGATCTGTAAATATGAATTCGAAGAGACCAGTTTTAAGAATACTATCTGCAGGTAATTCTGTAAATATATCATTTGATGGTTGGAGTACCTATACGTTTAAAGCGATGGATTGAGAATAAATCCTAACTAAACCTTCAGGCTCCAATTATGGTACAATCGATTCGGCCCAATCTGAGCGCAATATCTGTGCAATCATGCTCAATTTTGTAAGGCGTTACAGATCAGCTTCTATCGTTTCATTTAACTTTAAATGTACTCAACGAGGCTTACAGGATTCAGGGGTTGCGTGGGAGGGGGGATTCGACATGAGCAAACACACTGATTCCATGACTCCGTCCCGTCGAAAATAAAACCGCCTAGTCACACCGGCTAACGAAATATGATGGTCAGATGATTGTTTGGATTGGCGTCACGATGCCTCCTCCAAAGGAAAATTCAACATCCAGCTGCCTCCAAACAATAAACGACATTTGAGTAACGTACTTCCCATGTGAGAGAAATTCTGCAAACCAGTTTACTCTGTGTTGCTTAAATAGGAAAATTAGATTACCTTCAAGCAATATGCCAGAAGAAATCAAACAGTTGCTTATAGGAGATGATGACACATCAAAAAACTTTAGAAATAATAACCGTCAGTAAAATAGTGCTCTTTCTTTTGTGCCGATATGACATTGCCACCCGTTCATGGGCCATACGTGTTCAAAATTTTGGGAACTCCACATCACAGAATATCTTCGTTGTACCCTGAAGATCCAAACAATACAACGTATTGTGAACATTAGTCTGGGCAGAGTATTTTACATTTATCTCAGATGTCACCGTCAAATTTTGACTGGTTCTCAGTAGTCTCCCTTGAATATATTTACTAAATGGGTCTAAAATTATTTTTTATTTAATAGGTAATTATTACAGCCAAATTAGAAACTTGATCCAATGTGGCTAGGCCGAAGGCCTTTAAGCCATTACAATACCTACATTCTACCGAGTTCTAACCTTTCGCCTTCTGGTATTCACCCCCAATGGTCTCTCCATCGCCTCAAAGCCGCGGAAACGAGACCATAAGGTACGGCTGAGGGAAAAACCCCTGAAGGGGGAAAAACCTGCCGTCAGAAGCCGAGTACATGCTACTCTATCCGGTTTTTAGACTATTTATTTATTTGGCGCGGGCGTCAGGCATTCTCCTTCCAGTGTTTGGCCTCCACCGCACCTGAAAACAAACAGCACCACAGAAAATCGTCCGCACCAACGCCTCTGCCCTAACATTTCCGATTCCACTTCCTTCGCCCCCTAATGTGCTTTATTTTAGCCGTTTCCTTTTATTTTATTTTAATTTGATTTATTTTAATTTATTTAACTTATTTTAATTAATTTAATTTTAATTTATTTAACTTATTTTGATTAATTTAATTTTAATTTATTTAACTTATTTTAATTAATTTAATTTTAATTTATATAACTTATTTTAATTTATTTAACTTATTTTAATTATTTTAAGTTAATATATATATTTTTTATTGACTTATTTATCTACTTATCTTAACAATTGACTACAATTTAACTTAATTATTGTTAGTTTATTGATTTATTACATATTTCTCTCCAGTCTAGGCTCTGCTCGTACTAACCACTGCTGTTTTCCCACTCCTTAATTTCCGTTTCTCTAGTGGTCCGAACCTTTCCGAGAAATGTTCCTAATTCTTTCATGAAGTTAGCTCTTTTATCCCCTAGAATGTTTTGGGCGAGCGTTACGTTCCTATGTTGGAAGTAGTAATTTCCCATTCCCATCCATTTTCCTCTCCAAGTTTCGGTCGCACTGCAAATTAAAAGGATATGGATCCAGTCTTCCCTATCACCGCAAAGCACACAGATGCCATTACCATTCGAGTCCTTTAATCTACGTTGCATCCACACGTACTGCTTCGGCAGTACATATACTAAAATTGGAACGATACAGAGAAGATTAGCATGGCCCCTGCGCAAGGATGACACGCAAAATCGTCTAAAATTAGACTACATAGCACTTTAAGTATTTAAACATATTTGAATGAATGATGCAACTTTTTTAATACTAAAAATATATGTAACTCACTTTTCCCTAAATGAAGAAAATATTCGTAGTATATTATGACATACCAATATGTGGGACATTGTATTACGTCACATTTATTGTAAACAGGGTGAATGGTAAGGATAGACATATATAAATATGGTGGCCTAGCATCAGTGGACGAGTTGTCAAGGTCCACAAACTGCATTGCTTTGAACCACTGGGCACGGCTAGTTGATAAAGTAAACTGTTTGGGGATTGGCCGAGAAAGCAATGACAGTCTGGGGCGCGGCTAGTTGAATTTGTAAGTAATTGAGGGATTGGTTAGGCATGGAATGATAATGTATTTTGACGGAAGCGGGTCGAATGTTTTCTGACAAGAAACAGTAGAAAGTATGGACCGAGTTTTGAAGGGCTGAAAGAGGGGAATGTGGAGTCATTCCGACTTATGCCGTGGTGCTGTGCGGATCGTGTGTAGATAATTGATGTTGAGAGTTTGGGAATTGTGAACATCTACTTTGGAGCGTATGGTTGTCGGACTTAGAATATTGATGTAATGTGCGGAAATTGGAACTTGGAAATATTTCGAGTCAGCAGCTAGAATTTAAACTGTGAACTTAGGTGAATTTGTCGGCAACATGATTGGGAATATTTGATGCAGATAATAGTTTGCTGAACTTTAACATTTTAAGTATACGCGTAGAAAGAACTGGGAACTTTTAAAAGAAAAATTAATTAAGTCTTATCAACTTATGAGGCGGTGAGGATCAGTGACAGTGATCAGATACACTTGTACCAGAACGGAAGAAAAAAATATGGTATTTGGACCTGTAGCCATCGACACCGGGAAGGATTGAAAATGGTTCTACGCGGCGACAACGGTCAGTAGCGCGCGAAGACGGGTACTGCAATATAAGGTTTGAGACTGGTCATGACCGAAAGTACGTTTCGTATTGTTACCAATGAACATTGAATAAGCTTACAAGTTTCTGTGATTAGAAAAGATTATTTTCATTTAGCCAATTCCAGCAAATGAGTAGCTAGAAATGTATATTTGCTTTTCAGATTCCTCGGCCTCTCTGTACAGATGGCAGATCCAATGCGATTATTTCTTATAAGACCCACCGACCCAGTTAGCCGGATATTAATTTATTGGAAATAGCATTTGAAGATTAATTTTAATAATTGAATTAACGTAATCTTTTCCTGGCACTCATATTCTTTTAAAAATTTGGAACGGGTTACGTTGAATTAATATTTAATTATATTAGACGGGCAGAGGAAATATTAAATTTAAAAATCAAATTAGACAGTCTGTTTCAATATAGTATCGAGACAAGCGAAACTTTCACCAAAACTCACATTACAAAGGGGAAACCTACTGTGACTGGTGTAGCTTATCTCGTATTGCTCCAAGCCTAGCCAAGCTTCAATTCTAACAATACTTTTTATGAATAATATTTGGAGATTTTGGGTACGCAAATAACATTTTAGGGGTGTTTATCGCTATATTGGCAAAAAAGTAAAAAAAATGTTGAAAAAATGTATGACCTATTTACTTTATGTAGTTCGTGTTTTTTGAAACGACATAATTATTTCATAAAATAATATTAATTTAATATGCTTCACACATCGTCCCATTTGTCAGACATTCTTATACAAAAATTATTAGATTTATGATTAGCTAGAAAGTGATTCTAACTCAAAATCATAGAACGTAACTATCCATTTTAACAGTTTTCTTTGCAATCTGCCTTGCCTCACAGGCATTGGAAATTCAAAACGGGGTTTACATATGCACTTTAAAAAGAATAAATTTCAATAGTGGATCCCTCGGAATAAGGGATATCTCGCGTTGAAGGAGTTTCATGATTCTAACATGGAATGAAGCTCAATATTCTTCTGCTATCCTGAATACTTCTTGCGGTCAGCGCATTTTAATTCAAAGGTCTTTTGCCGTTCTTTCATTTCTCACGAGAGGAGAAGAGAGATACAAAAGAACCACGCTGAGCTCCTTGTGAAGAAATATTGAGGAAACAGACTACAAAAGGCCCTTTATGCGGTGAAGGCAAAGTAAATATCTTGGGCTCACTTGCCGATACATCTGCATTCGCTTCGTAGAAGATGAATTGCAGAATAGAAAGCGTCACAAAATCTGTGTAGGAAATAATGAAACACAACGTGCAGTATTTTCTTTGCTTTGATAATTCAGGTGAATAGCTGTAGACATATGGATGTGTGTTTTGCAATCGGTCTTTTAGGAACAGTTGTACATTTCTTAAATACGAAGATACACTATTCAAAATACAAGGATTGAAATTACGTAGTTTCAACCAATTAAAAAATGTTTTACTTGCTAACAATCTTTCTTGATTGAAAATGTTTCATCTTTTAGATCCATGTTCCAAGGTAGGATTACCTAAAAACTTTTCGAGGATAGAATTCTACTTTCATCAATACAATGGAAATGTTCATAAATTAATCGATTTAGTTCTTTCAATCAATAAATATTTTAAAAGAATTCTGTTATCTATAAAATTATCTTTTATGCATACATATAGAGAAGAATATCCAACTTCTTAATTATTAATCGCGCTCTCCAATTCTGAGCACAAGTTACTGATGCTTATTCTTAGCACCCCAAATTACACAATTCATACCATCTAATGCCATTTCAAATGTTGGAATTTCAATAATGTTGTTACCTTGTCACGTCAAGAACTTTCAAATATTTAACAAATACATCCAAGTAATGATTCACTATTAATTTTAAAATATTAAAAATTAAACTTTCATTTTTCCAAAACAAAAACAGTTAATATGAGTAGGGGTGGTAATAGTAAAGTAGTAAGTGTCTTATTTTAACACAGTTTGTTCTGTTCAAATGAAAAAAATATTAAAAATTGTATTCTTTAAACAAAACACCCTTCTTAAATAAGTAAAGTTCATGCAATTTTTAGAACAAAACTCGACGCCGAAGTTGATGGTGAGATACGCTGACCGAGACTTTTGCTAAGATTTTCGCAGCTCTGCCGACAACTACTTCACTTCCTTGGTTAATCCATGAGGTTGTACAGTCTTTCTTATCATAAAAGAGTCGTATTCCGCTACAGTCATTTCATTCTCCTCTTTTCCTTTTGTGACACAGACATGCCATAATCGCCGTTTTTGAAGACGGTTTAAAAGAACTTTCTCTGTGCCACGAGCTGAGCGTTTTTGAATGGGGAATAAAATAACAAAGGGCAGGAACAGTCCAAAGATTTGGTGAACCTAGAGCAGAGAATTTTCCAATGTTGCAAGACTAGTTTGAATTTAAACTAGTGGTGCTTCAACAGCAAATACTTTTGTGTTTTATTTTTTGACTTTTGCAATATTAAAATATTTAAATGGTTCAGGGAAAGTAAGACAAGTCCCATTTCTTAAAAATCCTTTGCTCTATAAAAAACAGGAAAAAATTGGAGCGTTTTACGAAAAAAACATTTTCTATAAAGAAGTTAAATCTCTGCAGTTAGATCGCACAAAAGAGAGAAGTGTATAATTGTTTTCGAGTTTCAAAAAGACCAAACCGCCAGCGCTTACTGCTTAAAATAATCGATTGGAAATATTGATACATCTTGTGTACTTCTTTTTATCTCCAAATGAAACAACAACAGAAATTCTTGTTTCTTTAAATTCTGATAACAATTTTCCTTTTCTCCTAATAGTAAGAATTTGAAGAATGGCAATCTTTAACGCACAATTTATAGATTTAGCTCGTTTCTTTCAGTTTATTAGGTATATTTAAACGAATATGCAATTTTATAAATAAGCTCTTGTATATTGTGACAAAATGCTTGTGCTGTCTCTTGAAGAAACAAAACAGATTATCTTATACCTAATTGGTTTTCATCTGGAGCGGCCAATAATTTAGTGGTTATGAAATATTCCTTACCTTACGCAACTTGAGTGAGGACACTCTCTCTATGGTGGCACAAGCATTGGCGGTGCAGGGCTTTAGCCGATATCATTGCAGTGCCTCTGACCGACAGGTCCTAATGTTCGAGTTCCGTCGGATTTTCGACACTGGCTAGTTCGGAAGAGGGAATTCAGCCGCTGCCTGGACGAGAATTCTAGTAGCCGGCTGCTCTGATCGGTAGTTTTCCGTGGTTTCTCCGAGTACATTGCTGGAGCTATACCCTAACAAACGAGCCACGGACCGCGCGCTATCTTTCTTTCCTCCTCCTGGTCTTATCCCCACCCCTTGCTTAAACACACGCTGACATGCGCCAAACTACCACACGTGTCGGGAGCTTAAAGCTTGTCCCGGCGGTGCCCCGTTGGTGAGAAATACTTAGTTGAGAAAATCCCCGTAAGCCGGCATGTAGGTTAGCGTCCGATCTTGTCTACTGAGGGAAGATCACCGCCACCTCCCGCGATAAAAACATACACGACACTTACGGGGTAACCTTGGCAATTGACGCGCTCGAATGGTCTAATCAATCAACCGTCAGTCCCCCTCTCTGTGGTCAGCACGCCAAATTCTTTCAGACGATTTTCTCCAAAATTATATTCACAGGGATCGATTTAAAGGACCTAGAGGACCTGCAAGATTGAAACGGATTTCTTTTTCACATTAAGCCTCAACAATATTTTCAAAAGTGTATCAAAAATTGGTCCACATTTTCGGTATCGCTTGCTGTAAATTTTTACAAATATTGTTATACATAATATTATTTTCTGTAAAGAAAATTTATTTCTCGAAGTTTGATCATTTTGTAAAGATTTTTAATATCGTACCTGTATCTATGTCTGAAGTCCACTTGACACCCGTTGCAAACTAGGCCAGCGGTGAAGGGGAGAGGGTTAGTCAGTGGAAGGGGAGTAGGCGAGCAGCCAAAGGGGTACGAGTGTTTGCGGACGCCCCCGCGTGTGCACTTTGCTCTTCCTCGTCCCCTACACTCTCTCGCAGCCCCTTCTGTCCCTCCACGCAACCCCCTCCGGCACCACACCCCCCGCACGCCACTGCAACAAACCTCACCCCACCGCACGCCCGCCACGCCCCCCCCCCCTTCCCGCCGCTCGCTCTGTCTCGCCCCGTCCCGCCCTTACGCCTCGCACTGCCCCGCCCCGCCGCCCCGCCACCCCGCCCCGCCACCCCGCCCCGCCACCCCGCCCCGCCACCCCCCCGCCCCGCCCACCCCGCCCTGCCCCCCGCCCCGCCACCCCGCCCCGCCACCCCGCCCCGCCACCCCGCCCGCCACCCCGCCCGCCACCCGCCCCGCCACCCCGCCCGCCCGCCATCCCGCCCCTCGCCATTCCGCGCCGCCCCCGCCGCCCCGCCACCCCCCGCCGCGGCGACGTCGCGCCGAGCACGTTGATTGTGTTAATGTAAGTGTCGTGTCTGGTAATTAGCGCTATAATCCCGTGGCCCTGTCCCCCTCCGCGGTCGTAGCTCGGGCCTCGTTCGCCCGACGGCCTCGTGGCCGCGCTGCCGTCGGGAGGCCTCTCCTCGGCCGATGCCCTCCACCTGGCTCCTCTTCCGGATCTCCTCCCTCTCTTTGCCACCCTCTCCCCCTCTCCGTGCCTTGTTTCCGCCCTCTGCAGGATGGCTAAGTTAAGTTTTTCGCTGGTGTAAAATATTATCCGCAGAGCCAAGTTTTTAGCAGGTATGCTGTGAGTCGGCAATTTAGCGTGTCGCCTGCGTTATTTATGGGCTGAAGTTGTGGCCGTACCTGGTCATTTCCTTGCAAGTTTTCTGCGCGACTGTTTTCTTTGCGATTATTGCAAAACACGCGGACATTTCTATTACTTAACAAACATCTCATTACACTTTAGTATTTTAAAGCCACAAAATATTAGTAGAACCCTCCATTTCGTTCTTTTCTTACGATTATATTTCACTAATGATTACAAATTATTATTGACTTTCAATGATTTTAGATAAATATTCCATTAAGTTAATACATTGATATTTGAAGTTTCTCTCAAATAACCACACATAATATTTAAATGCAATGGTTAGCAATTAACCTAAAAATAAAGTAAGTTTTACTAGAAACAAGTTTATTTATATCTTTATCATATCCATATTAATCTCTATCTGTCAGGGTACCATCTTATTTGAAAATGGCAAAAGCAATGAAATGTGGGTATACTCTTGTGCTTTATATATAGTATTGAACTCTTAAATAGTTTCTTTTAAGTTAACATTAAAATTACATCGGTTTATTTATTTTTATGTGTACGACAGAATACATTATTATTTCTAAGGAATTCTAGGAATTAGATTTGAAAAGAGTTGATTTGGTAAACGATCATAAATTAATATTTTATAATAACTATAAGAAGTAATAATCATAACTATCAAGAAAAATGTTATTACATCTAGGGCAGAAGGCTATATACGCAACAAATTAAGGTCGGTAAAGTTTATCTTTTACCAACAAAGAGATCCTGTATCTGCATAACAAACGCTGCAGTGCCCTGGAAAATTCCCGGAAAAGAGGTCAGCCGACCAGAAAGTGCTCCGAACCCGCGACCTTCCGAATGGAACGGATGCGCCGCTCTCGCCACCCGCCAGTTCGCCTCCCCCACCCCCAGGCCCCGCGCGCTCTCGGGTTAATGCAGTTTGCTGCAGGATAATTTCGGGAATTCTTGCTGCGAGTAAATTAGTTTTTCCCCTCCGGACGCGAGTAATATTTGCCGCTTTCAGCGCCTGCATTCAAGCAGCTCGCGGACTCGAGAGACCGGGGCAACGATAGGGTGGGGTACGCGCAACACCCGACGACCCTTTTGCCCTCCCTCCCAACCCCACTCTCCGAACTTCCACTCCCCCATCTTCCCTCATTCCTACACTAACCTCAAGCTCTTACACCGGCACTATCCCGCCCTCCCCCCTACTACGCCTCACTACGCCCTCACTCTCAACCCGATTATCTGAACTTCCAAATTCCCATCATCCTTCATTCTCACCCTAACATCACACACTCTTACATCTTCCCTCCCCGCCCCCTCCCCACCCCTCCCCGTGCCCTCCCTGCCCCCTCCCCCCCCTTCCCTCTTCCCCCCCCTTTTTTCTTCCCTCCCCTTTTTGCGCCTAGCCCCCTCTCTTCTCTCACCTTTCTGCCGCCCTTCCCCGCTCTTTACCACCCTCCTCGCCGCGCCCGCAGTCCCGCGCTCGCTTGTATCCGCGGACGCGTCAACGCACCGGCCCGGCAGTATATCACGCCCAAAGTTAAGAGTTGCGGATGTCCGAAATGCGCGCGGGAGTGGTAATGAACAAGTTTAAACTTTTAATGTGTCAGTGGCCGGCGCTTGTTTGAAACCTGGCTCCGCGCCGCTGCGGCCGGTGGCGAACGCAATGAAATTAGTTGATCGCCGGGAAGTGGCCTCCCTCCGTCGCGCCAAAATGCGGAGCCGGCTCCGGGACTCGTTTGATCGAGATAAACTGGTTACGAGACTTGTCTAAATACAGGTGTGTAACGAAATAATAAAGATGGAGTCGTTTATTACAAACTAATTTTATTTTTGAAATGTACACGCACAAATTAGTTTACTGCGTGAATACTTTATTTTGAAATTCGTTTTTTTTAACTGAATTCTTCTGTTTATATCTTTTATTTCACGTCTGGTACAGATATATCGTTTTAGTAACAATGCAATTTTGGAAAATAAATATCAAATATTGATCAATATTTTTTTTGAAAAACTTTATTATGTCGTATACCATTGCCTCATGAATTGAATGGCACGCATAAAATGCTCTAAATTTTCGAATATATAATTTTTATAAATTTTATAATAGATTTCACATTTCGTTATAAATTCTACATATTGTACATACAATTCTGTTTCATAAACGTACAGCTCCTCAACGATAATGATCTGCTTATGATAAGCGTATATAAAATCTTTATAGGAATATCTTTGGCTGACCCCTTCATACGTCAGTCCTTTTTCATAATAACCCCAATATCATTCGTTCATTCCCTTCTTTTCTTTTCATTTAATATTTTATTTCACGCGTTTGTTTCTGCGCAATATTTGCTATATTTGCTTCATTGGTTAATCCTTTTTTGCCACCCGTTCCGCGGATTAGTCTCTTCGTCTTTCGTTTTTTTTTCTCCCTCGTGCCCCTCCCTCTTGTCACTCGTTCTGTCTTCATTGTTACAAAACCTATCGCGGCCTTTCCGGAGCCCTGCGCAGCCGCCCCTGCCGCGCTCGGCCGCCCCGCACGGCGCCCGGGCACCGCAATTCCCCACCTGCGCCCCTCCCGACCCCCCGCCGCTTTATCCGGGTTCCGCCTCGCCGCCACTCCCTTCACCCCTGCGCACAAGCCATCCCCCACGCTCCCGTCCTCCCCGCCTTGCGCGTCTCCACGGCTTTCACCCCTCGCCCCGTCAGTCACCCCTGCGAACAAGTCATGGTGACGCTCCCGTCCTCCCCGCCGCTCCCACAATCCTCGCCTCTCCCGTCACCACTGCGCACAAGTCCTCCCCGTCTCGCCCGTCCTCCCCGCCTCTCCCGTCCTCCTCGCCTCTCCCGTCCTCCCGTCGCCCGTCCTCCCCGCGGTGGCGCCTCCCCCCCCCCCCGCCTCTCCCCCATCCTCGACTCCCCCGGCATCTCTGTATCACCCCCCCTCCGCCCCCTCTTCCCCCCCCAGCCGCTCCAGTCATACTCATCGTTTCCACCATCCACGCAGCACCCATCAACCCCGACGCTTCCGTAACCCCTCCCCACTAGCTGCTCCTACCATCCCCTTTGTTTCCATTATCCAGGCTACTTCAGTCAACCCCACCGCTTCTGTCTTTTCGCGCCATTTCAGTCATCCCCGCCTGCCCAATCGACCCCGCCCCTCGAGTAATCCTCGTCGTTCTAGTTATCCACGCCTCTATATTCACTCTTGCCGTTCCCGTCATCCTCGCTTGTCCTGCCATCTTCGTATCTCTTGCAATCTCCATCTCTCCAGACCAGGAGCGGTAGCTCAGTGCATCAACTGATGTCACTGCAGCGCCTCTGACCGGGAGGTCCTAGGTTCGAGTCCTGAAGGCCGCAGGATTTTCGACACTAGATTTTCAGTTAGGTCGAATTCAGTCGCTGCCTGGAGGAGAATTCTAGCGGCCGGCTGCTCTGATCGGTAGTTTTCCGTGGTTTCTCCGATCAACACCAGGCGAATGCCGGAGCAGTACCCTACCAAACGGGCCACGGACCGCGCGCGATCTTTCCTTCCTCTTTCTTGTCCTATCCTCTCCCCTTACACACACACTTACACTCACATGCACTACACTACCACATACGTATTCCGGGAGACCGGTCGGGAGCTTAGAGCTTGTCCCGGCTGGGGCGGTGCCCCGCTAGTGGGAGAGTCCTGGTTAGGGGGAAACCCCACTAGCCGACGGTAGGTCGGCGCCGGATCTCGCCATCCAGCGGGGGATGACCACCGCCATCTCCAGAGAAAAAACATGCACTACACTAACAGGACTAATGACCAAAGCAGTTGACGCGCCTGGAAACACGAAAAAAACAAACCAAACCAATCCACCTCTCCAGGCATCTCCGTCGTGCTGCTTTCCTTTCTACCAATCACCATCGCCTCCGCCCCTAGACACTGCCTCTGCGTTCTATGCAACGTATTCAATTATCACATATAGGATTACTAGTAGGTTTTTTTATTGTTGTATAGAACCATTCACGTTCTTGCTGATCTTGTCGTACCATTTTCTCAGCCACACTTATCTCGTGTTTTCGCCTCTTCCGCTTCCAATTATTCTATCTCTCACCTAGTATCTCCAGATTAGATGCTTCATTGAAACTATTAAATGTGCTCAATATAATTTTATGGGAAAAAGGGTTTTTTTTAACTAAATATCTATAAATGAGAGTGTGCACAGAATCTTACACAATTCCTGGTTGTTATTGCGAGTTAATGTCAAGGAAGAGATCTTTTTCATACTCACGAAGACATTTTCGACGCAAAACGACTTAAAATTGGAATATTCTCTAATAATGTGCTTGCTGTCTTTTAAAGATAAACTTTTACAGTTCGTCTGAGAGTTTTTTTTATCGTTTATGCAAAATGTCGGAAATTCCTTTAATTACTTCTCCCTGTTTCACTTTTGCGTTACTCTGATTCGTATAGACTGACCATGAAGGGATACAGATAACGACATTAGGCATTCCTCTATGGCGCTTTCAGTGCAGTCTACAATTTTTTTCAATACCAGTTTTGAAAGGTGAACGTTATTGCATCAGTGTTTGCAATATACGAACCTGACACTGGATGGAATGTTTTATTTATTCCTGCCATTATTCGATTTCCAGTTGGTATTGTTACGCAGTGTATCGGCTTATCGAGCGCGGAAAACAGGTTTGATGCGCGGCTTCATAACTGGGCAGACTGTGGCAGCGTATCACGGGTATTATTAAAAATATAACTGTCACATAAGAGCCTTGCCGAATGGTTGGGAATTGTCTCTTAATGCAGATGTACCCGATTCGAATTCTCGTACACGGTATCCATTCGATCATATTTTCTTCTTTTATTGCGATCGTTTCCATTTTGTTGCGTACGCTGGCTTTCTCTTTCCGAATTTCATGCTCTCGTATTGTGTTTGTACTACACTGGTTATGGGGTTCACTTTCGAACGCACTTCATTGACTGTCTGTCATCATTTAGGAGTAAATAAGGGATCTGTTCATTTGTGTATCTAAACTACAAATTGTGGAATGACAGTATTCTATTCTCTCTTTCTGTAAAAAATGTTTTTTTTAATTTTTGAAATGCTCTTTTACAGTTTGTTTAGAAAAAGCATTTTAAGCCATGAAACTGTACAATCGTATTGTGTTCAGTTTTAATTACCGAAGAAGAAAATAAAATTGTTTTCATTTAAGAGGAACAAGTAAACACATTCTTTGTTTTTAACTAGCATTTTCTCATATCCTTAGTCGTTTTAATAATTCTTTCGAATTTGTCATGAAGTCATTTAATTACATTCCTACTCATGTCAAATTCATTTATATTTTCGCGTTGTAGGTTGTATGAATTGAAAATTCCTCTTAGTCAATTTTGTCCTTATATTTATTTATGTATTCACGAATCCTCATACTATATTATACATTATATATGTGTGTGTGCGTGTGCGTGTGCGTGTGCGCGTGCGTGTGCGTGTGCGTGTGCGTGTGCGTGTGCGTGTGCGTGTGTGTGTGTGTGTGTAGTATAATAGGGTACATGTATTTCATTCATGTAAAATATTACAATATTTTATAGAAATTGGCACAAATTTTATTCTAAACGAATAAAAAGAAATATTTTTCTTGTATAATTTTCATTGAGAGAACAAAAATTGCGCCTGTAGTATCCTGTTACCGAAACTGCCAGATTCACCCTTCCGTTATCGTTCCGTTATCGTTTTCTCCACCAGACCTGACCAAAAAGAAGTGTTTAGAGGACTCAACTTCTTCTTTGGATTACTGAAATTAGGTCTGCGATTCACCGTTAAATTTAGTTTCTTCCCGTTGCACATCTATTTTATTGTCGGGCACGTAACGAGAACACTTTTAGTGGAATTCTTAAATGAATTTCTCACCGCCGAATTATCACGTGTTTACGGATCCTTGTTACCGAAAAATCAATTGACGTGTCTCTCCGTCTGTCTGTTGGTCCGTGTGCCCCTGTCTGTGGTCAACGCTAGCACCTAATTCGTTTAGACGATTTTCTGTAAAACTTGTTTTCCCCGATCAATCCAAATGAACAAGAGGACCTGCGAGTTTGAAACACATATTTTGATTTTGAGGGGTACATTATGAGAAGTTTCAACATTTTAAAATTTTTCTCTAGAATGTCTCAATTTTTTTATTAAACCTTTGGTAGCTTAAAAGATGCTTCTTAGATGAATAGTGTAGGACTTATTTTCTTTAAAATCTCTAATTTTTCGAAAAGTTGAAAATTTTTTATGCCCTCCTACTTCATTTCTTTTCCTTTTTTCTTTTTAAAAACCGAAGAAAAGACTGGTATCCTATTTGAAAGAAGCAGTTTCATGAAGAATCGATCTTCGTATCGTTCTATAGGAAAAGTGGGTGATGGGCAGTTAGAGAATTTTATTTCTCAATTGATGTCTTTTCAGAGAGAAATTTGTGATTGGTCGAGCTCTTAGAAGCATCTTTTCACTCTTGCCTGGATAATTAGCTCTATCTGCAACTTTGGTAAAGTCTGATCGCGAGTCTCAAAAGTCGGAACTCGATGTAGCCGACTATTTTAAGCAATTTCAATACTACAACAATATCGAAGATCGATCCCTTAGTAAAATGTGATCGTCATTTACATAATGGAAGACGATCATGTTTTTTGTTTTCCAATATTTTTTTCATGAAATGTAGTTTTCCCGTAATGTTGCGTGAAATATAGAAAATGTTTAAACAATTATTTTCTCAAGAACTGCTGCAAATATTTTTCTTCATATTTTGCTTCATGTGTAGCAAAGGACGGTAAAAAAGTGATGTTGGTCCCATTTTCAGCAAACTCTTTGTATTTTCTAAAGTGGCATAAACATTAACATTGCGAAGGTACAACATGAATGATAGATTTCGTAAACAAAATAATCATGTTGTTCTGCTGATATTGCTAATACTGCTAAATATTGTCGCAGGAAATGACTCCAAAAATGTTTACTAGCAACTATGGGCAACTAGCTTCTAGACCATCTCCACATAACGGCCTGGCGTTAATGAGCATGAAATGAATACCTGCGGTGAATGTCCTACAGCGCGCTGAATGTCCTAAAGCGACGACGTCGGCTCATTTGCGGCTTGACGGACAATCCTCCTGTCTTGCCTTGATGTGGTCTGCCGGAGCCTTCCTGACCCTTCCCGTCAATGGCGCGCACCGGCTTGTTTCCACTGTTGCCAACATCGTGCAATGGTAACATCATCACGATGCTTGCGCTGCACGTAGCGTGACAATGACCAACCGGCTTCAAGGAGCCCCACGATGCGGGCCCTCTCGAACCCATGCAGCTGCTGGTGTTGCTTCCGAATTCACCTCCGCGGCATACTGCACGTCCCACGATACTACATCCCCAGGCAACAGGACGCCCTTTTTATAGTCACCCGGACGGGCCGACGCTCGCGCTCTCTGCATGCGCATGGTGTGCGGACAGACGTGCAGAATGATACGGTGGGCTCGACCGATGGGGACTCGGCCGATGTGGACCCGATCGATCTGGAACTGACCGATGTGGACCCGACTGATGTGGAACCGACCGATGTGGAACCGACCGATGTGGAACCGACCGATGTGGACCCGACCAATGTGGACCCGACCGATGTGGACCCGACCGATGTGGACCCGACCGATGTGGACCCGACCGATGTGGACCCGACCGATGTGGACCGACCGATGTGGACCCGACCGATGTGGACCCGACCGATGTGGACCCGACCGATGTGGACCCGACCGATGTGGACCCGACCGATGTGGAACCGACCGATGTGGAACCGACCGATGTGGAACCGACCGATGTGGAACCGACCGATGTGGAACCGACCGATGTGGAACCGACCGATGTGGAACCGACCGCTGTGGAACCGACCGATGTGGAACCGACCGATGTGGAACCGACCGATGTGGAACCGACCTGCGAAGTTTGAAACAATTCACTTCCTTCTTGATACAAGTCATTTTGTGTCTAAGACGATGTGGAACCGACCGATGTGGAACCGATCGATGTGGACCCGACCGATGTGGAACCGACCTGCGAAGTTTGAAACAATTCACTTCCTTCTTGATACAAGTCATTTTGTGTCTAAGAGGGTACATCGTACTGAAGATGATAATGATGAACTTCACCGAGTTAGAGGCAAGATATTTCACTTAAAAACTCTATTGATTTCATCTTCGTGCGTTAGGTTGTTACATTTCTGTCCATCGCTCTCGGATGATATTCAAAACCAGTATCTTTCGAGTCGAGACTGCTCAGGCGTGTCTGGTACCCAACTCTGCTACCCTTTACTCGTACTGTCCCTCCTTATTTCCTCACAAACTACGTTCCATGCTTTGTTGTATGATGTGTCACATGTGTCACCGTGAAACGTCTTCGTATCATCTTGACGTTTGTGCACTTGCGTAACCTCCACTACACTATTATTCTTTTTCAGTTTTCAGTTTTCATCCAAGTACAATTCCGCTGCATCCTAAATCCTAAGATTTCAATTTCAATTTATCTTTTTTAAACATATCATTCTTATTTCAGTTTGTGTTGCGTTTTGGATTTATGTTTTTGACGTTTGACTGCCAAATTACTATCCAATCGTTCGTTTCTTCAGCTCACTCACTTGAGCACTAAGACACAACAAATGACAATAAAGAAAGAGCATCCCTTTTCAAATTACTCATCAATCGGTCATCTACGATGTTGAACTAACATATTAAAATAGTGTATCGATACATTCAGTACTAATTTGTAAAATAATCACTTGTTTTGAATATTCAAAATATGTTTGTATCTCCTTTTAAAAAGATATTTACATCGCAAGTTTCATTGCGTATAAAAACACTGTCAATGGTAGAGATATTTATAGATAAGTTGTGTGTTTGATTGTTTAATTAGTAGCTACAATGAATATATTAATGAATGAATTTACTAGAGAACAAGGTAAAAATGATAATGTTTATTCCACCTTGGATAGCAATATGAGGACGGAAGTAAGATTGATAAAAGTATTCCTTGCCTTTGAGTGTTACAAAAAAATTAAGTTTTTACAAATAATTGAAGTCAAACATACTTCACTTCAAATCCGTTTATACTCTTCCACACTTCCATAGCACCGAAAATACACGGTTAAAAGCGATATTTTCAGTCGAATGAGTTCGTGCTGCATGTGTTCGTTTAGCGAAGCTCGAATCAGTGGAGCATGAATAAATTCTGAGTTGGCAAATTGCAGGACAGTCAATAATTCAACGCAACAATTGGACATTTACAAAGATTAAATATAAACTAATGAAACAATTCGAAGAGCTTTGCTAGCTTACAGCTCTCACTTGCTTAATAAAATTAATATGAGTTTACGCTAGATAACATTTTAACTGGAACCATATAGTAAATTAAACTGCACATTCCCATCAATTGCTTCGTTAATAAAGAAAGAAACAACACTCAATTAATAATTTCTTGATTGTTCCAGATATTTTATTTTTTATGACAAAGTTATGGAATTGAACGTAATCAGAGATTGTCATTCGTTAACTGTCCTGGAATTATTTGTCATGTTTGAACGAAATTTAATTTAATGAGATTCTGACGCGACAATTGTTTCTTGTGTTTTTTAAAGGACTGTTCGTGAACTTTCCAGCCACCCTTTTCCAGCGACCATACTTACCATTTCTCTGCGTTTGTAATACCAGTGACCTTAGACATTCATCCTTTTGGCCTCCAACCGTGGTAAAATTGCTGCAAGTTTAGTAGTTGGCATCTACTTGACTTCCCGTGATATCAGTAAATTTTAACTCGCATATTAGCTGCTGTGAAGTGTCCCGGCAACAGTCTGAGTTATGTTTATTCTTTATTGAAGACTTTCCTGGCTAAGCAAATTGGATATCTCATCAGTATAGAAATTGTCAGGGGATTTAATTTTGTCTGTCATTTAGGCCGGGTACTTCTACAGGCCGTAGTTACTATATGATTGCACTTCTCTGCCAGAACACTACCATTACCGCTACCCTTTCCATCGTTATTTAATACACCGTGCTTTTAAAAAAAAATCTCCGCCTTCGCTCTTTGCAGAAACCGCAGAAAAAAAATCTTGATGGAATAGAAAATTCTTCGGGGAATAGTTTTGAAGGGAAGATGGCAGAGAATTGAAGGCTGACTGAAACATTTGGAGAAACAACAGCGTTTTTTTTGCAATCTATGTTTGTTATGATAACTTCCTCAGAAAAGTAACGGATTGGTCAGCGGGTTCACGAAGGTAAGCGGCTGTTCTGATTCAACAAGCTTTATTAAGCGCACTTCGGTTCGCACTCCCAACTCCGCAAGTCCTCCCACGTTCCCACCAAACTAAAAGGTCTTTATTCTTCCAAGCGCACGTCAGGAATCTCTCATTTCCTCAGTCCCGAAAGTGAATCGGCGTAAAATGTTAGGATTGATGGATTGCTATTTTCGGGCAACTAAACTGCCATGGACATTAGTCCCACTAGTGTAGAGTATGTTTTATCTTGGGATGTTAGCGTGTTTCCTCCGTTGGATGATGAGATGCGGCGCCGACACTAACGCCTACATCTCGACTTGAGGGAGATTTTACCCTCCAGGAATCTCCTCCCTGCGAGGCCTCCCTCCAGCCGGAAGAATATCTAGGCTCCTGACCGAGGGGTAGTGAAGTGCATGTAAGAGTACGTTTGTGTGGTCTGTAAGAGGAAAGGAAGGAAATATCGCGCATGGCTCTTTGTTAGTGTTCTTCGATATTCTAAAATGTAAGGAAATTGGTCAATTATAGGAAAATAACTAACGTGGGGGAGAATGTGACGACAAGGATGTGTAATAAATATCCAGACAAACGCGATGAACTCTTGCCAACTTCCTTTGTTTCTAACTAGTGTCTTCCAGCACCAAATGTGATAACTGAACAAATCCACCCAAAATGATTTTCCAAAAATTACCCATCGCGGACACTGTTAAACAACAACCAATAAAATACTCTCGTACAACAGGGCAATTAATTCAATAATTTAACAAAAACAAATCTCACAAATCTGCTGTTGTACAACAGTTTGCAGTACAACAGCTCCTAATATACTAAGAATATCACATGACGAATGTTTCATGACGTCAACTGTGTCGTAAGCAGCGACAGACTGTACAAGAGAATTGAGTCGGCACGCGCAGTTTGAGGATGGGGTAAGCAGAATAACATACATGAATTTTTTAGTCGACATCAACACTTTCTAATTGTTTGGGATTTTCCCCTAGTTCTTGAGTATCTAACAAAACCCTGGAGACTTCTTACAAAGCTACATATTTTTATTTCAATATCTGCGCGCATTACAAGTAAGTGATTTCGAATGAGCATTGTAGAATTCTATGACATTATTTATTGGCTCGGGGCACTGCTATATATAGTACGTGTTCATTGGGTACAAGTGGTCAAGTTTTGCCTCACCCAGCTGCACGCTTGTTCTACCGACATCCTCGCCGACTCGCCAGCTTTCTCCACAGCAGCCGTCCTCCTAACTCTCTCACTCCCATCGCCGCGCCGCGCCACGCCGCACCTCGCTGCCACTTCACTGTCACTCGGCCGGCGCGGCGCTCTTAAAACTGCGCCTTCCCTCTGTCCAGAAACAGTGCGAGAGCGCGCGCGCGGAGGGCACTCGACGCGAGATTGCGGTGGCGGCGGGCAGGGATGGGGTTGGCGCTCGCCGCGCCGAGCACCTCTTGATACGCGCGCGGCCGCCGAGGTAATTAGTCGCCGCCGCGGCGCCTGCCCGGCCGCTCGCGCGCTTATCTCGGCGCTCGCCTTCCCAACTGCCCACGCACACACACACGCCCACTCACCATCCAACCACCCGCTTGCCAACCCACCGACCCACCCACCGGCCACGCTCGCAAAATCCACACACACAGACCTACCCACCATCCAACCACACACTTCCACTTGACCATACACACACACACACACACACACACACACTCACACACACACACACACACGTTCATATAGCCGCAAGGTCATCCCCCATCCAACTACAATCTCGCCCTCTCGGTCACACACAGCCTGTCCGGCCATCCAACCACGCGCCCCATCAAAACCCACATGCATGCCCTCCAGACCGTCCGCTCAACCGGCCAACCAACCAACCAACCAACCACACACCAGTCTTGCTCTCCCACCCACCCAAAACTCATAGGCACGGTCTTCCACCCGCCCATCCGCCTGCCCATCCGCCCGCCCTCCGCCCCCCATCCCCCGCCCATCCCCCGCCCACCCCCGCCTATCCGCCCACCCATCCGCCCGCCCCCGCCGCCCATCCACCCGCCCATCCACCCTCCCATCCACCCTCCCATCCACCCTCCACCACCCTTCCATCCACCCTCCCATCCACCTCCCATCCACCCTCATCCACCTCCCTCACCCTCCTCCCCCTCCCATCCCCCTCTCCCATCCTCCCCACCCTCCACCCTCATGGCCACCATCCCGTACCCCCCTGTCCTCCCTCCCATCCCCCGTCTCCTTCTAGCGCCTATTCCGCTCGTCCGCCCGATCAACTTCCCGCCCTCCCGTCCACCCGGCTATCTGCCAGGCGGCCCAACTGCCCACTTGCCCCACGTGTTTTCCCACTCCCCACTATCCAAAGCTCCTAAATGCCCGGCAGCCCAATGAGCTCTCACCCGCCTTTGCCGACTTCCCTCCGCCCACCCGGTGCTCTCGCGCGCTCGTTCTGCGTAGGCAGCTGGCGGAGTTGCGCGGTTTCGTTTTACTGCGCAGCAACTTGCGGCTTTGAGCGGTGCTTGCGCGCGGTGCTGCGCTGTTGTTCCCCAGAAGTGCTCCAAGAAGGAATGGCATGTCATAGTCCACCTGTGCGACATTGTTTCGCCAGCGTGCTTATTCTCCCTGATCCCTCTCAGCTTCATCAAACGGTTGAGAAACGGTAGTAAGTTCACACCATGAAAGCTGAGGAATATCGCAATATCGTGTCCAATACCTTGACAATACACTTGGGTCACGTTTCAAAAAATAGTTTCATGAGCACAACAACTAACTTCACAAAAAAATTAGATCTGCTTCATTTCTCTTTCTATCAAGGGGAATGCATTCGTACTGTAATCCTTTGCAAGACCCCCACCAGAGCCGGACAAAACGCACTCTGTTATCGGTCGTTCCTCTGGCTACCTTTCGCAGTCTTTGGAGGGCGCGCGGGTTCCTTACTTGCCTGTGAAATCTATACGTAGGTCTCGGTCGACGATCGTAAATGTCGGTACCTCCCATTCTCGCAGTTCTTGCCAGGATCGGCTTTTTAGATTAGATTAGATTTATTGTTAATTCTGCAATTAAGTGTAGTAACTTGGTGGCAGAATATCTTAACCTTACAAACATTAAACTTACATTCATTAACAAAAAGTTACAAAAAAGGAGTTAATTAAAAATAATAATAATAATATAATAATAATAATAATAATAATAATAATAATAATTAGTACATAAAATCACCACGTAAACCTTACTGCACTTCACTTCACTGCACAACACTTAACTGTGACGCATTTCTTTCACACTCGCTTCTTCTTCTCGCATTCCCTTCCCTCCACTTCACTTCATAACACTACACTACGCTGCACTGCACTGTACTACATGAATAATAATAAAATGATAACAATAATAATAAAGATAATAATAACAATACTACTGCAACTGATATTTATACTAACAATTAAACAACTTACTTTGTAGATAATACTACTAATCTAACAGTGGAAAATTAACATTGATACAATAACCTAATGTATAATTAACTAGAAAACTAATTTATTTTTAAAGTTGCTCAAGCTTTCAGGAAAGGGTTCTAAGATTGTCGCAGGCAAACTGCTCCAGTCTCTAATAGTTCGGTTTGTAAATGAAAATTTCCCGACATCCTTTTTCTGTATTCTTGTCTTAATTTAATGCACGTGATCCGCCCTACCGAAGTATGTAGGTTTTTCTAAACGACGGTGTATTTCATTCCAAGCAGGATAGCCTGCGTATGCTTTGTACATAGCATAGAGTCGCAGCTTAATCCGCCTCTGTTCGGGTGATTCTTGATCTGAGGAACACTGTGCTCAGTATCTCTGTGCGCAGTTTGGAGTTTTGTTGTGTTTCACGTCTGATGAGCACAATGAGCTCTCATACAAAGGTGAAAATAGTTGAATGCAACATTTTGAATTAATTTTTATAATAAACCTGTGATGTTTCTATAGCACATACATGCTCGCATTTTTTGTAATGGTCAGCCAAAATTACCGAAAATTCGTACATTTTCAATAAAATTACGTTACATTATTTTACGATTTAATTTTGAAAAACAGATTTCATTAATAAAAATATCTACCTTCAATTTTAAAATTGTAAAAACTTCTTAACTTTTGCCAATTTTGTAAAATGCAGAATTCATGGAACCTGCGCTATATTTTTAATGTTCTTCACATTGTTTGTAAAAAAATCAGAAAAGAATTGGAGCAGCTGTTTTTCAGAAAATCTCGTGGTATTTCTTTAAAATTGTGTTAATGTTATGCAACATTATGCGAAAACTACTCATACGTAAGTATATAGTAAGCGAAAAAACAGGTTTCGATATAAATGTAGTTTTCATTTTCAATGAAAATGCAGGTATATCGTATTAGTAATTGATGAATTAAGATGAATGCGATATTGAAAGGTTTCGTAGGATTTGTTTATAACAATTTCTCTAAATGTTATAAAATGAGCTTGCGACCAAATTGTATCACTTTTTCGTTGCAGAAGAGCATGCCATACTATTTTGTATTCATATCCCAGTTACCCCATCCATTGGATGTGAAATAAATAATGCGTTTAAGATTAAATGTCAGGCTTGAGCACTGAACGGTGTTGAAATGTCCGTTTACGCCTCCAGCATTCATCCATCGTTGCCTTCTCGTTCGCCGATGTGGATGGCACACCTCGAAAACAGCCCTAATATTGGTATCGATCGTTCTCGAAAATGGCAATATCAAATCTAGCATTCTCGGAAATAATGGTCTCATCGCCGAGAATGATTGGAACGGACGGACTTTGTGACTACCTCTACCCATCGCATTCTGAAAAGTCATAGATTCATTATTTGGTTGAATATTTATGATTGAATTTAAATTGTGTACTTTATGGAGACTCTTACTGAAAGGGAAACGCATAATTGTATAATGTGTCAATTTAATGCAGGAAGTTTTCTGTGTAATCGTATTTCCTTGCGTGTTAATTCCATATAATTAAACTTGTGAGTAATATTTATTGTGGATCTGTGTGCTAGAAAATTCCATTTCTATAATTCAATTCACTTAAAGCAAACATCTGATCTCGGTGAAAACCTTCTTCAATATACTTTTATCGACATGCATAACATGTATTTGTATTATCATTTTAAATAATTATTATTCTGTTATGTTCTTGACTATTTTCCTTCTTTTTATTTTTTTCTAAGCGCTCAATTTCTGATGCATTCTCCAACTATACTATTTCAATTATTACCCCTATATTGCTCCCTTCTTCATATAATGCTCTTTTGCTATGTAAACATAATATAAAATTATTTTTTGTATCTCAAACCTCTTTGCATTAATGTAATTTCTATTCACAATTGTATTATGTAAGTTATATTATTAATGAATATATTCTTCGAAACGACTTTTTATAAATTGCACAACATATAATTAAAACTAGATAGACAAGCATGATACCCAATCCTAATATACATAGTCTTCAACCAATTTTTTCGTAATTGAATGAAAATATCTTAATGAGTCAAAAAGGCATTGTGTTGCCACCTTACATGATTGATGTCTGTGATATATGCTTCTTTGATTAGCAATCATCAATTGCTTTAGGACTTGACCTGGACTTGAATTATTCATGGCAGGCACAAACACGTCTCTTCAAATGGCTCCCTTTCACAACACGGTCAGTCGTAGGTTCATATTTTTTTCGTTATTTCAAAATATAAAATTAAAATTATCAGGTACAGAAACAGATTGCCTCTTTAAAAGTTATTTTCTTTAATACAGTTTTCAGGGAGTTTCATAACTTATCTTCAGTTAAATTAATGGCAACAAGCAAAATGGATCATTCAATAATTGAATAGTTACATTTCTAAGGAAATATACATTTAAATTTGATTTTAAAAGTTTGAAAGATTTTTATGTCTTGTAATATTTATTTATTTTATTTTATTTACTTTAGGTCGCTTTCGAACATCTTGATGATTGGATGTCTCAGTTGAAAAATTATTTAATTTACATCTACAATTGAACATTCATTTAATTTTATGAATTTTTGTATGAAATTATGGTTACACTACTGAGTATTCACATTTATTTGTAATAGATGCCGATCTGGGTAGCTGAGATCGCTAAGGCAGTAGTGCCGAGACGATCTTGGGCCGAAGGATCGTGGGTTCGAATGCCTCCAGCATTTTTGTGATTGTGTCTGTTGTCTATACGTATTGTGCTTGTTTGTCCCCTGTGTTTGGCGTCAAGGAAGGCATCCGACCGTAATATCATCGCCAAATCAGTATAAAAATGTAGTGTGCGGAAAATTAACAAAAATGAACCCATCCCAATTAGAGCTGGCCTCGTGAAAATAGAGAAAAGGCAAGGGGGAACATGACATGTAATAAATATTGTTTAATGTTGTACTGTCACGCAAGAGTGTTCATGTGTTACGAGCCAACCCGTCTTTTGTGCAGGTGGTGCGAATGCTGGCGGCGGTGGTGGCGGTGTTCGCGGCGCTGTGGCTGCCGTACCGGGGCATGCTCGTCTACAACTCCTTCGCCACTCTGTTCCACAAGGACAAATTCATGGACCTCTGGTTCCTCATGTTCGCCAAGACGTGTGTCTACATTAATAGGTGAGAGCGAAAAGTATGGCTGGTTATTTGCTTTATAATAGGAAATATCTTGAGTGTAGGACATATAAAAAAGAAACTTAAATCGCAAATGTTACGGTTTTATCAATCCTTCCTCACGGTTAAAAAGCATATAGTTTATAGTTCAAGATCTGCCGTCTGTCTCTAATTTGATACATTTTTTTATTGTGGCGTCTCACTGATGATTTTGGAAATGCCATCAATTTAAGTTAGTCTTTCATCGCCAATAAGATGTAAAAACATATTTATCGTCATATCTCTCAGATCAGTGCGCGTATTTGGTTACATTAGATAGAGTTGTTTATTTTGGAGTCATGCCTCCAAAAACTCTTGGTAATCACAGGAAACAGCAATTTAAATGCTATTTAAAAATTAATATCATAAAATTTGCTTAAAAAGTTTGAGGGGTTGAAATGATAGGTATGTGCAAAATACAGTTGTAAAGGTATTACTCCCTGTTCTGCTTAAGTAGTTGAAACGAGTCTTACTCAGGTAAGAAATTAATAAGCAAACCCTTTTCCTCACTCAAATATGATGTATTTTTATATTACTAAGAAACTCTCACACGGCTTCGCGAAGTTGTTTCTGTTTTGATTAACTTGCTGTGATATAATGTGATGGGGATATGATAAAATGAATGCATTAACTGACAGTTATAGCACTAAATACTAAATCGATATATTTCCGTGCTTTCCACTTAGAATGTTCGTGCTATGCTTGCAAACCGTCATGAAGACCAATCAGGTGAGGGTTTCAAGCAGATAATTTTGATGATGGCTTAGTGCTGGTCAATTACATACTTCCATTATGTGTAATAATTTCAATACCTGAAAAAGGCTTGAAATCATATTCATGCGGCAATTATGCAATAAAAAATAATTCATCATTCATCTTACTTCAAATTAATTTCCGTAATTGTTTCCCTGCATTTTCTTTAATAAAGCTTTTTCAAGCCCGATAGGATCACATTTCCAAAATATTTCTCCAAATCATCGTTGTGATGCAACTTGATATAAAAAATGAACATTTACAGACTCAGAAACCACAATCCTACATGAAAACAGAATATATTGGTAAAAAATGTCCACATTGCACGTGAAATTTGTATCACCGCCACTTTGTGAAGAGTCATTTTGCGGAATACTGTTTGGTCACATGATCTGCTCATCGACCTTTATAACTCATTCCATCATAAAACATTTTTCTAATGGAACACTATTATCAAATTTGCCCATAATTACGTCTGGCTTTTGAAATCGAATACAGCCCTTCTCTTGTCGGCATTTGCAATTAGAGATTGCTGTAAAATATATGATGTTCAGTGCATTATGATATTTCCAAATCTACTTTGTAATTTCTACGATTTCTTTATCATTTTATATATTGTAGAAAAGAGGAAATAGAACTCTTTCAAAATTCCAAATGAGACAGCCATAATTTATTATGTAAATATATATAAAGTGAAACATATGCAAATAGTACACATACAAGTAGTTTGTGGAGGAGAAAAAGGCAGCAAATGTTATTACTGACACAATTAAGTAACATTTCCAACACAGAAATAGGATTCATAAAATTCATTTTTCCATATATTTTCTTTTTATTTGTTTATAATCGTATCGACAATTGAAATATTATAATATCTCTTATAATTTAAATTTACATACATACATTTCAATGGATTTTTATGTGATTTAAAAATAAATAAAGGACATTAAATCTGTGAACATTTTTAAAGTAAAAATACAAATAAACATTTGGTATTATTACAAGTATTTGGCAAGTTTTAGGGCAACTTAATCAGCTCCCTCTGCTAATTATAATTTTCATAATTAAAATCAGCAGCATTGCCAAGCTTAAAATTGGAAATGTTAACAGCACTGCATGCCCTTGTTTCTATGTACATATATACATATATATATATATATATATATATATATATATATATATATATATATATATATATATATATATGTATGTATACACATGTATATATACACATATATGTGTATAAAGAAAACAAAGACTATTGTGTATTGTTTCTTAAAATTTCGAATCTGCTATGATACCGAACAATAATAAAAACAACATATGGAGAACTAAACTAAAATACTGATTTCAAAGACAGGAATAAAATTGATGAATGATGGTATGTATCAAGAAGCGCAAGTTCTAAGCTATTAATTCACTTGAGGTAAAAATTTTAAATGGCTTACCAGATGAACTCGAAAACACAAACCTTCACAAGGAGCTAATTACAACACAAATATTTGGTAAGGTAAAAAATTCTTTAAAAAAAGAGAGATCAAGTTCAAAAAGTCTGGATTTCTTTATCAGAAAATCTATCAAAAGTAGGATAAAAAATTGCAATTTACAACTACTTCATAGAAGAGATTACAGAGGTTGAAAAGCGATTACAAGAAGTTGAAAAATGTACCCGAGTACCTCAGATGAAACAATTGAGAAACTTTTAAAGAAAGTTTTAGAAGATAGATAGATAGATTTATTAAAGTTTGCTTTGAGCTAATGCTCGGTGGCAAACATTATTACAATTAGATATACAATTACAAAACTATTACGAATATTTACAAATATACTTACAATTAGAATTAGAGATTAATATCCTAGTTATAATTAATTTTGAGTTATCTATATGTTGACTTATAGCTTTTCTAACACTTCACTTCACTCCACTTCACTTCACTTCATTTCACTGCGCTGCACTACACTACACTCCCCTCCCCTTCCGTGCCCCCACACTACACTTCACTTCACTTCACTGAATAAGAGACATGACTATATTATTAATAATACTAACGATTATAATAATGATAATAATAATAATAATAATAATAATAATAATAATAATAATAATAATAATAATAATAATAAAAGTCCCAGTGCTAATAATGATGACCTACATAGAATTAAGTATATTTTTGAATTTCACTACATTAGAAGGAAGAGTCTCTAGTCCTTTTGCAGGTAGTTTGTTCCAATCTACTATAGTACGATTCACAAAGGAGAACTTGCCTACATCAGTTCTTTGCTTTCTACATTTTCCAGGGATGGTCTCCTCTACTTTTATAATCAGGTTTCTGTAATCTTTTACTGATGTCTGCCCATGCTGAGTCCCCTTTGTATGTCTTGTACATTACGCATAAACGCGCCCGTTCCCGTCTCTTAGATAAGGGTTCCCATTCATCTCGTTCATCAACGCGTCCATGATTTACAAATTTTCCGGCCCGTTTTTGAATTTTATCTAACGCCTCGATTTGCCCTTTTCTGTACGGGTCCCAGCAGGCCGCTCCGTACTTTAAAATAGGACGGACAAGTGAAGTATATGCCAAGGATCGGGCATTCGAACTACTGTTTTTTAGAATGCGCATTACAAAGTGCAGCGCCCTCCATGATTTTTTGACCGTATTGTTAATATGATCCGACCAACCCAAGTCGCTACGCAGGACCAAACCCAAGTACTTACAGTTTTTTACACGCGGTATATCGTTAGTTCCTAACTTGTAATTCGAGTGTACATTCGAGCGAGATTTGGTAAAACAAATGAATTTACTCTTTTCCGGATTTAATTCCATCTTATTTCTGCACGCCCAGTTCCATAAACAGTTAAGATCGTTCTGTAAAACATTTTCATCCGAAGACGCGCCAATACTCCTATGACGCGCCAATACTCCGATAAGCAACAAATATCTGAAGTAGAAAATTTGAGAAAAATTGCCAATGATTTTATTATCAATATATTTAATGGAAGACACTCAATTGCATGCCAATGGATAAACAAGTTTGAACGCTGTTTTGTGGAAGAGAAATTCTAAAATTTTCCCTTGACAGATTGGTACTCAAGTATGATTTTGAAAAATACAGTAGAATCAGAATGGAACAATTGGAAAAAGAACGCACGCATAAAAGAAATCGGAGCTGTACTAAAACAACGACAAAAATGGGGATAATAAGCCAGTGGCATATTTTTCGAAAAAATTGAGTGAAGCTCAAAAGGAAAAAAAGCAATTTACCTTGAGTGCTTGGCAATAAGAGAGGTTGAGATATATTGGCACCATTGGCTACTTGGAAGAGAGTTTTTGGTACACTCCAATCATAAACCTTTAAAAAATTTAAATAGAAAAGCAAGAACACATTAAGAACTGGGTGATTTGACATACTCTTTGTTCCAATACAATTTTAAAGTTAAATATAATCCTGAAAAATTAAACCAAGAGGCAGACTGTTTAAACAGGCATCCAGTTCTAGAGCCTGATGAAAACTCAGATGACATATTAAAAATTGTAAACCCAGTGAAATTAGAAGACATAAAAAAGGATCAAAGAAGATGCATAGAACTACAAAACAATAAGAAAAAACTAATATTCTAAAATTAAATGTATTATATAAATTGAAAAGAAGAGAAAAACTCTCATTATCAGAAGAATTTAGTTAAATATTACTAAAATATGTACACAATACTTGTTACCTGGGAAGAGCGCAGATGATAAATAAAGTAACACCATTCTTTACAGCGAAAAATATAAACATAAACATAGAGAAGATTTGTGAAACTTGTGACATCGGCTTAAAGAATAAATCATGAAGAAAATCAAAATTTGGATTAATGTCACACCTAGGTCAAGCAACGTACCCTTTCAAGATAATTTCTATAGATACCGTCAGAGGTTACGGAGGATCCCGGTCAACAAAAAAATACCTACACCTACTGGTCGACCATTTCACAAGACATGCTTATATTTTAACATCAAAAAATCAAAACGCTGATGATTTCGTAAAACTAACTGAGGAAGTAACAAAAAACCATGATGTCCAGATGGTACTAACAGATCAATATCCAGGAATAAATTCAAAAGAATTAAAACAATTCCAAATAAAGAAAAAAATAAAATAGATTTTTACTGCCATAGATGCGCCAATGGTCTCAATGAAAGATTAAACCAGACTTTGGTGAATAAAATAAGATGTATTATGAATGAAACTGACAAAAAGGCTGCTATTACTATGGACAACTATTGTGAAAAAAGCTGTGGAGAAATATGAGACAGAACATACAGTGACTTAGTCTCAACAAAATACTTTCTAGAGGGTAAAACCATAAATATCCTACCACATGAATTAAAAATAAAATGCACAGACGAAGATTTAGAAAGAGAGAGGAAAATAGCACTCAAGAATACAATAAAACCTCATAATGATAACAAAAAATATTCGACCAACACAGGAGATAAATTGAATTAAAAAAGGAGATCTTGTGTACATAGAACATGAAAATCGCCTGAATATGAAGAAATTAGATGAATTTAGAATTGGGCCATACTCGATATTGGGAAAATCTTTAAGTCAATTTATGAAGTCAATACCAGACACAGAACAAAAGAATCAAATTTCTATGATATAACAAAACTTAACTCCAATGGTAGAAGGTTTTGATAATTGAACAATTGCAGAAGCATTGTTCATTTCCCAGGAGGAGGGTTTATTACAGAAACCCAACTGAGTTTTTATTTCAAATTAAATACTCGAAGGATATAATCATTGTATACTACAAAAAATGAAAAAATTGCTAATGTTGAGTATGCCAAATTTGTTGTAAATATTAATTTAAAAAGTAAGTCAAATGCTGCCATGAGTGAAGGAATATTTTATTATTAAAAAAGGGCAGATGTTAAAACCAACCATCACCCTGAACAAAACAAGAATAGTTTTTCTATCCTTTCACCCATATCAAATATTGCTGGACATTTTTCTTGAATGTTTTTCTCCTTTCCAATTCCTCCAGATGCAAATTAGAGCCCTCCTAAAACAGAAACATAGATAGGTCAAGAAGTTATGTGAGGAAAAAATGGTTACTTTATTTTCAGATTACATACAAAATCATACTAACTGGCAGAATTATGAGGTCTGGATAGGGAACCTCAGGAGTGGCAAATGGCTTTGATGTACCATTTGCACTCCCCCTCCACTCTGCCAAACTAGCCTCGCCATGTAAATGAGTAAAATATAATGTGTTTAGTGACTAAGGAAAGCAAGGAAAACACTGATCAAAATAAATCAGTATTACAGTAGTCTTTGGCAAATTAAAATACCTTTCATAATATTCACAGTGTTAAGAGTCCCCAGTTAGCTCCAGCACTTTCTCTTACACTTCTTCAAAACTCCACTCCTGGACTGGTGTCATTAAACTAAATTGGAAAAACCAAAGAAAGAGTTAATATTTTGCTGGCATGCCCGGCTCTGCTGTGTAATCGAGAGCATTTTGGACTTTTTACAACTTTCATAAACGAAATTATCCATTGCACGTCAGATATTTCACACTGTATCACCAAACAGTTACTTTAAAACTTTTAAGTTACATAAGAAGTTTCCAAGTTAATAATAAAAACAAATACGTGGTATTAATCACAAGTTCATAACCTATTTCTTAGTACGGCTAAATGATCACCATAAAATAAAACGACTCACAGTTATCGACAAGACGAGTCACAGAAAAGCGAAAACTACTTACCTAACGCAATTAAAACAATCTTCAGACACAGGTCAGTTTTCTCACAGGAAACCTCTATTTCACTCGTTCCGCCGTGGGATTTTTCTTACACACACACCACGTGAATAACTGGACCGGTCGGTAGGGTGGCGCAGCCTGGGGGCGGCACTACCACTGACAACCAGTGAAATGCTGGCAGTCATTATGAAAAGTTTCACATATTCACTGATTGTCAGCGAAACTATCAGAAGATATCAGTGATTTTGCGCTCACTGATTGAATCAGCGACAATTTCACTGATTCAGATTCAGAGAGTAGGCGGTCCAATCAAGCTAGGACCGGTCTTGGGAATATGTGATGCTCGCCACATGTTTCCCACACCCTCAAGCGTGATTAATAAATAAAACCAAGACCCAAGCTTCCCTACACCTGCCCAACACCGCTATCTTGCAAAAGACGAATTAATCCGACCCCAAATGCCAAAAGCACACGCAATTAAAATTAAATTAAAAAATATAGTGGTTTAAATCTATTTTCATTATAGAATTTGGCTAAATGTGTTAGCTAATCTAATCAACCCATTGTTTGGTCATTGCGCAACCAAGAGAGCGCGTAACAAATATGGTCGCACGTGAGCGCAATATCATGTCGGCGATCTCGTGCCTGCTTGTTCAGATGTCATCCTCACAACACTTCGGAGAGCTGCTTTTGAATTGTGAAGATAAACATAACCCCAAACAGCTGTACAGCTGAAGTAGTCAATACTATTCGAACTACGTTACTATAAGAGGATGAGGAGGATCAGCTATATTTATAAGCTGTTATTTTTTACGGGGGGAACGCCACTTTTCGTTTCGCAGCTTCCTTCTCTTCCGATCTTCCCAGTTCCTACAGTTAACACCTCTTCCCCCATTTCTCCTTTGACGTTCTTTCTCCAACTTTGGTGGACATCCGCGCTTTTTCCGTTCTGGAGATGTCCACACCAAACCGGCGGCGCTAGCCGAATTCGTTTACTACACTCCGTGAAGTCACGAAGGTTAAGCGAATTCGAGACTTGCGGGTTCTTGGTTGGGTGACCGGCCAGGAACCCCGGGATCTAACGTCGTCGAGCCCCTGGCCGAAGGGATAAAAGATACTGACTGACTGCGACGTGACGAGACTTGACTAGTATAGTAATTAACGGAGGATTACTCGAAAGAATGCGCTCAACGCCCCTTAAGGGACTTGGAGACGCGTTACGTCAAGATGTAGATGCAACAAATTAAAAAAAACAAAAAAACCTTTTCTGACTACACGCTGTGGCCCAGGCGTTGGAGATGTCCTTATCCATTAAGCCGTTTAGTATCAATAGTAATGCTGCTCTCTACGTTCGTAATTCGTATTATTGTTTCATTGCATATGTGTTACAATCTAGATGGTGGGGGATGACTGTTGAGGCACAGGACTGTTGAGACAGAATGCCCAATTAGCATCACACCCTTCCATTTACCTTGATAACTCGGTTATAACTCCAAGGACCACTGTAGATTGCGGCACGGACGCGTTTACCTGTAATTGTTTATATTTACCGGGAATGTTGCTATTACCTTGAGAAAATCAGTACGCATAGACTTGATTACTATGACTATTACATTGACTTACTAACAAAGAACATATAATTAAAACTAATTGAGAAGTTACATAAGTTTGCAATGATGCAACTACATTTTCTCCTGAAAATGTTTTAAATGATTATGAATGCCGTAGGAATATGTAAAACTGAATACCTTAATAAAGTTATTGAAGCTGGCATTTAAAGAGAGAAAATAATAAAAGAGGGACACGAATTGGAACACAGTTCACTTGCGTTAGAAATAAAACATGACACATAGCATGCAGTGGAATGCACAATCCTGGTCCCTAGATGAATGCACTTATCAGCTGTTGTTCACGCGAGAGGCGAGTGACGTCCCCCTGCGGCGAACCGCGCGCAGCGCTGAGCGGTGTGGCGCGTGGGCGACCGGCTTCGGCCCGTGCCCGGCTTCAGGCTGGAGCGATCACCTGATAACTATTGCCACTGTGATACATGGTAATAAAGGAATTGACACGGCATATTGCGTTGATCACAATACAGAGATTCACGCTCATAAGCACAGAGTTCTTTCTGCGTGTACTGTTGGTTGCAATGATTACATAATATATTTTAATAATTCACAGTCTGTACAATGAAACATAAGTTCAAAAATTGCGCAGGGCACTAGTCAGTAAGTGTATAGAGAGTCACCTCGCATATTGCTGAAGCAGATGTTGTGTTTCAAGAATGCGAATGTATTGGTTTCTCAAGATTACGTGCGTAGCACATCACCAAAAATCATTTTTACGCCGAAAGCGTAGTACTCACAAGTACAGTGCAAACACTCCGCGTTGTGGCGTATAGAATACGTTCAGCAATAGCACATACTAATGGCAATGTGGAGTTACACATGACAGCGCGTAACTCGCATGAGTTAGACTACTGAATTTCTTTGGCGAGAGAGGTACAGAAGACGATCAGTGCCGTGTGACATGGCTGAGTCAATAGGATTTGATTGATTGATTTTTTCGTGTTTCCGGGCACGTCAACTGCTTTGGTCATTAGTCCCGTTAGTGCAGTGCATGTTTCTTCTCGAGAGATGGCGGTGATCTTCCCCCGCTGGATGGCGATGGCCGGCGCCGACCTACCGTCGGCTAGTGAGGTTTCTCCTAACCAGGATTCTCCCACCAGCGGAGCACCGCCCCAGCCGGGAAAGCTCTAAGCTCCCGACTGGTCTCCCGGAATATGTCGTAGTGTAGTGCATGTTAGTGTAAGTGTGTATGTTGGAGGAGAGGAGAGGGCAAGGAAGAGGAAGGAGAGATCGCGCGCGGTCCGTGGCCCGTTTGGTAGGGTACTGCTCCAGCATTCGCCTGGTGTTAATCGGAGAAACCACGGAAAACTACCGATCAGAGCAGCCGGCCGCTAGAATTCTCCTCCAGGCAGCGACTGAATTTGACCTAGCTGAAAAGCTAGTGTCGAAAATCCTGCCACCGTCTGGACTCGAATCTAGGACCTCCCGGTTAGAGGCGCTGCAGTGACATCAGTTGATGTACTGAGCTACCGCTCCCGGTAATAAGATTTGATTTTTCAGAATGTCTCTGATAGAGATATTGAGAGATGTGGTTGACTTTAATTAAACAAATTGAATGGGTGTGTATAAATTTAAAATTTAGGTATCATGGTGTACTTTGTGAAGTTAATGGTGCAATGAGTTCTCGGAAGACGCCAAACTTGTAACGCGCCGCGGACCGTGGGCAAAATCCCAGGAACCAGCCAGTTGTAACTTGCACAGCTGCGCTTCTGGGAAATCGGAGCTCGTGATCCTCTATATGAGCAGCCTGGCCGGCTTATCCGCCGATATGAGCGGCCTGGCAACATCTTCGATGAAGCAAGAATTTTCACATTTACAATAAACTAAATTGTACTGAAGCTTGGCTAAGCGAGATGTGCACACATAAACAATATAAAATTTAAGCTTATAAAATAAAAGCTTGCTTTTACGAACACTAGACAACTGGCAATTCTTTCTTCAGTAATCCTTTTCAAGGGCCACCAACCTTCAGTAATCCATATTGTCCAGTTCTCATATATCCACGCCGCAGGTTTACATGCTCTCTGTAGTCTTAGAGATAAAAGCTTTCTTTCGTTTAATAATTTATTCTCCAGACTAGTGAGTTTAATTTCCTTATCATTCACTTTCCATGGGAGAGGAGTAGGGAGATAACTCCAAAATATTCCGAGGTTCCACGTTGCTTAATCTTCCGTGTGTCTATATCAGAGTTCCTCGTTTTTATTTCCTACGACCATATATTATTGTCTGACATCTTTCGTACTCTTCTTGTACTTTGTTTCTCGTCCGTCTACAAGTATAACCACTTGTGGAGAGAGAGAGAGAGAGAGAGAGAGAGAGAGAGAGAGAGAGAGAGAGACAAAGAGAAAGAGAGAGACAAAGAGGAAGAGAGAGACAAAGAGAAAGAGATAGAGAGAGCGGGATTAGGTGGAATACCTCTTATTGTCCAATAAATTATTGTGATAAATGAGCAACGCGGGGTACTGCAGCTAGTGTTTTGAATTAGAGCGAGGTTAGTGAACAGCCTTTTCTGAACCCCTTGCTCACCCGCAATTCCAAGGAGAGATATGTACCCATTTCAATTGAATTGTTATTTTCTCTCTATAATGCACTGACAACACTTATGTTGGCTATGACGATACCACTTTCCTTCATGCTTGGCGAAAACATTTAATGGCACTGTGTCGTATGCCTCATGTAGGTCGACAAATACGAAATGAACAGTACTTCTTCTTTGGACTTCCTATTAAATTCTTTAATCTTAAGACACCGTCTATATTCGACCACTCTTCCCTGAAACCATTCTGCTCTTCCAATTCTGCAAATTGATATTCAATTCTCGTTTTAGAACCCTACCGAAAATATTACACTAATACACCGAACGTTGCTGCAGTCTCAAAAGATTCCTTTTTTATAGATTGGAGCAATAAAAGCGTTCTTCTACCCACTTGGAAGATCACTTTGCTGAAAACATTTGTTAAAAATGGATGCAAGAAGAATTAAATATACCTATTGCAATATAAAACATTTTCCAAATGATCAACTATTATCGAATTTCAGCAAAACCACGTACAGAATTTTATATGATCCATAAACCAAATGATAGATTTCTGTTAAAACATATGTTTACCCATTGGAATATTTATTTTTAACTTTAGTTTGTTGTGTGCAATAATTCATGATAGATTCAAAGTAATTGAGGAAATAACAGACACCCTTCTAAAATTGGAATGCTCGTTTGAGACTATATCTTTGACAGCCATTCTCACAAGTCTCCCGAGAACTGCACGGGGGGAGGGGGGAATCGGCTAGAGAATGCCCGAGCTCTAAATGCACCGAACACACGTTGATTTAATCTGAAAACTAAAATTTTACTCTTTCGTAAAATGTACGTTTATCCATTAGAATAAAAATGTATTAAATTAAGTTTGTGTATTAAAATAATGCCTTTTAGTGTAACGAGATTTTAAAAGGCTTTCCTAGATTGCGATATTCGTAGCAAACCATCACTTTGACAACCATTCTCACAACTCTCAGCAAAGCTACGCGGGGAGGAATTGGGTAGGTGAACACAGCCTCAAACGGCGCGAGCTCAAGTCGCGAGGACAGTTTGCACTCCGCCAGCACGTGAGGGCGGGGGGGGGCAGGTGCTGGGGGCGACGCGGCGGTCGCTGGGCGACGATCGCGCCCGGCGCGCATGAAATATTCATGCGTGCGCGTGCGTATGCGTGCACGCCGGTGTGTGTGTCAATGTATGTGTGTGCGGCCAGCGATCGGCAGACCGCGGTACGCACCGCCCAGCCAACCGACTGCTGCCGCCCAGTTGGCTAGCGAAGCTCCGCACGCCGACCGACGTATGCTAGCTACACAAAGGACACGATCACTGCGTTTTGATGCGACAGCAAGGACATGATTCGTGCCACACACGAGCCTCTACATTGAGTCTTGTAGCGTTAACTGTTTATTTTGAATCACTGGGAACCATATTCTTTTTTTCGTTGCATTATTCACCCACGTTTTTCCACCACGCAACACATTGCCACCGGGAGCGGTAGCTCAGTGCATCAACTGATGCCGGTGCATCAACTGATGACTTCTCCGGAATTGGTGGGTGATAGGGGAACACGTGACATAGAACGGTTAATTTCGGATAGACTTGCGGATATTAAAAGGCAAGAGATCCTGGCAGCAACGGCCGAAAAACGTTCGCTAGTTGCGCAAATTCACGCGAGTCCGTTATGGGGTCGCGAACGTTACGTAAACACACTGCAAAAGGACGCAAGAGGGGGATACGCTTGGTTCAGGGTCGGGGGGTGGATGCAACGTAGATTAAAGGACTCGAATGTTAATGGAATCTGTGTGCTTTGCGGTGATAGGGAAGACTGGATCCACATCCTTTTAATTTGCAGTGCGACCGAAACTTGGAGAGGAAAATGGATGGGAATGGGAAATTACTACTTCCAACATAGGAACGTAACGCTCGCCCAAAACATTCTAGGGGATAAAAGAGCTAACTTCATGAAAGAATTAGGAACATTTCTCGGAAAGGTTCGGACCACTAGAGAAACTGAAATTAAGGAGTGGGAAAACAGCATTGGTTACTACGAGCAGAGCCTAGACTGGAGAGAAATATGTAATAAATCAATAGACTAACAATAATTAAGTTAGTCAGTAAGTTATTATTAAAAAATAAAAAATAAAATTAAATAAAAAAAATAAGAAAAAATAAAATATATTAAATAAATTAAAATTAAATTAAAATAAGTTAAATAAATTAAAATTAAATTAATTAAAATAATTAAATAAATTAAAATAAATTAATCAATATAAGTTAAATAAATTAAAATTAAATTAATTGAAATAACTTAAATAAATTCAAAATAAATTAAATTAAAATAAAATAAAAGGAAACGGTTAAAATAAAGCACATTAGGGGGCGAAGGGAAGTGGGAATCGGAAATGTTAGGGCAGAGGCGTTGGTGAGGACGATTTTCTGTGGTGCTGTTTGTTTTCAGGTGCGGTGGAGGCCAAACACTGGAAGGAGAATGCCTGACGCCCGCGCCAAATAAATAAATAAATAGTTTAAAAACCGGATAGAGTAGCATGTACTCGGCTTCTGACGGCAGGTTTTTCCCCCTTCAGGGGTTTTTCCCGCAGCCGTACCTTATGGTCTCGTTTCCGCGGCTTTGATGCGATGGAGAGACCATTTGGGGTGAATACCAGAAGGCGAAAGGTTAGAACGCGGTAGAATGTAGGTATTGTAATGGCTTAAAGGCCTTCGGCCTAGCCACATTGCATCAAGTTTTCTAATTTTGCTGTAATAATTACCTATTAAATAAAAATAAATAAAACTGATGCCACTGCAGCGCCTCTGACCGGGAGGTCAAAAGTTCGAGTCCTGACGGCGGCACGATTTTCGACACTAGCTTTTCAGCTAGGTCGAATTCAGTCACTGTCTGGAGGGGAATTCTAGCGGCCGGCTAGTCTGATCGGGAGTTTTGCGTGGATTCTCCGATCAACACCAGGAGAATGCTGGAGCAGAACCCTAACAAACGGGCCGCGGACCGCGCGATCTTTCCTTCCTCTTCCTTGTCCTATCGTCTCCCCTTACACACACACACACTAACATGCACTATACTATCACATATCCCGGGAGACCGGTCGGGAGCTTAGAGTTTGTCCCGGCTGGGGTGGTGCCCCGCTGGTGGGAGAGTCCTGGTTAGGGGGAAACCCCACTAGCCGACGGTAGGTCGACGCCGGATCTCGCCATCCAGCGAGGGAAGATCACCGCCATCTCTCGAGAAAAAATATGCACTCCACTAACAGGACTAATGACCAAAGCAGTTGACGTGCGCGGTAACACGAAAAAACCAAACCAAACACATTGCCTCGGGGCGGGGCACACTTTGTCGCTGCTTCCACAATCTTATCGAAGATTTTCTTAGTCCGTGGGATGGACCATAGGAGGGTGATCAGCCCCTTTGCTCGTCCCTGTTGGAACGAGGACGGGAAAGGGAAGGTAGGATTCCGCGCGGTCCACAGCCCGTGTTGTAGGACACAGCTCTCTTTTGTGCCTGGATTTGATGGGTGGCCAGGGAAACCACGAAAACCGACAGATCAGAAAATTTAGCCAATAAATGCATTTCCGGTAGCCTTAGTAAATTTTCCGATATTGACAATCGCATGCCAATGCCATTCCGGTGCCCGAAGAACCCCGAAAATTTCGTCAGGGGGGAAGCACCGGCCGAACCCGGAGTAAATTGCTAAATAATAGGAGAAAATGTTTATATATTCATGAACGAATGCTGAGTATATTTTGCAATAGATTACAAACACTTTCTGCGCGTTTGTGCGATTTTTTCTTCAGTTTTTGAGGTATGTCAGGGGCATACTTTTTTTGAGCATTTCTAATACTTGTTCTCTCCGCGTGGACACAGACGGCTATTTCTGGGTTTTTGAGAATGATTTCAACATTTACTATGGTGCTCCGAATGCACAACTGTTCTTTATCTAAATACTAGAAAATATCTATTCTGAGCACTTACCGGGATGTTTTAGATTCGGGAGCCGACGGTGGCAGGATTTTCAACACTAGCGACATACAGGTAGCTAGGCCAAGTTCAGTCGCTTTCTTGAGGAGAATTCTCACGACCTGCTGCTCTGATCTGTAGTTTTCCGTGGTTTCGCCGATCAATCCGGCGAATGCCGGAGGAATACCCTAAGAAACGGACTTCGGACCGCGCGCGATCTTTCTTTCCTCTTCCTTATCTTATTCTCACCACCTGCGAAATCATACACTTACAGGCACCACACTTCCACACATGCCGGGAGACCGGTCAGGAGCTTAGAGCTTGTCCCGGCTGCGGCAGTGCCTCGTTGGTAGGAGATACCTGGTAGTAGAAAACTCCGTTAGCTGTCGTTAGGTCGGCGCCGGATCTCAACATTCAGCGGGGAAAGAACACCACCACATCTCGAGGAAAACGTACACTACACTTACGGGAATAATGATCTTACCAGTTGTCGCTTCCGGAATTATCAATCAATCGATGTCAAGGTCCGTCGTTGTCCCCCATCTCTATTGATAAGTGATTGAGTGAACACATCATTTACATTGCCGGGTAACACACGATCTCACATGAACTGGTAGGCTTGAGACCAAAGACATTGCCTGTACAATCGCCACTGGATTGGTGTTGGTTTTTTCTTCACACAGGGTGATTTAAAATTCCCTTCGGGCCTCTAAAAGACAGCACAATTTAAGTCGTCTATGGTGTCCTGCTCTTTCAAAAACGCAAGCGTATTTCCGCCAGCGAAGAACAGGACTGCTGGATAATGACAGAACTTTGAGTCTACACGGCCAAAGGTCGAGAGTTGAGCGCTACAAAGCAGGGGTAAGCCGTTCCAAAGTGATGACTCCGGAGAAACGGGGAACGGAGCGGTGTGACTGCGTAACATTCACCGTTTCGTAATTCCCCCAGCAAAATCTTGCGCGAGCGTTCTCAACTGTCGCACGATGCACTTCATGCAAGTAATATTGTGCGGCAACAAAATTTCAGAATTTAAAGTTGACGGTTCCTTCTAAGGCACAGCATTTTATTCTGCATTCTATCGTAAGGCTGTGCACCTCTAATTCTTATTATATCAGGTATAATCTTTCGTCGATAATTTCAAAACAACTGTATTTTTAAATTTCATTCTTAAAAATGGCATCATCGTTTATAAAAGAAGATCCACATTACAGTCCGAAAGAAAAATTTGAATCACGTGTACATCTTTTATTTGAAGGGGGTCTGGTTTATTGGGTTATAAAGGAAGCCAACGAGAATGAAGTAAAACTTACGTTATAAAGAGTTTTCGTGGTATGGAAGTTTGTTTTATAGAAAATAGATTTACTTCAGTTTATAAAATAAATACGTTCTGAGAACATCTACAAGTGATTCACTCAATTACACAAAAGATCTATTTGGGGTGTTAAGTTATATGCCTATCAAAGTTACAAACTACTCACTCTAGGGAAAATTCGATATTTAATTAAAAGTATTAAGTATATATGCTGATCCACGACTTTCAAAATTCACTCCTATCGAAACATTTAAATACATTTGATGCATTAAATAAAATTGTTTTTTCGAGTGAAAAGATTTAAGTTTTAAATGTGACAAAAGAGTACTTACTTGTTTTAGGTAATTGTTTTGAAAAATGTTTCAAAATACCATTCAGAATTGATCGAGTTAGAATTCCAAATGTGCAATTTAATTTGTTCTTATAAACAAGTGTTTAGTGTAAAATATTTTTTCAGACTCGCGCCATTCCTCAGACTAATAATGACAATCGCATTTCGAATAAATGTCATTTAACAGTCTAATACAAAGTTTTTATCATCTTTCATCGAAGTTCTTTACTGTAAGCGGAAATTCAGTCTTGAGTTTCGTATAACTTAAACGGAGAAAATGTCGCCAAGGTATTTATTCTTGGAAATTACACAAAACCTAAAATACAATCTTTATTTTAAATCAATGAACACGGTATTTCGAAATATTTCAAGAAAATAGTTAAATTTCATACATAAAACACATTATTGAAAATAGAAGAAATACCTATTTGATAGAGAAGTCCTAATGTTTTTACCACAACGGCTGATGCAAGAGCTAATCCATATTTCCTTTGCCAAATGGCAATGAAACAGTTTACAAACGATTGGAAGGTATGTTACAAAGGTACAAATTAAAGGACGCTCAAATATTGCAGAAGTTTTGTTGTTCTCCCTGCAGGAAGCACACACAGCATTTGCCAGGCCCATTTGGCTAAAAAAGTTGGTTTGTATAAATTCTCGCCTACTACTGGGCCATACTCGGCCCACTACTCGGCCATAACAGTTTGCATTTACTAAATCTCGGAGTTCGTGACCCCTCTAGCATGTTTTCTGTTCTCATAAAGTCTTAAAAGTAACTGATATTATAGACAATTATCGCAATTGACGTATGAAAAAATTGAAATGATTTATCTAAAGCAATGTATTACTCTTGTTATTACCAGATAGTTATAAAAGAGGTACTACGTAATATGAACTTAAAATGAAATTGAAGTACATTTCTTACATTTTCTTTCCTGGTTGCAAATAATTGAGAGTGCTCCTAGACTACTATCGTACTTGTTTTATGAAACAAGATTGTTCAAGTTGACGTCAGCCAGTAATTGCTCTCGCCGTTACAGAAAAGCGAAACTAGAGGGATGCAGAGCAAAGAGCAAAGTATCATTAAGCGAGTCCGGCAGAAAAGGGCACGGGGGCACGCTCTTCATGGAATGCCGGCAGATGGAAAGGAAACAGCCCTTGTCCTCCGGCTGCCGTCGACACACGCTGCTCCCCTACGCCTACGCCCTCCACCCGACCGCACGGGCCTTTCGCTGGCCTCACCGCCCACGTCGGCCCGCTAATTCCCATCCATCCACTCATGGCCGCCCTCGCCCGCCCACCTGCACCTGCTCGGCTGGTCCTTCCCGCCCGCCGCTCGCCCGCCCGCCCACCGCTCGCCCGCCCGCCCACCGCTCGCCCGCCCGCCCACCGCTCGCTCGCCCGCCCACCGCTCGCACGCCCGCCCACCGCTCGCCCGCCCGCCCACCGCTCGCTCGCCCGCCCACCGCTCGCCCGCCCGCCCACCGCTCGCTCGCCCGCCCACCGCTCGCCCGCCCGCCCACCGCTCGCTCGCCCGCCCACCGCTCGCCCGCCCGCCCACCGCTCGCCCGCCCGCCCACCGCTCGCCCGCCCGCCCACCGCTCGCACGCCCGCCCACCGCTCGCCCGCCCGCCCACCGCTCGCCCGCCCGCCCACCGCTCGCCGCCCGCCCACCGCTCGCCCGCCCGCCCACCGCTCGCCCGCCCGCCCACCGCTCGCTCGCCCGCCCACCGCTCGCACGCCCGCCCACCGCTCGCCCGCCCGCCCACCGCTCGCCCGCCCGCCACCGCTCGCCCGCCCGCCCACCGCTCGCCCGCCCGCCCACCGCTCGCCCGCCCGCCCACCGCTCGCCCGCTCGCCCTCCCGTCCGCCCACTCGCCCTCCGCTTGGACCCACCCACTTCCGCATGCCCGCCCACCGCTCGCCCGCCCGCCCACCGCTCGCCCGCCCGCCCACCGCTCGCACGCCGCCCACCGCTCGCACGCCGCCCACCGCTCGCTCGCCGCCCACCGCTCGCACGCCCGCCACCGCTCGCCCGCCCGCCCACCGCTCGCTCGCCCGCCCACCGCTCGACGCCCGCCACCGCTCGCCCGCCCGCCCACCGCTCGCCCGCCCGCCCACCGCTCGCCCGCCCGCCCACCGCTCGCTCGCCCGCCCACCGCTCGCCCGCCCGCCCACCGCTCGCCCGCCGCCCACCGCTTGCCCGCCCGCCCACCGCTCGCTCGCCGCCCACCGCTCGCCCGCCCGCCCACCGCTCGCCCGCCCGCCCACCGCTCGCCCGCCCGCCCACCGCTCGCCCGCCCGCCCACCGCTCGCCCGCCCGCCCACCGCTCGCCCGCCCGCCCACCGCTCGCCCGCCCGCCCACCGCTCGCCCGCCCGCCCACCGCTCGCCCGCCGCCCACCGCTCGCCCGCCCGCCCACCGCTCGCCCGCCCGCCACCGCTCGCCGCCCGCCCACCGCTCGCCCGCCCGCCCACCGCTCGCCCGCCCGCCCACCGCTCGCCCGCCCGCCCACCGCTCGCCCGCCCGCCCACCGCTCGCCCGCCCGCCCACCGCTCGCCCGCCGCCCACCGCTCGCCCGCCCGCCCACCGCTCGCCCGCCGCCCACCGCTCGCCCGCCGCCCACCGCTCGCCCGCCCGCCCACCGCTCGCCCGCTCGCCCACCGCTCGCCCGCCCGCCCACCGCTCGCCCGCCCGCCCACCGCTCGCCCGCCCGCCCACCGCTCGCCCGCCCGCCCACCGCTCGCCCGCCCGCCCACCGCTCGCCGCCCGCCCACCGCTCGCCCGCCCGCCCACCGCTCGCCGCCCGCCCACCGCTCGCTCGCCGCCACCGCTCGCCCGCCCGCCCCCGCTCGCCCGCCCGCCCACCGCTCGCCCGCCCGCCCACCGCTCGCCCGCCCGCCCACCGCTCGCACGCCCGCCCACCGCTCGCCCGCCCGCCCACCGCTCGCCCACTCGCCCTCCGTCCGCCCCTCGCCCTCCGCTGGCACCCCACTTCCGCGCCGCCCTTCCGCCGCCCGGCACCACATCGCCCTCCTATCGCCCCGCCCGCCCCGACCGCCCCTCCACCGCTCGCCCGCGCGCCACCGCTCGCCCGCCCGCCCACCGCTCGCCCGCTCGCCCACCGCTCGCCCGCCCGCCCACCGCTCGCCGCCGCCCACCGCTCGCCCGCCCGCCCACCGCTCGCTCGCCCGCCCACCGCTCGCCCGCCCGCCCACCGCTCGCCCGCCCGCCCACCGCTCGCACGCCCGCCCACCGCTCGCCCGCCCGCCCACCGCTCGCCCGCCCCCCGCTCGCTCGCCCGCCCACCGCTCGCCCGCCCGCCCACCGCTCGCCCGCCCGCCCACCGCTCGCCCGCCCGCCCACCGCTCGCCCGCCCGCCCACCGCTCGCCGCCCGCCCACCGCTCGCCCGCCGCCACCGCTCGCCCGCCCGCCCCCGCTCGCCACTCGCCCTCCGTCCGCCCACTCGCCCTCCCGCTGACCCACCCCACTTCCGCATGCCCGCCCACCGCTCGCCCGCCCGCCCACCGCCCCCGCCCGCCCACCGCTGCCGCCCGCCCTCCGTCCGCCCACCCGCCCTCCCGCTGGACCACCCCACTTCAGCATGCCCGCCACCGCTCGCCCGCCCGCCCTCCCGTCCGCCCACCCGCCCTCCCGCTTGGACCCACCCCCACCGTATCCATCCGCCCCCGCTCGACCGCGCGTTCGCGAACGAAGAGACGTGGGAGTCTTTGTGAGCGTTTTTCCACTCGCGTCGGCCCGCCCGGGTCACCCCTCTCGGACCATGTAACTCAGCCGCAAATGACCATCGAACCTCTTTTTGCAGCTACGCCCTTCTCCGCCCAAACCGGCGCGGCCCGGCCCTAATTTTCACATACGCAAACCGCACATACACCACTCTCGCTATTGTTTTGTGTGTATGAATGATTGTCGATGGGAAAAACGAGGGGAACGGTTTTTTATTTATGAATTGTGAGTTTTGTTTGATGTTGGATTATCCGCTGCTATGGGAGGGAGACCGCAAATCGTTAAATGCCAGTGATGTCCGCGTGCGGGACACTGCATGTTCGCCGACAACAGATGACAAACAGTCTCTTCAAGTGTCACTGTGTGGGTGAATCGCAGCTCGCGTGCTGCAATGTGTAGGTTTGTGTGACAGTGCGCCGGGTGGATGTGTGCCAGTCGCCGGGACGTGCGCGCACGATGAAAGCAAAAACGGTCCATTTACTTTCAATGACTTACCGACGGCAGCTGTGACGTTTTTCTGAATTCGTTAGAGGCATTATGTTACGGTTTGTGGACGGATGATTGCATTTTCTAATTGACAGTTAAATCGCTCATTCCCAAATGTAATTTCCGTCGGCTCTTTGTTCATCTGGCGATGTTAATACCGACAGCAGTACCTTTGCCGAATTCCAGTCACACGTCGCTGGACGCGTGACGTGTGTTCCGGTCGGCCCTCTATGCATTTCCGATCGGCATCGAGCATAAAGTGGAACAAGCAGAGAAATGAAATTTCTATGAACAGAGGATCCCAACTGACGGAGCTTTAATGGCCTAATTTTAAGTTTTTGTTCACTCACTAATTTGTGTTTCATCACTTGGTGTAAAATCGGTTTCATGCTGATTAAAAGTTTGTTCATTTCTTTTTCGCTGTTGCTGCTGCTGGTGAAATACTATTATTAATGAATGCTTTGTTCTACAGAAGAATTAAAATGTTTATACGTCTCTTTATAGCCAACTACATTTTAAACACCTGTAATTTAACATCTTAAAGAACAAACTCAATTAATTATTAGAAATAATTATTTATTCAACCTGCCCTTTCGTCTTTGCTTAACGCACATGCCATTTATTAGGTTGGGAATAAACAGAATTGTTAATACCGCAAAGTTCTGGGTAATTTTAAATAGGTACTTGTTTTAATTTCAAATATTCCTTTGAGTATTACTTCAAAAAAATTGTATATAATCACAAAAATATTTCACAAGAAATAACATTGTTAAACAGGAAACTTGGAAAATGAGGATTTTATGTTTTTCAGTTAAACGTGAGACTGATAACGAGGAAATATAGTTCAACGTTTCCTGCTTGTCCTTATTCCCATAAAAGGGGCGACTGTTTAAGAGGAGGAGTTGTCGGTTATCATGTTCCCATGAGCTATACATTGTCATTTTAAAAAGTGAATTTATGTTCCTTTATCTCACGCACTCTATTCAGAATATCGATAAGTAGCAAATCAAGAAGTCAGAAATTCAGCATTCGACTCACAACCTGTTATAGAAATACTTTCTTATTCAGAACTTCCTTATGCTTTGTGATGCGGCCTTGAGTGTTCAGAAACGATTAAAAATTGTCATTTACTGAACGTTTTCTGTAAAGTGTGAAAATCTGATATTACTTTGTCATGTATGAATAATACCACATAAATATGAGGACATTGCTCATAGTTTCTGACACATTTGTGGTCGGGTGCGCTTGTTAGCCAACGAAGGAGTGCTATACACTCAATAAGAACTATATATAAACTTAATTTTTGGAAAACTTCCTTTTTTGAAATCAAAACTTGAGTGCCACTTATCTGCGACAAAGCTTGCTACAGTGGTCGAATATCAAGAGATCTTTTGTGTTATTTGTTATTGCATTTGTCAGGGGGCCAAGAATTAGTCAGCCACTGCCTAAGACAATATAGGTTTAAGAAACTCGAAAACTAAAAGTTGAACATTCTTGCTCACTGTAACTAAAATTAAATAACGACTAATTTAAATGTAATATATTTTGTCATTTGTCGTACAAAATACTTCGTAAATATATTGAATTTTAAAAAAGTATGTCATCATTAGACATTCTAAATTTATGAATGTAAAACAAATATTCAACCCATTGTACAGAAACTGTCAAATGCATGTACGATCGCTGATGACCCAGATGCCAGTGCGACCATAAATAAATAAAAATCTTCGTGTAAAACAAACCAAAGAAAACAAAAAACTATTACCTAGAATTCCTTGTACAAACCATACAACGTTTCTTATTTGAGAGTCTAAGGACGGAGTAGTAGGTCCGGCAAATAACATGATTGATGTGAAGATTTAGTAATACGAATGATGCCGTGATATAACACAATAAAATGTTACATGAATAAAGCAAATAAATTTGCTGGTGTATTAGCATAAACGCCCGCTTGTGGCGAGGAAACTGGCCGCACATTTTCCACGAGGTATCATTTCCGAAAATTGTTTCATATCTTGTTCGTAACAAGCATCAAATTCATTGCGTCAAGGCACGTACTCTCAGAAAAAACAACCTCACTTACCTGGAACTGGTAATAGTTATTGAAAGCATAAATCTTCAACATTCTCGTACTCCTCGTTGTCCATTATTTCTGTTTTGGAAATCTCTGATGTTCAGTGTATGCGGAAAAATATTTTTTGAAATAAAGAAAATGTTGATTCTACCTATTTATCAGAAATTCCCTTCACATTAAAAATGCATGCATTCAATTTATAAGAATTATATTAGCTACTATTATTGAAAATAATTCTAGTACACATGATTTTTCCCATAAAATATGAAGTAATTTATTTTTGCTCGTTTGATATATTTGAATTCCGCACTAATGTTTTGCCTTATAATAATTTTGTAAATTATTACATCGGTTTAAAAATATTATTTTAGCAGACTGTATTGTTCTAGCGCACAAACTATTACTTCAAATAGGAGCAATATAAATGACATAAATTGGTTATTAAAATTTATTTGAAAATATGTATTAAAGTAATAATATATAATTGTAAAATTGTAAACAGAAAATAAAAATTCAAGACGTTTGTAATTTGCATGCAGATGCAAATGGTGTATTTAAAATTCATCGCGTGTAGATTAAAGAAGACATTTTCACAATTATGCTAAGATTTATTGATGACTTACAGTCTGAGACCGTAATAAGTATTCATCCCAAAATTGCGTATATCATGGCACTATAGTTTGAATTTAATATGATTACGTGTACCGTTGGCAGTTGTTGAAATCTTGTAATAAAAGGAATTAAGGCCATATTCGTAACAATATGTTAATATGGAATTGATTTTTTGTTGTCATAAAAATTCTCTTTTTAAGAATGAATTACTGTGGTCATGTAAATAGTACTGTGGTCATGTTTTTTCTAATATCCGAACTAGGAAATATATCATTGGAAGAACAACTTTCTTTGTAGATAACTTCTCCCTCTAGACCTTTTTGTTCTCAAATCTAGGAACGTGTGAACAAAGAGCCACATTTGTTCCAAATCCTACAATACAAAACTTCCGCAAATCTCCTGAAAATCTCATTGATAATGTAGAATGCGGCTTTAAATATGTTTAATGTGTTAAATATCGACCGCATTTTGGTCTAAACATATAACTTTCGGTGGTTTAGCCGTTCTGAGTATTACATGAATTTATACGTTTTCACCATTTGTGATTCTTTAAAGGTATATTTCCGTCAAAAATGTAAAATTATAAAATTTTATAATTAAATGTAAAATTGTGAAATTTAATAATCAATAGGAAAAATGTAAAATTTTATTTTATAAACCCTTTTTTGTTAATTGTAGTGAAACGGGCATATCGCGACAAACAGATCATGACCATTCACATATAGATGTGTCATATTGGTTTGGTTACATTTCCGCTCGTTTATAGTCTCCGTCTTACTCTAATGATCCCCATACCATTTATAACACGAGGAGATATAATTCTGCAGATGTAATTTGTAAGGAGATAGAAATATGAAATATTAAGTTTCCTTCCTCTTCCTTGTTCTATCCTCTCATCTTACACACACATCCGCGTGCACTACACTACTAGAGATGCCGGGAGACCAGTGGTGAACTTAGAGGTTGTCCCGGCTGTGCCCTGCTGCTGGGAGGTACCTCGTTGGGAAAACCCTGCAAACCGACACCTCACGTTCTTTTAGATTGCTTGAGTGAGAGACCCTCAAAATCGACGAGTAGTCGACCGACACCTCACGTTTTTTTTAGATTGCTTGAGTGTGAGAGCCTCAAAGTCGACGAGTAGTCGCCCCGGATCTCGCTATCAAGAAGGGGAAGATCACTTCCACCTTCTGCACTAAAACATGCATTACAGTTCTGGAGTAAAGACCTTAGGAGTTCACACGCCCGGAAATCATTAATCAGTCCGTGGTGCACAGACGAGTAGTTGGCTGACCAAATCCTACCCGGCTTGTTCTGTTGCAGCGCCATCAACCCGATCCTGTACAACGCGCTGTCGGGCAAGTTCCGGCGCGCCTTCCGCCGCACGCTGCTGTGCGGCGCGCCGGGCGGCGGGGCGGGCGGCGGCGCGGGCGGCGGGGCCGGCGGCGCGGGCGGCGGCGCGGGCGGCGGCGCGTCCAGCTCCAACGCGACGGGCTCCACGGCGCTGACCCTCCGGAGCGCCACCACCGCAAGTCGCCGCCGCCGCGGGCGCTGCCTTTGACCAGACGGAGCTGTAAGCGTGGTGGCGGAGATGTGATGAGCCCTCGGCCTGTACTCGCTGCGCGATGGATGTGATGTTGTGAACCTTTTGTGGAGTTTCGGTGGATGTAAAGGTGACGGACCTTTGACGGCCTTTGGTGGAGAGAACATGTGTCACAGTTCCGGTGCATTGTAGCCAAAGCTATGAAATAGTTGGATGATCAAGGTGAATGTCCCGTGTCGTAGATTTGCGGTGATTAGAAAAGACCTCTCTCAGAGAATTTCGCGTGCGCATTGTAGCTCCAGATTTGGATTATTTGCATGAAAAATGCGACTATCGCGTGGATATTTGCGGTTGAATCATATTTTTGTTGCAAACAGAATGGGCACCACAACCCTACCTATGGTCTCCGAGGTGGCGTGCGTAGGTTTCAGTGGACGGTGTCAACGATTGCTCTCAGTTTTCCGGGGCATAAGCGCTAACAGCTCAATTGTCCTGAAAAAGGCCACGGAAGAATTTCTGAAGCGTCGGCTAACCAGCTTGAAGCAACCGGCTAACACGGCAGGTAAGCCGGTTGCAATCTGAGACCAATTAAATAAGTCCGCCCACAAACGAGATATCAGAACGTCATTCATATATCATGGCACAACTTTTCAAAAAGTTAAAAAATAACTTATTGAAAAACTAAATTTTATTTTAATTCATTTTTTGTCGCAACTTAATAAGCAAAAGAATAATAAAGAGTGAATACAACGAATATATTACCGTCTTAAATACTCAACGATCTTGTCGATGTCTGTGAACTAAAAATAATTTAGCTAAAAGTGCAAAATCGATAGTCTACGCTTTGAAACTTTAAGTGACCATAATATCTGAATCTGGGCCTCAGTTTGCGTATTACATGTTAATAGTTTTTACTGACAGAGGCGCTCCTGTTATACATGGGAATTAGAAAATTGGGATGTCATTTGGAATTAAGTCCCAAACATGTGTATATTTTCCTTAATAGTAATGTGTAAAATTTAAAAAATTAAATAATTTAACAATAATTTCAAACGTGAGAGATATCTAGAAAAGAATTTGAAAATTATAATATTTCTTTGTTTAAATATTGATATAAATGCTTTTAATTGAGCGATAGCGAAAAGTATAATTTCAATAGTCCAAAATATTAAATTCTGCAAAACAATTCAAACACGTTTTAATTGTCAACGAAAAATGGTGGTTAGAATATTACCATTGATGTTAACATGTTGTAAAATTAACAATCTGTGTTCTTAAATTAAGTAAAATCTTAAAATATGGTATAGCTTCTCTCATTCGAAGAAATTAAAAGGAGTGAAGAAATAATGAATTCAATTCAAAATGAACAAAAAACAACATTTATTTTTTATGTAATGAATTTCTAAAACAATCATTGATAATGAAGTATTCAGCCGAAAATGAGCTGGTCTATTGCACCTTTGCATATGACTGCTGATATTAGCAATTAAAAATGAGTGTAATAAATTGGAAAGTATTGATATATGAAAAGTACGTGGGCTAAATATGGCACGTTTGAATTAAATGTGTATTAACTAATAATATAAATACAATTTATCTCCAGAAATAATTTAAAAATATTACCATTTTTGCGTATCTTTCAAAAAAAAAATTTTCTGACACATTCGGAACGCAATCAGTAGAAACGAACTGGAGAACACAATATATTGCTTTTGTTCGACGGCGTCTAAAAGCATTCGTACACCGACATTCAATTGATCCATATTTCTCATAAAAGCTCGAACATGACCTCCCACGAAAGTCTTGACAAGCGCCTTTTTTATCATAAAGCTTTCGTTCACTGCTGTTGACGTGTTGTAAACGGCGTGTATTGGTAGTCGCCTTTTGAACACTGTTTTGTGACCGCCGCTTTCTGAGAAAACTGCGCAATTCATTCGCTGCAGAGCGCGCTCCGTTGTTATTGGACCTCGGAGAGCGCCCGTTAAATCGTTCGCTGTCGATGGGCGACTGGCAGTAAACAGCCTTTAAAGTGAATGGAGTGAACGAGCTTTCCGAACCGTTTGTACGCGGCGCACGAACGACCTAACATTGATCCACCTGTTATCTCGAAAGGCTCACAACAGAAAGGTCCATCACTAGCAGAAAGACCCTACAGCGGGACAACGAGGCCCCGGGACCGGGCCGATCCGGTGGGACAGCATCTGAAATGTCTGCTTGCCACGGTGATGGTTCCGGTGATGGTGGGATTTTATTGGTGGTTGTTAACGCATAATGGATGATTAGTGTACAATACATTATTAATGGTTTGATTCAGTGTTGTAGTCCGTTTGTGACCCGTGAACTACGAATCTTGCTACCTTCAAAAGTGTGTAACTTAACGATGTGATGTGTTTGGAGCAGTATGTGTCTTAAACAGATTTATCTCTGTTACTACTTCCTGTACCAAAACATTGTGTTATTACAGACAGTTAATTTAGGCTCTATGGGCAGTAACTTAGTTGTTGGTACGAGTACTTTCTGCGTACTTGGTAAGTCTTCTCATGAACAGTTGACGAAGGTCTTCTGCACTTTGGACAATATATCAATATACTTCATTGAAGTTACAATGTGGCCCATCGCGTCTCATTGTATCCTCAACAGGTATAATATTGTTTTAAGTTTATGTCTAACGTATCAGTATTCGTACACATTGTATTACTGCCTCTAAGTGTGGAGTGTACATATCTGGCTGATATTTCAATGTGGATCTTTCAAACAATGTACAGTGTATATGTGCAAGATATTTTGTGTCTTTCATGCGCTTAAAAGCATATATGTTCCAAATTTAAAAAAGGATTTTGACAGCATGAATATTTTATTGTGAACGTCGGTCTTGATTTTGGAGTTATAAAGTGTGTCTGTTCTCGATATTGATAAGAGATGTAAAATGCAACTGACATCTTGTATATTCCTCTCCATTGTGTAACAAAATTACCCCAACAGAACATAGTCATAAACTAAGTTATCTTCAATAATTCACTCGTTTTATCAAATGACAATGCCTTAATACAGTAACCTACCTTTCCTAAGTTCAATTCGACATTTACATACTACTTAATTTTATCACATAATTGATATCTTCTCATATCTCTGTGTACCTCTACATAAAAGATGATAAAGAGTTCATATTTATCTCAACATATCTATTGTAAGTGACCAAGACAAAACATATCGTACATTCTTCTAAGAATATGTGAATTTATGATACACTACTAGGCTTAACGTCTGGTTGGTAATGTTCAAGATAGGATCAAAAAATTGAACTTTCCACTCAAATGTAACTGCTAGATGGAGAAAGAGATAACATTTGACTCACTTGTAAATTAGGTCAATAAAATAATGTCGTAACCATTTGTCTCAAATTCAAAATAATAGTTATATTATTAACTCCTACGTAGATAACGCGACATAAATGTACAACTACCTTAGATACTTCACTGTCTGGGTGACACCGCATCCTAGGAACAGTTGCCAACGTTTCGGCCGAAATGTTGGTAAGCGTGGTTAGGACACTACGTCTCCCAGGCAGCCAAGCATCAATTATTGACCCCATCCGCAAAAGCCAACACTTTCATACATGTACCTTATGCCCATTGTTACGCACATCTTCTTCTCTTCATATTGGTATGTTCATTGACCATTTTCCTCATATTTTTCATGTAATTGAATGTTCAGTCAAAAACTTAAATTGACATTTTCAAAGAGAATGATTTCGTAACCTGAGAAATGAAGATCTTAAAAGTTATGAATTAAATCACTTACGTTATGGCCGACTTCCCAAACAATTTTATGCAGCACAAAGCACACTTATTAAACATACTGCGGGTTTAGAGAATTTGTGATGAGCAAAAAGATAATATGTGAATTCAGTCACATTTCAATTCATTCACTCATACTTTTTGATAAAATTTCGCCAACGGTGAATATTACCTTCATTCAATTGTATTGAGTGAATTATATTGATAGAATTGCAATAGTAAAGTTATGGTGTGAATATGTTTCCTTTTGTGACTAAAATCTTTCAGGAACTCTTTGAACTCGAATTATTCTTTGAGTTTTAAGTTATGCGCATCTTTTTATCAAAATAACTCATTACTAACAACTGAAATTTAATAAATTTAATTATTTTTTGTCAGTTTTCCGAACATAAATAGATTCCTAAACATGTCTGTAGTTTTCGTCTCTGATAATACAGACCCGTTCAAATTAGACTCGCTATTCAGATGTCAAATGATTTTATTTATCAACAAACAAGGCATGATATGAACCTTCACTAAATAAATTATGATGTGCTGACTTATATGTTTGCAATAATTGAAGCATATTCTTCAATTTTAATAAATGAAATAGGTTTAAATTAAATAGGTGCATACGAAATAGTACGTACCAATTAGTTTTTCAATAACAATCACAAAAAATAGTATTTTTAGTATGGAATATTTTTTATCGAGGAGTTAAGTGTATGTGGCATGCTTTCCATATGATTCATACATATGAGCTTAAAATCGATGCTATTGTGCCATAATGAATTCATTTCATCAATCATCTCATGTTTAGTTGAAAGATTCTTCTTTTTCAACTTATCGTTCATGAAACTCCAAAGGATTTAGGAAGACGTCGAGTCGGGACTGTTTCCCGGCCATGGAAATACACCAATATTTTTATCCTTGAGGTACCTTAAGTGGCGATTGTATCTTGATGACAGGGTGTACTATCGTACGAGTTTTCATTAAACCAGATCGCAGCAGTTCTTCCTTAAGAACTTTTAATATTTGGACTTGATTCATCGTTCCTTGTAGTACGATATAGTCTCCCGGGACCCATGTAAGACAACGCTCCACATCATAACCGTTGTTGGATGTTTAACACGTTCGAACATCAAGTAACATGGTTTGTTGTACAGATTCGAATTTGAGCGCCTCACCAGATCGATTTCAAACATATCTGAAACATTCCTCAGATGATTTATCTTCAAAACATGATTTATCATCAAAATACTCTTTCTTCCAATCTTCTCATATCCAGTGTTTTGGACATTATCGACTCGTTCCTTTGACATTACAAGTGTAATTTCATCTTTTTCTATGGCAACGTGATTGTGTACTTTCTCCATAGATAACCCTTCTTGCACATCCTGGAGATACACTTGCTTCATACTCAACTATATTCATACTTAATTCTTTAAAATTTGCTTTTCTATTCTTCAGAGCTATTTTGTGTTTTGTTTTGTGATGCCTTGGGGACAGAACTTTGGTTTTCTTGCACATATTCCTACTCTCAGTTTTTGATGTTTCGTTTTCTCTCATCACAATACTGACTTTGCTAACGGATTTTTGAAGGATTGTGAGTCTCTTAAAATTATGCTTCTGTGTAGATATCTTCTTTCAGAAAAGTTTTAACAGCTGCAACTTTACGAGAAAAAATTCTTCCTCTTTCCCTTTTTTTACTGTTAAAGTATAATCATTTAAAATCACGTAATTGCAATAAGTCTTCACGTTTACAAAGCATTAAACTGAAGTCAAAGTGAAGAATTAAAATAAGTCATCTCTGTCAACTAAATATTCAGTTGACGGAGATGACTTCTTTTATTTCTTCAGGTAATTACGTCAACAACACCTAATCAAAATTTCCACAATTGAAGTCAATGTGATGGTAAAGTCGGGAATTTCTCACCTTTTAAGGTAAACCTTACAATATGGAGTACTGATATACACAAGGCAACAACTTTACTATCGCAAGCAGAAACCATTCGCAAGTAATCGCGATAATACTGCAATCAAAGTGCATTAGCGGCATTTCCGCTTCATAAAAGTTATGTTATGCGGGAAGATGGCAAGTTCATACTTAAAAATTATTTTTAGGGCTCTCGAAATCTGCGATTATATCACAAAATCAGATATTATATTTTATTATTGTGAGTCTAATAATTTGAACAGATATGTAGGTAATTCGTCAAAATAATAATGTTCTATTTTTACTGAGAACTTGTATAATAATTATAAATTTTTAAGACTAAAACAAACTGTAATGATGTATTTATTTATTAAGTTGGTTGGAAACAGTTCACCTCTTTCAAGAATATTATTTTGATCTCTTACGACCTTATGTCTCTAATGTTTGCAATGTCTAATTCTTAATCTCTAAGAGTATTTCGTTCATAGACGGTAAATTTGATTCACACTCGTTGATTTTTTTTTAATAATGAAATCTTGGTCGACGCGTTACTTATTAGCACGTTATTCCTCTGTATATTACGTAAAAGCAAGTGCCAACGGCTATATGAAAAGTTTTTTCCTATGAAACAAAAGTTATTAACGTTATTTACACGACATAGTGGAAAACAACACGACATGGGAGATGGTATCCTCGGTACGTGAAAGAAAACTGAAAATATATTCATAGTAACAGCACCCGCATTATAATCATTAAGTAATGACTTTTTATTAACGAACATATGGCAGACGGAAGCTACATCCCCCAAAACTTTCACTCCTACAAAGACAGTTTCCCTTGTTTCGGCTCATTTTCTTTCATCTCTTAAGGAGTTTGCTTTTTCAGCCATAACATTTGTCAATAATATGGTTTTAGCCACCATTCAAACGCAACCCTCAATTCAGATTCTTCACACAAACTTTGTAGTATATGCGCCAATCAGATACGCACATTTGCAATACAAACAGATATAATAAGATTAATCAATGCAAGAATTTATATGTAACCAGAGATAATGAATATCTACAATTACTAAATAATTTATTCAATAATTTATTTAATAATAATAATTTTAGTTAAATCAAGAATTTTTTAAATTATTATATTTTTATTAGTAAATATTTAATAAAGCGTAGCTTACATCCGGGATATAAAGTAAAACACTTTGCCTTTTGCTCGCGAAATACAGGCTCTACGTAAAACAAATCCGTTCTCGTAATATGGCATTTTTTAGATGTATCACTTATCTGTGCAGTGACAATACATGTACAGAATGCAAATGTGCAAGCATAAGTACTTTATGACTTAGAACTAAGAGCACTCTTAGAGCAGCTCAATTCAGAGGTTTGGAGAATTATATTTCCAACGAGACATCGCAGACTACACCATCTTCAGGTACCGCAACCGCTCGCAAATTAACCTCCGAGGTCAGCACGCAACGCCCTCTCGCGCAGAATGTATTTCCCTTCCCCAACTCCTTCTCCCCTGCCCCATCTCGCCTTCGTTCCCCCCCCCCCCTTTCCTTTTTTTTCCTCCTCCCCACCAATTCCTTCTCCCCACCAGTTCTTCCTCCCCCACCATTCCTCCTCTTCCACCATTTCCTCCTCCCTCTACAATTTCTCCTCCCAGCAGTTCCTCCTCCCACAATTCCTCTCCCCACCAGTTCTCCTCCCCACCAGTTCTCCTCTTCCACATTTCCTCCCCTAATTTCTCCTCCCCCCCTTCCCCCCTCCTCACCAGTTGCTCTTTCCCCATCTTTCCTCCTCTCCCACCAGCTCCTCCTCCTCCTCCTACAATTTCTCCTCTCCTTACAATTTCTCATCCCCAACAGTTCTTCTGTCCCCACCAGTTCCTACTTTTCCATTTTCTTCACTTCTTTTTCCCTTTCTCCTCCTCGACCACTTCCACCCCCCTCATCAACACGCGCCTGCACCGCGTCTCGCCTTGCACTGCCTCGCGTCGGCCCACCCTCACCTTCCCCCACCTCGCGGGCGCGGCGTGGCGCGATCCGACGCCCCCTTGAACGAAATCGGATTTGCCTGTGACCAGAGGAACTTGGCAGGACTTGAGGTAATCTGGTTAAGTTGTCAAGAGGTCGGGCCACGGCGAGAGTGCGCGCGCCATGCTTGCGCAAACTCACAGACAACTGCCGCCCGGAAACGCTGACGCGCGGAGCTGCTGCGTCGACCGCGCTCTCCTCCCCCTCCCGCCACCTTAGCCGGTCGCGCGCACCCCCGAGGAGTTGCAAATTCTCAGCGTCGATATGCCGTAGACATGACTTCACTACGCTTTTCTTAATAGGGTAGGAGTAGAGTAGAAGGTATGTTACTCTTTTGATAGCATTACAAAAAAAATCAAATCTGCTGTTCGTTTACCTATGCAAATACGTTTTCTATAACTCGGCAGCAAAATGTGTGGTGTTTAAATGTTGCTAACGTCCCTCTTTTGAAATTTTATTAATTTCATTTTACCATTTTTAACTATTTAAAAACTAGTTAAAAATGCTCATAAGATAATTCTCCTTCATACGTCACATACAGAATTACTGTTCTATGATAAAATAAATTAAATAAAATTCTACAGAGGGTCTCAGAACAAATGTTACAATCTTCTAGGGTATGTAGGACGGTGGAAGATAACTTTCTCCCAATGAACATATAAGGGAAAAAATTCAGTTAACTCTTCATATGAAACATCAGGCACTGGTGTTTTGCGAGTCCAGTTTTGACGCAGTCAGAGATGTGTAGCACACCTACCGAATGTTAGTTCATGATGGGTTGCCTAATATTCAGAGGAAAATGTCATATGTCTAAGTTCGTTAAATGAAATTTTCCAGATATTGGTTGGCAAAGAGAATTCGCCCCCACCCGTATCCGTTAGAAGTTTGTAACATTTACTCTGAGGCGCTTCGTTTAAAAGTTAATGTGAGATCTTCCTACACAATGTAAGTAAAAATGTAATTTCAAAACCTTGAATATAATTTTTCTTTAGGTTACCTATCATAATGTGTTTAAATTTAAAACCTTGTATTAAGTTTATTATGTTTTATTCTGTAAAAAGTACTGCACTTACATTCCACTCAATTTTTCTACTTTTTCTTCTTATCATTAAATGGAATTTTGGTTCGCGAACAATTTGCACTGTAACTCCACAAATAAACGTTTGTTTTACTGATATTTATATTAATAATATCATTTACACTACACCCTTCATACAACGAATACAGAAAAGGTAACAATATAAAAATCAAGGAACAAAATCGTTGACGCATGCTGGAACTTCTGGCATATCGTTTGCGAAGAAGGGGCGATGTGGCTGCCATCACGTTATAGAAACTCAAAGCTATTTTGCTGACAACCTCTTCCTGGAAATACTTGTGAACTGAATTACGGAATTTTGCTTTCGGGCATTTATACCAGCCTTCTCCATTCTGCACCAGGTGGAGTTATACCTTGCCCTGCGGAGCCAGGGTTCTTGGAACTACAGCGATATCGACGCAGACTCATATCTTCCACAATTGCATGAGCATATGGATCCATTCTCATTCAACCCTTCTCCATTTCTACTATTCAAATGATTTTTGAGTAAATTAAAGATACTATACAATGATTTCTGTGAATTAATTGGAGTCACAATAGTTTGTTTACGAACGTAACATTACATTTATTTCAATATAGTTCAATAACCTCACATTAAAACACAACCATTGCGAACGCTCTGAGGGTTGTTCTGAGATTTATTGGTTATTCACTTCTAGAGACATTTATCTTGGAATATTAGAAGTTCAGATTTCACAAGAATTCAACTGCTCATAAAAGAAAAGCTACTAAGGAGAACATTGCTCAAAATAGCATTAAAAAACGTCATTACTAAAACGTTATGGCTAAGCCTGGTTGGAAGGGAAATGATCGAGTGACACACGAGGATGTCCTATTCTTAAATGCTTGTGTCTTGCAGTGGATCGTTCGGTTAGCTAACTAACAAAGATGGCCATATTAGGAACGTGAACATAACTGGAACACCAATCTTACATATTATTTAAATTTCGGATTAACGAATTAAGTATTACTTATTAATACTTGTCGACAGCAACTGTCTTTATTCTATGAAGCAGGAACTTGCCGAGAGAATCTGGATTATGGTCAATGATTCACAGATATTTTGATTACCAAGCCGACCATATCATTTATCTTTACATTGCTTTCAAATAATAAAAATTGTCCATTTCAAAAATCTTTATTAATTACAAAGAAGTTTCTTTCACTACAAAAATTATATTTGAGAAAATTATCTTAATGATAATGAGCTAAATATAATCTACCTTCAATTTAAGTGTTAAAATCCTGGGACAAGAATTAGAAGCAATATTTCTCCCTTTTGTTTTCTTCTAGGTGGAATTTTATTTGACGATTTTTGTAATTTGAGCATCAGTATTTGTGCAACAATTTGTTTTTTAATGTTTAATGTAAGAAATAAAACGTCAGGAATATAATTTAAAGTAAAGGAATGTATAACTGACATTTGTTATCAGGACAATTAAAATGTTGACCATGAATGAAATAACTTTGCTCTCGTTAAAGTGACTGAAATTGTTTTATCACATGGGTTTTTCAAAACAAAATACCAATTGCTATTTTATCAGAAACATTCAAAAGATTTTTAGGAGAACGCAAGAATGTTAAATGCAATTTCTTCAATTTTAGATGAAGCATTCAAATATAACGAATTCGAAAATTGTTTCTTTGATCTTTTATGCAAACATTTCTCGTTTTCTTATATCCACCATCAGCGACATATGAAAAAAATGATGATTGAATAAATATTTGGCATGTGGTTCTTATGTAATAGCTAATTCAAACATACAAGTTTCTTCATAGGAATTAATCTAATACGAGCTCTGAATTAATCTTGAAGAAGTAAATCTATTTTAGGGCAAATGCAGCTGGCAAGAACTTTTCGCGTTTTTTGTCATCTTTTTTCTCCTTTTGCGAGACGAATTTGAAACAACTATAGCCTGTTTTTGTTTTTTTATTGTGTATAACTATCTTGTAGAAATTACGTGAAAATCATCCATTAAAATGTATGAACACTCCTTGGAAACCCGTACAACAAAACATCTCAAAATATTTAACTTAATTTATAATTTGATTATTTTTAAACAGAGTAATCAGCTTACTCTAACACTGAGCATTTGTACAGGAAGATATTCTCTTCTGGGATAAGGGGAATAAATCTGTCTGGAACGGCAACGCGACGGATCTACGTCCCGGCAAGTTGAGAGTCAACAGCAGGCGACCGCAGGCTCACACCCCGCCGCAAGCTGGCGACGACTCAACAAAACAGGCCACTTCTCTCTTGCGCCGCCAACATCATTAACATCGCCCACAGCGCATTACGCAGATGAGCTCCCCGCAAAACAAATATTTGCGTAGCGTTGCGCCTTCCCTCCGCCCCCACCCCCTGCTCGAATTTGTCGTCGCCGGACGGCCTCCGCGGGATGAGCCGTTGCCATGAAATGTGTACTTTGCGATAAGATAGCATCTGTGGACGAGCGCTCTCCGCCTCATTGGCCGCTCCGGAAGGACTTTTCATCCGGACGCGATCTCGGCTGCGTAACGGTGCTCGCCTGCTAAAAGGCGGCGGTGGAAGCGCAAGCCGGCAGGCTTGGCGTCGAGGACAGGGGAGGAGAAGTGGCGGGCGAGGACGCGGGGAGGGGAAAAGAGGGGTCCGCGAGCCTCAAGGCGGCAGCGTTTACTCGCAAGAGGAATCTAATTTCGTGAGGCCTCGCCAGAGCGCGGCCAGAGCGAAGTGGGACAGCGCGGGCGGTGTGGGCGTTCCCCAGGGATCTCAGCGCGGGCCCCCTGCCTCTTTACCTGCCCCCTGTCGCCCTAAGGGCTGGTCGCCTCGACGGCTCAAGGGCTCCCGAGCGGGAGGAGCGAGTAGTCCCCTGTATAAGTACAAGGACTTTGAGAACAGTGTGTCGCGATTCGAAATGTACAATGAAAAAAATAGCTCTTTTGTTTTTACAAGAAATAATATGAACATTTCAATCCCTTCATCCCTATAATGTTTCGTTCTCCTTCACAACAATGTATTTGGTACCACATACTCTGTCAATAAGATAAGTAAAGGATATTTAATTTAGATATCAAAACTAATGGAATTGCAAAATTTTCAAACTGTTTAATTAATATGCAGATTACAATTTCTTTAATACTAAAAAATTTTTTAATTACCTATATATGCAAACAAATAATCCTTAATCGTCATAGTTCGAGAAAACTCTTTTTAAAGTGCTAGAAAATTAAAACCTGCTTCTCATTGCAAATGTAAAATGCTTTTTTTTAGAATTCTTCACATAACTAATTGCATAATAATTTATTAATTAGGCTGCAGTGTGTCGTATCTAATAGAAAGCGATCTTAACGACAAACTGAGTAGGTTCCAGATAATGTATGGAAGATTAAAGAAAACATTAAAAAATAAAACCCGAAGAGACACACAGTTAAAATTTTATAAAACGTTTGCCATCCCAACATTAACCTGTGGATGCGAAAATTGGACATTAAATAGATCAAAAAGGAAAATTAAAACTAGCGAAATGAAGTTCCTGCGAAGTGTTGCTAACTATACTTTATTAGATCATAAGAAAAATGTGGATATAAGACGTGAAATAAATATTTTAACCTCTTAGAAAGAGTCAAAAAACAAAAACAAAATTGGTATGCCCATATTATAAGAATGAACGAAGCCAGACTCCCTAAACAAATAATAAATTATGTACCGACTGGCAGAAGAAGAGTTGAAAGAGCAACGACTCGGTGGATTGATGTTGTCAACGTTGAAGAGGACGGAACAGGCCTTCGGGCCTAATCCTTGATGTTGAAGAACAGGAGACTAATTGCTTAATTCTACTTAAATTCGTTAAACGTCGGTTGTACATTTATTTGTGCATTTGCTTATAACACAGTTCTTCGTAATAAACTGTTTACAGTTGTAAGCTTGAGCAACTGGGCATAAGAAGAAATACATCTGCATTTATATTAGGACAATTATCTTTAAACAAACTACTAATCAAATCAAATAAATAATTTTTTTTCTTGGGCAATTTAAATAACAAATATAGCATTCTATATATCTTACACATTTTAGCATCTACGAACAAGGAGTATTTTTTCTCAAAATCCGTTTTTCCTTATTCAGTATCATATTCAATATTCCTATTCATTCATTCAGTATTCATATTCAGTGTCATTATCAATCACATGCGCATATTTTGATTTTTTTATAATTTACCTGCAAAAACGTAAATAACTGCCTTTTTTCTCTTTCAATTGCCAATTTCATCCCATTCGCTCGTACATGAAGTAACACTCAACAGGCAGTACGGCGCTTGTTTTAAGTGGGGAGGGAACTCTGTCTTGGAACCCTGTCTTGAAAAGAAAATGATACGGCAGGAGTGCGAGGTTTTTTCACCATTGAGATTTCGTGTTTCTCCTTTGTCGTGAGCCGAACCAAACATTTCAAGAAGACTTTCCAATCTCAGGAGCAAGTAATTGAGCATGTCGCGCATAGTATTGGATGGTACTCATTTTCTAAAAGCTAACAGAATTCCCATTTGTTTGAACAAAGTTGTTAATGGTTTTGTTAGAATACAAAACTATTTGATGGGTGGAATAGTACTGTAAATAAATGAAAGCAATGTATTAAGGATTTGATATGAAAATTAAAATCATTTGCTAAAAATGAAATAAAATGTTCGGAAAATTTTATTTTTCGGTCATTCCATATGCTGCAAGCGAATGAATTCCACCAGAGATTTCTGACCTTATATTTTTTAGATCTTTCTCTCGGTTGTAATATTTTTGGAGCGGTTTGGAAATTAATAATTACTCTATCGATGATAATTCCATTTAATAATACATTCGCAACCATTCAAAGCGTTTCATTATTTTAAAGACACAAAGACAAAACTCATAAAATTCCATTTTCACGCTGTTTTTCACCTGTGAGATAGTACAATTTGACGTAAAAATGTGGACGTTCAGCGTTAAAAATATGCAGTGGGAATTTTACTAATAAGCTAAGACACGGCAATCCCCTTGTCGACATCAGCGCTCGATTCGCTGCGCGTTTGAGAAGATAGGTAACATCGACCGACACAGATTTGCAGCTGGAATCCGCTTCCCAAAAAATCTGAATTAGAGCGTAATTAACAAGAATGAAAATTACGCGGATTTTTTCTCCCGGGCGTAATTAAGCTCGCTTCAATAATCCCTCTTATGTCATTTTCTCACAATGCAAGACCTCCTCGCCTCGTCGGCGGCGGTTTCGGGTAAATTCCCACTAGGGAGAGCGCATTGAGTCTCATCAGAATCCACCGCATTCCACGGGCGAGGAAAATCTCCCCTCAACCCTCTTTTGTTTCCACTCACGGCGAACGTGCGCTCGCCACCGAAAATCAAATGCAACGTAACAAAACGAAGGTTCCTCTCCGCGTTCCGTGCGATTGCAGCCATTCATTCAGCCTGCGATTCATTCGCACGTTGCGTTGAAAAGGGTGAAGTTTTCAAACTTCTTTGTGGGTGAGAGAAGATGAGTGACTAGCGTATACACGGAATTCGGTTTCTTTGTACTGGTTGATTCAGTGGTGAGTTGTAGTTGACATTTACATAATTGAAATGATTGAAGGCGTCATTGTCACAATAGTATTTATTTCAAATAGCAGCTCGATGGCTTAGCCATCATCATCAGTTTTCTGCTGTCTGGGAGCCACAAAAACGACTACGTCGAACGAAATAGTCGTTTTTGTGGCTCCCAGACAGCAGAAAATTGTTGATGATGGCTAAGCCATCGAAAGCTGCTATTTTTGAAATAAATACTATTGTTGACAATGACAACGCCTTCAATCATTTCAATTTGTACTGGTTGTTGGCGCGGGACTGGTAGGACCCACATCGCCATTGTCGACGTATCGTCGTAAGAGTACCGACACCTTCATAATTTCAGTTAACTGACTCATCTACCAACTGGGCTTAGCAGGAGAGGTGGCTCATTGCGTCAACTGATATCACTGCATTGCTTCTGACCGGGAGGTTCTAGGTTCGAGGCCCGACAGTGACCAGTAGCTTGTCAGCTAGATCGAATTCAGTCGCTGTCTGAAAGAGAATTCTAGAGACCGGCTGCTCCGATCAGTAGTTTTCCATGGTTTCTCCGATCAACACCAGGCGAATGCCGGATCAGTACCCTAATAAACGGGCCACGGACCGCGCGCGATCTTTCCTTCCTCTTCCTTGTCCTATCCTCCGACACTAACATTCACTACACTACCACACATGCCGGGTGACTGGTCGGGAGCTTACAGTTTATCCCGGCTGGGGCGGTACCCCACTGGTGGGAGATACCTGGTTGAGGGAGACCCCGCTAACCGACGGTAGATCGGCGCCGGAATACCACCTCCATAGCAAAACTCATGCACTACACTACGGGACTAATGACCTCAGAAGTTGGCGCTCCCGGAATGACTAACAACCAACCAACTGTGGTTCGACGCGCCGGCTCCGCCAAGGGCACTGCCACCAGCGCCGAACCCATCGCCACTCCAAAAACCTTACCATCACCACAGAGAGCATGCCGCTGCCCTCGCCATCACCACCAGCACCACTTCTACCACCTCCGCCACCGCTTTCACGACACCAGAGAATTTTCCTACATCTACTGCTCCACCCTAGCTACTCACTCCAGCACAGGCAACATCCTTTCAAAATAGCGCAGCCCTCTTCCACGCCCGCCACCGCCGCCTCTGCGGCCCCGCGGTTTCATTGAGAGACCTCGGCTGCGTGATAAGAGCCTCGCAAATAAGGTTATTTCAGATACAAGCTGTGCGCGCCTTCGCAGTTCGGAGAGAGCTGGGACTGGATTAAATCAGAGGGCGCATGCAAGCCTTAGCTGCGTGCGCTGCGGGAGACGCGTAACTACGATCGCCGCCACCACCGCCGTCACCACCACCACCACCACCACCACCGCGATCTCGACTGCCTTTGCTGTCGCCGCCGTCGCAGCCGCCACCACCATTGCCGCCACAACTATAGCTGCTGACAAACGTACCGCCTTCGCCTCTATCCCCACTACCACTGCCACTTCCGCCACCCCGACTACCAACGCCATCGCTTCTACCCCCACTAACACCAATACTACCATTGCCGCCGTCGCAGCCGCCGCCGGCGTTGCAGCCCCGCCGCGCCCACCACAGCAGCCAGTGCCTAGGCCGCGTTGCATCGTGCCTGCCACTCCCGCCGCGTGAACGTGACCCGCGTGGCAATCCGCACGGGTGCGCGGCGGGCGGCGGCGACGCTGGCGGCGCGGGCTGGGACGGGGGCGGCGGGCGAGCGCCTGACATGTCGCTTTGTCCGTCGCCGCCGCCGCCGCCGCCGCCGCCTCCCTTCGTGAAGCGTTCTGCCTCCGCGTTTCGTCTTGGCGACGTGCGGCCTGCGTTGCATCAGATCCCGGAGCTCTCGCGGCAACATTTGGCGGTGCTGTTTTAATACGTGACGGGATGTCGGCGGTTAGAGTCTGCTCCTGGCTTGCTGGGCCTTATTCGTATTCTTCAAAATATTTTGCATGCCATTCACCTTCATTGCCATCCTTTTTTTTTATTTTAGTGTCAAATTCATTAACAGTTTTGACAACGAAGAACAAAAAACGTAAACTAGATTGTTTAGGTGTTTTTATAGTGCTCTTCATGAAACACATGTTGTTAATAGTGAAGACTTTTAGTTTCTATACTATTATTTTTACTATTGACAAATGTGGATCCTATTTCAATGAACATCTAATACTATGATGGGGATTACTTCCACAGCTATTGTTAATATGTTATTTCTTCTGTTGCCCTCCTATGCTCACAAAGTATATCAATGTTAACACTAATTTAATAAATTTACTTCCAATGTAATCATGGATTCCACATACAACATATTACTCATTCCCTGTTGTGTGTGGACGTGTAATTCTATACAGAATCACTATTTCTGGAAGTTCTATTGATTGAAACCAATTATTAGATTGATGAGAATTAATATAAATTATCTGCCTTTTCAATAATATATATTTTACATTTATTCTTATATACTTTACAAATTTTATTCAGCTCGTGAAAATTAATTTTCTTTGTATAACAATGAAAACATCGTACATGTTTGAATATAGTTCGTTAGCTTACTGCAAGATCTTGTTAGATGGCTTCTCGGCCTACCAGCAGACTGTTGTACATGGAATTCTTGGTATCCCAATTCTCGCGTTCTTGCCTATCATTAAAATAAATTTAATATGTTCCAGAATGCTCTCGACGATTTGATCTTAAAAGGATTTAATATTTCCCATAAAATCAATACGCGGTCGCGACTTTCCCCATCTGTGTTTCGTATGAAACCCATACTCGCAAATGACTAAATTAAGCTACTTATTGAAAAATATTTCCATCTACGGAGATACCCTAATATATATCCCCTCGAAACACGGAGTCTATTTTAATTCAAACTTCCAACATTAATAGAATCTACAATTACAATTCCATTCTACTATTTTAACAATACCTAGCTATCAAACTAATTATAAAATCCCGCCTCATTATCATTTCAATTATTCCGCAGCCTATGCTGAAAATCCATTCGCACCTCACCAACCGCATACGTGTACACGCTTCAATATCTTTTCAGACACTGATTCCTCCCGCCCTTCTATAACATCACGGCTTCCAATGCAATCTCTAAACCTTTTGCAAATAATGTGTTCGGGGCCGTGGCCATCTGCACTGTACTGACATCAAGCATGGAATATTACACTTTGATGATCGGTGGTCCGAACAACTCGTATTCTTTGACTTCGAGTTTGCATAGAATGTCATTATTCCTATCGCTGGATGCTGATTTTAGCATTCAAACTAAACACGGGGTTCTTGGTTTATTACATAATACTTCATGATTTCTTCAAAACGTCTCTCGCCTATTGTGTTTTGCCTACATTTTAAAGATACTTCAAGGTACAGTAACATGACTATCTATCAAATCTTAGAAAGTCTTCAAAGATTCCATACTTCATAAATATTCCATTCATCTATCCAGTGAATTCACATGTTTTCAACGTTCTGTATGAAACGTCGTTTTCTTGTTTCCACGTTGCTCTAGATTTTTTATGCAGCAATCTAGTTTTTCTAATGTTAATATTTTCACAATTGTTTTCACAGAAATTCACTTGGTTGTAATATATTGGAAAATTCTGATGATAAGATATTGTTGTTTCAAAATATGTACTCATAAAATCATTTCAACTGATGAAATATGAAAAGTTAGTGGCATTTTCACCGACAATTACTTAGTGCTTTATTTATGCTTGTTTAATTTTACAGTTTTACAGTTGGGCGCTTACTCACTGCATTAATATACTTAGATTCAGAAGATAAAATACCAATTTCAACGTCAAACCCATTTACTGCATAATTATCTCTTCGGTTATAATCTTCATTTTAAAATTAATACCCCTAAAAAATTCCCCCAAAAAATATGTTCTCGAAAAATTGACTTTTTGGCATACCGTGTATATTAAAAATATTAAATTACATCGCATATACCTTTTGTCAAATTTCCAAGTTTCAAAAATGCTGCGGTTAGTGGTTTCCAAGAACACTGAAGTCCACCTCATTAATTATTATACAATGTATAATATACCAATAATATTCATTAATCTTAATACAAGTAGAAGATCATTCAGCAAATGGAAACAATTGAAATGCTATTGCTTCTTTAATGAAAGAGTATAATCGTGTCACTGGCATAAACAATCTGCAAAACTCTGAAAATAAATGGAATATAAGCGTGAATGTTGAATCAAATATTAGAGTCTCGTATGAAAGAATTTCACTCGTTATTAACCCTTTAGATACCTATTTTTCTGATAAATTTGTTCAGGAAATGGAAATACTTGAACAAATCAGTGATTTTTTTGTATCTTCAAGAATTGACTACATATTTTTTCGTACCTATGCCTTGGATGCAAATATTAATTTATATTTTTGAAGTAATTAATCAAGAAGTCAAATGACATTTTCAACTCATTTGGTAAATTATTTTACTTTGTACTATTCTTATTGTGTTAGGAAAAGGAATTCTACCAGCCAATTTGGATCAAAAGGCGTAAACTGCAGTCCTTTAATACACATTTTGAAGTGTTTCATAAGCTTTTTGAAATCTCTTTATCATTCTTTGAAATGTTATATCGTAAAAATATACTTTAAAAGATTATTTGTAAACGTGTATTGCAAATTATTGAAATGTTACATTTACGTGTGCATGGTAGAAAGGACACTTTACACAAAAATATCCGAAGTTCAAATTTCTACTTTTTTAATAAAAGAGATAATTGCAGTTTTTGCTGACTTCTGATATGTTTTATTGTTTTATTATATTTTACTGATACGTTTTGGAGAGGAAATACAAAATAATCAGTTGCAAATTGCCTCTGGTTTGTATTGATTGTATGAAAAAGTGTCATCTTCCACCAATAATATGATCAATCATTATATATAAATGAAATTTCTATCAAGCCATGGTATTTGTTGAATTAAATAAAATTCATATTGTTCACAATGATTTTTTGTTGCGGAAGACTAGCCTTTCTCAAGTGGAAGCTGCATACTGACATAAACCCCAAAAATAAATTTCCATGTAATATAAATATTTTGTGGTTTATACAGCATATGTAACTTAGTCTTACATCTTTGTACAGTGTAACCATATCGAAAGCACTATTGGCTAAACCATAATCAACTGAATACTTTTGTTGGATAGGTGGTTTCAAATGTTCTTGTCATGTAAAATATAGCGTGCCCAGTCGATGTACAACCAAAATTTTCTTAAAGACTGATTCTGTCCACTGCAGAAGAGAAACGATGCATGTCATTACACCATATCCAAGTATTGTGTTCTCGTACTCCAATATTGGTTTTCTGTGTACAGTATTAACAGAATTTCCAAATAAAATTGTTGTATTCTATTGCATCCTGTCTTATTTTAAAAATAAAAAGTCCTTCATCAATATATGTTCCATCTATTAGGGTTAATATATCACGATGTTTGCATGTAATGTTTGAAGTTTTCTCCTTTAATATTTAATTATCTGTTTATTAGTTGTAAATATCGTATGAAGATATGAAAATTCACATAAACATAGTGCATTAAATGACAATTGAACATGAATACATACATACATTATTCAACAACATTTTGGGATGTATACTTTTAGTTTAAAATGAATATTGCTAGGACAGCATACACATGTAGTTTCATAACTGTCTTAGGTTCGATGTACTTGTTTTTATAAAAACTGCATTATGTTAATTTGCAAATTTGAAGCTGAAGAAACAGTTCAGTTATTAAGTTGTATGATTGTGTAAAAGATGTGTTACATTGAAATTTAAGTTAATATGAATCAATTAATGATAAGGCCACGTACTTTGATAGTTGATATAATTGTGAAATAATCACTTGTTTTTATTATAAAAGAATAAATGGGGTTACTAAGGAGTACGATTGTTCTGTCATGTGCGAAAATAAATCTCTCATCCAGCGTCTTTCATTGCTTGGTATATTTTTATAGTAGCACCTCTATTGTGACAACAATACATAATATATTTATGAAATAACAAATTCAGTCAATACTCTTACATGTACTAAATGATTGAAGCAATAAAGTGAAGACCTCAATCAGTCATTTCCCCATAGAACGTCAGCAAACGTCAACGTGGAGAATCTTTTACGTCAGCTTAGCGAGGTTTAACGTTAGGAGCTACTGTATACGCGCGTGGACTGCTCTCGCGACGCGTCGTCGTCGTCTTTCATGGCGCGAGACAGGTCTTTGCGGCGACAGGGGGCGGGGCGCCGGGCGAGAGTGGCAGCAGGGCTTCCTGCCGGCGAGGCGGGCGTTTCGCGTCTCCCCTGCCGCCCGCGCCCACGCCCGCGCCCGCAGTCGGCGCAATATCCGGGAAGCCCGTCTGGGTTTAGTCTTCCGGCACCTTTCCCCTTTGCCGGAGATATTGTCTTCCATTTTTCTCGTTGGCTTTTTATGCTCCGCGGCCAGCCACTTGTCTCTCGAGACGACGCACGTAGATGCGGGGAAACGGTGCGGATCATTGGAGATCCACATTTGGACACGGAACGCCATTTTTCATGGCGGTGCCTTATTTGGAGCTCCGAATCGCTTTGCCACGGCCTACTTTTCCATTTCCACGTGATATGCTTTATCTGTGGCAGAAATAAGGATTTATAATGTTGCCTATGGTGCCATTAGATCGCTTTACCTTCTCTAAATTTAAGAAATTAAAATTAAAAATGGGCCGACCTGGATGGCCGAGGTGGCTAAGAGCGAGTACCGACTCAGCGCGTCGGTCCGAAGGGTCCCGCCTTGGGCATGGTTGTTTGTCCCTTGTCTTTGTATTTATGTGTTGTCACGGAGGGCCTCGCGTTCTGCTGACGCCAGATCAGAGGAGCCCGCAAGTGTGTTGGTGTCTAGTGTATGGTCGAATATGCGTTCCATCGGGACGCAAAGGGTAACCGGCTGTCGGCTGGATAAAAACCCGAAAAAGAAGAAGAAAATTGAAAATGGTCAAATGCAAAAGTTTTAAATTTGTTTTGTACACTCGCCGACATGTAAAATGGGTAACGGCCAAATTCTGAAGTCCCAGTCTTTCTGCACAATCTGGCAGCACTGTGCGGAGGAGAACGCCATCTGGTTCTTTCATAGTTTAACTATTACAAAAGAACGTTCTCAACCAACTGCCAACGACTGAGAAGCTGATAAGCTAGATTTCCTCTAATCATGATCTCTAGTATGAACGTTCCCTATGGTAGGCGTATTTATCCTAAGGGTTGAGAGAACTGGCGTAGAAGACACAAGGGCGCGGAGGTAGTCGCATTTCATCGTAGTGGAAGCCATTCAATCGCCTTCCAGAAATATCTCTATAAATATATATATATATATATATATATATATATATATATATATATATATATATTACGAAAAAACAGTAAATTCAATTGAATTAGTGGATTTGAAAAAGAGTCGGAGAAATTAACAATATATCCCTTCGGTCAGGGGCATGTTCCATCTCTTTTAAGCGTTTGTAGAAAATAATTTGATGTTCGTATTATTAGCAACTAACCCGTGTTTGTAAAGTAATTCAGATATAAAATATTTAGTAACAGTGTATAAATAATACCATACAGAATATTGAAACGTACAGAAACGTAATTAAAGTACTGGACGAAAAAGAAGTGGAATGCTACACATATTTAAAAAATAGAGCATACTTCGTTGTATTCACCCAACAGTGATAGAAGAAGAAATAAAAAATGAACGTAAATCTCAGGGTCACCTTGTTCGTAACATACATAATGTTCGATTTCGGGTAATCAAAAAGCCTCTTCTCTCTCTGTACATTACAGGCTTGGAAACACATGAAAACAAAGGAATTTACAAAATTGACAAACTTTTGAATGCAATCATCAAACTTGAACCAACGTATAAAAAGAAAACAGTTCAATATCATCGGTGTCAAAAATACGGTCATACGAGAACCTACTGTAAATCAACTCCTAGATACGTAAAATTCGGCTTTGAATATTCAACAAATGAATGTCGAAAGTACAAATTACAGTTGACTGTATACGCCCTGAGTTTACGAAACCATCAATTACAAGGGTTGTCAAGTATACCAAAATTATATAAATAAACGAAACAGAAAAGAAAGAAATATCCCCCACCATCTAAAAACGAAACTGAAATTTTTGAAACTTCAGAGACTTTGACGAAAATGAGATCTGCGCCATTCTTTTAAGATTTTAATGTACTCTTTGTGGAAAAATATTTAAGAAAATATTTTGGTGCGGTTTTTGAGAAAATGTTTTCTTGAAAAGAGGCTATATTTTAAGAACAAATTACGCAAAACTACTCATTTTTTCAATCAATCCTAAATGACCGTTTTTAAAGAGCTGACTTTTTAGTACAAATTCTGTTTAAGGCAACAATATCTATCTTCAATTTTGTAGTTTTGAAATGATAAGACTAAACAATTTTCGCAAATACAGAGTTCGCCGCAAATGAGACAAACACCACTTTTTTTCCGTCGAGGAGAAAATTTAAAGAAAAAAATTGGAACCGTTTTGTTTTTAAAAAAAAGTTTTCAAAATGTAAAAACGGTCTGTTTCACACAAAATTAAGCGAAAAATACTCATATATTTGATAAATTTTAGTACATGACCTTATTTCAAAATTTGTCTTTAAAGAACACCTTTCATGAAGAAAACAATCTCTAACTTCAATATTGTAGTTGAAAGAAGGCGACGAAACCTTTTTTGAAGGTTTTATTTTTCGAGAAATTAGTTATTTCAACGAAAATATTACCTGCACCATTCAATTAAGCGGTCTTTACGATATCTGAGACCAACGTTTAATCAAAATTTTTTGAGCCACTTTTGAGGAAATATCGAAAATGTTAAGGCTCTTTATAAAGAACCTCCACAATCTAAATATCCGTTTCAAACTCAGAGGATCTTGACTAACGAGAAAGTCTGTGACATTTTGGAGCAATACTAGATCAGTTAACCATTGAATCTCAGAAAGGGAAAAGCAGAATACAAATAACAAGTATAGCTGGAGAAATGGCCAATTGTTGTGAGTTTTAAACTGCAAGTTTTTTTTAAAAAACTGTATTTAATTGGTAATGTTCATAAGAAGCTAAATAAATTTTTTAATCTGTAATTTATTTTGGTAGTTGATTATGTGAAGCTCATACTCAGTCAATCTTGAAAAATATTCAGTTTTTTGTATTCTTGCATTGTCAACAGCGAATTGCCATTGATTGATTGTTTACTGTTTCCGTGCGCGCTTACTACAATGTTCATTAGTACCGTCAGTGTAGTGCATTTTACACCTTGGAAAGTGGCGGTATTCTTCCCCCGCTTAATCCGTCGGCTGCCTACACTTCTGCTTGCAGTTTTTCTCTTCCAGGTGTCTTTCCCAGCGAGACAACGCCCCAGCCTCGCCATGAACTATGTTTCAGTCTGGCCGGCATATTTTGGTATTTATCCGAGAAACGAGAGGAAACTATCGGAAAATAACGGCAGCTGGAATTCTCCTCGAATCAGTAGCTTAATTCGGCCTAGATATGTAACTAGACTGAAACATCCATCATTGGCTGTTCTCGAACTCTTGGCTCTCTCGGTCTGCGCCGTTGTAGAGACATGTGAAATCATGATACTGAGCTATCGCAACTTTAAGTATGAGAAATTAAAAATGTGTTACAGTTGATGTGAAGAGGGTGGGAAAAATCGAAAAGCTAACTCAGACTAAACGTATTAAGAGACTAACGATTACGAGAAAGTCTGTGCCATTTTAGTGCAAGTGGCAACGTTGTATAGCTTCTTATCTCATTACACCTGGAGTTGAAAGTATTTCCGAGGACAATAGGCAAGTCCGCAGTAGCTTGAGGCTTATGAGAGAAAATCGATTATCTCTTTCAAAAAAAGATGGGTTAATTCAACTCTTTTAGAAACTATAATATCGTAGCAAGCAGAAAGACATCACTAATTCTGTCGCCTGGTGTATAACTAAAAGCAGTCATTGTTCCGTCAACTTTTGGTAGAAATCGTAATTTGAAACGAAAAAAAAATCACTATTCATTTTTTACTCAATATCTGTGTTATCTTTGTTGTGTATTAAAAAACAGAAAACACGAAATATATTTCTACATACATTTGAAATGGTTAGATAACTATAGAATATTGTAATTAACCCCCAAATTATAATGCATGTCCAGGAACATTTTCACCTTCAAAACTCTTTTTCGACAAATTTATTATTAAATTAATTTTTTAATTTATTGTATCTTACATTAAAGCCATGAAATCTCAAAACACAACTAAAGACTCTCTCGTGAAGTCAAGGGATCCCAGGATTATTCATCAGAACTACTTTCTGGAAACCTTATTAACTTCAAAATAGACATTGCAAATTCAATATCTTGACAGATTAAGAATAATTGTAATTGCTGAACACAAAGAGTTCCATCATCTTTATTCATATTATTTATTGGAGGCGTTTGTGGGTCAGTGTATTAGTCAACATTTACTATTTTGTTTCTCATTAAACAAGACAAACCGTATAGTAGGAATAAATCCTATATCAAGGCAAACAGGAGATGTCATCATTCAACTGTTTTAATATTTCCTTCGAAACTACGATCCTCTCGATCCAGGTAAGTTATGCAGTGTGTCGAAGATAATAGAAAGAAATGACAGCATTAAAAAATAAAATTCTTACTTGCTGCACTTCATCTTCACTTAACCCAAATTTAATGCACTTAATCTTAATTCGTTGCTCTTCATCTTACTGAGAAAATGCCTCTACGGAACATTTAGTGAGTGTACAGTGGTGGCAACGGCATCTCGTGTAAATACAGGCCTTATTGTGCCTTTGATGTTCAGAAGGCAGTTGATCTCTCCCTTCCACCGTACCATTCCTCCTTGCCCTTCCATCTCACCCACATACCTCGCCCTTTTATCTTGTCCTTTTACCACCTACTTCCTCCTTTCCTTCCACTGAGCCCATCTACCTTACCCTTTTTCATCGCCTTTTCGCTACCTCCTTTCTCATTGCCCTTCCTTTCCCCCTTCTCATCCACAACGCCCTTCCAACTCGCACTTCCACTTTCCCTCTTTCTCCGCGTGTTTCCAACTCGTCCTTTCACATCCCTTCCGCTTTGCCCTACCACCTCGCCCTTCCACCTACCTCTTCCACCTCATTATTCCAATTCACCTTTGAACCTTGTTCTTCATCCACGTTTTCCCACTGTGTTTACCCTTCAATCCAACTCTCCACATTCCCGTTTGTTCTCTCGCCGCACTCAGCGACTTTCTCGCCGTCAATTCCGTCCAACCTTGCCACCTATCCACCCTCTCTTTTTGTAAGTCCAGTAGGGGCGCTCCTCGTTCCTTTACCTTTGACGGCGCACCTTCTTTGCATCGTGAGCAAAGCAATATCACGCTTTACCCTCACATTGTATTATTGTGCATGGAAACGGATCGTTAGATCTGTGAGCAGCGACCTCGCTCTCCAGTTCGTCCAACCTCACCACCTATCCACTCTCCCTTTTTGTAAGTCCAGTACGGGCGCTCCTAGTCCATTTACCTTTGACGACGCATCTTCTACGCATCGTGAGTAAAGCGAAATCACGCGTTACCCTCACATTGTATTATTGTGTTACCGCATGGAAACGAATCGTTAGACCTTCGACCGGCGACCTTCTCGCTCTCCATTTTGTGCAACCTGGCCATCCTCCCTTTTCGTAAGTCCTGTACGGGCGCTCCTCGTCCCTTTACCTTTGACGGCGCACCTTCTGACTTCTGAGCATCGTGAGCAAAGCGATATCACGCGTTACCCTCACATTGTATTATTGTGTTACCGCATGGAAACGAATCGTTAGACCTTCGACCGGCGACCTTCTCGCTCTCCATTTTGTGCAACCTGGCCATCCTCCCTTTTCGTAAGTCCTGTACGGGCGCTCCTCGTCCCTTACCTTTGACGGCGCACCTTCTAACTTCTGAGCATCGTGAGCAAAGCGATATCACGCGTTACCCTCACATTGTATTATTGTGTTACCGCATGGGAAAGGGGTACTTAGAGGAGGAGACGGCCCTGCGAAGGCGGGAGGGCGGCGGGGGGCGGGGAGCGTAGGGGGCAGGGCTTCGCGTTCGCCTCGCGCGCGCCGGAGGAAACGCGCGGTATTTTTTCAAGAGAAGGTAAAAACACTCGGGGGAAATCTCTCCGGAGATGGAGCGATATTTACATAGCGGTGTCAAAAGCCCCAAAGCCTCCCGATCTCTCGCTGCGGCCCCGTTAACCTCCCGGACGTCGCCGTTCAGTCTGCGTCGGCGAACCTTGCTCTTTTTTAGGGAGATTACGGCCGACATGCGAGGAGCAGCTCCTTTAAGGGGCGTTTTTGCGGATGTTACGTAATGTTCAAAGCTATTTCTTTTCTTCTTTTCGTGCCTGGAGATGACAGAGGTCCCAGCTCTTCACGAAAGATGCCCGCCGAGGTTTCGGGGATGTATATTTTGATACATATCAAAGAAAATATGAAGTAATAAAAATGTTGCTGAATAATAGAAGATATTTTCTTGCTACATCATTTCGATTAGATTATTTTATACTTCCGTACAATGTTTTGTTCGTTAACTAATAAGTTAGTAACTAAGAAACATTATTTCTGGGTCATGAAACTTAAATGACGTAAATCAAGATGTAAAGTAAGTTTTACATATTAAAAAGAACTATCTATATGTATACGGTACTATCTATATATTTCAAAGTTTTGAAATAATTTGATTTTTTTTTTTTTACATTCTATTTAGTAACCACAGCATATGGCACTAGTTTGGTCAATACAATCTATAAAAATTCCAAATTTATTTTTGCTCATAAATATTAAAATTAATTAGGTTCGATTTAACATTGCTAGTTTCTTTTCCAGTTCTTACGTTCAAATTACAAGCAATTAGTATCTGTAATAATTTTGTTACAGAATGATACAGACTTTCTCGAACTAGTTATTTTTTTCTTGTCTTTATTTTAAGTTATTTTTTCAGTATTGCTCCGCCTTCTTTCCTGCTGCTACCTAACGGCTTCTAAAATACATTTATTTCACATTTTCTCAACTTTTGGTCCCCTTATAGTACAATTATGAAATGACTTTGAGAATATTGTATAAGAATGACCCTATATGCAAATTTTCATTTTAAAATTTGGAGCCGTTCTTGAGAAAATGTTTGAGCGTTTCTGACCATGCGCAATTTTCGGTCTATTTTTCACAGAAAGATTTTGAATTTACGATAACCTTCTTGAAAAAATCATTTGAATCCGTTGAACTCACAAATGTATTAGTGAACAAAATATATCAGTGATGTAAATATTCCAGTACGCGAGATATTTGTTGAAAAATTTATAGTTGTGTAATATTTGAAAAATCAAAAATTACATCGAAATGGCGTTTATGTCATGTAAGTCAGCGCCTTTAGCACTAACCGTGCAAAAAGATTCAAGAAAGAATTTGGGACCGTGTTTGAGATAAATTTCAAAATATTCTTGAGGATTCACGGAAACTACCTCTTAAATTAAAAATATTCGTTTCAAATCTAAGGCAAATTGTAATATATTAGATTTCAATCAACGAATTTGATTGTCATTATGAATTTAATTTGATTCACATTATAAATCGATTAAACTAAGCAGAGTATAAAATCAAAAGGAATCAGGTGATTTCTTACATTTGTAAACCATGCACTGGAAAGTAAAAATATAATGTTGTTCCATATGTTCTCTACTGCGTGATAATCACGTTAACTCAGTACGAATTGTTTAAGTTTTGGTTTTGCAATTGATATGCCACACGTTTTTAGGAATGGTTCTCAATGGTATTGAAATGGACTACATTATCCCTGGGGTAACGACGTCTCATTTGCTTCCATACGGCTCCCTAGTATCTCAGCTTGCCGCCGCTGGCCTCTGCCACCTGAATTAGGTGTAGATAGAGCATGAGGCCTTTGTGCTTGCGGCAATTTGGGCGTCTCGTCAGCAGGCGGCGGCGGGGTGGCTGCCGCCCGCAGGAGCGGAGGCGGCGGGGCGGTTTGGGCTGGGGAGGCGGGCTCGGCCGCTCGCCCGCCTGAAGAAGCTCCCCGCGCGGAGGACGTGGCGGGGAGTCGTGCGCGGCGGGGAGGGGGCGGGGCGGGGCCGCGTAGGCGGCTCGGCGCCGTCACGGCCAGATGGGGCGGGGTAATGGCCGGGGGCCAGCGCCGACCATTCATCAGAGGTCAGAACTGCCCACCGCCGCACCGCCGACGTATGCAGATACCGCCTCCGATCCCTTCACACTCACCTGCTCGCGACGTACCGCTGCCAGACTTCCGCCCCTCCCCCGCCCAGCCACGCCCTTCGCCCTTTGCGCTGCAGGAGAGAGGGCAAATGCATCGGACTTCGGGCCAGTTTCCGATAATGGAAACTTGCTTGAAACCCGAAAACATATGACAAGGGTTCAAGAGAGTTAGATAATTTATAATTGCCTTCCAATTGACCCAGATCATGGATATAATAGAAGACTATGAGTTTCAATGATTTCAATTCTCACAAAGAGATCGAAATTGTCTGTATCTATCAATTTAAACGAATATATATATATATATATATATATATATATATATATATATATATATATTGAGTGTTTTTTTCAGAAAGAAAAAGTAACCCAGAAATGAAAAAGCAGTCGAACTGTGCAAATAGGGTGATTTTTTAACTCTGGGTTATTTCTTTCTTTCTGAATAAATATATTCATTTCTTTTGTGAATAATAAACAATTTACATGATCTTGTAGTGTTTCCACGCTTCTACAATGCAACTTTTGCCTAGAAATCATTTTTTCAAACCAAGTTTTCAGTGCATATTGCGGCTCAGCTATTCAGAATATCCCAGTTGTTTATTAGACAAATATGCTTAAAATTGTCTTAAGAGCTTCTTTTCGAATTTTCGACGTTTCCTCCCCGAATACCTGTATATTTTCTGAGTATTTATTTTCTTTTAACAAATTAAAATAACCAATGTCTGTTTATGGTCCTTAGAAACATAACAAATAAATTAATATTTGCTTGAGAAACACGCTTATTTATTTGATGAACCTGTTCCAAGACGCGAGAAGCAAAACAAGTCCCGTAACATTAGACAGTCACGCAACTCTTGTGGAAGATATTCCACGTCTTGTAACAAGCCTCCCGGGAGAACTTGCTCGCTGCTCGTCGCAACTCCGAAAACTAATGACGAGAGTAGTTGCAGAGACTTATCCCGGCCGGGAGACAGGCCGGGCGAGCCCTCTCAAAGGCGGCGGCGGGTGCTGCTCGGGCTTCTTGCAGCTCGGGCAGCCTCGGGGAAGTTGTCTGATCCACTGGGCGCCACACGTTCACCTTCGCCTCCCCCCCCACCACCACCACCATCACCACCACCACCACCACCACCCACCACCATCCCCACCGCACCCCCAATCACACTGCGCGCCCTCAGCGCGGTAGAGATGCAACTACGATGTCCATGTTTCCAAAGCATCATGTTTCTTAAAATCATCGATGGATTTAATACCGAAGTTTTTTAATATCGACGTTTCTTGTTTGATGTTTATACGTGGATGATACTTTCTTTTTTGAATGAAAATCGTACTAAAAACCTGTAATAATTTTCAGATAACCATTAAGTGCACATTCTTTATACCAAAGTGACCAGGAGAGAAATATAATTAAATCTAGTTTTTGTGGATAAATGAAGTCCCTATAATTTTTGAATTATTCAATCACATAATAAAAGTTTCATGAAACCTCTCCACCATTTTTATTGCGTTTTGCCAGTTAGTTCTTGATTAAAATTTAATAAACGCGACAACCGTCAAATTATCTCCTTCACATGGTAGAAAATAATCTACATTTTTAAAACTTTTTCTTATTCTAATACATTTTAAAACTTTTTCTATATCTAATTACATTGTTGCGACGACTCACTAGTGCGGTTTTAAGTGTGGAGCTTTCCATAGCTTCATTCATGAGCAATAATATAAAGTATAAGCCATAATAGTACTTTATGAAACGATGTTGTAATGATAGGTATTAATACAAATGTGATATTACGATTCGAGCGAGTAACGAGCGAGTATCGTAAGCTTCTCGAGTGTATTAATACCGATTACATGGTTTCATACGCTACATTTTCTACGACTAATGGTAACTTTTACGTTGAATCGTTTCGGGGAAGTTGACGTGCAGGATTTAGCCAATGTCACAAAGCGAACAGCTTCCTGCACTATCCACCGCAGGTGGCTTTGTTGTACCAGACTGCCAGCGAAGGAGTACAAAAGTTACAGCAATGATTCCAACGTCAACATATTCGCTTTCTTTCTTATTTCTGGAGGTGTAAACCCCACCTTCGATTCTCTAGACATTTTAATCCAAAGAATTGGCCGATATTAAGGACAACCACACAGCAGCAACATAAAACAAAAAATGACGCGTTCAGATCTTAACGTCAGTCACACGTTCTTTTATAACTACCACTGCGCTAGTCAGACAGGATCAAAGTGAAATTACGATCCAATTTATTTTAAATATTATTTCAACTGATAAGCGTAATATATTAAATGAATTTTAATTAACAATTTAATAGTCAATACTTGATTTGTAAGCTTTTCTGTGATTGGTGAAGAACTTGTATCATAATGAAATGTGAATTGTAATGAGTCTCATTATGCAACGGGTTGCACCCATCATATGACACAATTAAATAATGAGACTATGAAAATAAATTACCCTACCTAAGATGAGCAGCGTATCAATATCTAACCATTACGTAAAAATAAGGTAACCTACTAAAACGAATATAGGAAGGTGGGTGCTAGGTATGGAGGGAAATTGCCTTGAACATACCCACTAAAGAAATGTTTTCAGAAAAATTAGCACTTTAGAATTAGTATTGCGCTACAATTGGATCAGTTTAAAAATAACTATCCCGGAATTACGATACGTATTCAAAAAATATGGAAATTTAATTACATTTATTTTACCTTAGTGTTAATTTCCTAATATTTACAACAAACTAAATGGCTTCACAAAAGTGCAAACTTAATTAAATCGATCAAAGGCAAAAAGAAAGTAATATAATTTACGAGAACTGTGGAATGGAAACGGACTAAATGTGTTAGAAGCAAATTTAAAAGACAAGGTCATCAGGGGTGAGAGTTGCATTGATAGAAATGACATTTGAATATTTTTCATTCCGATATTAAGAGAAGGAAATGAGTAATAGTGTAGATTCGGATATAAAGATGCCACTTGGAATCTGTAATATTTTGCAGCTTAAGCTGTTCTTTTCTTCAAAAGACTTTAATTCATTATGAAGTTTTCATTCAAAAATAAAATAACTTTAACTGTATTAGTATAACTTAACTAAATTAGATAACTAAACTGGTAAAAATATAATAATTTTAACTGTTATACCTAATGTTGTACTTCAATGCCCATGGTTACCGATCTATTATTATTTAAATTTTGGTTCTATGAACAAGTCGTATCCCTTGTCCTTCCCTCTTAAAGAATCAACTCCCCCACGCGGCGAGAAAGGTGGACCGAAGCTATGATCAAGAGGCTGATGCAACTCGAAACGCCAGTATTGTTTTGTAGTTAAATTTGACGCACAATACGTTAATGTCTTGCTTTTAACCATCGGTTGTAATATGTAGTGTAAAATAATTTTTATTTAAGGTTTCGTGTGTTCAGATGTTCAGTGCAGTGAATTGATGTTGAAGTAGAAAACATTTATTTCCGAATAATTATATTGCATAACAATGAAGATTTAGAATAACTTTGTTCAATAAGTAGTAATATATGTGTACATACTTGGTTTTCAAGTACATTTAAATGTTCTCCCACCAGTTACCAAAACTTTTCTGGGAGATTAATACAAACAGCGGAGTATGTGATGCCATGGCGGCAGTATGGATCTCCGTGAAAAGAAATTTACAAAATGGTGGTTTCGTTGTGAAAAACTGTGATTCAGTTCAATCTATTTTAATTTTTATTTTCTTTTTTAGAGGAATCTGCGAGTACATTTTTTTCAAATGGTTGCACACGAATTTATTAGAATATTTCCACTAAACTGCATGACCTGAAATCAGCATGCGTATAATCGCAAAATAAAATAAGTTTTGTAGCCCGAAATGTAGTAAATTCCACAACAATTGCATCTTATACAATTTCAGAGCAAATTGCTTTTCTGTAGTTTGCAGTACAAAAATGTGCACGCAGTAAACATAGTGATCCACATTTGCATGAAATTAGTGCCCAAATTAAACTACAGATCATAACAAAACTGTGATTTCTTCTTAAGCGAAGAACTTGTAAATAAAGAGCTTATCCAAAGTACTGTCTAAATGGGAAAGTTCCATTTAAAGGCCTTCGTTTTGACACAAAGAAATATTTAAATGGTACATTGTGATATATTTTCTTGTAGTATTTTTGTGCGAAATGCTACCTTGGAATGTAGTAAAGAAAAAATTCTTAGTTTCAGTTCTGCTTTGGAGGAGGCTAATGAGGTTACTGAGGAGTCAGGAGGAGTCGGGAATCTGATGATCTTTTCGAGGCGCCGGACCACATCGGAGCTGCTGTCTCAGAGACAAAATGCATCCTTGCTACAGTGCGTGATCGGGGACTCGCCTAGAAACTCAAGATTGCTGATCGTGAAAGTCGTCGAGAAGAATGAAGATATTTATGCTCATGTATTTCGTCAAAGTCTAAACCCAAATAAACTCGTTCAAGATAATTATATCGATTGTCTGAGTGATTTGAAGACCAGCTCTGTCAATTCTGCCTAAATGGAATTATCGTAATTATGTGAAGACTGCTGAAGGTTTTGAATTAATAAAATGTTAATTAAAAATAGTGAATGTATAAAATTGTCGTCGGTTATCCGGCAGTTTTTCAAATGTGCGATAAAACAGAACATTTTACGTATTCTGACAATATTTTCTTGACAAGTCTAAAGAACAAACAGAAAATGGACTACCGTGAACGGGAGAAATATTTGAAGCAGATATTAATAGATTTTGGACTTTAAATATTTTTTTTCATACATAATCTAGTAGCTGCGTTAGGTGCAATTTTTACCTTCAACCATACATTTTACATTTTTGTGTTATCACAAATTGTGAGGAAATAACAATAATAAAATTAAGATTTGACGCACGTGAAAGAAAACTATTGTGTCAAGAATCATTTAAAATTTTGTGAAAAACCATTTGTGCCTAGTTTGATCTTTTAATGGGAGTTGAAATCACTGAATCGTGTAAAAATTTTTAAGTATATTGATAACAGATTTCCTGTTAAAATTCCTGTGCTGGTTAGTTTTAACAGTATTTGTTCTCACGGAGACACTAGAGTACAATCTGAAGTTTTATTATACGGAAAGGTCTCGACTTAACCTTCTTAGACAACCCCTTAATAAAAACTATTCCTTTCACGCCATGCACAACATGAATTTCTGATACCTTCCTCAGGGCTCTTCCGCCCTGAGGAAGGTCAAAGAATGGCGGTCGTAACTTTCTGTGTAACACCTGTGCGTAGGATGCGGCGTCTCCCGGGAATCCAAGTAGCTGCTGACTCCAACCGCGGGGGCCAACGCTCATTTGAGTGGCGTCTGTCGAACAGTCAACAGGCTGACGATTCTCACATGTTTAGATGAAACTGAATGCAACAAAGAATGCAAAGCATTTTCCTTTGACAGCATCGGCAATCAAACCATTGTCCGATTTAAATGTAGTTACTTGTGACGTATCAGCTTTGACATGGTTATCCACTCAGGAGCATCAATATAAATATTTGTCGTAACGAAGTTCCTGATGGGATAATCGCGTCCAGCTGATTATATTTAAATCAGACATTACTGATCTTTATGTAATTTAGTACACAATTTATTAATTTTTATACTAAAATTGAAATGAAAAGTCAAGTTGTCTAAAAATTTTATGATGGACGCGATAAAATTTTATTTTACTCGGATTGCGCCACTTGAGCAATTAGTCTCGTGCCGCCCTTTCCTTCTCGCAAAATAAAAATGTCACTTACCACCCGTATCATAATTATTTTAGACAGACGCTAGTAAATGCTAAGAAGAAACTAAGGGAGCACACAGAGCATAAAGAAACTAATCTACTGGTCAATAGTGAGCACATATATAGACTGAAATTTCAACACACATTAGAACTGCCAAACCGCTGTTTTAATCACTAATTAAACAAAAACGCTCTAAATGTAACCAGGAAGTCTATGCAGTAATATTTATTGTGTAAATTCAAACCATTTACTAAATGTTTTTTAAGAACAATTGTAAAAATCACACATGTGAAACTAGTAAACGCGAATTCTACCAGGCAGCGTTCATAAAGTTCAATTTTTATCACTGGCGCTAAAAGTGAGACCATACTGAATTGTCAGGTAAAACTATGAATGCAATGAAGAAAACAAAAAGCTTTTCTGATACAAGTTACTACATATCATTATGTATAATGATACCCAATTATGTGATTTGTATTTTTCAAAACTTATTTTGCTGGTAGTGTTGCCTCACTCGACCCATCGAACTCGTGTCGCAATCTTTCCTATTCGAAAAATTAAATGCCGCACTTTCTTTCGTAAGAATCATCCTTTTATGAAGTAAACCAGGCATTCTAGGAAGTTTAAGTTGCTTAAAATAGCAGTGCAGGCCTGCATAACATTTTTCACTTTCACTGACCTCGGGGGCCGCGCGTCAGCTACTTGAATCACGGTGGTTTGAAAGGCGAAAAAAGCGGACAAAAATCAATTTTCCAAAATTGTCTGATTTGCTTCACTCAAGCACATATGAACAGAAAAATGTCCAATGCTTTATGTATTATACTACATTTTGATATTTTCTTGTCCATTATTGTGTACAACGGGCGCAAAAATGAGAGTTTTATAAGAACCCGGACGGTCATAAATTCATCCCATTTTGGAATGCACATTTCTCAATTACTATTAAAGTAATGAAATTGGTTTTTTTACTAGTTACTCTTCAATACTTTATAAGTACATTTCTTACAAAAACCATATTTTTACTTTCACATTAGTTGTAAATAAATTATTGAAAACATACCTGCTAGAAGCAACATTACATTTGCGTTTCTTGACTTACAAAAAAATGTACGCGTATGTGTCATGAAACTTGCAGTAATAATACAAAAAACATCCGGGAACACGTTCGTGAAGGTTTTATCTGCAACTATTTGCAACTCTAGAAACGAGAAGAAAGAGAACATTCTTTTGCGCGGCCGGCCGCGGTAGCGCACTGTGACGAGAAACAGAAGCTGGAGGGCGAGGGCTGCTTTGATACGTTCGACCTAGGGCCACACTCGATATATTACGGAACCAGGGGGCTCTTGCAGGGTTTATAGTATAATTTTATAATCTAAATATAACCACGTGGTCAAATGAGAGGGCGATTGGGTTTCTAGCGTGGGCTAGAGCGTAGGTCGCCGCGCATCTTGGGTTCCATTGAAACAAGCACTCGATAGATCGAAAACGAACAAGATATCCGGTAAAGATATCGAACAGAAACTCTTTCATCTATCCGATTGCTTGTACCCATGACCACACCAAGGCATGTGCTCGCTAGCTGTTGGTATCAATGAAAGGTCTGTGGGACTGTAATCTGGTTGAATTCTTCCCTAGTGTTGCATGTGCAGTATGAGAAGTAAAAAAAATTAATTTTTCAGTGAATCGCAGTAAGCTCCTTAAAAAAAACAATGAGATTGTGGCACAAAACAAGAACGGTTTGTGCTAGCAAATTTCATGAACCAATTTGACTGAATCCTAGAAAAACGAAGGGGACTCTCAAGGAACCCACCACTTTGATATATACTTTCAGTTCACTTCATTTCTGTGTTCTGCATTATTGAGAATTAATGTAATTGTTGAGGCTGTTTCACTCTTCATTTGCCTTGACAATGATAGAAGATATATTTTCTTTCCTCATACAAAAAGCTGCCTCAACAATTACATTAATTCTCAATAATGTAGAACACATGAATCTTTTTTAAATCTGTATTTTTCTAGTGTGGGTTTGGTACCCCCTTTGCAAAAGACGTAGTTTTTCCATTGTGCAGAGGGTGTATTTTATTTCCCCCTTTCGTGTCTGCGGGAACATTTTGTGTTGGCTATGATTTTTTGCGTTGGCTATGTTGTCAACTTTCATACATTTGTAGTAAACACGTCCCTGAACAGAATTGACGGTGGGAGTGAGACTATTTTTTAGTCGTTTATTCACTCAAGATGTCAGGAAGTTTGGCTGAAACAGAAATAGAAAAATTACTGAAAGCTTGGTCATTACATAAAGAGCGTGAAAATGAAGATATTTTAGAAGTATTTGCAGTTGAAGAGGATACAGAATACAACAAGGAATAGTATTAGGGATATAGTACAGTAAATAATTCTTTCACTGAAATGATTGCTAAGTTCGGAAGAAAATCTATCAGTTTCGCTGAGGCACTCCTGAAACACACATTTCCAACACTGTTAAAGTTTCTTCTGAGGTTACTCCTGGGTGTAAAACTCATAATTTGCAAAAAGCGTTAAAAAAGGTTTGTTTTTTCAATCAAGAATTCAGATAATTGTGACACATACAATTGAAGAAGCTGTGCGAAGGAATATTGAAAGGAGAATGAAATCGAGGTTTGTTTTCATTAATGTAGTACTACTTATGGGTGTATATCAAAACAATGTTTAAGTGCATTATTTGTGGTCAGATTTGCTTGGGAAAGAAATACGCAGAGCCACTATTGGTATTTTTAGTCTTAGATTTGGCCGACCGTACTAAATTTCTTCTTAAATACTTCCGTCCTAAATTTCACAATAATATGAATGAAATGTTGTGTCTGTTCAGAAGACAATTTCCATTCAAAGTTTTCATGAAAATGTGACCAAAGAAAAAACGAGGAGACGAAACTGCAGAGGAAGTATCAGACAACTCTGAAGAAGCCGACAATACTGACACTAAAGATGCATAATATTTTGCAGTAAGAAGCATGAACCACTTTAAAAGCATATTAACTTCAAATAAACATTGAAAATAGAGTTCTAGGTTAAAATCATTTCATTTTATTGCGTAAAACTATTTTTGTCCGCTTTTTTGCTAATCCGTACCATAGTGCGATGGATGAGACCTAAAACTAATTAGATATACATATTTGATTCGGATACCAAGTAAAATTGCTAGTAGTATTGACACAGAATTGTAATATTGAATCTTTTTTTTATATGACAGTAATAGAATATTTTTTCATTAACTATGTTTAATTGAATTATGTGGTTCCATCAAAGCAGAAAAATCTTAATCTTAAAAAATCATGATTACTTTATACTCTAATTTCTGAAAAGAGTACTATATATATTTCTAATTTCAAACCAACGATCACTATTTATTCCTGGTTTACATCATATAGACAGCAATAAGCCTATTACGTTCTATTTAAGGAGACCCATGATAATCTCATGATAAAATATTTTGATAGGTTTTCTCATGGGTATCTCTCATTCAGCTTCATTATGAGGAAAAAAATGGTTACAAAAATATGTGCTGCCGAATATTACTTTTCTTGGAATTGCCTATATTTCATTTTGATATCAATCTCGATGTCAGTCTGCTCTCAATTTCCTTCGTTTTGCTATCATTTGGAGATATCCACCAACCAGTGGATTCGGAGGTATAACGCTCAGCGTACCGGACTGTTGTATCAGAGTTTGCGGGTTCAAACCCGATCGAAGCCGTGGATGTTTAAGGGCAAAAAAATCCTTCGTACGGCTTCCTTCGGAGGGGAGGTAAAGCCGGCTGTCCCATGTTGTAACCGCTTGTCATCGGCTACACTCATGACAAAAGAAATATTGAAGTGACAATACCCGACATCTTGCCCTACAAATAGTTCCTAGAGTAGCGAAGAGATGGCGTTACCTAGAAACAAATTTCTGAACGTACTTTCGCCCTAGCTAATCAGAACTTTTGTAGAAATGCGAATGTGGCATGAGGCTTGACTCGGACGAGATTGTCTTTCTTTCCGGATCGAGACGCTGAAGTGATTAGATGGGTACTATTCCACCTTACAACCGACGAGAGACACGTGGAAAATACCAGATATGAAGCTTTATTAAAAGGTAATTGTCTAAGTATTTTTCATGGGATTAATCACTGTGATATGTCAAGATTACGTAAAATTCGATAGGAATATTAAAAAAGTAATGCAACGAATGTAAGAATAACAGTGGTAGTGGACTAAAATTAATTTATAAAACCACGTTGCTACATTCTCGTTGCTGGAATATAGAAGAGATTTTTTGTAACATAGGACGTGTTTCTGTTTCTTTGTTACAGCTTTTTCAGTTTTAGTTTTGAGCAGTTACTTATTCTACTTTTATTCTATTTCATTTTTATTTATGGGATTTCATTTCGAAAATTCTATTGGAGAATTTTGATAATTCCGAAAAGCATAGTTTATTCAACAACTGGCTCAACTTTCACTAAAACAAAGTTATAATTTGGAGTTTTGGACTCGCATTCTAACGCGACCATCACCTTCGTGTAAGCTGTGGTTTAACTGGGCTGTACAACGAGGAGAAGGCGTACGGAAATACTCGATTCCATCGCGGTAGGCAGCGCACGAACCGTCGCAGGACAACGACGACCTTGGGGCGTGAACGTCGCTCGACAGCCGTCTACTCAGCGCGGACCAGCTTGGAGAATTCGCCGGTCGTGAGTCACAGAAAAGCAGAAAGAATATTTACTAAATTGCAGCTTGGAAAACTTTCAAGATAGAATTATGATTGCACAAATTAAAACGTTGTAATATGAGCTTCCTCAGTAACAGACATTGATCGGACAAGTTTTACTAAATATTAGTCTTGATAACCAGTAAATTTATTTTTGCAGTCGTAAGAGAAATCCAGATCTAAATAATTTTTATGTTTATTGATAAAAGTCGTCCTTGTGTATAATTCTTTATCTAAATTCATACATAATTGACTTGATGTTATTTGAAATCATTTAAGAGGAATTGTCTAGTAAAAAGGTTTTGAACATGAATGAAAGCTGTTAAATTGTTTCTGGTAAAACGTTATTTCATGAACAGTCAAGAGACTTTGTAAAACAGAATTTTGCACTGCGAGGTCACGCAGAAGCTGAATATTAAGTGTAAATATTGAGTGTAGTATTATTTAAGATTGAAAAGGTATTAGTGAATTTTGGTATATTGTTTGTATGTATTTTTTTACAGGATGGTTATTTAAATTGTGAATTGTAGTTTCATTAAGAGATAATTTGTTTTGAGAAGTGTACATATGTATTTACTGTTTGTTTCGTGTAAATGTAGATCAGAGTCACTATTATTCTACAGAAAACTGCAGTTTAGGTAGGGAGTTAGCTACCATTGTGTAATCAAAAGGAAAAGTAATCACGTAGGAGAATATGTGAACGTGAGTGTACGAAGGATCATATTGGAAAGAATATATGTTACTTGTTCTTTAAAACTATGAAATTGTGTTTGTTTGTTAAATGAATATTAGTTAGCAAAGACGAACCCACCACCGATAGGGAATTATCCATAATTTGAGGTATTCCCAGGTTTGTGTGACGGTGTAATCACACGTCACGAAACGAGCAAATAACAGATTTACTTCTGTAATTCGGCGTACTACGAAATAGTTAGGTAGATACGTGACGGTTACAATGTAGTAGACTGCATGTAAAATATCCTCAAGCCTAAAAGTAGCCTCTGAGCAAAATTGAGATCCGCCTGTTTCGTCGCCCAAAATAATACTCCTTTCTCCGCTAGGTGGTGAAAGGAGCCTAGCAAAATTTGCGGTGTTAGACGGAAGAGCAGGCCTGATGGCCCGAGTCTCGCCACGTAAAATAAGGCATTAACTAACTCTTGAGGTAACGTCAAATAAAAAATAAGACATTAACTATTATAACACTTCTGGTGAAAAACAATTATTAAATTGTAAATATTTGTTAGTTAGAATTACGTAACAAATCATTAGAAGAGGCTTTAAAATATTGAGCTTCAACTAGCATCAGTTAAAAGAAATTAAAAAATACATGTCGATTCATAGCAGAGACCAGAATATATAGTGAAATATGTCCATTGTAGCAAGAAATGCAGGAGACTACCCATTTAAAGAAGTGGGCAAAGAATTTCACCGCATGTATGATTGCATTAGACGTCAGGCATTCAATCTACGCGCCGCCACGACCCCCCTGGGAAATGGCAGACTGCTCCCCTCCTCGCAAAGGTGCATACCCCCACTACTTGCACTTTCGACACACTCGTGAGCAGATGCCTGGTTCTTCAGTGCAGAATGCCCGCGGGAGCAGGCGATGGGCAGGCTTGTAGCAGAGTTACAGACACTATTAGCGAAAATTTGCTGACTATTAAGAATGGAAATAATTGTACTTTCTTACATTCTCGTGTACTCAATATATTTTTATGTAGTACCGCATATCGATTCTGTGGATCAATCGTTTCTATATTCATACACAAATATTATGGGGTCGCAGATACCGAGAATGTAGTTATCTGGAATGTATTCATAGCGTTTTACGTTTTGCAACGCGCAATTTAGTGTTGGTAGACTGTGCTAGCAAAAGTGATTTTTCTTAAGACGTCTGTCATTCTGTGAACATCTCTAGCGCCAATTACTGTACACACTATATTTATCAAAATACGTCCCGATTGATTTGGCCGATTGGCTCTTCGAAACTAATTGTCCGACTTAGGGCCGTAATTTACAGTAAGATGCCAAGTCAGCTTGAAAATGTTTCTCAAATGGCTCCAAAATTTTTCGATCGTGTAGAGAAAATTACGGTTATAAAAATGTTACAAGTTCGATTATTCGTAACACCTCTGAAATTTCAATAATAAAAAAGTCACCCCAATTTTTTTATTTTTACTTTCTCGTACACTGCTTACATACGATAAATATTCTAATGCTGCAGCAATAACGCGATTTTTCGCTCGGAAAGTAAATAATTTTTGTTCCTGTAAGTGAAATTATTTCTGATTGCTGAATAATGGATCCGTTTGCTTTACAATGTAAATTAACTAATGTAAAAATTAAATAATGAAAAGTTATAAAAATAAAATAAATTAAATAATATCAGCAGACATATACGTCGAGTTATCTTATTAATCACGATACGACAATAACATGATATAATTTATTAACTTGAAATAAGTTGTTTTATTTGAATTCATAGTGTTAGTTCAAATGATTAAAAAATGGCAAGTTTTGTTTCTTTCTTATAAAATTCAGTTTTCATGAGTAATCAGCATATTTAATTATGCCAAACAAAAAAACATCCTAGTTGAAATATAGTGTAATTGTAGCTTCCTTCTCGTAATACCTGACCTACTGTATGTCCTGCCATCACCAATTTCATTACTAAATTGAATTCATCTCGTTCTCAATCCCCCTTCAAATGATTAAAAATTGCAAGTTTTGTTTCTTTCATGTAAAATAGTTTTCAAGAGTAATCAGCATATTCACCGATGTCAAACAAAAAACATCCTTGCTGATACATAGTGTAATTTTAGCTTCCTTGTCGTAAAACCTGACTTTTGAGCTACTGTATTTCGTGCCATCACCAATTCCATTACTAAATTTAATTCATTTCGTTCTCATTTCCTCACCTTCGTCGTATTTCACCGCCGCCCATCTTCCCCTTCCCTCCCCTTCTCTCCTCACCCCTCCCCTCCCATCCCCCGACCCTTCCCGCAGTGGACACTCACCTCTCCTTGCGCGGCGCGCACTCGCCTCGGCCAGGATAAAGGGGATTTCGCATCAAATTTCGAAGCATTAAAACTTTTCTCGGCGCCTTAATTACCCCTAATATCTTCCCAACTTGGCGAGCGCCGGGGGCTCCCGAATCGATGTTGTATTATGGGGGAAAAGCCACGTCAGCACGGAGCGACCGCCAGACCCCCGCCCGCCCTCCGAAGTTCGTTCGTCATTTCGCAATTTAAGACGACTTGTTGTTTAAGCGAGGGATAATTCCGGGACTAGCTTTACAATTCAAAACTCCTGGCGTAACATTTGTTTGAGGGAAAAGCAGTATACTTTTAATGCGCCATCTATATTTCTACGTCTCCTACGCCGGCTGCGTTGAGTTTTCAATGTTCGCCCCTCCCGGGCGTTTGTTAATTATTCTGAACCCCGTCGTGGTGCGCTAGCGGCGGTGGCGCGTAGATGTAATAAAACAAGTGAAATGAGTAATGTTAAACACAACCGAGCTCGGCCTCCCGAGAAACAATTAAGAAAAGGTGTACTCCGCATACCGTAGGTATATGAGAGACAAAAGCGTTCGTTTTCCGTCCATTAAGGAATCATGGTTGCCGCTCGACACAATAGTGGCACAGCGAATAGAGGTATTCAACATCATGAGGGGCGTTGTTCCAAGATCCGTTGGGTTACAAATGGGATTTTGTGTAAAACATTAAATGCTATTTTCATGATGCGTTAATTTTCCGGTGGGAGAATGTTTGAACTAAAAACGATTGCGTCTTTATATTAAGTGGATTTCGGTCTCGTATATCTGTTTTAAAGTAATATTGCAAAGCCTGCCCTCATAAGTTTTGCTTATTATTTTATATATTGGACGCTGTGATAATATACATTTTTTTCAATTACGTAGGGTATACACCGGTAGTTTTACTTTATCTTTGCTTGTGAGGGATGTGTATAAAAAGAAAGCTTCTTTCCTCAGAATAATTTGTTTGTAATTAAGAAGCATTACAATTATTTCAAAGTTTAAAAATGCAACGTATCCAAAACTCGCTATAACATACATGGTATTAAAGTGGTTATGTACATCTGTATTAAGAAGATGCAAGATTAATAAAGAAAATATTGGATAAGGTATCATTATTAGCTTCCTGATCAGTAGAAATAACGGTAGTAGCCCATGTCATTTTATTACAAGTAAAGGTATTGACGGATGGCTAACAAATTAAGCAAATTTGAAATGAGTTTGTATATAATCAATGTTGAAATATTTCTCACGAGTTAAATTAATTTTAATTAATTCAAATTAAGATAAAGTAAGCAAAATATAAGAGAACTATTGAATTTTAGAAGTAGATACAAGGAGATATATTGTACTATGTGCTTGGAGGTCGCACTATCAGAAATGGAAGAGGGCGGGGATATCTTCCCCTTCCTTCCCAAAAATCTCCTTTCTTTCCGTGTATCTCCTAATTTGACGCCGGAAGTCAAATACGTAGACGTGGGAACGTGCTGACGCCATCTCGTACGTAAGCCACAAAATTTAAGATAAAACGCAACCACTTCCGCTTCATTTGACTCAAGGCCATGTAAGTCGCCGACCTTAATAACAAGAAAAATAAGCAGATCTGCATGTTATTTCTTTTGTGTCTTTTATTTATCTGCTTGATACCCTCTATACTGTTTTTGTTCTATTTTCTAAGCTACCAGTTTGTTCTCGAAAAATTGAAATTTTCGTTGTGGAATTTTACACTTTTGTGGCCGAGGGCAGGGGCCGAGGGCAGGGGCCGAGGGCAGGGGCCGAGGGCAGGGGCCGAGGCGGGCGCGTAGATGGGACTGAGAGCTGCGGCGTGTAGGAGGAAAGGTGTGAGATCGCAGAAGGAGAGCGCGGCCAAAGGGCGTAGGCGGAGAGCCAATTTGAGTACGAGTAAGCAGATCCAGGGCGGCGTAGTGAGGGGGGGGAGGAGAAGTCGAAAAAGAGTATGAGGATGGGAGTCATCAACAACTTCTTTTACCTATTTCTGTTTTTCTGTTACTGTGACTATGGCTTATATGAAATAAGGAAATGCGACATTAACTAATTTAGCATTAATAAAAAAATTGGCTTTAATGGGTTATTTAGAATAATTTTAACTTCTGAGTACGATACCTTCTAAATCTCACAATTTTAGTGAAATGATAATTTTTAAAAATACTATTTCTTGAAAACTATTACTCTTCACCGCCAGTGCACCTCCGAACCACCCTACGGCATCACCGTTGTTATACATCGCTACTCATCACTAAAGACCGGAGATCTTTTGTTTGCTAACTTGAAATTGGACAAAACCTTGACAGAAATTTGAATCATGAAACGGACGTTCTTTTAGTACTTGTTTTGTTTTGCAAGAAATTGCACATTTGGGGGTTACTGCACGATATTGCACGTTTTAGGTAATGCTACCTTGAAATTGCACATTTTGGGATTTTACTGTACGAATTCGCAAGATTAAAAATTTAATGCATAAAATATAATTTTTATATTATCAGTTTGTTTTAATTTATCCTTTTTACAACGAGTTTCCTACGATGTACAAGAGAATATGAGCGCAGTTCCTGAACGTTTTAGATGCGTGTACACGTACGTAAATTGAGGCTCAGGATACAGACAAGTATAAATGTAGAACGAAGTTTTTCCTGTCTGAAACTGTATTAGTTGATAGAAATATTTTCAAGAAGATTATTTCTCAAAAAATAATTCGAAAATATATACAATTGTAAATTATGTTACGCAAAAATTCATTGACAATTATGTGATGTGTCACGGATTCGATATATCTATAATAAATAGATATCCCCGTACCCCCTTCTAAATATGCCTTCCTAAAATTACACAAATAAATAAATCCGTACGTAATTATTTACCAATGGGTTGCGAAGCACCATTCTAACAAATATCTTTGAAGTCGTGGGTACGCGAATCGACCCTATACAGGGAACCGAAAATAATAATTTTACTGCTTAGCAAGAGGTATGAATTCAAATTTATTCGTATTTTGCTGAGATAATACCATCGGAAATAATAACTCATAAGTTTTCTAATTAAAATCAAATTACTTCATTGTGAATTTGTTCTAAATTTTCTTTCTTTTTTCTGAAATGTTGGCGAGAATCTTCTCGCTACTTGTACTAATTTAACAAATAACAACAGACAAAATACATGGAAAACCCTTTCCACAATATCCTAACAATAATATTTACAATTAAGTTTCTTTGCTTTCACCAATCGAAAATTTCCTCATTACGCAAGTGCATTTTGTCAATTTATTAAAACGACAATTAATTGAATCCTTAATAAATTTATGTATAGCCATGTTTTCTCAATACCTTAAAATAAAATGGCATATTTGGCCTTGTTATAATCTGTCAATAATAGAATAATAAATGTTTCTTACACTTCCCTTAGCTGTAGTGTTTGCTGCGACCTATCGATCTTCACCATCCATATCCTATTCCAAACTAATTGTAAACAGAAACATCCTCCATTTTCCGCTGCATTTCAACGTTCGAATTCCAACACATCCATCGTCCGCGGCTTAACCAACAATCCTCCTCGTAAGTCGGCTCGACTGCGTCTCAACAAGAATTTATATCTTCTGATCACGTTGTTTAAAAAAAAACAAAGGACGACTTGTTCATTACGATGTGAAGAAGAAATAAAATAGGTCATCTTCGTCAACATATTAGCTTGCAACCGCTCATAAGTCGTTTACATTGTTTAAATAGCGCGCGGCAATGTTAAACTACGACCAGAGCAGTAATAGTACCGCTGAACTACAAGCGGGTGCGCCAGCAAGAAAGGATATTCTGTATCAGATTCTGAGTAAATGTTCTGAACGCACGCACGTAGTAGAAATCAACATCCAATGAGGAATCGCCTTGAAGAATTTATGACGGCGCGATCAGCACCGCAGGGAAAAACGTTTTCCTTTCAGCTGTGAACCTTCGGACGGAACGAACCTGTACTGTCTTGCGGTGTGCGATATGATACTGAACGAGAGAAGATCCAACAAATTATAACCATCAGAAACTTTATAAAAACTTCTTTTTCTTTTTTTTATTGCAAGTAATATTTCGCTTGGACATTCCAAGTAAGGAATAACGTTTATTCGTTGGATACCGCCGTCGAACTGTGTTACTTCGCGAGGTCGGCCTGCAACAAATCGACGAGGGACGGTTTTTCGCGACGCAAGGGGCTAATTTGACCTTGGACGCAACGGGACCATCGCCGTCGTCTGGAGTGGCAGGAACGTGTCATCGCGGCGACGTCGTGAGTCAAAAAGACCAGATTTTAAAACTTAGACAAAATCCCTTTTAATGAACAGTTGAGAGGAGGGGAAATCACGCATAAGAATATATAGAATACACCTCACGCCCAGACAGAGATAGTCAGGCATTTAAATTATCGGCTATTAAGCATAACTTTTCAGTATTTTTCCATCGTAACGAGAATTCAGATAAATTGTTTATGCAAAAAGGTGTAAAATTTATTCTTTTAATTCTTTTGTTTAACTACTATATTTGTTCTTCTAATGAATATTCTTTTCTGCAATTCATGATTTAAATTGCTTTTAATTAAATAGTAAAAAGGTTAATAAGTTGCGTGGCAGTAAAACCGCTAATTAAAGGAATCTCATTCATTGTACCAGTTTATTTAAAAGGTATATACAAAGTGTATATTGCACATGTAAAGTTTCTTTCAGCAGTGTATGTGATTTTTTTTTTTTGATTTTTTTTTTTTTTTGTGAATTGTATAAAGGTATTTCATTGTGTTTGTGTAAAAGGAATTGGAATATTTAGGAAATTAACTACAGCAAGTAATATGAATTTCTAGGTAATGTGTAAATTATTAACGAAATTGTATCAGAAGATTTGGTAGAATATATCAAAACTTTGTTAAAGTTAAAAGTTAACTTGCCTGTATTTATTTTAATAATCAAAAGCAGGATAAAAGACGGACCCACTCCTGTAGGACGATTAGGACATAAGAAAATCTTCCTAAATTTTGATGTGATATTGATTTACCAGGTCAAAGGTCAAGTAGTAACATTAAGTTTAGTGATCCGCTCATTTGTATCCCATAGTAGGGAGCGGTCACATATTTGGTGAATTCGTGAGGTTCGAAATTGATATAACCTCGTCATATAGTATTCCTAAAATAAGTGAAAGGTCACAAGCTTTATTAAGATAGCCGGCTTTCGACGGCTTTGCCGTCATCGTCAGTCTCGCTGCTTTCGGCAAAAGTCGGTCGACTGTGCCCCACAATTCCCCCACCACACAATTCCCACAATTCATTACGACGGTCTTCCGTTTTTCTATTTTTATTGATGATACTCGCTCAATAAACCTCGCGGTATTGTCACAATTTCTACAAAATGTTCCCAATTAATGATATTGTCCGTGGTTCATTTTAAAAATACTAATTTCCTTTTATTTAATAAATAAATACAATTATCTTCGTCACCTTTTTGTAACATCTGACGGTCTTCTTACTCGTATTTCTAATATACTCTTATATACTTATATACTTTATAATACTCGTATTTCTTATCTTTACGAATTCTATTTTCTATTGAACGGAACAACTGGTGACATGTTTCTATCGTCAAAAATTGGCATAATTTTATTTTTTGCCGTCCTAATAGTCTATTTTAATCTTCGTTTCCGATAATATGAATAATTGCCATTTATGAAATTTCACCAATGCACCTTCATTTGTTTATCCATGCCTTCGCATTGCAAATCAAGCGTATTTTTCGAATAAAAAAATAAACATCGGACGCATCTATATAGACCGTCACAGATGCAAATATTAATTGAAAATTATGTGATGCAAATATTCATTAACAATTATGTGATGCAAATATTCATTGACAATTATGTGATGCAAAGTATTCATTGACAAATATGCATAATAATTAAGAAAATCTCTTCTGTAACTTAATTATTTTTATATATGAAGGAATATATGTGTATTTTTATTATCTTTACTTTTTTTGTTTTTGCGCTAATTTAATTTTGTGTGCGAATTATCTTTAAAATATCAAATATGGTTTGTTGAAATATGTGTACAAACGTAATTAGTCATTCACCTGAAATATCGTATTAAAAATACAAAAATAAATTGTTAAGTGGATTAACTTTAGACTACATACTACCGTTTTGGAAACTCTTGATCTTTTCATTGCATGTTTTTGCACGTTTTGATGCTTTTCCTGCAAATTTTAGATACGTTTACTGCATGAAAATCCGGTCTTTACTCATCACACACACCCCACCAACTAGAAATGACGCTCACAAGAGAAATGTATACTTAAGTGTAAATCCCCTTCCTTCCATAAAATTTGGCTATTCATTGACGAACAAAACCTATCTCGTAATTATTTCTTTTGTTTACATTAATATGACAGTTGAAGTTGAATAAATTTAAACAGTTGCACATCTCAAACCTATTTAGGGACATACAGACAAAATGGAGACAAAAGTTTGGATAAGTAGAGTTAACAATCTTTTTAGAGATTTTAAATAGAATGATGTGTGATTTAATGTATGATTAGTATTTTACATATTTTACTAGTAGTCTCCCAAATTTGATAATATATATTATATTTTATTCCCAAATTTGATATCACATAATAATAAACCGTACACCGTGAGAGATGGCTCAGGGCATCAACTGATGCCACTGACCTCCCTCTGACGAGGAGGTCCTTGGTTCGAGTCCCGGCGGTGGCAGGATTTTCGACTCTAGATTGTCAGCAAGGTCGAATTCAGTCCTTGTCAGGATCATTTTAGTGGCCGGCTACTCTGATCGGTATTTTTCCATGGTTTCTCCCATCAACCCGAGGCGAATGTCGGAGCATTCGTCGGAGCAGTACCCTAACAAACGGGCCACGGACCGCGCGCGATCTTGCGTACCACTTCCTTGTCCTATCCTCTCCCTTTACACACACACACTCTAACTTGCACTACACTGCCATACATGCCGGCAGACCGGTCGGGAGCTTAGCGATTTTCCCGACTGGGGGCCCAGCTGGTGGGAGATACCTGGTTGGGAAAAAACCAACTTTCCGACAGAAGATCGGCGCCGGATCTCGCCATCCAGCAGGCGAAGAACACCGCCACCTCACGAGAGAAAAAGCATGCACCACACTTAAGGGACTAACAACCTCAGTAGTTGACGCACGATTGAATATTGACGCAAGATTGAATATTCGTTGTTTTGATAAGGATTTAGAAACCAAATTCCCTATTCTCCTTCATGCTACGTTCTGAAGGCATAAAAATGGCCACTTGGTTCTTTGGCGCGGGGAGAGTGCGGCGTCAGCTGATACGCAGGACGGGGGCCGGGGGCGGGGGCTGGGTCGTGGACAGAGCCGGGGCCGGGGGCGGGGGCGGTGCGCTCACCAGGGCCATGCAAATGAGCCCCAGCGCCAGCCTAATTGCCCCCCCCGTCTATCTCCCGCTCCCCCAACCCCCAAATTACCATCGCCACCGCTACAATCGCCGCCACTACCACAACGCCGCCACTACCAAATTCCCCCCAACCCCATCACTATCATCGCCGCTATCACAATCATCGCCACCGCAGCCTCCGCCGCCTCCTCCACTGCCGTCAGTGCACCACACCCCCGCCGCCTTCGCCGCAACCTCCACCTCCATCTCCGCTATCGCTACCCTCGCCGCTACCGTCGCCGCTACCGCCACCGCTACCACCCCTGCCGCCGCCTCCACAGCTGTCACGACCTTCACCACCCAATTTTCATCACCCCCGCCCTCGAGCGCCTCCTCTCGCCGCCATTACCACCGACGGCGCCTTCCTTTGCTCGTGCCTGTCACGCTCCTAAAGAACCGGGTATAATTTTAATCCCGAAATTAGAGAGGGCGTGTTAGGCGTCGACGTGGTTACGGCACGCCCCTGCCTTCGCCCCCCTGGCCCCCGCCCCACCCCTGCTGCAGCGCAGCCCAACGCACGTTGCCCGGCCACGAGCGAGGTGCTCGTGAAATCTCTGCCAGCGAACCTTTCCGGCCCCCGCCTCACAAGGCCGAAAGGATTCCAAAATCACGCCTAGCGCATGATATTTTTGTAGTTTGTAATAAACGAGAAAAAAAACTTAAATCTAAACGCACAACTTTTTGAATATATTTAGAATTATACGAACGGCTTGATTTTGAAATAAAAGCATCTGCATATCATTAATTATAATTATCAGCAAAAACATAAATGAATGGAAAAACTGCTATTTTTAAAAGTAAGGTAGGATAGGTATAGAAGAAATTTCAGTAAAAATAGATGCATATGTACGACATCATAATTACATCATTCTATATGTAAAGAGCGACTTCGTCTGTGAGATTCGTGTATTTCATGAGAATATAAATGTTACATATAACAGATAAAATATAGGTGCTAACAAATCAATGTGTTCGTTTTATGTTTTTGATTTCTTTTCATGTTTTATGTATTCTGCATGCGTTTTCATGTCTGTTGTTTCTTTCAACCAACAAATACGTTTATAAGGCGTTTTTACTTTCTCACTACGGAGTAGAGAGAAAGTTATGTAATGCTGGGCGAAAAAATGAGTATTTTCGGCAGAAATACTCTTATTACAAGGCCCTGGTAACAAAAAAGTCCAGTAGTAATCCAGTAGAAAATTTAGAAAAAATCCTCTAGCACGTGGTGTAGCTAGAATCTAAGTTTTGTGGGTCCTTGTTACCGAAAAATCATATGACGACAAAAAGCCTTTCTGTCCGTCTATGAACAACGCTAGCAGCTAAACCGTTCCCCCGATTTTCTCCAAAATTGATATCACCCTATCGATCTGGATGATGTCGCGGCACCTTGGATTTTGGGTGTTCTTTACATGGAGACCCTGGGACATTTGTGTTTAAAAAAATGACGTCATCGTTTTTCATTGAATTTTGTTGATGGATAATGTAAAAGACATTAAAGTGAATAGTGCAAGTCTCATGCCCGTTGAAAACTCTCATTTTCCGAAAATTTCAGAAGCTCTAAATCTTGTCGACGTCTTCATACAACTACAATTATAAAAATAGATAATTTTTCCCTTAATTCAATCTGTTTCTTAAAGATAGATTTTGAAATAAGGTCATTTACAATTTTTCGAAAACTTGAGTACTTTTCTCGATCTACCTTCGCTGCCTCATACGTCACTCAATCGGCAGGGATGGCTCAGCGATTTTCTCTGGAACAAAGTAAATTGGGTGGCCCCACGTTCGAGTTCTGACAAGCGATGCCAAAAAAATCGATGTTTGCAAATATCGATTCTCAGAATTAAAACATCGATTTTTGTAAATATCGATTCTCAAAATTCAAACATCGATGTTAATAAAACATCGAGCCGGCGGGGGAATTTAATTTTGAAGCAGTTTCGTTTATTAATTTTTGATTGAGATTTAACCGACAAAACAACATAAATCATCAGGACTATCAACAAAACTTGAATTATCTGATTTGATAATTTTATATTTTTTTTATGATGTACTTTTTCGTTTAAAAAATATAGACCATATAAAAACATTGAACATAAACATCGGTGTTAAAAAAAACATCGGTGTTAAAAAAACATCGGTGTTAAAAAAACATCGGTGTTAAAAAACATCGGCGTTAAAAAAACATCGGCGTAAAAAAACATCGGCGTTAAAAAAACATCGGCGTTAAAAAAAAACATCGGCTTAAAAAAAACTCTTATGTTGAATACATCGATGATTTTATAAAATCATCGATTTTTGAAAACATTGACATCGATGCCGGATCCCTGGTGCTGATCGTGGCGGATTTTCGACACTACCAGTATTTTTAGGTCAAATTTCACACTTTGTCGGAGAATTCTTGAGTCTGTCTGCTCTGATTGGCGATTCCCCGTTATTTTTTTCCTATCAACACCAGAATGCCGGAGGAATACTGTAACAAACGGGTCAAGAACCGCTCGTTGTCCATCCTTCTTCGTCGCCATTCTCTCCTCTCCCTTTTCTCTTACATAAACACACATACATTATTTTTAGTATCACGTGTGAGGAGCTTAACTAGTTGATACTCCCGTAATCAATATTCACACCTCCTGTCTCTCCCTCTTTGTTTCCGTTGCACATACTGTCACCGCCTCTTCGGTTACCCGTCTGAGATGCTCTTTTCAGCTCGTAGCACCCGCCTTGTTGAGCCCCTCTGCCGCACGGAACTCTTCTGCTTTTCTGTTCTACTATCGGACCTTTGTGGCCTCCGCCTACCGTGCGTGCTCTGTGCCATCCACCCAACATTTTCACTTGGGGCATCTTCGAACTTGTTTATAGGTTGACTACAATTCACACTAAGATTCATCTTGTATATAGTAGTTACATCATATGAGTGTTCATTCGTTTCCTTTTGCAGCAGTTACCGAATGCTTACAATATTCCTCTCCAACAGTGATTTTTATAAAAATATTCAAACTACCTCCGTAATTCTAAGAGGAATAGAGACGACAGGAAAAATAAGATCACTGGCAACTGCTAATGTGAGGGTACTGCGAACAAAATATTAACATATCTGAAAGTGATCGAAGTGACCTACAATTTGTTTTTGGATTCCTTAATTGGAAAAAATTCTACATAGTAACCGATGTATTATCTGGTGGAATACAGAATTTTGTATATTACATTTTCACTTTCACTTTCCCTCTTGTAACGTTCAAACTTTCAACCTGTCGCTCCGTGACGTCACACGCCAAGTAGTGTGTAGGCGGCGTTGAGAATTTCGTAAGTGAAGTAATTGAATTCTCAAGAGAGTGAAAGATCTCAAGGTGGTTTAAAGGAGTCCAATAAGCTGTTCGGAAGGTGATGGCGCCGACGCAGGGAGTAAAGAGGGGATGGGTGATGGGGAGGGGGGAAGGGAGGAAAGAGGAGAAAGGGCGACTCGAAGGGAGGCGCTTTGAGGAAGGGGCCAGCGGAAGAGTCGGCTCGGATGTAATTGAAACGTGCTCGCTTCCAGCAGTCAGATGAGACTTCAAGTTTCCGAGCGTCTTCTTAGGTTACCCTCGCGAAAAAGAGTTGGAAAGTATTGATTGAAGACATCTTTATGTATATATTTATTTACTTATTTTCGAAAATTTAAAACAAAGATATTTATATCGTTATGCCTTTGAAAACGAGAAAAATAAATATCTAATTTTTTGTGTCAGTGTATATGTGTATTGTTTTTAATATTTCTGTCATTATAGGTATTGTGTGACATATTTTTCGACATATTTGGATGAAATTTTGAAGAGAAGCGTGATGCATTGATTTTATGAAAGGACGAGTGCGTTGCATTGTTTTCCCAAGTAAACTGAGCTATTAACGTTTTAAATCCGTCAAAAGAAGCTTCCAAACCTTATACCTCATAAACCCTAATGTGAAATCAATTATGCAAAAACAAGTTATATCGTGTATTATAAATATCGTGCATTGTAAAGTTCGTGCATGATGAAAAATAAAATATTCGAGATGAGAAAGATACTTCAACATTCCGTCACTCGCGCGGCCATTCGTAACACCAGTACTCGGGCGTTGGACTCCGTCCAACACAACTATTAAGGAGTTTATTTTTTTCATTAACATCATTTAGACATTTTTCTTATATATCTGTGCTTATATTATAATTGAATACACCATGGAAAGATACGTAAATAATTAGTTGCAAACCATTTTGAAGATTTTATTATGTTTCCGTCACTCGCCCGGCCATTCGTAGCACGAGCACTCACGCGTTGGACTACGTCCAACGCCCGCATTATTAGTTATAACATTTATGTTTTTGCACACTAACGAATAAAAATGCATAAACACATTTAAAATATTAAACATTCTCATATTACAGAAAAAATATCATTTTTATCAATTATACAAAAACACCGATCTATACGCCAGTACCCGCATGTTGGATTCTAACAAACAGGCACTAAGATTTTACTTCAGGGTATGGCGACACTACGCATAATAGAGATTAGAAGTTTATCGACATCCTTCCCAGATACCATTCGTGGAATAGAAGCATTGTTTTTGTACGTGGAAGGCTAACATTCCTTTCTTAACAAGAAAAGAAACATCCGTTTGACTCTATCCAACAAGCCTGATTTTACTCAACTTCAGTTTATACATTCTGCAAATCTACCCAATCTTCGAACAGCCTCAGAGGCAGTTTGCAAAGGGGTTGACGACCGTGTAAACAAACCAGAAGGGAGCTGAATTCAAATGCAACGAGCTTCCGAGTCACACGATTGCAGCAAAAACGTGAATACGAGATGGCCCACAATAGCCTTAAACTGCCAAGAACGAGCCGGGAAATCGATTATCGCTCCTTTAGGCTGCTCGGGCAGGCCGTCCCGTTCGCAGACGCCTCCTTTGAAAAGTCGCGCGTTGCATCGTCCCACGCCGTCTTCCCCTCCCCCCCCCCGTGCCCTGGTACCTGGGCCGCACGCCAATCAAGCCCTATTGTGTGCAGGGCGCTCTGCTGCTGGCCAGGCGCATTCGCGCGGCGAGGGGAGGTGCGGCGGCGACCCAAGGGGCAACGGGTTCTCAACACTACCACATTGCGCCGGCTGAGGTGGCTAAGGGCATCAAACAGTGCCTCTGACCGAGAGGTCCTGGGTTCGAGTCCCGACGGTGGCAGGATTTTCGACACTAGCTACATAGCTAGGTCGAATTCAGTCGCTGTCTGGCGGAGAATTCTAGCGGCCGGCTGATCTGATCGGCGTTTTCTCCGATCAACACCGGGCGAATCCAGGAACAGGATCCTAACGAACGGCTACGGATCGCAACAGGTCTTTCCTTCCTCTTTCATGTCCTATTCCTTGTTCCACCTCTTATACTCACACATACATGCACTACTGTATGATAATGGTTGATGAAAAAGCCGTAAACCGACGACCCAGTGGCGCCGGATTTCGCCATCCAGTGGGGGAAGATCATCAAATATGCACTACATTTACGGACTAATAACCTTAGCACTAAACGTACCCGAAATCACATCAATCAGTGAATGAATCAATCAACCTTTTTACCCATGATATCTGAGAATGTGACTCCTCGCCCTCCTACACGCCGTCTGTTACGTGGTGGCGGTTGATTGATTTTTTTTCGTGTTTCCGGGCGCGTCAACTGCTTTGGTCACTAGTCCCATTAGTGTAGTGTATGTTTTTCTCAGGAAATGGTGATTTTCCCCCGCTGGATGGCGAGATCCGGCGCCGACCTACCGTCGGCTAGTGGGATTTTCCCCTAACCAGGACTCTCCCACCAGCAGGTCACCGCCCCAACCGGGACACGCTCTAAGCTCCCGACCGGTCTTCCGGAATATGTGGTACTGTAGTGCATGTTAGTGTAAGTGTGTGTGTAAGGGGAGAGGATAGGACAAGGAAGAGGAAGGACAGATCGCGCGCGGTCCGTGGCCCGTTTGGTAGGGTACGGCTCCGGCATTCGCCTGGTGTTGATCGGAGAAACCACGGAAAACTACCGATCAGAGGAGCCGGTCGCTAGAATTCTCCTCCAGACAGCGACTGAATTCGACCTAGCTGAAAAGCTGGTGTCGAAAATTTAGGTGGTGGCGGAATTTCGTCTTCAGCTGTATAACAAACTTTCAGGTTGGGTTTTCTTAAATGAAACTATGGATTCTGGATATTGAACTTAGTCATCGATATCACATTGAAGTCCACCCAGCCCGACCAATACTGGGGATTTGCTTAATGCTCGATAATTCCAAGCCCGAGCATAGCTCGACCACGCCTTTCACAAGGAAATTCGTGCAAACATCGCATCAGGAGGCAGAGATGTCTCCATTAATGTGGCTTCCATTGGGTCTCCATTGATCGAACTGCCATTGTTGGCCACTTTGAAAATTATTTTGCAAAATGCAAGCTAGGAACTAATGCAAAAAGCCATTGCTTTTTTGTTGTAGTTTGCAGTGGTGGATTGAGCGTTGTATGTATTGTGTGCGTGTGTTGTTTTGAGCGTTGAAGTTACCACAAAATTATGACATTTAGGAAAATCATTCGGACATTATCTTGGGAAAATTTTAAAAAAGAACTTTGGGTAAAATATGTGGAAATTCTGATTCTAAAAAATATATATTGTTGATGCTCAGATATGTTTATGCTGTATTTTTGTAATGTATTCAAGTATATCAATAAAAAAATTGGCACTTTTTTAAATTTTTCATTTGTTTTCAATTTTCAATACGAACTACCAAACATTATAAAATTAGTAAAGATTTATGCATTTGTTTGACCAAAATAATAACTGGTGTAACTTAAAATACCTCTAAAAAACCATAGGTTCTGGGATACAATCGGTCACCAAGCGTATTGGTCTCAGTGACATAAGCCTTCACGTCACAATACTTGGGTTTCTGTAACCTGGCTGATGACAGCTTGTACGGTTTCGTCCAATCGGGAGCTTAAACGTCACTACAGTGATATTACCGTAATGACGTTTCAACTCTCGATTGGACGACACCGTAACAGCTAATGAAGTGTCATCGGCCAGGTTAGAAAAACCCAAGTATATATCTCTCGTGCTCCTTCAATCCACGCTCCCCTCTCTGCCACCGCTACGCACGCGGCCTCATTCCCTAACGATATTCCACCCGCGTGTCCCTCTTGCGCCTCCCATGCTCCCAGTTCTCACACACCCACATTCCTGTCACATTTAGAGGGTCACTGTTCAGTAATTCGTTAACGCTTCCTTTTACTATTTAAGCAGTTGAAAACTACATACTTTTCACTTGGTAAAACACTTTTCTAATACGTTATTTTCCATCATCTTATATTCCTCCAGTTAAAATTTATTTCTGAACGCAACAACTTATTTTCAAATAATTTTATTGTAATAAAACAAACAATTATATTTCACCGGTTACCTTTTCCCAGTGTTTATTACATATATTTCTCATTATTGCATTTCCAAAACATATTCGCTTCTCGGATCGTCTCCTCTTACGACCTTCAGCATTCACGTTGCACCTAAAATCACAGATCATGTTTTCCCCCAAACTCGCACATCTCTCATTCCTTCTTCGTTCAACTCGAAGTTCCCTGTTTACCTCCGCGACCTCATGACCCAACTACCACACGTCTCCTACGACATCAGAATCTAACAATTCCTTGGGGCTCCACCCCAAAGGCCCCTGGCATTCACATTGCACCTCACGATCACAGATCATGTTTCCCCTCACTCCTACATCTCACGTCCCCTATTGACACATCCCAAAGTTACCTCCACGCCTCCGTGACTCAAATACTCCTTGTCCCTAGGACCTCAGGAATTACTATCTTTTACAAGAATTTTCTGTCACACGTTACGTGAATTAAACCATGTTTTCAAAATTATTCAAGAGGAAGTTCGAGACTGACGTCAAACAGGATGGAACATATTTAGTACTATATTAAAGATGTGAATTATACGCACTTTCAAACAAGTCAATTTTGCAATTGCACTGTCGTACCTTCTCACACATTTGTCATATATTTTTAAGGGATTATCAATTACATCTGAGATGCATTCATTTCAGACGTACTCAAAATATTATTTTTCGCCACAAGTAATTCGCAAAACTGTTTTGTCTGCTAATTTGAATCTTAATGTCAAACTTATATTTTACAATATTATTACTTTCAGTAAAACATTTTATTTCAAATATTTAATTTATTTTAAACAATCACTACGTTCGCAAGCGAATGCAAGTTTACATTTTCATCTCCCATCCAGTCACTCATTTAGAAATAGACACAAGCACCTCCTTGATTCCAAACAACGCGAGAATTTTTTAGTTGTAACAACCAACCATGGTTTTTCATTTTGAAATGTCTCATTTCGGATGGTCAAACCGACGTTGGAAGTTCTTTTCCCGGACGATCTTCCATCTTCTTCCGCATCAACAGCATTCCCAATCTCCCAGCTCTCGAAACCCCCGCCCCGCCCTTCCTCCCGCCTCCATCTCCTTCAACTCGGCTCCCGCCCCCCTTCCGGTCCCTTCCCCCCTTCCCCCCCCTTTCCACTCCCGCCTCCATCTCGCTCCCGCCTCCATCTCCGCTCCCGCCTCCATCTCCGCTCCCGCCTCCATCTCCGCTCCCTCCGCAGCTAAGCTCTCCGTTCCATCACCACTGTCGCCTTTATCCCGCCTCCATCTCCGCTCCCGCCTCCATCACCGCTCCCGCCTCCATCTCCGCTCCCTCCGCAGCTAAGCCTCCGTTCCATCACCCTGTCGCCTTTACCTCTGCTTCGCCTCCACCTTTTCTCCCTCCATCGCTGCTGCCTCCAACACACTCCTCCATCTACGATCTCCATCTACGTGTCTTAGGTCCTAGCCGCCACCCTGGCCCTCGCGTTCGACCCCATTTCCGATCCCACTCCCGACCTCCGACCCTGCCCACCCCCGCTTGCCTCTGCCGCTGCGTCCTGGACCGCACCCTCCCTCGTTAGCCGCAGGCAGGCAGGCAGGCCGACAGGCCGGGCGGGCGGGGTGGCGGGCGCGATGCGTGGCCCGCCCTCGCCGAGGGCTGCGGGGTGCGGAGGCTGTGGTCTTCGGTTCGATTTCCCGATGCCACCGCGCTTCCGGGTTGCGCATCGAAGAACCGCGCGAGAGATTTCCCCTTTGGCGACGCGCCAACGCGCGGAGTCCCCCTCCCCTCCTCCTCGGCCAACGCGGATGTACACCAATACACCGTTTGCGGGCGAAGAGAAGGCGTCGAAAACACACAAATGTTTGGAGAGATTTTGAAATGTAGATGTGACACATAATAATTACAAAGACAATGTTAATAAATGTTAATAAATAACAACTGTAGTAGTAATAATAAAAACAACTGTAGTAGTAATAATAACAACTGTAGTAGTAATAATAACAACTGTAGTAGTAATAATAACAACTGTAGTAGTGATAATAACAACTGTAGTAGTGATAATAACAACTGTAGTAGTAATAATAACAACTGTAGTAGTGATAATAACAACTGTAGTAGTGATAATAACAACTGTAGTAGTGATAATAACAACTGTAGTAGTGATAATAACACTGTAGTAGTGATAATAACACTGTAGTAGTGATAATAACAACTGTAGTAGTGATAATAACTACTGTAGTAGTGATAATAACTACTGTAGCAGTGATAATAACTACTGTAGTAGTGATAATAACTACTGTAGTAGTGATAATAACTACTGTAGTAGTGATAATAACGACTGTAGCAGTGAGAACAACGACTGTAGCAGTGAGAACAACGACTGTAGCAGTGAGAACAACGAATGTAGTAGTGAGAACAACGACGGTAGTAGTGAGAACAACGACGGTAGTAGTGAGAACAACGACGGTGGTAGTGAGAACAACGACGGTAGTAGTGAGAACAACGACGGTAGTGACAGAACAACGACGGTGGCAGTGAGAATAACGACGGTAGTAGTGGCGACTACAACTGTCCGTCTCTGGCCGTCTCCGTCTAGAAAATTAAAAAAAACTAGTTTGGGCGGCGACAAGATGGGAACTGGCATGAGTATAGGGCAAGACTGAAGAGATAGCCTAGACCAAAAGAAATTAGAAAACTAACTAGGACGAGAAAGTTAGTATTATTCAGTAACACCACTAGTTTCACATATTTTTTTTATCCTGGCAGTCTATTAAAGTTACATCAGTTGCAATTAATCAGCTGCGTTACAGTTCCCTTATTCTACTTTCATATTTCATAAGATATAATTCATTCCTTATTTGTGAGTTGTGTTTTTATGTCCTTTACCATTCCTCCCTTTGCTTGCTCTGTTTTTGTATATTTTTTTCAAGCTATACTTTCTGACATTAAAAAATAAATAGGCATTTCTTCTCAATGTTCACTTCCAACTGTGTTACTGTTTACTCATAATAATAGATAGATTGTTATTTTGTAAAGAAATCATTTTCGAATTGGATGTATATTTTTGTCACAAACTATTCATTATTTCAGAAAACGTCTAACCTCGACAAATGATATTTTTTCAAACGTTACCCGTTACATTGCTCACAACAAGAGTAATGAAAGGCAATTATTTACACATACCGTTTACCCTGTGGAAACTAACTGGATGTTCCTAGAAGCACGTTATCGACTTGACCATTGCCCCCAAGGGCTTACTCCGGCGTGAGGTGCTGCGCAAACTAATTGGATTGGAGCAAAAAGTATCTCCTCTCTACATGTGCTAATTAGGTCATGGGTCTGTGTTCTGAAGATCAACTGTGAGCGACGGAACAGACTTACTGACATTTCCGACACAGTATCCATAGAAACATTTTTTCATGATATTTAAATAGAAGCGGTATATTAAATTATAAACTCTCAAAAAACAGGGATACGCCATTCCACATTGTTACTATGATTCTCTTGCAACTACATTATTTTATTAGTAGCCCGAAGCATCTTCGTTCGGGCTAAGATTCAAACTTCAGCGCAGAAGTACAGCACTCCACCATCCACCTCTTTGTTAGTAATATATAGTATCCTAATTCGTTAAAAATAAATTTGTAATTCTGCAATTTTCATGAACGTCGAAAGCATTTTTAACTTTGGAGTTTTCAATAATTCGTATGTATTCGTTCGTATGTATGAGGTTCGTATGAAAATTAGTAATGCATACAAATTTAAACAGCATACTTTGCTCTCTATTTGTACAAAAAATTTAAAGGAAAAAATTTCGGTTTTTTAAATTTCAAAAATATTGTTCATGTAACCATTGACTTCATGTAAACTACTTAAAAATGAAAACTCCACATCAAATTCAGAGAATTGTAACAGATAGATTAAAGAATTTAAAGTTGGGTGAAAATCAGTAGTAGTAGAAGTAGTAGTACTATCTAGTAGTGATTACTACAACTGTGGCAGTGGCAACCACACCTGTAGTGGTGGCAACTACAACTGTAGTGGTGGCAACTACAACTGTAGTGGTGGCAACTACAACTGTAGTGGTGGCAACTACAACTGTAGTGGTGGCAACTACAACTGTAGTGGTGGCGACTACAAGGACGAAGACGAGGACGAGAAAACGTGAAAACGAGAGAACACGAGAGAACGAGAACTTATCATATTCTGTAACTAATTTCATTATTGAATTTTAGCTGCTATAATTTTCAAGAATTCTGATTTCATTAATATGAAATATCACATAAAAACTGAATTGAAAAAATTGTTTTGCTATCATTTAAAAAATAATTAATTATTACTAATAATTAAAAAACTTAAATCATAGAACATAAGAAAATAATGTTTTCACCAACAATAAAGGAGAAGCAGATACGACGATGGAGTGTGGAAAGTATAGAAACATTCGTTCTACTTTGCAACATTCTCTTGGAAACCATTTGAGTTTCTTCATCAAAATTTACTGATTGAGATCAGCTTTAAAAAAGCTCAGGCTTACGTGCTGTTAATTTTTTTGTAGCATCGTAATCCAACGCTAGGAAGACACAAAGCGTATCGTGCGTTTTAAATATTATGTGTCAAAATTTACACAAGGAAAGTAAATTCCCGGAAGGCGATGCAGCTTGGCTCGAAATCGTGCACAGCGACAAACCTGACATTAATGAGACGGGGAGAGTATTTTCTGCTGACCCCTTAGTTTTCCAGGAAAAAACGCACGGCTGGATGACCGCCACAGTTTGCGGATTCGGTGGTATAACGGTCAGCGTACCGGACTGTTGTACCCGAGTTTGCGGGTTCAAACCCGAACGAAGCCGTGGATTTTTAAGGGTGAAAGAATCCCTCGTACGCCTCTCTTCGGAGGGGAAGCAAAGCCGGCTGTTCCATGTAGTAGATTTACTGCATGTAAAAGATAGCTTGAGCCTAAAAGAAGCCTCTGAGCAAAATTGAAATCCGCCAGTTTCGTCGCCCAAGATAATGCCTCCTTTCTCCGCTAGGTGGTGAAGCGTTTCGAAATGCCCGAGTCTCGCCACGTAAAATATGGCATTAACTAAGCCTGACTATTTGTGAAGACTTCACAACCACAACAACTTAGTTCGAAGAAATTTTAGGAGAAATTCACCTGCCCGATGTTCTGGGAAATTTTGCAGTTACAAGCTACGCTCCCTACAGAGATAAAATGAACTTTTTTTAAATGACTGTGACGTCAATTCATACGGAATAGACTATTCGTTACTGAGAAATAGCTCAGTCTTCGGCAGAAATTCGAATTTGGACTATGACTGGTCAGCCATGAGTGCACTTAAAAATTGAACGACACGTTTTCATCTTTTTTTTAAATATTTCAGAATGTTACATTAATTATGTTAATTTGAAATTGTTACCTAATTGAACAGATATATGTGCCTCCTCGTGCCTCCTCAAACAGACGAGCAACGAAACAGTGAAACGTAACCTCGTAACGAAACAGTGGATGAAATGAAGTTGCTAAATTTAGGGGGGGAATCCTCTAACACATGGGGGTAGCAAGAATCCATGTTTTGTGGGTACTTGATAGTGAAAAATCGAAAGACGGGAACTCGTCTGTGCATGTTCGTGCGTTCGTCAGTCCCCTATGTCCGTCTGTGAACAACCCTGCATCCTTAGCCGATTTCTCCAAAACTGACATTTCCCCATCGACCTGGCTGTCCCGGATCCTTGGATTTGAAACCAATATTTTAATTTGGGAGGATACTTTACATAAAAATTTTCAATTTTTCAAAAAAATAATGGTTTTTGATTAAATTTTGTCGTTGGAAGTTGTGAAGGACGTTTAAGAGAATGGTGTAGTTATCATGTTAGTTAATTACATTGATTTTTCAAAGATTGCAAAAGTTTGAAATTATTTTCGGAGTCTTCCAAAAACTAAAATATTAAAGACAAAGATTTTTCCCTTACTGAAATTAGTTCATTGAAAATCAATTTTGAAATAACAATTCTTGGGAAATTTGAGTACTTCTTCGCGTAATTTTGGGTGAAAATAGGGCGAGAAAGAACGTGCTGTTTTAGCACCTCTAGTTTATTTAAGTGCAAATGTGTTAGAAAGCTCGATTTTCCAGTCTGTGATTTAATAACTTAGAATCAGAGTTTGTTGCTTACGATAAAATAGATCCAGATATTCGCAAATTCTTCGAAATACTCTTTCATATTTTCAACTTTTTCAAAACTACTTCAAAAATATTACATTACAGTCATTGTGAAATGAGGTATTCTAATTGTACTATTATCTGAACTTCCAGAGACAGATGAGCAGAAAAGTTGGTTGTTATTTTCTTCCATCGTTTACAAAAGCGCCATTTTCCACATTGTCATTTAATTTCTTAGAAAAAGTGCTTCATACATACAATAAAATATATATCCATATATATGAAAACTATGCAAAATACTATTAAACATTTTCATCTTTTTCAAATATATTTTCAAAATATTACATTATTACAATATTACAATATTACACGTTCTTGTGAAAGTAGGTGCTTTAATAGTAGGTTCATGAAATTCCACAGACTGTCGAACCGGAAAAATTTTTTTTCTCGAGCTTGAATGCACGAGAAAGCAGTGTCCCACGTTGCCATTTAATTGCTCGCCAGCTCATTCATGACGCTGCTTCTGGCAAATGTGGTGCCTGGCCTTCGTGACGTCACAGTCGCCAACCGGCCAGCGCCGGCTGCTGGCTTCATGCACGCAGCGGCCATCGGCCTTCATTTCCAGCGATATAATTGGGCGGAGAGCTAACTAGCTGCCCTGGCGCGAGTGTTAATTGGCGTCCGATGAGGGACCTACGCCCCTGGAGCACCCCCTCACCCTCTCCCCCATCCCCAAACGTGCTGTTCGGCCTGCCGCCGGCAACTGCGCAGGCCACGGGGCTGTAATCGAAGCATTGACCGAAGATAGGGACTCTTTTAAAAAAGTACGAAAGCAAAACAGGAAGAAAGGAATTATTGAACTCGAAAATGATAGTTATTAATGAAAAAACATTGTAACATTTCGTCGAGTGGTCAAGCAGGAAACGGAAATTAATTAAAGTGAATATGATTGAGCCGAGTCCCATCAAACCGAAATTTATTAAGACGTTTTCTTGTATCAAATAACGTTTATGAACTATTGTTTTATATTATTTTCCGGGAAATGACACGCTGTTTATACTAGTAACAAAATTCAAAAAGATATTATACGTCTGAAATGAAGCTCTTGTGAGAGTATCTAATTGTATTACAAACCTCAATTGAAGTCAATGCAGCAAAACTTTTTAAATGGTTTCCGATTTTGTGTATATAAAATTTTTTAAAACATCGGATAACAAAATATTTCTTTAATTTATTATTTTGTATCTAAATGTCAATGAGGTTAATATTGTTTTTCTTCTAAATAAAAATTTTGTGGATTTATTTTTAATGTAAAAAAGTATTTTCTTTACTATTTGAGGAATCTGATAAAGCATAGGAGAATATATTAGAAGTATTTGAAAAAGCCTGAAAATGCAGACACCTGTTGTTTACAATATGAATTATTTCGCAAAACGAAAATCCACTGCTCATCGTAAAATATTGCAAATTACAATGGAAATTATGAAGGTGGCTAACCATGAATCCGTTTCATTCGGTTACGGTACCAGCAATATTTAAAGAAAAAAACTGCACCTCTTTCACCATTTTTGAAGGTTTCGGTTTGGTTCAAACTGAATTTAAACGGAAGTCTAGTCACTTGAAACTTTTAGTACGTTTATTTGGGTGTGACTATCAGAAAATATCAAATAAAAAACTCAGTTTGGCAGTCATGCAATTCAAGCAAATATATGACATGTTCATGTAATCTATAAAATATTCATTTATAGTGATAGTTGCTGGCAAAAAAAGAATAAGAGTAAAATTCTTTAAAAATAAGTTACCACTACATAGCGGACCAAATTTGAAGTTTCGTGTGTTACATAATGACCATTTTATTTTTCAAAGAATTGTATGTGTAAAAGCATAAATTAAAATACATGTTACAAATCTCAATGAATTACAAATCTCAATCGGAAACGCAAACTTTCTTGAATGCAAACCCATGTCTCGTTGGAATCTGCTAATTGTTTCGAATTAAAGTAAGAACGTGTTTGAGTTGCTTGAGTAATTTCTCATTATGAGGGTGAAATACATCATAATGAGAATACTTCAATACATTTACGATGCAAAAATTCTATATTATTTTCAATAAATTAAATAGTTTATTACAGGTACATTAACTATGAGTTTAAAAATACTGTCAAAGATAAGCTGAGGAAATAGAAGTGAAATTAGTTTCATTGATTTTATTACTCATCAGATCGATTGCGAATGATACCCATATTTTAATTGTATCCAAACATCCTGTTTCCATTGGTACTCAATTACAAGTTATTTTGAAGTTTACCTTCATGACTAGTTACGTCCGAATAAATAATACTATGTAACTACCGCAATATGTTGCATTTTCACAAAGACTTTCTCTCTTTCAAAATTTAAAATTGTTGTCATTTGCCATCATGGAGCATTACTATAATTGTTGAAATGTTTATATTCCTCATTAACTCCAAACTCTTTCTCCTTGTGTAATATTCCAAATCCATATAGAACATTGTGAGAAATCGATACCTCAGGGCTTTGATATTGTTCCCATAAGCATTAGCATGGCCGCACCATCCACTTGGAAAACTCTCTCTGCCAAAACCCAATCCGTGTAATTCTCTCCCGTCCCCAGAGTCCACTACCCCCACCCCCACCCTCCCCTCTGCGTGCCCTGTTTATTTTAATTAATGTTTTTGTTCGGGTGCACTCAGCTGCCCCCTCGCCCCTTGTACATACTCGTTTCGGGACGGAACGCCGGTCGAATGTAAACAATTTCGCATCGTTTTGTTTGTTTGTTTTTTTCTGTTCCTTCCAGTTGCTATTAGCGTCAAAATCCTGGGCATCTTTCTACCTGCGTTTGTGTGTACTGTGTCAATATTTGAGTTTTTCCGCATCAAAGCACGTTTTGTTTGGCTTCGAACACATATTTACGATCACTATCTTTCTCGTGGCAGAATGCAGTCCGTCTACGTGCGTTCGCCAATGTAAAGGTTGCGAGATTTCCCCGGAAAGCTGAACGTGACAGGAAAGGACGGGGTTTCATTTCAGTGACATGTGTCACCCTTTTGTGTCATAATATCCCAAATGTCCTTTATGTTTTATCCTTTGACAAAAACATGATACTCTTGTGGGAATTTCAGATGTTTCTATTGGACCGACACACACCATACATCTGCTTTTGCAGGTGAAATGTTTGCGAGTAGGAACGAGGAGAAAATCTGGGGGAAATGCAGTATTCCTGATGCAGTATTATGACTACAACGTAATATTAATAAAATAGCGTTCATACAATAAGTAAACTTCAAATTGACAGAATTGTAGACAAGACAGCATATACATTACTTTCCTACGCTTATGATATGAAATTCTCCCACCCAAAGGCACCTAGTAAAAGGGACCTTGATCCTTCAGCGTGCATGCATTCACCTCTCTTTCCTGAGCTCTCCAGTGTTCTTCACAATTCTTTAGGGTTCAATCCAGGGGGGTATCCATTCGTCTTCTACTGAATTTCTTTCTACTGCTCTAGCAGGGATAGGGAGCATTGAGTTCAACGTAATAAAACCCATACAATAGTGTCACTTTATAACTGATAAAACACGCATAATTGTTTCAAATAAGTTATTACTGTGATACTAGATAACTGTGAATATTATTGAATATTGTGATACTAGATAACTTTGAATATTATTGAATATTATAATACTAGATAACTTTGAATATGGAACTACTCGATGTTTAATTAGTTTTTTTAAACCTCCCATTAGAAAATATTTTCATTATTTGTAAGACACATTCACATGATCAACCATAAGACTTTACTGGTATCGAGTAGCAATCCCATTTTGCATTGTTACTGTAAAATGAACTAGCTACGTTAGTAACCTGCTTGTGAGCTGGCGATATCTGTCAAAAAGTGTACCACTGTCGAACTCTAGGACCTCCCGGTCATAGGCACTGCAGTGACATCCTTTGTTGCCCTGAGCCACCTTTGCCGGTTCCCGTTGGTCGATTGGGCCTGTGGCCGCGCCCACGGTCGGCCGCCCCGAGTGCGCCCATCGAGACACCATCCCGTGCCTGCTCACGCGAGGCGCCGAGTAACACGGTCGCTTCCCTGTCCTTTTACGACGCTGAGAGGCCGCAGCTGGCGCAATATTCCGACATACACGCCCCCTTTATCTACCTCCCGCTGCCGCCGCTGCCTTCCCACTACCGCCCCCTTCCCCGCCATTGCCCCCGCACAACCGCTCAATTTACACCGCCTGTTCTTCGTTACTACTCCTCTCGCACTTCCCGCTATCCCAGTCTCCTCGTATAGTTCGCCCAGTCCCGCCCCAACCCACTCTCCGTACCGCCGTTCTTCGTTACTACTACTCTCGCCTTCCCGCTATCCCAGTCTCCTCGCATGGCTCGCCCAGTCCCGCCCCAACCCACCCCCGTACCGCCTGCTCCCATCGTTAACCCCCCCCCCCCCGCTGTGTCCGACCGCTCAACGCTGCCCGCTCTATTCGTCTCAACTACAATCATTACATCGCATTCTGTTCCGCTTCCATCCCGGGTACTACGTTCCACTGCAATGTCATCATTCTTCTCATTCATTCTCCCCATTCATTTCGCCCGTTGCGTCTATCCAATACCAGATCACTCCCCATTCGGCCCGGTTTTCCAGTCGGCCGGCTCTCTTCCCTGCAGAATTGCTACCTCGCTTTCTCGCTATTGTACGTTGTAATGTGGACAAGATCTCCCTCCTACTTGATGCTCCTCTGAATAGCGTCCTACAGAGAGGACTCGGATCTTATGTTAGCGCTCCTGCTTGGCTTTGCACTGCTCCAACAAATGACAGGGTTCCATTTGCGCTGGCACTTTCCCCCAACCTCTCCTCATAATTTCTGTTGTTAAACACACAGGTTCTCTCATCTAATACAGGAGCAAGATTGAACCTGCTGCTGTGTCTCCTGCCACGTCGTATTAGCCAAGGTGTAACTAAATCGTGGGTTTCGGGTTTTAAACTCAGAGAGAAATAATTGCAGACGTAATATTAAGTGTTCATTTAGCCTCCCCGGTTTAACATTAGTGTTTCTCTCTAAAGAACAAATCAGTTAAACTGTTAAGGAAATGGATTAAAGTACGTCAAACGGGATTATTTTTATACTAAAGCAACAATTTGATAAGGTGCTGCATTCCTACATCGGTAACACAGAATAAAACATGATGTCTCAAAAATTATAAGTAACACATGTAATTATCAGAACATGTTTAATAGTGCGTAATACAAATAATGTGCGCACCTGTGAACACAAATATAAACGTTTCATTTTTGATTTTTCTATATTGATTCTTAAACTTTATTTCCATCCCATTAGCACTTTTTCAACTTTTGTTTCATTAATAGCGCTTGTTCTATCTGTTTTTTCTATATTTTGCAAACTTTTATTAATTTGCCTTCTGAGACCTCTATCTCGCCAAATATTTTGTTTTTAAATCGACTTCACTCCATTTCAGCGGCACAACGTCGTTTCCTTAGCGTGGAACGGTCAGCGAGTCGGTCATCGGTCAACGGTCGTCGAGCGGTCAATTCAAATCCCTGGAACTCGAGTCGATCTAGCCCGAGAATCCCTAGTCAGGAGAGGAATCTCCACCCACGGAGCTCTAGCTAGGCGACGTACTCGAGCTCCTGAAACTCTAGTCGAGCGGCCAACTCGAGTCCCTGGAACTCAAATAATAACAACCCACTCGAGCCCAAGGAGCTCTAGCCAGACGACGTAGTCGAGTCTCTGAATCTATGTAATGTAAACTATATAATGTAACTTCATTATCTGTGCACGTCTTCTAGAATTCATTGGGAAATATAGTTATTCAAATTATTGTTTCCATGTTGTTGCGGCAGGAAGTATTATTCCTTGACGAAGGACATCATGGATAAGAGTCCAAAATTTATTGCTTATTTATCCTTGAAAATTGATTTTATTACATGAGAGCTTTTTTTTCAAAATTTTATGTATTATATGTTCATAACTAATTCATGTACTTGGTGTAGGGATCACAGAATTTTGAAACTGTGCACAGAATTCACTTCTCCCCATAGCACGTCATACGCAGTTTCAACATTTTTTTGACTAAATAAAATGAAATTTTGAATAAATGAAAAAAAATGAAAAAAGTAAACATATCGAACCCGGGGAGCTCTAGTCAGGCGGTCTACGAGAGCTCTAGTTGGGCAGCGAATTCGAGCCTATGGAGCTCTAGTCAGGCGGTCAACTCGAGTTCCTGGAACTCTTAATTAGGCAGCCTACTTGTGCAGCCCCAATGGGCAGCGCGTGTAAACGTTTGGAGCAGACGCGATTGCTTCTCGCGCCCGTCCCCGTGGCGCCGGGATTTCAGGAGCTGCCCGAGGGGCGTGCGGGCGTGTGCGGCAGCGGGGAGCGGCCTGAGGGGGCTCAGGAGCGGAACGAGGAGGAGCCGAGGTGGGCGCCAGGGCAGAGGCGAGAGTTGGAGGAAGAACGCGAGTGCGAAAGTGGGTGGGGAGGAGCGATGTGAGGCGAGACGACCGGACCCGACCGGACCCGACCGGACCCGACCGGACCCGACCGGACCCGACCGGACCCGACCGGACCCGACCGGACCCGACCGGACCCGACCGGACCCGACCGGACCCCGACCGGACCCGACCGGACCCCGTGTGTTGGGCCGGGAGGAGCAGCGCATGGCACAGCAGTACTGAAGTGGGAGGAGCTGGATGGACGGAACGGTGCACATCAAAGAATTGGGCCGGAAGGAGCGGCGCATTTCAGAGCAGAGCGGGACCGGCGGAGAGAAGGAAGGCTGGGAATTCACAACATAGGGGGGAGTGGGGGGGGGGGGGGGAATGAGGATGGAATGAGATGAGATGAGGTGGGAGGGAAGGGCTGAGCGGGGCTGGCCGGAACTGACTGCGAATTGGGCCGAGTAGACCGAGGCGACAGCAGGGGTAGATGAGCTTGGATGGGCATGGGGTGGCCGGGAGATGTTTGTCTAGGTAAGACCACGCTGACTTTCGCGGAGAGAAGTAGTGCAAGCATTGGCGGTGCGGTGCGGGGCGGAGAGGGACAGGACGGGGTGAGGCGAATCGGGTAAAGGAGGGGCGGCGTGCGTTGGGCCACGGAGGCGCGGTACGGCCAAGTCGTAGGGCGGAGCCAACCAGGCCAGCAGAGGTGGAGGTGGGGAAGCTCCCCAGAGCTCTCCAGCGGAATTAGATCCCCGCGAACGAGCCCCTCTTCCCCGCTATTGTTGCTGATCAGCGCCCCGCGCGGACGGCTCTGTAACTTCTAAAGACCACCCTCTCTCCCCGCTCCTCCCGCCGCGCCCACCGCCGCCGTTCCTTCAGCTTACGGGCTCATATCGGCGGCTTCATAAAGGATTTGTGTTTCGCGGCGGGGGCCGCTCGGAACCGGGCAAAACGGACGTGAACAGAATAGCGCAGACGAAAATGTACTTCACGTCGCTTATTAAGGTTGGGTTCCGGGCGAGAGAAGTTTTCTTTCATCTCACGAGTAGTTTCTAATTTCGCCCCGTTTTCGAAATGAGAGGCAGAGAGTTATAACTTCTGAGATTACCCCTGCCCCTTCTCCAATCTAGTTAATTCCAGGTACTTGTACTTTTGCGATGAACAGCGGTTTGAGGAGATTTTTCTTCAAACGTTTGCTATAGTGCGTGTGATTGATTTACATTTTTTTGTTAATACTTTTTTCTATGGTGTTCTATTACTAATGTTTACTGGTATTGAATATCTGTTTATATATTAGAGGAAAAATGTGGAACGCTTCACGATTTGGCGTGTCATCCTTGCGCAGGGGCCATGCTAATCTTCTCTGTATCGTTCCAATTTTAGTATATGTACTGCCGAAGCAGTACCAAGGAGAGATGGTTTTACGCTCAGGAGGAGATTGACCGGGTAAAAACATTTACATATCTTGGGGCAAAATTTTCCATGAATGGGGGATGGAGTAATCACATAGTGGCGGCGCACAGTAAAGGAAGAATTGCGCTCAAAGAAATCGTTTGCGCAGTGCGCAGGGTTCCGGAATTGCCTTTAAAGGTGTGCGAGACGATGTTTAAATCGCTAGTTCTCCCAGCAATGAATTATGGGGCAGAAATTTGGGAGTGGATAGGATAGATCGACTAGAAAGCGTCGAAACAGATTATTTCAAATTAATTCTCGGAGTCTCTAGATTCGTAGCAAATGCCGGAGTCCTAAGAGAGGTCGGTAGTGTAGGAATTTGGAAAGATTTTAAAATGAAACCCATTAAACTTTGGATTAAATTAGCAGGTGAACAGGCTGACTCACTTATAAATAGATGTTTTCGGGTGCAGTTACAGGGAAGCAACCAACGCTACTGGTCGTATAAAATTAAACTGCTACTGGAACGTTCAGGTCTGGGAGACGTTTCTCCGGAAATGGTGGGAGATAGGGAACACGTGACATAGAACGGTTAATTTCGGATAGACTTGCGGATATTAAAAGGCAAGAGATCCTGGCAGCAACGGCCGAAAAACGTTCGCTAGTTGCGCAAATTCACGCGAGTCCGTTATGGGGTTGCGAACGTTACGTAAACACACTGCAGAAGGACGCAAGAGGGGGATACGCTTGGTTCAGGGTCGGGGGGTGGATGCAACGTAGATTAAAGGACTCGAATGGTAATGGCATCTGTGTGCTTTGCGGTGATAGGGAAGACTGGATCCATATCCTTTTAATTTGCAGTGCGACCGAAACTTGGAGAGGAAAATGGATGGGAATGGGAAATTACTACTTCCAACATAGGAACGTAACGCTTGCCCAAAACATTCTAGGGGATAAAAGAGCTAAATTCATGAAAGAATTAGGAACATTTCTCAGAAAGGTTCGGACCACTAGAGAAACGGAAATTAAGGAGTGGGAAAACAGCAGTGGTTAGTACGAGCAGAGCCTAGACTGGAGAGAAATATGTAATAAATCAATAAACTAACAATAATTAAGTTAGTCAGTAAGTTATGTTAGGTTAGTAAACAGTACAAAAAAATAAAATAAAAAAATATATATATATATTAACTTAAAATAATTAAAATAAGTTAAATAAATTAAAATTAAATTAATTTAAAACAAGTTAAATAAATTAAAATAAGTTATATCAATTAAAATTAAATTAATTAAAATAAGTTAAATAAATTAAAAATAAATTAAATTAAAATAAAATAAAAGGAAACGGCTAAAATAAAGCACATTAGGGGGCGAAGGGAAGTGGGAATCGGAAATGTTAGGGCAGAGGCGTTGGTGCGGACGATTTTCTGTGGTGCTGTTTGTTTTCAGGTGCGGTGGAGGCCAAACACTGGAAGGAGAATGCCTGACGCCCGCGCCAAATAAATAAATAGTCTAAAAACCGGATAGAGTAGCATGTACTCGGCTTCTGACGGCAGGTTTTTCCCCCTTCAGGGGTTTTTCCCTCAGCCGTACCTTATGGTCTCGTTTCCGCGGCTTTGAGGCGATGGAGAGACCATTTGGGGTGAATACCAGAAGGCGAAAGGTTAGAACTCGGTAGAATGTAGGTATTGTAATGGCTTAAAGGCCTTCGGCCTAGCCACATTGGATCAAGTTTCTAATTTGGCTGTAATAATTACCTATTAAATAAAAAAAATATTAGAGGAAAAAAGAAATGTCAAGAAAACTTTCTGTAATTAATAATGATAATATTGTTAATTTGTATTATTATTAATAATAATAATTTCAAGCTTCAAGTTACCCTTATTTTAATTTTATTCCTTTTTCACGACTCCTATGAATATACTCATACGCGGATTATGGTACTAGGAACGAGATTTCTATATCATCTTCACGGAATGATGATGGTTAAATATAGTTGCCTCAACTACCTTAAAATATTGCGCCAACACCCTGAAATAGAAAATGATCACAGAAGACTTAATAAACAAGAATATTTAATATATACGCTATTCACTAGATTTTACTCTCACAAAGTAAAATTTTAATATTCAAAGATTAATTAATTATAATTAATCAAATATTGCTGATGATTTTAAAAAATTGAAAAATTAGTTATCGCAAATGAAACATTATTCATCCTTCTAGAGGGAGCTTTTTTTCATTTTAAAAAAGATTTTTTTTTAAAGATTGCTATTTAATTAGAGAAGTTCAGCTGCATTTTCTAATATTCGGCATTTTTATACCAATTGCATTCATACTCTTCGATGGTCTATCTTAAGTCTATCCTAAACTCCTTGACAATCAGGCAACATCTAAATAAATAAAATACTGCACTAAAAGATATTTCAATTCTTTTTTTATGTTAGGCATTTTGTAGGTCCTTTACACACTTAACGAGAATGTACCCCCTTTGCATACAAGTTGCAAGAGCAATGTTATAGAGTGCAAGTTGCCAGAACATCACAAACAGCGAAGTCTTCTTCTAATACAGTATCGAATAGCACAGACTTATTTAAAAAGAAGCAAACTATGCTCAGCGGCACGAACATACAACTTGTAAACATGTACGTACACATATACGCATTAAGGAAATAAATAAGAATCATTGCCCATGATGATTATGATGTCGATGGCAATGATGATGATGATGATAATAATGAATTTCACATCCATTACTGATAAGAGGCAAAAAAAGTTAATGCTTGTAAAACATCCCTTTTTGAAGATAGATATTTAAAAAAGTATTTTTCCATTATCATTAATTGGATCAATATGGTGGGAGTATTATTAACGGGCGTTGACAGATTTTATGAATGAATGGAATGATTCGGGTTTGATACGCGAAGGTTCTAGAAACCAATAACATGACAACCACATGATAAAAGCACCCGTCGTTCACCGTACGCAAACCAGCAAACTTCAACTTTGCGGATTTGGATGCTACACCAAACCTCTTTGCTTCCGAGCCCGACTGGTAGTTCATAGCACGCATACATAATGTAGGGTTTAAGAACAATTCATAATATTTTTTGAAAAATAGTAATGGAGAAAATAAAGCCTAAAAATTAAAATGATCATACGAATTCAATGCTATTTCACATGTATAAAAGTAAAAGTGTGAAATTTTAATCTACTAAATTGCGAGTGCCACTTTCAAATATCAGGAGTGAATTCTGACCAAATTGCCAGTTACACGTCAAGAATAAAAATAGTAGCGTTTCAAAATGTTACCGCGCAATAATTGATTGACTGATTAATGGTTCTGAATGCGTCATCTGCTAAGATCATTAGTACCATGAGTGTAGTACATATTTTTAAAGCGAGTGTTGGCGGCGATCTCCCCTCGCTAGATGGCGAGCGACGACCTTCCTGTCGGCTTGCGAGTTCTTCCCCAACCAGATACCTCCTACTAGCGGAGACCCGCCTGAGCAGTTGGAAAAGCTCTAACTTCCCGACTGCTCTCCCAACATGTATGGTAATGTAATGCATGTGTGTGTGTGTGTGTGTGTGTATGTGTGTATGTCTGTGTGTGATCAAGGGGTGAGGATACGAAAAGAAAGAGGGAGACAAGATCTCGGGCGGTTCGTGGCTCGTTTCGTATTCGCATTCGCTCCGGCATTCGCCTGGTATTACTCTGAAAAAACACGAAAACCACCGATCAAAGCAGCCGGCTGCCAGAATTCTAGAAAAATCCTACCACCGACGGGACTAAAACCTTAGGACCTCCCGGTCAGATAAATATTGAAGTGATGTCAGTTAATGCCCTAAGCCACCTCAGTCGGTACCCTTCAACGAGTTTTTTTTTTTCAATATTTAGTGAAATACAATTATCTGGGGGCCGAGCAAAGTGTCTGATGGTGTAGCGCACTGACTTGGCATTCGAGAGCCCCGGTTTCAATCCCCGTACCGACCATCCATCCGGGGATTTCTTGGTTTCCCCTCGGTCATCCAGGGGAATGCTGGTATGGTTCTACTGAAGGCCACGACCGCAAAACTGACCTGAGTGCGCACTGGGTGCGCACTAGTGCGACGAATGGAAAACGCTATTAGACCCATAGCTTACGCTGAGATTATATTGGAATTCTGCTGTGAAGGAATGTTAGGTCAGCTTTAGCAACTTTAATACAATTTCTACAAAATTCTTATTTCTGGAAAGAATCAGTAAACCTTCTACTCGCAAGTCGTTGCAAAGAGAAAGAGCTTACCATCGTTCTCTTGCAATATCTACTCGTGTTTTCACTGAAACGAAATCGGAAACAGCAATAAGCCGCCGGTCGCGAACGTATCTCGCGAGAGGTTATTTCATCAGAGCAAAAGAAAGTTGCTTTCTTATGTACCATTACGCTGCCACTGAGAAGCATCTGGCAAGGAGAATGCTGCAGGCAAGAAGTTTAAATTGAAAAACTCCAGTCTGATCCAATATGCTCCTATTCTCTAAGGTGAAATATTCGTGTGCCTGGAATTCATCACTCACTTGCAGTCAGCCATTGCGAAAATGCCAAGTCTTTTGTGTCATATCATCGAAGTGACGCCAAAACTATTTATAAAGTGTAATGTTTAAGTTACTATGGAATTAAATATTATTAAACACGTTTGTAATTAATTTTTAAGAATGCAATAAATCAGAATTATAAACGAGTTGCATACGTTATTTTTCTATAACAACGTTATTTTTTTCTATAACAATGTCATAAATTCATAAAAGAATCAACTGTGCTAAAACAATAAGGTTCGGGTTTTTTCGTTTTACCGCTACCACTTCACGATTCTCTTGCTTCGATTGAATATGTGATGACGCAATTATTCCTGCCGTAAACAGCAAATACGATATAACCTGTGCCAAAAGATGTCATTTTATAAACAATTTATTTAAACGAAACGTATATAATTCAGGAGTAGCGAAAAAAAATGTTAAGGGGGATTCTTTCTGTTTCAGCATGAAATGTTATATCTACTAGCCAGTCTCTCGTCAGAAAATAACTAAAAGAAATTGACTTTCTACGTTATTCCAAAACATTGGACATTCTCGAAAAATAATATTTTTATATGGCTTTGTGCACAACAAATCCAAGAAGGCATCATTTTAAAATGTATTGAAACATACATGTGCATTTCCTTCTTTGCCAAATACATAGGGAAAACAATATTGTAAAACAAATGTGTGATACGTTTCCCGGCGTTCATGCCATCTTCATCTAGGAAGCGGATACGATTTAACATTTCTGAGATTTGTTGGGCTGATGTAGCATAATTTTTAACAATAACTGTATAAACGTCTTCTTTTATATATTATTCTAATCAAAAGTGGAGGCACTTTTGAAACGTTTTGGGCTTGATGTCAACAGCCAGATTTGCGTTAACGATGATACGAATCATATTATAGGGATTGTGGAGATAAAACTCAGAATGTCAAGGCGAAAACATGAATGCTTTATGCGAGATTTGAATCAACAAATCGTTACTATGGCAACGGCTGTGCCCAGTACTGTGTATTATTTATTTAATATAGATGTCACTGCAGTGCCTCTGACCGGGAGATACTAGCATTGAGTCCCGATGGAGACAGGATTTTCGACACTGGCTAGATACCTAGATCGAATTCAGTCGCTGTCCGGAGAATTAAAGCAACCGGCTGCCCTTTCTTCGTAGTTTCTCTGATCAACACCAGACGAATGCCTGAGCAATACCCTAACTAACGGATCACGGACCACGCGCAATCTTTCCTTCCTCTTCCTTGTCATATCCTCATCCTTACTTACCCACACTTATAATTACTCGCTATACACTACCACACATGCCGGATAACCGATTGGGAGTTCAGAACTTGTCCCGGCGGAGGCAGTACCCCGTTGGAGAGAGATACCTGTTTCGTGAAAACCCCTTTAAAAAACGGGCAATTCGGTGTCGGATCGCGCCATCCAGCGGACGACGTTGACAGCCACCTATCGTGAAAAGAATATGCACATTTTATTCTTCATATGAAAAAAATCACACAAAATATACATTTTTTCAAAAGTTATTATTGTAGCGTCACATTGGCTACCCTGCGCGGTAGGAGGACGTGGTAGGGACTCAGTCTCAGGGCTCGCATAACTGAGAGCTGAATAGCCTGGCGGCACGGCGTTGGTGTACGGATAATTTTACACCAGGTGGCTGCCGGCGTTGCTTGAACTGTCACGTGGTAGTATGCGAACCACTCTCCAACGATCCATGGCGGTCACGAGACCACAAGACAAGTATAAAAAGTCCGGGCGCGTCATTTGCTTTGGTCATTGGTCTCGTTAGTGTAGTGCATGTTTTTCTCGGGAGATGGCGGTGATCTACTCGCGCTAGATGAGATCCGGCGCCGACCTACCGTCGAATAGTGGGGTCTCTCCCATCAGCGTGGCACCGCCCCAGTCGGGACAAACTCTAAGCTCCCGACCGGCCTCCCGGAATATGTCGGAGTGTAGTGCATGTTAGTGTAAGCGTATGTGTAAGGGGAGAGGGCAAGGAAGAGGAAGGAGAGATCGCGCGCGGTCCGTGGCCCGTTTGGTAGGGTACTGCTCCGGTATTCACCTGGTGTTGATCGGAGAAACCACGGAAAATTACCGACCAGAGCAGCTGGCCGCTAGAATTTTCTCTCAGACAGCGACTGAGTTCCACCGAGCTGAACAGCTAGTGTCGAAAATCCTACCGCCGTCAGGGCTCGAACCTGACGACCGCCCGGTCAGAGGCGCTGCAGGGACATCAGTTGATGCACTGAGCTACCGCTCCGCTCCCAGGCTGGAGCGCGTTCGTGCGGGTGACAAAGGTCACAAGAGTGGCGTGGAAGGAGCGTGCTTTCGAAGCGGGATCTCACTAAGAATAAGGTGTATTCACAGGATGGCGGTTGATAAATATCGGAAAGTGTGGATTTACGGAGCAGTTAATGTAATTATTGTACATGCTTTGTAAATAAAACTTGCACATACATTTAAATGTTGATTTTCTTTTATCCACAACCCCACACTATGAATGCATTTTACTTTCTCACTACGGAGTAGACAGAAATGTATGTAATACTGCACAAAAAACGACGAACTTTCTTCTGAAAAACTATTATCACAGTATATTGTTAATAAAAAATTCGATAGTTCCTAAATTTAGAAAAAAAATCCTCTGAGATGTTATAATAGCAGAATCCATGTTTTGTGGGACCATAGAGATTTTCCCCTTAATCAAATCTCTTCCGTGAAGATTGATTTTGAAACAGTCCTGTACAATTTTTCGAAAATTATGAGTTGTTTTGCGTAATTGTGCGTGAAAATACGGGCTAGAAAGTTCGAACTGTTTTAGCACCACTAGTTTAATTTTTTTTAAATTTACGTAATCTTTTGAACTCAGTTTTGCATTTTTTCATTACCTAGCCATCTAACTAAATATTTTCCACACAATATGCTGTGGCATTACCAACTAATACTTCACATCGTTAAATTCTCTTTCCGGTTTCTGTAATTTTTAGTCTTTTCCGGTTTTAATGAATATAAATTAATTCAGTATAAACCTTCACTCTGCGTTTATATCAGTTTTGATTTCTTTCAGTTCTATTGTTTTCTCTTCGTTTCCTGCATACGAACGTATATCGAATCTCCTACTCTTTTTTTATAGAACTTGTCATTGCAATTCCATTAAATTCCTTAAACGGAGTATTTAAGATAGAATGTATATCCATGGATGTTTTAACAATTTAAATTTAATCACCAGTGATTCATAAAACACATTACTGTTTTAGTCGAAGTTTTAAGGTCGTCTTTCTCCGTAAGCAACTGCACCGTAAATGTTAGATCTCCTTGTGTTATACGTTTATTCCAAGAAGTTTTATTTCATTCCGAGAAGTCTTTCTGGTCCACAGTTAAATCTTGTTTTCCTTTGTTATTGGATGAAAGGATTCCAAACGCCAAAGGAAAACACGTATATAGCACTCCTTTTTGTTTTGCGTCATGAAAATAAAAGTATATAATGTTCAAGACAGATTTTCTGCTTGCAATTGCAAGTGCATGTAATTTTCTGTAAGTTACAAACACTAATATCCTGAAAATTGAGGCTATTTTAAGAGATTTTTAAACATGAAGTTGGAACTTATTTCCCAGAACTTAAGTCTATTACATATTCACAGTACCTTCCCTCTATCTCTCTCTGTCTCTCTCCGTCTCTCTCTCTCTCTCCCTCTCTCTGTCTCTCTCTCTCTGTCTGTCTCTCCCTCTGTCTGTCCCTCTGTCTCTCCTCTCTGTCTCTCTCCCTCTGTCTCTCTCTCCCTCTGTCTCTCTCTTCCCTCTGTCTCTCTCTCCCTCTGTCTCTCTCTCCCTCTGTCTCTCTCTCCCTCTGTCTCTCTCCCTCTGTCTCTCTCTTCCTCTGTCTCTCTCTTCCTCTGTCTCTGTGTCTCTCTCTGGAAGTTTTTGTGGTCTATTCGATAGGACGAGAATGGCGGAGAAGTACCCTAACAAACGAGCAACGGACTTCGGTATTTCCTCCCTTTTCCTTGTCCTATCCCCTCCCCTACACACACACACACGCATATTCATTACACTCGCACGCATGTCGAGGGTCCAGACGGGAGCCTCGAGCCCGTCGCGGCTGGGGCAGATGTCTGGAAGAGGATATCTATGTTAGTTGAATATGAAGGTCGGCGTCGGATCACACTCATCGGGGGAGGAACATCGTCACTTCCAGCAATAAAATATTCACTGCACTAACTAATCCGGAAAAATCATTCAATCATTTCCTCTTAGCTTTGTCTGTGGTGTTCCGCATGTCCAGGAAGCTAGAATCAAACTAACCCTTCAAACTAAACCTATGACATTTGCGCTGCAATCACTCTTAAAGCTACTCGTAGATTTACTTATAAGAGTGGCTATAGTTTTCATAAAATATGAGACACAAATGATGATTTTGTGATAACTCAATGACACCGACCGATACATCTTTTTTACACTATATTAATGTACTAATTATTCACAAAATAAATAATCTTTCCTTGTCGACGCAAGTTAGACATTTTAGAATCATTATAAATAATGCAGCGTCGTAGTAGTTTGAAAAACTGGATTTCTTTATATCTATGAATACAATAAATAACATCATAAATAAGGAAGCAGTGTTCTGAATCGTACGTAAGGATGTAATACTGCATCCCACAAGCCAAAAATGAGTATTACTACAAGCATCCCACAAGCCAAAAGTATTACTAAAAGCCAGACCAAACAGTTAGCTGTTTTTCATAATATTTAACATTCATTAGATTTAATGCAACCTAACAGAACTAAAAGATCCAACGGCTGGCCTTTGTAAAAGTTTTATTATTCCAGTGCCCATGGAGGCCAAGAACGTACATTTTTCGAATTATGGGGCGTTGATAACATGTGTTATGATATTGCTTATATTAAAAAGTTTCTTTTTGTTAAGAGCAGTAATATAATGGTAAATTAATGAATTCGTCACAGACTGTGTGTTCTTAAGCTTTCAGCAAATGTTCAAATATGCTTTTCTAGTAAATCCTTTTGTTAATATATGGCAAAATCCTTGGCAAAATCTCCAAAATCCTTGGTGAAACAATATACAGGAACATGAAAAATAAATGTTATGACTCAAATCCGCTGCAGTGCAAAGACGTATCTGACTACCAAAGATGTTTTAAAGTAAATTCTGAAATATTTCCTTTTGAAAATATTTGACTGTATATAATGAAAAAAATTAAAATGTTCATTAATACTAATGCAGCAGGAGTAGGGTGGTTTTCTCTCCCTCTCATGCCGTAGGAAGAAAACGCGCTTGAGCTTTAATAGCTGCCGTACTTCAGAAAAAGAGACAAAAAAGAGTAATTGTTCGAGGGTTGTAAGGAGGCCCGGAGTGTCTCCAGGAAAATCCGTTTCTTTCTCCGGGAGTTAGCCACTCAACTCTTACTTTCCCTTTATTTCGCTCTCTGATGTTCCTTCCTTCAAAATGAAATAAGCGAGCTTTTGCGGCCGGAGTGCCACCGGACACTGTGGTGAAACCTAAGGCAGTTCGAGTATGAGAGCTGTTGCAAACTTCAAGAACTGTTACTCTCCCTCGTCAATAAACATATCCCATATATTGGGCGAGTCATAGGTGTTGAAATAGCCAAAATATAGATCAACAATATTTAACTAAGTAAAAAAAATCCTCTAGCGACGTTCAATTTTCCCAGATTTGGATTCCTCTGACAATCTATAATAGAAACGGTTGCAAGAAATATCAAAACTTGTTTAATCACTAAGTTTATTAGAAGAACTTATCAAATTTCTTTTCGTTCCGTAGTGATTAGTAACATAAATATGAACATTTGCGTTGTTTGTTATAGACTATTTTTGTATTTCTTGTTGATAATTACACGAAATTACGAAGCATTCAAAAAAGAAAATTAAGACTAGAATTAGAAATAATTGCTACACATGTAAGTGTAAACGTTTTGGAAATCTATAGAAATTCGAGATTATATTTTTTTCAATTAGTGTCATGTATACTCTATCTATCTCTGTTCTATTTTTGACACGTAAGACGCATATCGTTCTCCAAACTTTATTCTAAAAATTGCACTTCCTATTGTTTTGTGAGGTTTGGAACTAATTGTAGGCCAGAGAATATCTGACGATTATTTCCTTTCCGCTGAAACACAATTCTCCAAAGGAAATAGTTACCCGGTGATAAATTTGACTCTCGTGGGTGGAGACTGCTACCGCAATATTATTCCTTAGATTCGTTATATCAAGTCCGATTCTGTGTATCAAAAACGTACCTCAAGGCAACCTCAACGTGTTGTTTTGTGAGACTTTTCAGAAAAATAACAGATTGTCATTTTAACAGTTTTTATTCCATTAGAATTTTGCGATGAGAACGCTTTGAGCGTTGTACATGGAACTCGAGAGATATAATAATAACTAGCCTGTATAGTGCAGGATTCTTTTCGTATCTGACCGGCTTAGGTGTCTCAGTGCATCAATTGATGTCAATGTAGTGCCTCTGACCGGGAGGTCTTAGGGGTCGAGTTCCAACGGTGGCAGAATTTTTGACATGAGCTAAACAGCTAGGTCGAACTCAGACGCTCTGTAGAAGGGAATTCTAACGACTGGATGCTCTGATTGGATTTTTCACTGTTTTTTTTTATCAATACTTGGCGAAACCCGAATGAGCCACAGACTGCGCGCGATCTTTCCTTCCTCTTACTTACTTTCCCCCTACTTACACACACACACGCGCGCGCGCGCGCGCGCGCGCACTACACTATCAAACTTGTCGGGAGTCCAGTCGGAAACTTAAAGCATGTCACGGCTGGGGCTGTACCACGCTAATGGGAGATACCTGGTTGGGTGAAAACCCCTCAAGCAGTCATAGGGGCGCAGAAGGGTCAGATCACCGATGTCTCCAGCCATAAAAATATGCTTTACACGTACAGGACTAATGCTTAGTAGTTGACGCGCCCGAAATCACTCTCCAATGAATCAATACTGTTTGATTCGGATGCGTGTTTTGTGGTGACATTTCAGATATTTAGGAAAAGGTGTTCGTTACAACTCGCGACTTCGTAGAAGCAAAGGGCTAGTACCCGGTACCTGCGATGTAAAAGAGGGAGGGAGAAGGCGATAGTGACCGGGGAGGAACGGGCAGGGCGCACAGGACAGTGCATGATTTGCGACGTCGCGACGGGCGACCGTTGGAAATGGAAAGGAAATTGAATCGCCTACAGTAGAGTGAAAACCCAATCAAGGGGGAGAAGTTACGAGCCGCTTCGGCAGGCAGACAGCGATGGCTCTCTTCCCCACCGCCCTCCTCAGATCCGCTTCCGCCCCCGCTCTGTCCGATCCTCTCCCTTTCTCCCGGCCCACTCTATCGGCTCTCGTCCTCGGCACGCTGCTGCCCGCTCCACTCTACGCTCACCCCCACGAGCCAATCATTCCGTTGCAGGTATTCTCATTTCTCAACAGCTCACATTGATTGATTAATTGTTAGAGATTCCGAGCGCGTCAACAACGGAGGTCGTAAGTCCCGTAAGTTTAGTGCATGTTTTTCATCGGGAGATGTCGATGATCTTCACCGCTGGATGGCCAGATCCGGCGCCGACCTCCCGTCGACTAGCGGGGTTTTCCTCAACCAGGTATACCCTGATACCTGGTAAAATCAGGTATCACCTCTCCAGCTGAGACAAGCTCTAAGCTCGCTACCGGTCTTCCGGCATGTGTGGTAGTGTAGTGCATGCTATTGTAGGTGTGTAAGGGGGAGGATAGGATAAGTAAGAGGAAGGAAAGATCGCGGGCAGTCCGTGGTCCGTTTGTCAGGATACTGCTCCGGCATTTGCCTGGTGTTGATCGGAGAAATCCCGGTAAACTATCGATCACAGCAGCCGGCTAGCTAGAATTCTCCTCTACACAGAAACTGGATTCGACCTAGCTGACAAGCTATTGTCGAAAATCCTGCTGCCGTCTGCGCCGCCCGAACCTAAAACCTCCTGGTCATAGGCACTGCAGTGAAATCAGTTGGTGCACTGAGCCACCTCTCCCAGTGCAACTGCTCACCATGTCTACCTCAGGTCCAAGTCTATCGCGTCCTGAGCTGCTCGTCTCTCAGCAGAAATTGCATCTCTTTTAACATTTTACTTGTTTTAACTACGAATGCTGAAATTCTGAAGCTAACCTTGGCAATACGCCTCCATTGACACCAACTTCAGCGTGGGGTTGGTGTAACAGACGCTAAAGCCTCTTCACTTTTCGTATGAATTTTACAGTTTGTTGTAGAAACGGTAAATTAGTACTATTAGTATAAATGTAAATGTGAGAGGAAAGCAAACAATTTTTATTGGTAGATAAAGATTTCAGAAACAGGCTTACCTCGTACATCTTAGTGATCATCTCATTCCTTTCCGACTGTCTGGAGGAGAATTCTAGCGGCCGGATGCTCTGATCGGTAGTTTTCAGTGGTTTCTCCGATCAACACCAGGCGAATGCCGGAGCAGTACCCTAACAAACGGACCACGGACCGCGCGCGATATGTCCTTCCTCTTCCTTGTCCTATCCTCTCCCCTTATACACACACACACACTATCATGCACTACACTACCACATATTCCGGGAGACCGCTCGGGAACTTAGAGCTTGTCCCGGCTGGGGCGATGCCTCGATGGTGGGAGAGTCTTGGTTAGGGGGAACCCCACTAGCCGACGGTAGGTCGGCGCCGGATCTCGCCATCCAGCGCGGGAAGATCACCGCCGTCTCTTGAGAAAAAATCATGCACTACACTAATGGGACTAATGGCCAAAGCAGTTGACGTGCCCGGAAACACGAAAAAATCAATCAGTCAATCAATTAATTAATCGTCCCTTTCCGACAAACAATACAGTCAGGAATGCGATTTTGCTTTTCGGAAATTTTACTTTAGACTGCCGTTTCCTAAACAGTCTCAAATTTCTCAGAAAGGTTACAAATGAAGAACATCACTTCTTTCTGTATCAAATAAAGTTTGTTAGCCGGTCCTGTGGCTGAGATCGCTAAGGCAGTGGCGTCATCGTGATTTCTGCCGAAGGGTCGCGAGTTCGAATCCTGGCTTGGGTATGGTTGTATTTTAGGTTCGTCCTTTCACCCCTTATCATCACCATTTCGTTTCATCTCCATAGTTACCATAACGTTAACTCCAATAGTATTCGCTAATGACCTAGATGTTGATACGACCTTAAGTAACAAACAAAAAGTTTGCTAGTGTCACCTTTCCTTTAGTCTGATTTTCTGATGGTCATAATTTCCTAAACTGAATTAACTGCTTCATTCTCATCCTCTGGACTTTCCCCGATACAATTTATTTCTGTTATGTCCAGAAATGAAATAGATTGTAATTAACAATGTCTTGCTCGTATGATTTTCAAGAACTTAACATACTTAACTCAGATATATCAAGTGTGAAGTAGAGGAAAAGAAGCTGATGTGTATAATGATTGTTAGATATTGACTCACGTTAAGAACTTGAAAAATGTAATCACCTCCTGGCAATATGTCAATGAAGAGTATATTTACAACTATAACAGGGAAACTATTGGCGGGTGATCAGATTTGTATTTGGATTAATAATAGTTATTCTGTAATTAGCGTATCTCTTGTTTTTAATATTTAAAGTTAACATTTCCTTATTCAGGATTGTTTGTGAACAAACTAAAGTTTTCTCCTGAAATCACTGTACTGAAGTTCCAAACGTATTTATCCCCAATATGTATAAATACATTTACGAAAACATTTTAAATAACGGCAAAATAGAAAAACGAATATATGGCCGAGTTTTTGATAAAACATCATTTGTCTACAAAAAGCAGAATTGTATTTTCGAATGCTCATAGTGTTCACAAATTACTCAAAGTTTGCATGGTGTGCGCAGTAACTACGCCCGTGGTGGAACAAGCTCAGGGCACTGGACTCAAGGAGCTCATGGAACTCTCTACCTCTGCCAGCAGAGCACACGAACACTCACACAATGGTCACAATTCCCATTATAGAGGGTCACAATATTTTGACTTTTAATTACTGACTGGTTTTTCAAAACATCAAAGGAAATTATTTATTCTAACATTATTTTCCTATACGTATTTTACGAATTTCACTTAGTGTCTTCGTGGCAAAATCTAAGAGATTATACAGGGCGAGTCACTTAATTTTAGCACCTCCTGCAATTTTTGGACGGTTGAAGTTATTGCAATGCAGTTTTCACAGACCCGTTTTTTAGATAGAATGCAAGAATGTGAAGTCAAGCCAATGTCTAATTCCGAAAAAAAAAAAGAAGAAAAAAAGAAAAGGAAAAAAAAAAAACAAAAGCGAAAGGGAGAAAAACGAAAGAGAAATAGAGAAAACGAAAGAGAGAGAGAGAAAAAAGGTAGAGAGAAAAAAGAAAGGAAGAAAGAAATAAAGATAAAAGAAAAGAAAGGAGAAGAAAGGAAGCAAGAAGGAGAAGGAAGGAAGAAAGAAGGAGAATAAAGGAAGGAAGAAAGAAGGAGAATAAAGGAAGGAAGAAAGAAGGAGAATAAAGGAAGGAAGAAAGAAGGAGAATAAAGGAAGGAAGGAAGGAAGAAGGATAAGAAAGGAAGGAAGAAAGAAGGGGAAGAAAGGAAGAAAGAAGTAAAGGAACGGGAAACTAGGAAAGGAAAAGAAAGAATAGGAAACTAGGAAAAGAAAAGAAAGAGACAGAGAGAGAGGGGGGGAAACAGTTTTACTCTACTTAATTGCATATTCTGGGCTTGCGATGAACTTAGCAACTAATTTCCGGGATTATATGGACGTTATGACTACCACTAAATTTAGTGTTTAAAATTCAGTAGTATACAATTTCTTTGACTTTTGTCCTTCTAGATTGTAGATGAAACTCATTGCTTGGCGTAGAGCCTACAATTTACTTTCGGGTCGCGTTAATATTTCACTGCGATGTATAATTCAGGTCTCTTTCCGGCCCCGAGGCCGTTTCAAATGGCCGTCTAATTGTTTCGCCAACACAGCCGCACGCAGCAACCCGTACTGTGATTGGTCGCTTGGGACACTAAGCCCCCCCCCCTTCCTTACTCTGAGAGAAGCTACTTGAAAGCATCCAAAACTCCTTTTCTCCAGTCGTTTATGGGGTTAAATTTGTTTGTTTTACATGATTATATTACGTAATGTGTAGAACTGACCTCACAACGAATTGATCATGTACCTTAAGTGGCAGGAATGCAGCGTTAGGTCTTGCATTAGAAGATATAGTCATATTCGATATTCATGTTATTGGTTTTCTTTATTAAGAAAACGTGAACTTGTAACAGTTTAAAATATTTAGTATACAGAATTATTATATCAAATGTCGCTGTGCAGAAACTGTCTCAAAAAGGACACACGTTGAACTGAATTTGTGAAAATAGTATTAAAGGCGATTTCTGGCATCAAAATGATCATTTCATTATTTCACTCATTGTTCTTTTTCTGTTAAAATCATACTTTTCTTGTTAACACAATCTTGGACAGAAAAACGAAATTACGCGCTTACATTTTTCTATACAGTATGGTTCAGTTCTCGTTGCACGTACAGGGCTCTGTGATGGAGTTCACTGTTATTCATGAGTGCAAAAGAAAACAGTGTGAACCCTTTTCACAATTTTGAAAAAATATGCTTTTGGCCATTGGTCATATTTTGTAAAAATGTAGCCCAAATATTACATTAAAATTGTTCCCTGTAATGACCTACTTATCTGGTGAATATGAAAGCAGAGATTAAAAATTATTCTTTAAGTGTAGGATACTTTATTATTGTTTGCGCGTACAGGTAAAATTTCGCATGTTCAACTCGTGTAATAGGGGCTCTACAATTGTTGACCTCCGAGATGACCTCCACTTGCGTGAACGCAAGATAGACTTCTCACCCACACGACCTCCGCGACGCGCGCAAATTTCCAGGGTTATCCCTTCATTTCTGCCGCCACACTTTCAATGCGCCGAAGAAGGCCATCACGTTCCACGACTTTGGTAGCAGAAACGTGGTCTTTCATTAACTACCAGAAAAAAATTCCAGCGCAGACCGAGTCGGCTATGCTTAATGGGCCTCCTCCGCCGATCCACCTACCTGGAAACTGCATATCTACGTATTCCCGAACTCAGCAATAATTATGTGGGGCTACGTCATCGTGCTTGTAACACATCTGTGCCCGCACTGTCAACGGGACGTCATCCAAAAGCGGAGAGAGTATCTGAGCTATAGGATTCATGTACCGTACTGAACGCCTTTCAAACACTCGGGCAAGAAGTGTGGACCAATGATAAATTTATCTACAATTCCAACTCACACGATTACGCAGAATCACGCTTGGTGAGCTACGGTACGTGCAACATGTGAATATACCTCGGCCCACACAAATTATGCACATTCATTGTTCCAGTTCTTTTAAAACACGCTTCATCTGTCCAAAGAACAGTTTCAGAAATTCCTGGTTTTCATTATATTTGCCTTGAGAATTCAGAACGACTTGGTAAGTCTGTACTGTGCAAATGCTGCACCCGCTGGTAATAGAAAGGCCGTAACTTTCCTAATGTATTGTTCTCCAGGTGACGAACTGTGAAACGTTGACCTCGCGCGCTTTTTCGCTTTTTGTCTTGCTCTCGCTTCCAGGAATTAACGGATAGTATTAATAACTGAGTTTTCCAGGAACGTGGCCGCCCCTACCAGGAGGTAATGCCGCTCGCTCACTTGCCATAGCCCTTTTTACACGAGCACAAGTTCATAGTGTAAAGTTTAACGTTAAAACAAAACTAAACGAAGAAGATTAACCTATTTTGATAAATACAGCCTGTACATTACATATGGAAAATGGATCCGGTGTATTGGCGACGAGGACTGAATCATCCTGTATTTCTTTTTCTGACAGACTTTTCTCCCAATGAACACATTGAAAAACTTCTTATTTACCAAACAAGTTGTAAACCATCCTAAAATGAATTGGTCTAACAAAATTATTCCGTTTATAGAAAAAAAAACAATCTTCCTATCTGAAAAAAAGAGAATTCTCAAAAGGGAAAGAGTGGAGTGAAATCTCCGCATTGAGATTTCAATTTGAATTTTTTTTAATTCTATAATTTCAATTGCAAATTTCCCAATTACGTATTGTTGTATAATTATAATCGTAATACTAAATGCTTAGAAGTACTAATATAAACATAAAGCATTATCTATCCCACTTCAACTCCAACTGAAGAGAACAATCTCAAAATAAATGAATTACTTGGTTAATAATCTATTAAATCTCACTGTTAAAAAGGTATTAGTGAAAGACATATTTTGATTACAGACCCTATTGTTTCTTTTCACTACAATGAAATTGACACTTTAATTAAAGCCTCTAAAATGGGAGTGGACTATATTTGCTTGTATTTTACGGTCCTAATTGGACTCTTTTGTGTAGGACTAATATGGAAACACCTCTGATAAATTTGATATTTTAACGTATGTTCTAAATTGACGAAACTTAATATTTCAGTTTAATTCAGATAATAGAAATTTTAAAGAATGGTATTTAATGATGCCAATAGAACATTTTACGATTAGAAATGTGATGGGTGATTCATACAAGACAGCTGCAGGAAGAAAATACATTTAAGTATTCTTGCAAAGGAGTCTATTTTATATTATTAATTTGTATTTATTTATCCAAATTTACCATACAAATACGATGTTTGAAACAATTTAGCAACTTCATAAGATAACAACGTAATTAGAAGTGGTTAACAACGTCCTTGTGAATCTGAAGAGCATGTATAAAAATGCATTTAATTGTGTTCATAAATGCATTTAGGTCAATGTTATTTAAAATTTATGTGAAGTATCCCAATAATCTATATTATTTATTTCCACTGCGCACATAAAATGAAAGAGAACTATACAGTCTCTCATCACGTGAGATGTGTCTACCGTTTTATTAGATTAATCTAAAACAAGGGAGAACGAAAAAAATAAACAAATTCGATTTTGACTGAGTATTCTAATATTTGATTGTATTATGTTCGCCTGCCTATTATCGTACTGCACGTACCGACTAAATTCTCGTAGTCAATGAGTCACTGCTTACAACACTGCTGACGTCACGCAATTGCAAGGCTCCAAGGAAACGACCGAATGCTCTTCATGCTATTAGCTCTTCATGCTGCGATGTGGAACAGCAACATTTTTATATTCTTGGTAACTAAACAACTTTCGATGGTACACGCAAAGTATTTATTTCATTTCGAAATCCATAACTGGGGACACCTGTTCTTATGGGAATTTCACAACCACCTTTGAATTATCTTTAGAATCCCTTTCACTTTCAGCGACCCTCCTACTGCTCTCAGACTATTTTAGTTCGAAGGAGAAAATCACGTTTTTCTGTCCTTCAGGCCATTTTTTTCCCAGCTCATCATCCACCTCATCGGGCCCTGCCTTTCTCAGGCCGAAAGGGTTCCAGCCTGTGTGCAGCGAGCCTGATCGTCTTGAATGGGGAAAACACTGACACAGGAAAGTTCCTGCAGGATATGACCTGACTCTCAACTCGTCAAATGCCTCCCCGACGTGCCAATCACGACTGTCTTACCTAGCGTCAAATTAACACAACACATATTACATAATTTCTTCAGGAGAGCAGGTGCTCCCAGACATGGGTTGCGAGATAAAACAAAGACGCTACATACAACATATTCGCGTTTTTGCAATATTCGTGAAAACACTTTTTGTTAAAACATTTAATTTGTTGCAGAGTTATATGAATTTTTTTCTTGAGGCGTGTGCGTGCTTTTCTGTGGGCTTTTGTTCAAGAGTTTTGCTCCATGACCCCTCTAGTTAAGTATTTTCTTGAAAGGAGTTTTGCAAGGATTGTGTCGTGCGGCATGGAGACTGTGCTGTTTTTGTAGAACATGTTGCTGTACGGATAGTTCAGTATAAGCGTTGCAAAAGATGATATCATTCCTTCAATTGCTACCAAAAGATGGAAAATGCACTAGTGGCAAGTTCACAGTGCGGAAAATGCACGCCGTACGTACTTTTTTATATATGGCAGCGGGGAGGGGGGGCATGTACAAAAATAGCTGGTTGAAAAAGCATACTGCTACAATAAACTCTTAAGGTAAGGCTCCAATTTTGCTATTGATGTTTTAATTTTAATGATATATGTTTATATTTGTATCATTACGTACTTTTATTTATTTGCGAATATTTCAATCCCTCCTTGACAAGTTCAGGATCAAAACACGATGCCAGCGATAAAATATTCAAGAATCACGTCCTCATGCCCTCCTAACGCTTGTTTTGAAAATTCAGAGTTATATATTATTTGAAAGATCCAACACTGTTATCATAACTAAGAAAACGACACACTGTTGAACTAGTTGTTTCTTTGAGATCCGCATATGATTGACGGAGTGTCTTTCTAGAGTACCTTGCAGGTTTCGAGAGCGCCTCTTTTTCCCTTAACACTATGCCATCCACCGTGTGTCTTATCATGGAGCATTCTATCACATTCGCGCGATATTACTTGCGGTAGGTAACGCAAGCTTCCGAGGTGCAGCGTGCAGGTGACGAGCGTGCAGGCTGTGAGGACGGGCGAGGAAGGGGGCGGCAGAGGGCGGTGGATTGTTTCGCCTGAAACAGGGACCTCTCTTTACTTCGAGCTCGTGGAAGGGCGGAGACGAGGAGAGGGCGGAGTGGTAAGGAGAAGATGGCTAAGAGGAATGGGGGGAGAGCGGGGTGTCTGCGAGGAGACAGTGGATCGGGAGTGAGAAAAGAGCATATTGTGGAGAAGGGGGGGACGAGGAAGGGCGGGCCCCAACGGAAGTCTGGGTGGAGCAAGGAGGAGGGAAGGAGGGGCCTGGGATGAGGGAAAGACGATGTGAATGAAGGCCAGAGATGATGTAAGTGGAAGACAGAAACGGGATGGATGTGGCGGAAACTGGATTGATTTATTGTCAGTGATTCCGGGTGTGCTGTATGTTTTTTCTCGGTATTTATCGGAGTTCCGGCGCCAACCTGCCGTTGGCTAGCGGGATTTACCCCTACGAGGTATCTCCCACCAGTGGGGCACCATCCCAGCCGATAGAAGCTCTCAGTTTGTGACCAGTCTTCCGACTTGTGTGGTAGTGTAGTGCATGTTAGTGAATGTGTGTAAGGGATGAGGATAGGGCAAGGAAGAGGTAGGAAATATCGCGCGAGGTCCGTGGCCCGTTTGTTAGGGTACTGCTCCGGCATTCGCCTGGTTTTGATCGGAGAAACTATGGAAAACTACCAATCAGAGCAGCCAACCGCTACAATTCTCCTCTAGACAGCGACTGGCGGGAACTGGAAACTGAGAAGTGGCAACGAGCAGAAAGCTGAGAGAGGGCAGCGTGGAGTCGAGGACACAGCGAGGGCGACAGGGTGGCACGGGGACAAAAACAGTGGAGCACAGAGCGTGAAGGTTTGGACAAGGCCGAGAAGTGATGTAGGTGGATAGGAGTGGGACTAGTGATCACAAATTTTACCAAAACATCGATACTTTGATGTTTTGATACATCGCTAAAAGGTCTTCGATGACGATCAAGCGTTGATGACGAGAAAACGATTGTTTAATTAGGTACTAAAGCCGGGTTTACACGATACAATAAAACGTAACGTTGACGGGAAAACGTTGACGGGAAAACGTTGACGAGAAAACGTTGACAAGAAAACGTTGACGACAAAATATTGACGAGAAAACATTGACGGAAAACATTGACGAGAAAACGTTGCGAGAAAACGTTGGCGAGAAAACGTTGGCGAGAAAACGTTGGCGAGAAAACGTTGGCGAGAAAACCTTGGCGAGAAAACGTTGGCGAGAAAACGTTGGCGAGAAAACGTTGGCGAGAAAACGTTGGCGAGAAAACGTTGATGTTTTAAGTAGGTACTTAAGCAGGGTTTACACGATACAATAAAACGTAACGATTTGCCTACATCGACAAAACGTTGCATGCAAGACAGAACGTGTAAACCAGAGGTCGTTACGTTTTGTCGGAATTGGAGCCTGGTTGAAGGTTGGTGCGAATTTCAATAAATTTCTGTAGACCGTAGCGACAAGTCCGTGGGTGTATACGGTGACTCCATTTTATCGTTGGAATCTAACCTCACTTTTGTTGTTATACGGTCTACTACAAGCAGTTCGGTTTATTTTTTAATTTTTTTCATTAACCCAGATATGCCTGAAAATTTACGGCGAAAAATTACGGGTTTTTGGCGAATCTTTTTTTTTTATTATATTAAGCTTATTATACAAGTACCTTGTGTGTGGTGTGTGTGTGTTATATATATATATATATATATATATATATATATATAAATGTTTGTGTGATACAACACACAAAAGACAACGCTACAAAACACAAAGCTAGACTTCTGATGTTGGAGAAGGCGGGTTGGAGTGAAAAGACGTAACGTGTCAACGGCACTCCCGATTTTCGACAAAACGTTGCATCTTGTCGTTGCAGACAAATCGTTACGTTTTATTGTATCGTCTAAACCCGGCTTAATGAACTTGCGATTTTCCTATCCATTTTTAATTACAGTACATAAAAGGGGTACATTTTATTGATTGGTTACCTTCATGTTAGTAGTATGCAAAAATTATTATCGAATGTAAATAATAAAATTAAGAATAAGGAACATCACGTTTCGCTATCCACTACGTTTCACTGTCGATTCAGGCAATGACACGCCTGGCGATAACACATTAATAACACGAGTTAATATATATATATATATATATATATATATATATATATATTATAATATGTATGTTTCTGGGGGAAAACGTCGATGTTTTAAAAACATCGATTTTTTGGGGGAACATCCCTAAGTGGGACGGAAGTGAAGGGGCAGACCTGGTGTGAGCTAAATGCCGCGTGTGGGTGCGCGCTTCGCCCCCTAGCCTGATGCTTCGCTGCCGAGTGACGCCTCTCGGTATGCGCGCTGAGAACGCCGCTAACCCTTGAGATTACCACCGGCGCTCACACCCACGCTACCCTTGCAGTCCCGCGCCGCTGCACCTCGCCCACACGCCCACGAGCAAACACGCGAGCCAGGGGCGGATGCGGCACACCGTCCCCCTGGAAGGTTTGGACCCCCTGTAAAAAGTATGAATTCATCCCTGTCGGGATTTCAATTAATTCGTGTCTAGGCGTCCTATTTTGATTTTCAAGTTTGGATGTGCTTAATTTTAGAAATAAAAATCATGAAAATTAGCAACAAATTTCTTTTCTTGGTAGATTAGAAAATGTTCTTGGGTCAGTTGCAGTGAGCTAACACACATGGTATCACATATGTAAACTTTTCATACTACCTTTGTAAGTTAGTAAAAAGATCAAAAATTTTGGTTTTGTCATGGCATCTATATTTGTATTACTTTAACAATTTATTTAATTGTAACATATAGTCTTGAAAACCTATTTACTTTCATTTTGTATACTTTGTACATTTGCGATTCTTTCTTCTAATATTCATTCAGTATCTCCGGAGGTTTGCTGCTATTTGTTTTTTTCCTCTTAGATATTATCACTTCCACCTGTAAATATCCGTATTGTTATCCTGACCCGATCACTGCTCCTCGTTACCGCCTTTTCTTACAAATTTCACCTTACTTTCAATTCTCCTATTCTCCAAATCCGCCTTCAGTTTCTCATTTTTCCTAAGTTACAAAATATACTTTCCGATGAGTGTCTATCTCCTTGAAGAATCGAACCCGTGACTTGTGGTCAGGGCGCTTCCGGAGTCGTTTCTACAAGAGAGATAGCGAGGAGGAATGTAGAACGGCAGAAAAACAATTGAAGAGAAAGTAAGGGCAGGCGTGTTGAAATCCGTGACAACTCTGCACGCAGAAATCCATGGATTTGGAGTTGGAAGTTGTTTTTAAGTTGAGGATAAACGCAGCCGAAATGAGTTTTTGTTCTCATACAAAAGAAGCGAATTAAAGGGACGGTTTCGCTTGCATATTGTTTTGAAAGAATATTTTTGATTTGTTCCTTCTGTTGATTTCCAGCAAAATATTTTACCGACTCAAATCAGAAAAGATAACGAAGTTTTCTTATTTGGTTTATAAAATAAATTCAGTTGCATTATGAATGTGAAATTTTATGTTAAGGTGAACATATTTCAATTTGTTTCTCGTTTTTTAACAATGTTATATTTGATTACTAGTGATTCTACTCAGCCTGTTTTTTCCCTTTAATGTCAACGTTTCAGTTAAAAATATGTTGACTTAGAAAATGAAATCGCATACAATTGGGAATTTGTAATAACCTGGCAGGAGATCGTTCTGAAATAGATAGTCTCTAATACTTATGTGACATGCCATCGTTCATGAAACACTTCAAAGAATTTCATAATGAAGTGTGTATATAAAAAATATTTTGGGGTAACTTCAGAAATTAAGATAGGATCCGCTTGATTACAATAAAAAACATCTTGGGAAAATTGTAAAAGAGTTTTTGTTTTAATTACTTTATCAACAATTGATATCCAGTGAGAAAAATAGCTTTGGTTATGTGATTTTAAGCTTTACAGATGTTTTGCTTCATGTGTTCCATTGAAAACCACAACTTAACAATTAAAGATACAACAACAATTAAAAAACTGAATTTATTTCTACGTCAGAAAGCAAATGCAAATAAAATAAAATTAGTTCACAATTTATGAAATTTCCCGTGTGTATTTTGTGTGGCCTTTTCTAAATACGAAAGCTTTGATATCAAAATACAAACATTCGTAATGTATAGTTTTATTTTAAAATTGGTGAATGAAAATTTTAAAACTCCTTTTCATATTTCCTGCGTATTTAAATTCCTAAAGATTTTGTATTACAGATTCCTTTCATTCAACTTGTCAACATTAGTATACATTTCAAACTTAAAATTTTGAATTGATAGACAACATTAGTGAATTATATAAAGATCTAGTGGAGCTGTCATTTCCATTAATTCACCCCTTAAGTATCTTTAACGCCTCCCGGATTTCTATTCCATCTTCTCATGCGGAGCGTGGGCTATTATCAAAGTTATTGATATTAGCATCCTAAGACCATTAACTCATATATTGTTATTTTTTTCTATCTCACTATCTGTTTTATCCTCCAGCCGCAACCGACATTCCTTAAATCCCCTGGTCCAAGAAATCCAAGAAAAACGTGATCACTCCTTTCTTAAAGGATACCGCACTACAATAGCTTGGTTTCCTTCTCACATAGACATCCAAAGCAATGAAGAAGCGGATGCAGCAGCTTCTTTTTCTCTCTCTCTCTTTTCTCTCTCTTTTTTCTCTCTCTCTTTCTCTCTTTTTTCTCTCTCTTTTCTCTCTCTTTTTCTCTCTTTTCTCTCTCTTTCTCTCTTTCTCTCTCTCTTTCTTTCTCTTTCTTTCTCTTTCTCTCTCTCTCTTCTCTCTCCTATCTCTCTTTCTCTTTCTCTCTCTCTTTTCTCACTTTTTCTCTCTCTCTTTTCTTCTCTCTTTCTCTCTCTTTCTCTCTTTTCTCTCTCTCTCTCTCTTTTCTCTCTCTCTTTCTTTCTCTCTCTTTCTTTCTCTCTCTCTTTTTTCTCTCTCTTTTTCTCTCTTCTTTTCTCTCTCTCTCTTTTCTCTCTCTCTCTTTTTCTCTCTCTCTCTGAAATTGAAACTGAAGCTCGGGCTCACTTCCTGACCTTAAAAACTACTTCTTACTTGCGGTTAAGAAGCTTTGGGACCGGAACTGGAAAATGTTGCCTTCCAAATTACTTGCAGTTAGAATATCGAGGAATTTCCCATCACGCCATTAGCCTTAGCAGAAGACGTCAAGTGGTTATAACCAGACTGCGTATAGGACATTTTGACCTTAGTCTTAGCTACCTGATGAGAAAGTCTATTTCTGATCCATGACCAAATTGCGGTTTTCCAGTATCTACCAAACACCTTACAGGTGATTGCCATGTGATGACGACTTACAAAGCAAATCTTGTAAAAAGCTTGTAAACAGTGTGTATTTTTAAGTACTGTATTTGTAACTGCAGTATTTTTGTAATTGTGGTACCCAATGACCTAATTGTTTATAAGGCGACCTTAAATAAATAATTTAAAATAAGATCAAATCGCAAGTAATAGGCCTCATATAATGTGCTAATGAATGTCATTAGGTTTAACTTTTTTGGTAACGTGATGGAATAAAAGTCCTAACTTCCTTATTCAGCCGATAAAATTACATGACGGAAATGCTTTCTACAACTTTCTCGTCCTTCATTTTTGTTATTCAAAGAAAATCTTACAAAGTAGCTTCATGGAACGTGAAATTGAAACCTGGTCTATCGTCGCTTCAACGGTCTTCCAAGAAAAGTCTTTAAGGTACGTTTATTATATTTACGCCCTCTTAACCAGAAGTGTGTTCCTTCTCCAAAGAGAGAGAAGTGCAATTATGTTGATGTTTCGAAAATAAATCGTCTTTTTCCAAAATTTCGAAATGCAAAAGCATTTAGAAAAAGCATATAGAATTTCAAACGCTTCCCAATTTAAGTTTCTCAATGCATGATGAACTAATTAAAAAATTAACCAGGAGGCTCTTATCCAATTTTTTCTTGATAGAAACTTCCTTCTCATAAAAACATGAATATTAAAATGGTTCTGACTAAATTAATTCTCCAAAGCCTCCAAATTTTTGGTCCGTCATACGTCCCACTGCCATATTGTGTCAATAGTTTAATCAATCATCTGATGTTTCGTACAGGCAGTTCTCCTACAGTACAATTGCGACTTGAAAAAGTACCTACGCATTTCCTATGGACTGTGCAGGACGATGTCCTACTACTTGACTGGCTGTGAAGTCAAAAGCTATATCAACTTATCCTCCTTAAATACATACATTTGAATGAACTCCGACCACTCCGAAAGGAATGCGAGATGTGTTATAGCAGTATTTTCCTAAGGATGAGCCAAAGTTCGCGTTACGTGACAGTTCGCATAACAAGTGAACATCACATGTATTTCAGAGAAGTATCCCTCCGCCACGACAGCTATTGAGCCATGCCCCGTCGTAAAATGCTCTTGTCAAAACGTCCCTATGCAGAAGTCTGAGAATTTCGCGGAGATATATGCACGTAAGCGAGTGCGGGAAATATTTAAATTTAATTACGTATGTGGAAAATCTCTTAACCTGCCCTCACAATCAGGAAAAGAAAACTGCCACGGATGTAAATAGAAAGAAAAATGATTTTAAGTCGGAAACACGTGCACCGGTACGCATCTCGCATTCAAGTCTCGGTTTTAAAATAAACATAATATTTATCTCACAAAAAGTATATATTTAATGTAATGTTTATAGAAAAAATAATTTGAACAAAAAAGCACATAGTACTGCACTTCCTAATTTCAATTATTTCTCGCGGCGCACTATTTTTTTTTTTTTTTTGTCGGACGAGGACATCACAAAAGGAAGCGCCGAAGCCATTTACAAGTTAGCCAACTGCAAACAAACGAATGCAGGAAGGGAATCAGATGGGCTCGAGGGCACAACGACCACAGAACCTTCAGTTATGTTGCCAGTACTAGCTGTCACTTAGACTCATTCTAGGGAAAATCATTCTATATTAATGTATCGCTGCATTGAATAGGGAAATGTAACTTGTCGGAGATCTTCTGTGAAGTCATCTTCGTAATCGGCGACCTTCAAATAGCGGCTTCTGGGACAACTTGCGGGGCGGAAGGGGATGAAGAGTGGAGAGCGCGCGAGCTTCGGGGACGCCCCTGACACACGAAATCGCTTTATTTGATAAACTGACGGCTGGGGCTGCCTGGCTACCCATGTTTCGAATCTTTCGAGCACCTGACCGCAGTTCTTTCCTATGGCCAACTCACGCGGGGCCACCTCCTCCGACCCCAACGGTGACGATAGCCTCTGAGGTCGTAAGGTTTGAGTCTCGACATTGAGTATTCTTCGACTCTAGTATCATAACAGGGTGGAATATAATCACTGTATGGAGGAGACTTGTAGCTGCCCTGTTAGGTAGTGTTCGTTGGTTTCTCCGATTAATACCTGGTGAATACTACAGCCGTACATTCACAATCGAGCTACGGACCGCTCATGTTCTTTCCTTCTTCGTCTCCCCACCCCCATCTTCTACACGCCCACATTTACCCTTATATATTGTTATTATTATTATTATTATTATTGTTGTTATTGTTGTTATTATTATTATTATTTTACATTGTTTTTCTCGGTATTCACCGGATTTCTATTTGACTTTGTGTCGGGTTAATAACCAAGACACAGGTCAATTCATTTTTCCTCGCAATTTAGGAATTTTCGAACAATCCTGCATGTGTTTAAGATGATCGATTTTTGCATAATTTTATAGGTATATTTTGGTATTTGAATAAGTTCCAGATTTTTATGGATGTTGTTTGGTATAACTGTGCACGAAATGACCAGAGGAACAATATGAACTTTTTGGAGATGCCATAGTGCGTTGACTTGAGTTGCTAGTTCTGTATACTTTGTTATTTTTTCTGCATGTGCTGTTTGAAGATTAGCTGTTTGTGGAACAGTTATGTCAATCAGGAAGCCAATCTTTTGCCGTTTGTCTACAAAAGTTATGTCTGGTCTGTTATGGTGAATAGTTTTTCTGTAATAATTTCTCTGTCATAGTACAGCTTAAAGTTTTAATTTTCAAGTACAGTATCGGGAACATATTTGTAATATGGGCAGGTCATTTCTTGTAAGTTGGATTTCGTTGCCAGTTTCTGGTGAATAATATTTGCAACTTGATTATGCTTATAGGTGTAATCTGTATGGGCCATTAATTTGCGTCCTGATGGGATGTGTTGTATGGTAATATTATTATTATGTATACTGGTATTATTATTATATATAGTGGTGTTTATGTATGTTGTATGTTTATTATTATTATTATTATTATTATTATTATTATTATTATTATTATTATAAGCACGTTACCATTCAATCGTGAGGTCAGATGGAAGCTTAGAGCTGGCCCCGGCTTGGGTGGTGCGTCACACGTTGCGAGAAGCGTCCCCTGCATCAGGGCCGTGCGGCCTTCCAAGGGGACTATCGATTCTTCTGGAAGGTCGCCGCCCGCGGGGCGTGGGCGGGGCCGGGCGACAGGCGAGCGGGCAGCGAATTTCCCGGAGGGCCCGCGCCCGCCGTCGTCTTAGCGTCGCTCGGACAGGGCGGGCGGGGGACCGGGCGGGCGCCGGAGAATAATATGTGCGCATACCAGGGGCCCCAGGGGCGGCCGGCCCCCCCGGCCCCCCCGGGCCTTCCGGGGCCGCCGCCTCCCCCGAGGGCGACCTTCGCCGCAGGGCGCCCGCGTGCCCCGCTGTAGGAATACCAAATGCCAACGCGGAGACAGCAGGACGGCCTACTCGCAGGTCGAGTGCGCACCACGTGCTTCTCGGATTGGCCAGGAAGGCTTACGTTCCTACACCACCCTTCGAGGAGAATCTAGTTGAGCGACTAAAAAATTTAGAAAATTCTTAATCATAAATGAATTTCAGTTTTTATCACCTGTGTTTTTATATTACTGTCGTGTTAGCTGATGATACAAAAAATGTGCTATCAAAACGTCGTGATGGTATCTATTTTTTATGCGTTAACAAATATTTCAAGTTGTCATTGTTTTTCTTAGTTGTTTGATTGTCGGAAAAAACATTAGATACGGTTGACACTAAATTTGAAGCTGTACAATCATCATCGTTTAACAACGAAAATAGATTTTTAAAACGGAGTCTGTTCTTACTAGTAAAAGTGTATGAAGATGTTCATAAGAGAGCAGATATACAGAGTAAAACATTTTGTCTTCGGAAGCGATGTAAACGTTTCTGCGGAAAATAAAACCGTAAAAATTACATTTTTGTAAATGTACCACTTTTCCTCTACACTGATTGCATTAGTTACATGACATTGTGCAGGGCAACCTCAATTTTTGCAAACGAGTGTAAGAAGAAAACAAGACTTTTTGTATCTGAAAATGACATCGAAGTTTGAACATGTACAATTGATTTCAGAAAAATTTTGAATTTTATTTTTGAATATTAATTATTGTGTTAACTAATAATAACCGGTATTGGGAACCTAATTTAATTAGAAGATTACTGCAAAAGTAACAAGTTTTGTAAGTGCAATTTATTTTATTGACTTCTAATACTCATTGTATTTGTTCCAAACACAATGAACCGGTGTCCCAAAATAAATGTAAACACGTTTTGTTTCAATATTTTTGATTAAAATAAACCAAGCAGATAGTCTAGTGTATTTTAATTCTGATCATTTTTATCAATGCCCAAGAAACTTTGTCTTGAGTGCAATATACGAAAGAAGTAAAAAAATAAAGGAAAATTTTATTTTCTCGGTTCCGTTTGTTGCTATCACTGAATGTATCATGACATGTCATGGCTAGTATTAAAGTTTTCTTTAGTTTTACCCGTTCTGGTTCAGTGCTTGGCTCTCTTGGTAAAGAGTTTAGAGCGTTTTGTCATAAGTGCCCTGTTGTCTGTGTGCACCAGAGAAAGAAAGGGGGACGCGCTGCGTTTTCTGCACGCTCAAGGGACCAGGCCTGTAGAGATTATTTTGTGGCGTCACGGAGAAAAACACACCGACATTTACAAGTATGTACAAGTTTTTTTTTTTGCCCCGCCTCCTCTGACGCTACTCCCGCGTCACTACCGTGACCTCGTCACCCGTGCACTAGGCACGACACGCTCCAGCCTGGGCGTAGAGTTTTGCACATCGCGCGAGGTTTCCAGAATTAAAACCCCCGTGTGAGCTCGTCGGCTCGATTTTATACCAGCGTGCAGCCGTCCCGTGACCGTCCTAGATGTGGGAGGGAGGCTCTATCACGTGACCTTCCCGGTCAAGCTGGCGTCCCCTTTGTCTAAATGTATCCCAACGCCGGGAGCCTAGCTATTCATGCCCGCAGGTATGCGATAGTTCCGCTCCTCCTCCCACCCACGGCCGCCAACGTGACGCTACAGTTTACAGAATGCAGCAACAATATTGTGAAGAGGACTTAATGAATGCAAAATTATAAGATAATAAGTCGCTTTGAAAACTGACATGAATCTGTCTGTGATAAAGAGCGTTCAGATGGGTCATCAACTTCAAAACACTGACAGGAACATTGAGCAACTCACTGAACAGTTGAGTGCCTGATCCATGACGTTCGTCTTGTCATAGTTAACGAAATTGCACATGAGTTGAATTAGTCTCAATTTGGGATTTTCATTCATCCGCAGGAGGAAGAAAACCTTCAGATGGTGTGATTTTGCTTGAAAACAATACTTGAGTTCACATTTCAAAGAAATTATCTAGTTCATACAAGATCTTTGTTTTCAAATATGAGAGCATCCACTCGTGTAGTCCTTACTTAATTTTAAGCAGTTTTCACTCTTCTAAAGTAATACCTGCGTCAATCCGTGTTTTTGTTAGATTCAAGTTTATAGAGACGGTGTATAAGTAGTTGCTCATGTCACACATCTTCTTCCAACACGGTATTAAGCTTAAGATATGGACCAAGTGCATATCTGAGAAATGATTTTATTTATAGTCTTTTTCTCAATATAAACGTTTTTAAAAACAAATTATGTATTTTTACTTGCTCTAGCGTAAGAAGAGAAAGGATTGTAATCGTGCACCGGAAAACTGCAAATTTTCGACATAAAAACTCTTATTGCCTGGCCCTAGTAACAAAAAAGTGAACAAATCCAGTTGCCAAATATAGACAAAAATTCCACCAACACGTGGGGTAGCCAGAATCCATATTTTATGCGTTCTTCATATCTAAAAATCGATTGACGGTAAAACATCTGTCTGTCTGTTCGCCCGTCTGTTTGTGCTGCAAAAGAAGTTCCAGAACTTTGAGATCACCACAGATTTTCTATTTGTGATTCGAATAGCCAGTATACTTCAGGAGTAACCTCAAGTTCTCGTAGTTTCCCTAACTGAACGGAAAGGACCAGTGGATATCCAAGGTTTCACGTTTCCGTTATGAAAGAGAATGGCTTTGACACTAGACTTTGAGGAATCTATAAATAGGCGCCATAGTTCCCGATTGTGAATCATCCCAAATTTTGTAAGCAGCCCATTAATGTGATTACAATATATTAAATTATCTATCATTGAGAAAAAAGAGAAAATATCAAGCAGCATTTTTTGAATTATAATACTAGTGTTTAGTTGTAACAGGTTCTTTTTTTGAAGACGGGACCCAAGTAATTCTGCTTACCTCTTTCAAATAATTAGATTTCTTACATGAGAGTTCAATTCTGCCTGCGACAATGGCTGTGATTGTAGTTGTGCTGCAGATGGCGCGTATTCAAATCTTCGTGATCTTTCTGATCTGTTGGTTTGTCATTACCATCGTCTGTTACAACATTCATTGTCCAGTCCGTCGGTTGTTTTGGAACTGTGAGAGAATCAGAATGTGAAACTGGCCGCCTACAGATTCCAAATTTGAATAAGAAACTGTGTTTTGGTTTCCTTGAGATTCCTGTTACTTTCAATAAACAAAAGTAGCAATCTGTACTTTGGTCTCTAGTTTTCCTTCACAACTGTGGTGCGGCAAATGAAATAGATGAGTGGGTTCCGTGCAACCATCCTTTTAAATAGCGGGAACAACATGAGCAACAGTTCTGTTTTGATCAAGACTTACCCTCATCTACCTTTCATTCAACGTACCCTTTTTAGCGATCAGAGAAATGGGATGTTTCTGAAACTAAGTCGTTAACTTGCTAAACACATAACACAAAAGATTTCGTGAATTAACTGATTTTCTAGACAACAAGAACATGCACAAACAATATTATTTTAGAAGTATAGTATATAGAGGTATATAGAAGTATTTTCACACTTCAAGCATAGATACGGTATGACCTCACTATCGATTGACTCATGCAAGTGCAACTTCCCTACCCCAAGTGTCCATCACCCCCTCGCCTCTCCACTCCACCTTAGACAATATTATCCCCAAAATGACAAAATGTAATTGTTTAAAACTGCATACGTCCATCTTACTTTTCATTCCTTTCCCACCCCCCGTTTCACTATCCCCCCCCCCATCCGGCGAAACAACGGCTATCAAAATAGATAGCAACTCGCCCAACAAATCAAAGCAATGAACAAATGTCATGTAAGCGTTCTTTATATTAATTTTCAGTTGTTATTTACATATAACATCTATACTATACAATCAGTTAATAATAATAGGTTGGTTGGTTTGTTGTTAGTGATACCGGGCGCGTCAACTACGAAGGTTATTAGTTCCATTAGCGTAGTGCATGGTTTCCTCGGGAGGTAGCGGTGATCTTCCCCCGTTGGATAGCGAGATCCGGCGCTGACCTACCGTCGGCTAGTAGGCTTGCCCCCAACCAGATACCTCCCACCAGCGGAGCACCGCCCCAGCCCGGACAAGCTCCAAGCTCCCGACCAGTCTCCCTGCATATGTGATAGCGTAGTGCATGATAGTGTAAGTGTGTAATGGGTGAGGAGAGAACAAAGAGTGGGAAGGAAAGACCGAGCGCCGTCCGTGGCCCGTTTGGTAGGGTACTGCTTCAGCATTTGCCTGGTGTTGATCAAAGAAACCACGGAAAACAACCGTTCAGAGCAACCGGCTTTAAAATTCTCCTCCAGACAGCGACTGAATTCGACCTCGCTGACAAGGTAGTATCAAAAATCTTGCCAATGTCGAGACAAGAACCTAGGATCTCTCGGTCAGAAAAAGTAAGGCATAAGTTATCTATATGTTACCTTTCATTAACAAAAGATCACGAAATGTGGTTGATTATAAAACTCAAATTTCTTTCTAAATGAAAACGCTCAGTGTTTTAAACATATATATGGAACACTATTGGCCATACGTTTCAACACAGCTCAATTCAGGGAGAATTTTCCATGAAAAAGTCGGTTTGAAGAGTTTTACCGTCGTCTTATCTATGAATTGGTGCGTTTTGTTGACTTGAAGTCTTATTCCATTTATTCCTTTAATAAAGAGAAGTCTCCGAATATTTTATTGACACAATTGACATAATTTATAGTACTTAAATAATCTAAGCTTTCCCAATGACCCATTTTCTCATGAGTAGTTGAAAATTAGATACAGGGATTAGTACTAAAAATTAATATTTTATAATTTGACAATATGATATAACATTTTTTTTATTTAAATTCATATAATATATATCATTTGCAAATACGTTCATGTAACATTAGAATAAATATCAGCTTGCTAATACGAACAAGCTATCTGATGCCGGGGATTTTCCAGAATATCTTATAGAACGGCCATTGCACTTTCTCTGTCTCTGTCTCTGTCTCTCTCTGTCTCTCTCTCTCTGTCTCTCTCTCTCTGTCTCTCTCTCTCTGTCTCTCTCTCTGTGTCTCTCTCTGTCTCTCTCTCTCTGTCTCTCTCTGTCTCTCTCTATGTCTCTCTCTCTGTCTCTCTCTCTGTCTCTCTCTCTGTCTCTCATATATTTTAGTACAATATTTTAATACAATAATACAATATATTTTTAGTACAAGTAGTTTTACAATAATGCAATTTTTTAGATTTTGGAGAAACGAATTATTTTACAAATCTGCAATTTTACTTTCTTTAATTGAAATAAATTATATAATTATGAAATTTTTCTGTGCTTCATATATGAATTTCTAAGTTCAACCATTCTATTGATGAACGTCCCCCAATCTAGCATGAGAAATACTTCTATAAACATACTGAGTATAAACTGCAGATACGCCAAAATGTGAGTTATGTAATTCTCACATCCGTTTGTTATCGTAGTTACACTTCCGCATTGCTACTGCGAAATCAGGCTACTCATTAACGACATCAAGACTCCCATTGCAAGTAAATACTTTATCGTATTCCTGTTGAATTGGATGAACGAATGTAATAAAAGGCCAACATTCCCTTCAGAATTTACTGTAGAAACAAAGAATTTACTTGTAGCGGAGAGCCGTTGCGTCAAGTTTCGTCACTTCAACAGACGCTGCCAAGATGCCACTCACGGTAAGACCTTTCTAAGAATTATCCAGAGCATATGTTAGAAAGTGAAACACCAACGATGAGTTAAAGTAGTTGTAAGAGTTGCTGCCTCGTACGTATAAAGTTGCTGTGTCAATTAAATTGATTAAAACATCCTCCATCATAACAGTACATTATTTAATTTAATGAACATTATTTTATTAATTATGCCATCACTCATCACAGCATGTAATTCAGGAAAAGAATTCAGACATTATAGAGCTGGGAGTTTCTAAAGATGGATCGGAAGGTTTTATCAAGAAGCAGTGAAACTTTACTAACCAACAATAAAACGTAGTCGTCTTGTGAAATGGTACTAACATTTATACTAAAATACTACGTGTTTCACTTTGATCGTCACCAGTAATAATTGTTACTACCCTATAAAGCACTGTGTTTTAGCTGAAGTTTTGAATCTGCAATGGTTGGGGTTAATTTGTATTCTGTCCAAATGGTGTTCTATTTGATATTCTGCTCAAATATTTAAAAATATAGCGGTCTCTGCACATATAACAATTCATGACTTATTTGTAGTTACGTTATTTTTCCTTCCCTTTTATTGAAAACAGTGATAAAACTAGCATAAAAAGGAATTTTGACATAAAATAAAAAGGAGCATTATATTTATGACATTACAATTCTAACAGTGTATATGTAAGACAATGATCCGTCACAATCCTATCATGTTCAAAATTTTTAATTTTTTATTATTTTCTCCTAGGAGAAAGAGAAAAGGATGATGCAAAAGCTGGTGAAAGATAAGAAATTTGTGGACAAAGAATTTTCTCTAGAAGCAGATGGAGTGGAACGTAAGAGACCTCATGTGAGTTGGATGATTTTTCATCCAAAGTTATTTCATTTTATAAATAATATTGAACATTTAATTATTTGTACTATGCTGATCACAGAGTGTGAAACAATTGTTCAGTTCAATTAAGGTTATCAGAGTTCATTCCAAGTGTTTAGTAGATTACATTTACAATATTTCTTTCAATTTAAGCAAATATTTTAAATTTTTAATTAACTCAGTGATGTAATTTCGTAAAATATTGATAATGGAGGTTAATTATTGAAATTTACGTTTTGGATACTCATTTTCATTTATTCTTAATCTATATTAAGCTTTACAATTACAATGCCACATTTAAAAAATCAAAGAATACATTTCTGATGAAAATTTTGAAGAAGAATGTTAAAAAGAGTTTTAATTTTATTATTTTAAGACTTTTATTTAAGTCTCTAAGAAAAAATTTTAATGGCTCCATCGATTTTAATTAAATTTTGTTGTTGGATAGTGTGAAAGACATTTACAACAATAGTGTATATGTCATATTCATTGAACACTTTGATTTTTCCACAATTCAAAACGTTAATAATTTTTCTGAGTCTTCCTATAACTAAAATACGATTAGTTTATACGAATAATGAATATGTATTAGACAAGAAAATTCTCCCTTAATGAAATCTATCCCTTAAACATAAATTTTGAAATAGTCATATACAATATTTCCAAACATTGAGCAATTTTGCGTGATAACACAGCGAAGTAGAGTATGTTTATTAATTCCAATTTTTAAAATTTTTTTAAAATTTTATCAATGAAAATAAAATTACGCCAAAAATAATTTTTGAAAGTTCAAAAGTCGATGAAAATTGACTAATCACCAAACTGCTCATTGCCCTGTTCGTACAAAACCATTTATAGCCTAACCCATTAGATATTAGAAAAGGAAATTAAAAATTCAGAAAGTTAAAGTTTCTCCAATTTAAAAATAAATTTCTCTGAATATTGCAAATACATTTCAGATTGATCGATTGCAGAATTTTAATTTTGAAAAATATTGAAAGTTTACCTGGTTCATTAGATGACACTCTGATATATTTTTTTTTAATTAACGTTTTGCTATTCTTCAAAAATGTACTTCAATAAACCGGTTAATTTAACAGGAGCTCGTCAACAAACCAGAGCTGTTCATTGACGGTCCTAGTCACATGGATGTGAAACAAGAAGGCTTGGGCGACTGTTGGTTCTTGTGTGTTGCATCAGTCGTTGCACAGCATCCGGATCTCATCCATCAGGTGAGAGAATCCACTAAAACAATAAATTTCAATAGCGCACGTTTGTAGCTAGTGTAGGAAGAATCCACAGGTTCAAATCTTGCAATGATAATTTTGTGGTACAAATCTTGTGGAACGATTTTCTTACCCTCTTAGGCTGTTGGCCCTACGGGAGTGAAAGACACGTGAAAGAACCTCATAACTTACAATGTGTCTCTTTCCCACAAATTCAGGACGTAGAGAAGGGGTGTCCAACCTGCATACGCCAAATGCATGGATACCCATTGGATCATATGTGATGCAGTGCTTTCTTACGAGAAGAGAGAACAGACGGCTCCAGGATACTTCCTGATGTACTTAATGATTAGGATATGCACCTTACCCCTCTCAGTTCCTTGTTCGATCCCCTGGCAATCCATGTAGAATTTGTGGTGGGCATCGCGAACATTCGGCAGGGTTTCCCATGCGCATGTTTTTTTTTAACATTTGTTGCGTCAACTCACGACGCAACGCGTCTCCTAACCCCTTCTTGGGTGTTGAGCGCTATTGGAGTAATCCTCCGTTATTGTAGATATTTACTATAGATGTTTCTGTCCGTCACGTCTCGTCGTAGTCTGTCGTCAAGAGGACCGCCAGGTAGCATCTCCGCGTACGCGCCTCCTGCTACGCGCTCCTGCGTCATTATCCAGCGGCCAGAATTGGGAAGGAATAAGAATAGAGGCAGGGTGTAGGACACTTCCCACGGGTTGGACTAGCCCTTGTGAAGCAGCCAAACTCGTTTTGTAGGAACAAATTTCACATGAGATTCGACGGGAATCGAACCCGGATCTCCTTGGTGAAAGGCGAGCGACTTTGCTCTGCGCCACGAGAAGGCCATTGTTGTACCATCTACTTGTTAGTTTGTCTCTCTTGGATTTCAATGAACGCAGCAATTCAATGTACCTGAAACTAAATAAATGAGTGTGTGTCGGACCTCCAGGATTTTATTAGATTTTATTCGATTACAATACATAATAGCAAAATCCGTGACAAAACACAACCAAAACGAAATGGAACTCAAAAGTCAAGTTACAGTCCGAACTGTCGGGCACATTTCATAGAAGACTGCATTTACTATATCAGAGAATAATCAATAGTAGAGGGAGCTGCCTTCCGAGTGTGCCGCTTTTATCCTGGTTCATAATGCTGCTACCTCTCCACTGGTTGGCTATGTCTCAATCCCTGATGTAAAAAGTCTTTGTATGTGATGTGCTGCCGTACTGTTCATTTGATTGCGATTAAACTTTGACAACTTATTGCTTGCACTCGCGCGAAGAATATAGGCACAGTACACTTAACATATACTATAATATACACTTAAATCACAAAAGTAAATAGATCAAATTATAATTAACAAAACCACCACTAGATGTGAAGTAATAACGTGTAATCTCTGTTAGTGACCACGATGCACAGATTCTCACAATTACTAATAACATGAACACTGCCACAATAATAATACAGGCATGTGCAGAGCATTTACTAAAGTTAACATAAAATTATTTACGGACTACTTGCTGAAATAATAATGGGACGCATTTTATAACGCTGAAGCACACATATGAAAAAAATTAATTTATTTTTCTCGAAGTTTTCATTTCAATTTAATGCGTGCGTTCCTCTTAAAAAGAGAAAATTAAACATATCACGGAAAAATAATACTTGGACCACACAAGGAATTAGATCATCGTGTAAAAACTTATATTTTTGGATCTTTCGGAAGCTTTTGACTTACTAACCATAGCATCTTGCTCTCAAAATTACCTCCACGTGGAATTCATGGTATTGCCGTAGATTAAATAACCTCGTACTTTAAACATCGATCTCAAAGAGTAGAAATACGAAACTGGTACGAAAGGACATTATTTACTTACCTTCCCAATTCTTCGCTAATTGAGCATGAGGTCCCACAAGGTTCGCTTTTAGTCCTATCCTTTTTCTGTTATACGTAAACGATATGCCCATATGATCATACAATTGTCTATATATTTATGAATCTGTTATATTTGTCAAAACTGACTAAACGGTACGAACATATTTTAATGTAATACAGATATTTATAATTAAAACAATATTGTTAAATCATGTTCATCAAGTAACCCAACCTGATGATTAAAAATTGAAATCGATACACAAATTAATGTTAATAAGTTAAATGCATAATTTGTCCTTTAATTTTTTTTTAATTACTGATCATCAAAACAAATATTTATTTTAGAAAAACAATTATATAGTATAATGAATTAGTTAACATTTGTATTGAATAATTTTAAAGACTTAAAATGCCTATATGAAGCTTTCGAGTCAATGACCCCATCTTGATCAGGTTTTTGTCCAGTTTCTCTGATCTTGAGATAACCCCTTGATTTGTTTCTGGACATAAATGTAGCTGCACTATGCGCACATTTTGTTGAGCTCTTTTGCTTGTGGTGATAGTAGAGCTTAGGGTGAGTTACTATTTTGTTATAAACGCAGAGAAATAAAACCTACATTTCATTTACCGTTGCAAATAAGTTTTCTATAACTCGGGAACGAAAATGCCTAGTTTTTAAAATGTTGCTAATCTCGCGCTTTTTAAATGTTGTCATAATTATTATTATTATTATTATTATTATTATTATTAATTTTAACACATTTTTGTTATGTTTCAACTATTTATACTTAAAATGTTGGAAAGGGAATCTGGAACTCAAGATAACGTGTGCAGATGATTTTCTCCCCCGTACGTTATATACAGTTTTTACTTTTTTTTTTCTAAATAAATACTACATACTAGTACAATGGAAATGTGCGTATTTCTGTCGCACATAGACGCGCGATGATTTTAAGCGTTTATGCTGACTCACGCGCCCCTTAACAGAAACTCTACGGAGACCCGCCGCACCCTCAAGTAATAAGCGCATCTTCACTGCATATTCTGCCCCTGCGGTTGTGAAATATCTGCCGGAATCATTTCTTGAAAGTTAACTCGGACTCGTAAATCTAATTTCTCTAAGACAGTCTCATAGCAAATGCATGCCCAAACTTGAGGGAGAACTTTTAACAATAGGACATTTCACAACAACGTCCAAACCAAGACGTAGAACAAACCCATACTAACGAGAAAGTCTTTTATCTTTTAAAATTATTTGCAGAGCGTAGAACAAAATGGGATTAACATTCTCGTGACCAGTAGTGTGTGCAGTGTAAAAAATCAAAACAGCAAAGCTATGCCGAGTCCACTAGTTTATGCATAAACATAACGATGCACACTGACAAAAAATGCAAAACTGTTGGAAGGAAGGCCATGAAGATAACATCGTTTAAGTTGTGTTCGATTCACTATTACTACGTATGTTGATATGGAGTATATAATTAGATAATAGTTGTCTTTGTAGGTATTTTGTGTTTTTTTTTCTTCTTTGATGCAAGGAATTTGGAATTTGCCTCTTAGGAAGAGTAGGTAGTTTCCATGGCGATATTCTACTTAAGTCCCTGATCACCTATGTGAACGGATGCTGTACTTACCCTAAATTTTCTATAGGTGATACCAAGCGACCAGTGCCTTTACGGTAATGATTATCAGGGTATATTGGTCTTCCGTTTCTGGAATTTAGGCCAGTGGCAAACAGTTTATATTGACGATACTCTTCCTGTGGACAAAAATGGTGATCTTGTCTACAGTGGGTGCACCAAAAGCAATGAATTCTGGCTACCTCTCTTGGAGAAAGCATTCGCAAAGTAAGTGGTACTTATTATTCTACTGAACAACTACCAAACGAGCTAAGTTGACATCTTCTGACATAAATATCTTTATATAATTCTAGGTCAATGTGCCCACATTGTCATTTGCAGGTTTCATGGAAGTTACAGAGCTCTTGAGGCGGGATGGCCCAGTGAAGCATTTTTATGTCTCACTGGCTACATTGTTGATGAACACCTGGAAATAAATCTCAATGAACGCCAATTATATGATTTATTTTCAAATGAAATACAGCACAATTCAATCATCGCCACCGGTACTGCGGTGAGTAATTTATTTTGTAATTTTAATAAATATAACTTGTTTAATTTCGATTTGGGTGTTCAATCATTAAAAAAATTATAATACATACATAATAAATCATAAAATCGCTCGCAGTCCGTGGGGCGTTAGTTAAGAAACTGCCCGGCATTCATCTATTTATAATCCAACAGACCATGAAAAACTATCGCCATACCTACTTCACAGACGCTGTATTTCTATTAACTCACGTCTCATTTTGCGAAAAAAATCTGAAGAAATGTAACTCCCTCCCGTATCGTCCGAATGTTTTCCTTCTGGTTCTCTTGTTTCCCGCGTGGTAGCCGCACGTTCTTTTCCTTCGTGTTTCCTTCACTTACAGGTTTTCCCTTCATGTTTCCCGTCTTTTCCTCGTTCGGTTCCCATATGTTTTCCAAATGTTGCTTTCATATTCCCGTCTTTTAGTTGTGAATGGAAGCGCGCGCCCGCTCTCTGCCACTAACGGGAGCCTCTGCTATCCAGCGTCAACCATTTGAACTACTGGAGCTGAGCCGACATTCTGTGCACTGAGCGCCTGGGTCTACCCTCTAGCGGCATACATGTGAACTTCATCCCGTTTCATTCGTTCATCTTTTCTAGCAGCTCTCAATAACGTATCCAACGGTTAAACGGCTGTCCGACCACAAGTGTGTACCTAGATCTAACTCTCTGTTTTGTACTTGCAGGACGCCGACGAGAAGCAAGGCATCGCTGGATATCATGCTTACTCCGTGACTGGTGCATACACAGTTCGTGCGGGAGATTCGTTCATTCGCTTGGTGCGAGTGCGGAACCCGTGGGGCGCCGTGGAAGATTCGGAGTGGAAGGGCGCCTTCAGCGATAAGTACGCTCCTTGGCCATTCGACCATTTTGTCGCTTCATTTTGTAATCCCTTTCTACTTTTAAATATAGTTTTGAAAAGTCATGTAACGCTGAAAACACTCAATCTCTACATAATGATGGAAACACATGATTATGGGGCCCCGGAAAAAGTACTGCTGTGGATTATTTCAAATGACTGCCCGCCTGCGAAAGCTTTGAGCATCAAAACTCTATTCAGTATTTTGTTCTTAATATAAACTGAGACCATGCAATTTGAAAGAAATCTTAAAATTATTTCATATGAGGCTTATACATTTTCGAAATTTTCTAAAATAAGACTCCAAATGATTTCATTAAATTTGTTTCGTTTGATTCCAAAACGTGTTTTATTGTTCAATTAAAGCAAAGCGAGCGGAATAAGCTGAGTTCGAACAAAGCTCAGTTTCATACCCGCGAATTTTCAGCAATTATGAAAGTTGGAATGTTTTTTAAGACTTCGTACACATTTTCGAATTTTGTTAATGCAATATACTTGGGACACACAGTCCTGGGAATGATGAGTAAACGCAACCACAAATATAAAGGCACGTTCAGTGAACGAATAACGCAATCTCGCATTAAATACATCACCACCATTACCATTAACTATTGTTTATTGCGTATATATTGGATCTTAAACTCACATGAAAACTATTCGGGGTATTCACTTTCCTGTGAATGCGAAAAATTATACAAAGTACCAACAGCAACACGCGTGCAACGGTTTTCTAATCATTAAGTAAAAAAACTGTTTTATTTTATTCTTGCAATAACGAAACTAAATTCTTACGTTTGGTGCCATTTAGTGGTGAAGGGTCCAAATACTTCCCTTCACACAAGCACACATACACACGCACGTTTTGATTAAAGCTGTGGTGTAATATAAGTTTACATAATTTGTAACATAATAATTATAAATTTACGTAGCGGTTGTAAATAATAAGAGAAGGGCTGTGCTATGTTGGGCCAACACTCACTTTTTCTATTGTGTAATAACTTCTGGTGACAAATGCCTAACGGTACGTTGCACGGTGGTCTGAAAGGGGCCGAAACGCACGCATATAATGTTAAGTTAAATAACTAATTATTTAGTGAATTTAAAACGGTTCTTTAAGTATGAATATATTGATGCATGTTCTACGTGTTAAATAATAATATTATACTTAATTCATATTGTTTCTTAAAGTATTTGTGTCGAAAACAATAATTAATAATTTTATATTATTTCACTATGTTACTTAACCTGTCAGAGGTGGCGCTTGTGTGCTTTGGACCAAAAGCCAGAAAGTGATGTGTTTCATGATATGGAAATGCCAGAGACCCGGCCACCTGGGTTGGCTTCCTGTGAGACTATCTTCATGTCACTTGAGTCTTCTTTTTAGCAGTCGCGGTTAAGCACATGCCAGAGGTTATTTCCTGTCCGGATCATATCACCTTGCGCGCTATCTCTGTCATGATCCAGCGCTGACGCTTCGACTGCTGACTGAATTAACTAACTATACAAGACATGTTGTAGGACAATATTTACACCACAGATTAGTAAAATCAATGGTTTAGTTTACATTCTTGTAATATTTATATTAAAGAAATACTACTTCTTAAATATCTACATTTTTTAATAATTAATTCCCTTGTCGGTGCACAAATAATAAAATTCAAAAAGGCATTAAAAATATTATAGAAAATGAAGTATATTTTTATAAGCAATTTCCATAGAAAAAATTGAAGCCGTGTTTAATAAAATGTTCTTTGATCGTTTCAGAAAATGTACAATTTCGAGATAATTTTCACAAAAATCTTAGGAAATTTCGAGACTTCATAAGAAATTTGAAGCACTTGTGCTCACAAATTCAATGAATTATAAACACGTCTTAAATGTAAATATTAACAATGTGGTAGCTATTTCAAAAAAATACAATTGTGTACTTTTAAAGAATCGAAATACCTAAATATGCTTACAAAAAGTTTATAGAAAAAATTCGGAGCCTTTTTGAGACTTTTTTTTAACTGTTGATATTTCATCCAAAATTGCACGATAACTACCAATATTTTTAAAATAATGTAGGTAGAATTAATTAAAGAACTAATTGTGAAGAACAAATTTAATTTCATCTATCCCTGTCTCCCATATGGTAATTGCACGAGCTGTACGAAAAACTTGAAACCTATTTCACTCTGTTGGGGAAACTTTTTTTTGAATCATTTGAATTTGAAAAACAAATTAAGTTAATTTACTTTTACGCTATCGCTTACGTAGTAGATAGAAAGTTATGTAAGGCTGCGCGAAAAAACAGATAATACTCGGCAGAAAAACTCGAGCGTGGTATATTCATTTTGGAAAATAATCTTACCAAAAGCCGACTTCCGGCGCCAATGTTCTTCATTGTATCCTTGTTTAGTACCATAAAGTTTACTTCCATTAATATCTCTAATTAAATTCCCACCTCTAATTAAATTACTCTGTATACACGTACATACACGCATACAATAAAGTTAATATCTTTCTTTTGCCGTTAACAGTGATCCGAAATGGACGGGAGTAGATGCGGAGACTCGGAAGAAATTGGAATTCGTGAAGGACGAGGATGGGCAGTTCTTCATGAAAGCAGCTCATTTTAAAAAGCATCTTCCTGAATACACGATAGCTTCCCGATACCCAAACTTTGGTGATTATTATGCAACACCTGCTCAGCAAGTGGGTAACATTGATATGATAAAATTTTCTATAAATATGATTTGATTTCTTCGTAAAGTGTTCTAAAGGATATAAATTTTCAAAAACGTTTCTTCGTAGGTTAAATCACGATTGTACTTCAAAGGATATAGAAAATAAGGCGGTGAAAATTGCCCCCAAACCAACTCGATAATCATGATGCTCATATGAAAGAGAATGAAAAATGTAGATTAAAAAAAAGCAGTCTCCTAGAGCAGTCCGTTGCTGAGGTACAATGAGAAACTTTTTTCATTTTATTTTATTTTTCTCATCTATTGCATAAATCACGCTGAAAAAATTGCAGAAAAGGGGAAAAATAGTTCAATATTAAGATGGTTTTTGCAATCAATTTTGACGCCAAATTAAAAAAGAAAAAAATATTTTTTTAAAACTAATTTTCGATATGATAACGTTGGAGTACTGTCTCAGTTTTGTCGTTAGAATGGGTCTTATAACATTCCATAACATATATTTTTTCCAGATATTTAAACAATGTGGACACAGTGAGAAAAATTACAATCAATTTTATCAGTTCAAAAATTTGAAATTCGCGCCAAAATGTGATTGTGAAAAATGTTTTCACCCATCTTTAAACAGATTCAATCATGACATATGAACTCAAAAGATGTAACACCTATAAGATTTCATGTACCCAACTCAATCGAAATATGTTTGATGGAAAAGCATGTTTCTTGTTGTATCTCTGTAACAGATTGCCCTAGGAGGTGATATTTTGGGAGTACCTACGTCATTATTATTTTTCCTATGAGCATTGTGATTATCGATTTGATTTAGGGGTATTTTTCACCGCCTTATTTAGCTATATTCTTTGTCAGTAAATTTGCCATGCACATGTGGTACGACAATTCCACGAATGCAATTACCTCCAAAAAATGTGTCAATGCATCAGATATTAGTTGCACGTGTTCCAGCTCCAAGTGTATACGAGAGCGCTTTCTATGATTGATGAATCGCATCATGTAATTGGCCAGCAGGGAGGAAGTGTTAAGAAAAGCGATAATAGATGGGAATATACCGTCTTGATTGGTACATTTTATACATACTATTATCGCTTTTTCTTATATATGTTCGTTCAGTACTGTTGGAGTTAATTTCATGAGGGGAATAGAGCTACCTACGTACAACCTTCCAACACGTTTCCCAAACTACGGTTTGTCCTCGATCTAACAAAGTAATACGTTATTTTACTATTGATAGTGATTTAGAATTAATTGCACCAACATTGTATACACATGCCTTTACTATCCTTTCTTTAGATTTACAACTTCACCAATGTGTGGCCAAAAGGAATTTCTCTAGAAGGAGATGGCATTGAATATGCAGAGAATTTTCTGAGGAATCCGCAGTATCTTCTCACTGTTGATAAGTTAAGTAAGTAGCAGAGGAAAATAACTCACACAATTTCCTATTACACAATGGAATCAATTTAGTAGTAACACTTTTAAAAAATGACACAATTCGTACGTATTACAATGTTCATTTCGTATTTAATTCATTATATTCTATTACTGTGTACTAAATGTTCTATTACTGTGTAAAAAAGCAGTTTCCGTTTGGATCGGGTCCATGTAACTTGGACGCCAAACGTTAGTCAAGAGTTGAGATCAGAAGGTTTCATAAAGAAACTGAAAGTACTTTCAAATGAAGAAGACCTGGTAATTGAACAATCCTATGACCACACTCTAAATTCGATTCTTAAAATAGCATTATTGTTTCCGTAGTGTATAACTCAGCAAAAATATCCAACAGTTACTAAACTTGCACTAAGGTATTTGATGGGTTTCTACACAGCCTATCGCTGCTGAAGGCGCTTCCTAAATATTGTTTTTTATAAGTACAAATATATACTGAAATAGAAAGTGATTTACGACTGAAATTGTCAAGTTTTAATCCAAATTTTGTTTCACTCGTGCGATACAATGTCTAAAATTCAATTGAGTACTATTTTTAATTTAGAATTATCACTGCTAGACTGCATTGAACATATTTGTGGAGACATCTGGCGAGTTAGTAAATTATCGTTCGGAAATCACAACTGACCTTTCATTACCATGTATTCTTCAACTACGATTTTTCGCAATTCATCTTCTGGTAATTGTCGCGAGATAGGTGATACTGTGATGGTAACATCCCATTGTATCAACTCTGTAATTGACAGCTTCAAGATTTAGTTTTGATACACGAAAAGTTCAATTCAAACATTTAATTTTCTTTCCACATTCTAAGAATTAATTCAACACATCCGTTCTAATTCCCAGTTAAACGTCAACCATCATTTACAGAAAAATATTTTCATAATGTGAAAAATCCTGCGTTGAATGGCAAAAACAATCACTGATTTTATTTTTCCATCTAGCGATTTCGAAAGTTGAATGGTTGGAACAAATTCTCAGGACCATTGCAAAACAATGAATATTTTTTCCTCATAAAATGCAGAAGATATATTAGAAAATGGAAAACTTGTATAGACACGAACGGTTTCACACTTTATATGAAAACATTTTAGAGAAAATCATTTTATTGCATTACTTTAACTTATATAGCAGTGTGTTATAGTTATAATTGTTATATTTTCATTTTGTTTGGATGTGGGCGAAAAAACTTGATGGTTCAAATATAGACTACTATCCGGTGACTATTGAACAACTGTAGATGGTGGTAATTTAAAAACCCACCTTCTTATACCACAAATAATAAATTGGAAATATAAGACATTTTCAATAAAAAGACATACATTCTGGATTTTTCAAATATATTCTGTGACGTTTTCAATAAAGTCATATCTTTACTTCATTATAAGTAAAAAGCAGTATACAATTGAAATAAACTGAATATATTAATGGTTTATTTATTTTAATTCTGACTCTATCTTCGGCTTTCTAATATTATTTAATGTTATTCCAACGTAATCCGTTCCGAATTTGTATAAATGAGCGCCAGGAAAAGATTACGCTAATACTATCATACAAGTCAACCTTCAACTCTAATTATAAATAAATTAGTTTCCGGCTACCTGGGTTGATGGGTTTCATAGAAATAATCACTATTGTCTGCTAATAGATGATTATCCGATCTGCCATCTATACAGAGTGGTCGAGGAATCTGAAAAGCAAATATATTTCTATCTTGCTACGTCGTTATTAGAATTGGCTCAATGAGAATCATGTATTCATTTCACAAAACATGGAAATTTATTAAACAATTTTGGTACTTAATAATTCTACACAATATAAAAAAAACTTTGGTCATGACCTGTTCCAACCTAGTATTCGTCTTCGCGCGCTCTTGGACGACGGCGCCTCGTTGTACCATCTTCATTCTTCTCCAACGTCGCTGTCCTCAGGTCCAGATACCATCTTCTCTCTTCTTTTCTAGCAGAAGCACACTTCAATCACCGTTCATCACTGTTTCCGAAGTAAATAAAGTCTAATTCGTTCGCCAATTTACGAATTCCAAGTTCATCCCACGCGTATCCTGAATACTCAACGATCAACAAACTATCTGCTGTTAGCATTCCAGTCCAGTTACTGATAAATTCGCCTAAGCTCTCAATGTCCTTCTAACTCGTTCACTTGAAATATTTTGTTTTACTGTCCACACTTAGCATTCAAATTCTACCAATATCTACTCCCCAGTAAATGCTTACAAGTCCCCCCCAAAAAACTCCTAAAATTAATTATCCACGATCCGTTCAACACCACGGCATCAGTCAGAAAGAATGTCTATCACATTCTTTCAATCCTTCAAAACTCGCTTCATCTTTTCGATTGTTTTTTTACAGACAAGACTTGATGTACTTCCGTGCCTAACCAATCCCTAAATTTCTTACAAAATGAACTAGCCGTCTCCGCGATTGTCACTGCATGAAGATTGTTGATCTTGACGACGGCTCGCTTACCGTTGCTATGCTGGCATATTCACCTATATTTATCCCTATATTTTACGCTGTTTATAATAAATATTGTACCATATTATGTCTCACATATTGGTATATCACAATATTAACTGCACAAAACTTCAGTAACATAACATCAGTACCTTTGTGACAAACATACAGATTAGATTCTCCAACAAATGTTCTTAGATGAAGATAGAAAAAAGTAAGAATTTATCTTAAGATTCTAAAACGGTTTTTGGCAATGTGCCATCAACATCCAAATCGCCTCTACACTCAGAATCAACAACTTGATCATTGGCCATCGACTAATACATAGACAAAAGGCGAATATGTTGCAAATTGTCAAATTTCCGTCTGCAAGTCCTGTTTCTAGCGATTCCTGGAAATATTGGTGTTTCATCTTCCAAAAGTTGCTCGCGCCTTCTTGGACTGCATCACAGAAAATGTAGGTTATCGCAAGGACTCCGTGGGAGATGTGCTGATCGGCTTTGCTTGGCAACGCGTCACTTGTATGGAAAGACGAACGAGTGCTTCGCGACCCCACAGACACGAGCGAGATTTATTTATTTATTTATTTATTTATTTATTTATTTATTTATTTATTTATTTATTTATTTATTTATTTATTTATTTATTTATTTATTTATTTATTTATTTATTTATTTATTTATTTATTTATTTATTTATTTATTTATTTATTTATTTATTTATTTATTTATTTATTTATTTATTTATTTATTTATTTATTTATTTGTTTATTTATTTATTTATTTATTTATTTATTTATTTATTTATTTATTTATTTATTTATTTATTTATTTATTTATTTATTTATTTATTTATTTATTTATTTATTTATTTATTTATTTATTTAGTCAAAAACTGTATGTGACGTATGGGGGAGAAAATCATCTGCGCACGCTTTCTTCAGTTTCAGAATCACTTCCCAACAATTTAACTATTAATAATTTAAAGATGAATAATAATAATAATAATAATAATATAATAATAATAATAATAATAATAATAATAACAAATTTAAAAAAGCGAGGGATTAACATTTCAAATACTAGATATTTTCGTTGCCAAATTAGAGAAAACTTATTTTGAACGGTAAAGGAAGAAACAGATTTGATTTTTCTGTATTGTTAACACCCTAAGCCCTACTACCACTACAAGCAAAAGGAAAGTTCAACAAAACGTGCGCATAGTGAAGCTACATTTACGTCCAGAAGCAAATCAAGGGGCCATCTCAGCATTTGCTCAATGGATATGGGAAACTGGACAAAAACCCGATCGAGATGGGGGTCATTGACCCGGAAGTACATTATTTGTTACAGGCATATTGAGTCTTTCTTTTAAATTTTATAATGCAAATGTAAGCTAATTCATTATACTATATCTTGTTTTTGTTAAAGTAAACTTTATTTTTCTTTTTGACGATCAGTATAGTCTCTAATTGTATAGAAACAGTTTTGCAGCAGAAAAGATTTTACTTTCAACTTAAATTTGTGTACCAATTTTAATTGTTTAATTTCATCTGACAATGCGTTGTAAAGTAACGTACATGTATTGTATGTGGATTTCTTGTAGTGAGATAAAACGAAATTTTCAAAATCGACGAACAGCGTGAAACAAATTGACGAGTAAAGGATTTTTCAGATAAAAAATTGAGGAAAGGAACCGAAAATCTCAATCATTTCAATACGTAAAGCCTACCGAACACAGATTACGAAACGTGGACTTTTAAGCAACCACTAACACATCTTATCTGTTGTCAAGGGACAGTTTTGAATATAAAAAGTAAACTATTCAGAACTTATGGCAGATTGTCAATAAATTGACCACTCTCCTATAATGAGTTAATATGGATGGTGTAGATAGTTTTCAGCGGCGTGGACCCATGCAGTTGTATGGGGTATGGGGCGCGAAAAGACGGACACTGTTGGATGCACCGGAAAAAGAGGGGAAAATAGCTTATAGGCTTCCAAACTTAATATACGAGAGTTCTCGCCCGGGTACGCTATTTTAACACTAAATTCGTATTTGATGGCGGCTCTCAGTTGCTGCGAATGTGAGGGTTCTTGAGCAAAAATATTTTTCAAAAATCCCAAAACTGATAATAGTAACGGCGTTAGATCACTTGATCATGGGGGTCAATCAGTTGAACCACGCCTTCTAATACGCTCGTCCGAGACGCCGTTGAGACATTCCTTCACCATTGAACGATAATTCTATGGTTGTAACTTTGCCACTATGGCCACTACGAAAATATTAACATAAATATGTCAACAATGAACTTCGCATTTCGGAATACGAATTCCCACATTCAGTAGTGCCAACAAAACATACACAAAATTTCTCTACAAAAAATTATAATAATAAAGTTGTCTACGGAAAATACCTGTATTGTAATGACAAATACAGAATTTCACAGTAAAATGACTTTTAGAACACCAGGCAATGTACCAATGTTTCACACTTCCCTACAAATATGTTCAATGCAACCTGACAGGGAATAAAGAAATCGGAGACAGCTACGCGTTTCAAAGCTATATAGCGATGGCACCGATTGCGCACAGCACAATTGTTAATTAATTTCAGTGAAATAGTAACATTCTTCAAGTAAGTTTCTTAAAGTAGGTCTTCAAGCTTTTTTTAAATTAAAATTTTCCAAATTTTTTTGACGCAAATATACCCATTTTCTTACACCTTAAAGTGGTACACTGTTTGAGTCAAATAAGCAATGTTTTATCACCACAAAATTGCTGTGAAATATAATAAATCTTATCCAAACATCGGTTGTAAAAATACCATTAATAATATTTACTTCTGTGTTTTTAAAAAGTAGCAAAAAATGCGGAATCTTGGTGTTTGTTGTTGTTGTTTTTTTTTTTTTGGCACCTCTAAAAAGAATTTAACTACCGTTTTCTTGGGTGCATTCTTAAATTGAAAATTCACATACTTTTGCTAATTCATTAAAAAAATTACTAGTAAGATTTTACTTGTATAATTAATTAGTGTGCGTCAAACTACTTTTAACGCTACAGGTGATTTGCATAATAAAAAAGGTTGGAACCGCTGTTATAAATGATATACCAGTAAATGAATTCGGCTATACAATAGAAACAAAAAGGTTTTTACTAGTTACCTGAATTATTAACAAAAAATTAAATTGTTATTTTTCAAATTGGTGCAGAAATAAGTGAATATAAGTAAAAGATAATGCAAGAAATCAATTCAAATAAGTATTTTTAAATGGAACACACTAAGTTTACTGCGATTTATTTATGAAAAGCGGAAAGCCCAGACACCACGGAATTGATTAATTAGTGATCCTCGTCCCGACAACTGCTATGATCATTAGTGCCACAAATGTAGTGCATTTTCCCCCTCGGGAAATGGCGGCGATCTTTCCCCGCTGGCGGGCGAGATCTGGCAGTGACTTACCTGCCGGCTAGCGGGGTTTCCCTAACCAGGTATCTCCCTCCAGTGGGGCATCGTCCAGCCGCGATGTGTGGTAGTGTAGTGCATGAAAGTGTAAGTATGTGTAAGAAAAGGATGGGAATACGACAACAGGAGAGGAAGGTAAGATAGCGTGCGGTCCATGGCCCGTTTGTTGCGGAACTGCTCCGACAATATCAGAAAGTCAACAAAATATAAATGATGGTTAAAAAATTATTTAAAATCAAATTCTAATTAATATCTTCAAAATTAAAGAAGCTGCGGATAAAAAAACAAAATGTTATTTTTCCTATCAACTTCTACAATTTTGTTTAAACCATAACCAGGCACGTCAAACAAATTTGAAGACATTGCTGTGAGCAATACCTCCAAATTTGGACAATCCCCTATATAAGAAATTACTAGTTACAGTCAGAATTTACGAAATTACAAGTTAAAACTGCAGTTGCAAACATCCCTATTCTATTAGTTCAATGTTTTAAAATCTTTGAAATGTAATAATGTTATTTTAAAAATAATATTAAGACAGAATTTATTGAAAAAATATTTTTATTTCTTTTGAAATTAAAATATAACTATAATGTAAACATTATTTCTTAGATGAAAAACGAGGAAGCAAAACCGAGGGAGAAGATGATTATGAAACTTATTCCATGTACAATGTTATTATCCAGCTTGTCCAAGATCAACATAGAACGAAGTACCACAACGAACAATGTCTTACTTCTGTAACTGTTTTCCAGGTAATCAAGGACTTATGTTCTTACTAACTATATGTGTACATATAATCATGTGTATTATACAATTTTATTTCTTTAATGTCAAAAACAGTTCAAAACTGTGGACGATGTACGATGAGGGAGATGTTAAAAATAATTAATTTTAATATTTTTTTAATCAATGTCATATAGGTAAGTTATTTCGGGTGTGAAAGTAAGTACCTCTGCCTGTTTTCTCCAATAAGGAATGACGACAAAACCGTCCGTCCGTCCATCCGTCCTTGTCTGACCAACTCTAGCGTCTAAACCGTTCAGCTGATTTTGTTCAAAATCGATATTCCCCAATCGATGTTTTTGATGTCATGACCCTTGAATTTGAAATCAATAAATTCATTTTACGGTGTACTTTACATTAAACACTGTGACATTTTCCAATTTTTCAAAAAATGATTCCATTATTTTTGATTAAATTTTTTGTTTGATAGTGAAGGACATTTAAGAGGGTGATCTCATTTTCGTTGAAAACTCTGATTTTTCAAAATTTGCAAAAGTGCAATTTTTTTCGGAGTTTTCCTACAACTACAATTATGAAGATAGTTTTCCCATTAATTAAATCTGTTCCTTAAACATATATTTTTATGTAAGGTCGTGTACAATTTTTCGAAAATTTGAGTACTTTTCGTGTAGTTTTGCATGAAAGTACGGGCGAGAAAGTACGTGCTGTTTTATCAGCACTAGTTGAGCCTGAGACACCCCACATGCCAAGGGAGCTGTGACGCCGGTGGGTTGCGAAGTAGAAGGAGCGGCATAACATTACTTTACCTCTTCAAAACATTTCTTGAAAGGAAACTACGGCATGTAGAGTACAATCGTATCAGGATTTTAATTATTCTCTAAGACAAGTTTTACGCTTATAACGGACGATACAATTGTGCTCACGAAAAAATTAGAGATTTTTTAAAAAATAATTCCAGCAAACAAAACGGTAATTTATGAAATCAGATGAAAGGGTCGGTATTCTTAGAATAGTTAATAGCCGCTGATTCCCCAAGCTGTCCTCACACAACTCAGAGTATCCCCGCTCTTCCTCAAGCTTCCATTGTCTTGCAAGCACCAACTACGGATGGACTCCTGATAGTCCACGATGCTACCCTTTCCAAAAGCATTTATCTTTCGCATAATCGGGCACTTAAAACTAAATTCGTTCTCAATCATTGCACTGGTGCTATACACGAATTAAACGAGTCGATTTATTGCAACTTATATACTTTCTGCTACTTTTCCCGAGGTTGATGTTTCTGTGAAGGGCACCACCCTAGAGCCCTTAATGAGCATCCCCACTGAATTTGAGTATATACTGACTTAGCACCCGTTTTCTGACATTAAAGTGGTACAACGCGACCACCACGTGCACCCCGTTTTCCTTTCAGAACAAATCGTCATTTCCTGGTATGTAAGCGGGATCCAACTTCCTATTAGCGCAGACAGAATTTTAAAAATAGTAGTTCAAAAAATGTTTTAGTCTTCTCTTGTCTTGTTCTAAAAATGTAAGTCAGAGATTTCAAAATGTGTCAATATACTTACACTTTATAGATATTACCATTTTGTGTATCGAAGGTATGTAAACAGTCGTTCTTAAAAATACACTACATCATGTATTTGCAATCGCTTTGTTATCTTCTCTGTTCTCTCGTAATCAAGTTGTGTGCCCTCATTTAATCTCCTCCAAAAGCTGTTTTGAACACTTTATTCTCCTTGTCAGCCCTTGTTTTAGTACCACACATAACTACTGTGCTTGCTACTAAAATCTTAAAAAGCTAGGTTATGTTTTAGTTTAGTCCTTATTCCAAAGAAGATTTAATTTTTTTCTGTTTCCAGCTTTTTGATATTATATCTCATCTGTCAAAATCACTCTTTGATCGTGTAACAATACAAATTGAATATTCTTTTTGAATCTGAAATCTGGTGTAATACGTATTTTAAAAGATGTTGAATAAAATCAGCCTCCACTTCGTTAGCCTTGAAACAATCTGACATAATTAAGTTTTAAACTGGCCTAATTCCATACGCAACAGTATTTATGATTTCCTCATGTATATTATCTTGTTAGCTCTTATTTATTGTGACAGATTTTTCACTAGAATTCTATCGTACATGTTTTTTGAAGTCTATAAACACTATTTACTATAGTCATCTGTATGTTACGAATGCTTTGCTTTAAGCAAAAAAAGGAAAATTAGTAGTTTATGCCAGGATCGATGAAGTTTATATCCACTTTCTTCTTCCAACACTCACAAGTTACTCATTATCAAATATTATGAAATGTATAATTTTTAATATTTTCTTCCTGTTTTATGTAATATAAAAATGAATAATATCCGCAGATGTAGTATGTTTCAATATTCTTTAAAAAGATGGTCTCTATTTTTGAAAAATATCAAGATTGAATATTTTTCCAACAAGTCTAATTTTAAAGTTTGCAAGAAATATGTAACAATTCACCACTGTTTGTAAGACCACTTTTTTTATAACTGTTAGTAAAAATATAATATAAAATTCATTTTGAGAATTTTAATTGAGAACGAATATTACATTTGCAGACCGGAGGCAGATATCCTGAGAAGCTGACTGTTGACAATTTCGAAGAATTTGAGCCACATAAACATTCGACAGACTTACAGGAATGCTGCAGCGTCATCGCTAGATTGAGACTCGCGGTTGGCAAATACATCGTTGTTCCGTGCATTTTCAAGTCGAGAAATAGCCGCCCATTTTTTATGCGGGTGTTCAGTAGAAGGCCTATTCATATTGAACCAATCAAACATGAAGAATAAATGTTATTTGGTGTAAGTTTTGTGATGAAAGAAATCCAATATTCATTTGAAACAATTGTCAAATATTTACTTTGACTTACTATCTAATAAAAATAAATAAGTATACATGAATTTTCTTTGCATAGGTTTCAATTCTGACATATCTATGTAGAATCCAAAAACCATTTTCATTCTTAATTATGTTTAAAAGACAAAATACTTTCAAACTTGATAAATTATCTCTGCTTAACTAGAGTAGGAAGTGATTATTTCAATAAAAGAATCAAGTACTTTGTAAAATTCGTGTATATGAGTGATTGAAAAATAATGTTTTATACTGCAATGTAAAGCTACGATATTTTTTCATCATAATTCAATATTGTTCTCAGGAATTTAATCAAGGCTGTAGAGACGAAGTGTCAATAAATGATTTTGTGACCTATTTTCAACTCGTATTTTTAAATTATTCTTTTTATCACCTTGTGTTTCAACTGGCTTCTTTCTGGATGTGTTCTATATGGATCTTTGTCTATTTACAAGGGTTGTGACATAAGTCATGACAGTAATTTTTTTGTGAGAATACGGGCAAGGGTGGAAATTGTGAAATATACACATGAAATGGAAAGGTATAAACTAAGTGCATGAAGTTTAACATCACAGCAAAATTGAGTTTCTTATATTTATTAAGGCATTTGAAATGCTATTTCTGGTTTTATAATCGAAACCGTTATAGCATATACGAATTCAAAGCATTCAACAAGCCTTAGGTATCAATTTTAAAGACCCTATGAGGCAGATGTTCGAATCCCGAACGTGTCACCGGGAGCGGTAGCTCTGTGCATCAACTGTCACTTCAGCGCCTCTGACCGGGTCGTCCTAGGTACGAGTCCTGACGGCGGCAGGATTTTCGACACTAGCTTTCCAGCTAGGTCGAATTCAGTCGCTGTCTGGACAAGAATTCTAGCGGCCGGCTGCTCCGATTGGTAGTTTTCCGTGGTTTCTCCGATCAACACTAGGCGAATGCCGGAGCAGTACCCTAACAAAAGGCCAACGGACCCCGCGCGATCTTTCCTTCCTCTTCCTTTTCCTAACCTCTTTACTTACACTAACATACACTACACTACCACATATTCCGGGAGATCGGTCGGGAACTTAGAGCTTGTCCCGGTTGTGGCGGTGCCCCGCTGGTGGGAGAGTCCCATCTCGCTGCCAAAAGAATTTCGTATGTTATTAGGCGAGTAAAAGGGCCTTCGGAGAGTGAATCGGTGTTACAAAAGTGCAAAAGAGGTATTGAACAGTGTCAAGACAGTATTAAGATAATTAAACACAGCGGGCGGACAATGCAAAATCAATTTATGAAGAGAGCACGAACTCTGGAGAAGGATCTAGAGAAGTTACTAATGAAAGAGTACGAAGTAAACAGTTCAAAATAATACATTTTAAGGACAAATAAATATATTGAAATTTTCAGTTCGTGCTCTTAAAGTATTTTGCTGTATCTCTGTATTAATAAAATCATTCGTTATGGAGAAATTCTATTAAATTTTGACATCATCAGATATAGTGAACCTCGGGTATAGTGAACCAAAAATTTTAGTCACAAGAAAATTACTACTATAATCGGAGTCGACTGTACTTCGTAAGATCAGAAAGTTATGTAATCGTGCGCAGAAAAACGGCGAATTTCCGACAGAAAAACTCTTATTTCCGGACCCTGGTAACGAAAAAGTGGATAAAAGCAGTTGCTACATATAGAAAACAGTCCTCTTAACACTTGGTGCGGTCAGAAGCCATGATTTTTGCGCCCTGGATACCTTCAAAATGTCTCTGTCCGTTCGCCTGTTGGCAACGCTAGCGCCTAAAACGCTCAGCCGATTAAATTTAAAATTGATATTCCCAAATCGAAGTGAATGAACTCGAGGCTATGAAAGTTTCGAAAGAATATTTTGATTTTTGAAAGTACTTTACATTAAACTCCAAAACATTTTCAAAATTTTCTCAAAAATGGTTAATTTGGTTGATGAAACTTTGTCCTCGGACGCTTACGAAAATGGTTCAGATCTCTAGTTCGTTGAAATACCAGATTCTTTGAAACTTGCAAAAGTGCAATGTTTTGGGCGTCTTAATAATGAAGATATATATTTTTTCCCTTATGAAATCTGTTCCTTAAAGACTGATCTTCAAATATTGTATGTGCAATTTTCAAAACATTTGAGAATTTTCGTGTATTTTGGTGCGAAATATAAACAATTTTAAAAAATTAATAAAATGTTAAATAAATATTGAAATTTAATATTAATTTTTTCTCAAAAAACCGCTCCACGGTTAGCAGAAAGAATACTTAAAAGAATGGTGCAGGTCTTATTTTCGTTGAACTCTCTCAATTTCCGGAAATCGCAAATTTATATGAGTGATTGTTGGTGATTCCGGAATCGTCAACTGCTAAAGCCATTAGTCCCGTACGCGAAGTGCATGTTTTTTTCTCGGTACTGATGTGGTCTCGGTGTTGTGTTCCACCATTGGATGGTGAGATCCGGCGCCGACTTACCGTCGGCTAGTGGGGTTTTCTCTACCAGGTATCTCCCACCAGTGGGACACCACTCCAAACGGGGCCAAGCTCTCCCGACAGTTGTGGCGCCATGTGTGGTAGTATAATTCGTGTATGTGTATATGTAACTAAAGGGTAAGGGTAGGACAAAGAAGAGGAAAGAAAGATCGCGCGCGGTCCATAGGGTCCATCAGAGGAGCCGGCCGCTAGAATTCTCCTCCAGACAGCGATTGAATTCGACCTAGTTGTCAAACTAGTGTCGAAAATCCTTCCACTGTCGGGACTTGAACCTAGAACCTCCTGGCCAGAGGAACTGTAGTGACATCAATATGCTTAGAGCCAGCTCTCCAGGTGGCAGATTTAGAAATAATGCTAGAAATTGTGTGCTGTTGAAGTACCACTTGTATCTTTTTGAATCTGGTGAAGAATTATCATTCTTAAATTCAATATTGAATTACATTTATATATCACCATTCAAAAATGTTACATTATTGCCAAGAAATTAGATATTATAAAAAAATAATTTTAATAATTGAGAATATAAAAAGGATTTCTTATAAAATTATAAATTATTCGTATTTGAAATAAATGGATTGTTATTCACTTTGTTTGTAAATGTAAATTGCTCTGCAAAATTAACTGCAAATATTGCATTTCAAATTTTGAAAATAATCAACGGAGAGTTTGTCTTCTGAAGGAGTAGAGTAATAAACGAATCATCTATGTTTTTGTTGGAGGGGGGGGGGCACATTTCCGTTCGCCAAAGACGTTTTCATCAGCGACGCGCGTTCCATGTAATCTTGGTAAGACTTCCGGAACGCTACCGCGAAATCAGACTTTTAATTAACAACATCGTAACCTCACATTTTAAGAACATACTGTATCGCATCCTTGGCGAGGTGGATGAACGATTGCAATAAAAGGACGATATTTCCATCCGAATTTACAGTAGAAGCAAAGCAGTGATTCCTCGCACCGAGTGTTTCGTAGTCTCAGCGGACGTTTTCAGAAATGCCACTTACGGTAAGAGCTCTCTAAATATACTAGTTAAGAGAACTATCATGTGTGAGAAAGTTACACTCCTAAGATAATGAGAAGAGCAATGCATTTTTGCTTAATGTTTTGTTAATTACATTTTCTATTTTATTATATGTTTATTATCATTATTGATGTTAATATTATTGTGGTTGATTTCACTTTGGGTTATATATATGTAAAAATGCATATGATACATTTTTAATAACCGTTTCATTTATACTGACACTTTTACCAAATTCTGGTATAGAAATACCCTTCCTCTTTAGAATATAACAATTTATACTACAAATCCACATTGCAAAAAAACATTGATTTAGAAGTTATAGTTGAACCCCTTAGTCTACTGCAGGTCCAGTTTAACGTAAAGGCACATATAGCATGGGCTACTCATTTTCAGCTGGAGCTCATTTAACTTTTTGGAAATATTATAAAAACATTGTTAATAAAACAAGTTGATAATAACAATTGTAGTTTACATAGTTTAGATAAATTTTCTGTGACACATCCCTAAATCTATGATTATTATTGTTTACGCGTAGGCTTCCGCGGCTCGAGTCGATGACTTCTTCTTCGCTGTCCGGGTGACGCCGCGTAGTGGGCTGAGAGGCCGATTATTATTGTTATTAATATTCTTATTTTATGCGTATCGCCCATTTGCGACTTCACTACACATCTTCCGAGGCTAAGTCATGTTTATCCCGGAGAGATTAACGTATGTCATTGCGGAATTAGCTGTTTGGCTGTATCCCTTGGTAAGACAAGGTTGTTACGCTTAGATTTATGAATTATGGAGTGATAGGATGATGAGAGGTGAAGAGGCAATCATAAATGCAACTATGCCTACGCCGGATTCGAACCTGCAGACACGGTTTAGGTCCGTCTGTCTGTCCGCCTTACTGTCAAACGCCATAGTGCTTTATTCTTTTTTTTCAAAAATTACAAAAATGTATAACTTTCTCTATACTAGATCTCGTATACGAGAAAGTAAAAACCAAATTCGGCTGATATCTTTTACCAATAGTTAAACTTCCTTTACATATCGTTTTTATACTTGATTTTCAAAATTCATCTCATTTTTATGCGCAAATAATTAATTGCTTTTCTACTTGAGATAAAATAAAAAATAAATTATAAAATAATAATATATAAAATAATAAAATTTAATAATGTATATTCTAACGGACTTTTCCCATTCTACGACGAACTGAATAGCGCTTATTAATTATTATTTCTATCAAACGCGTAATAACGTGAACACTAATAAGAAAGACCCTTTACGAACTTTACGTTATATTACTCTTTATCTTATTACCTAGCTTCGCGTCCGCATGTCAGTATGGTGGATCTTTCTTGTATTAATTGAGTATTTGTTTTACTATTGACACGTAATTTATATTTATTTATACCGAACAATAATATCCAATCTGTTCGCAGAGGATATCCATCGTGAGAAAAGGTTATTCAATGGACCGACAGGACCCAATACGGAGTTGCGTTGACGGAATTTACGTAATAAATATTTAAACTAACTAAATATTTTGACTCTAGACTACTCCTCAAACTAGAGGTGCTACTGAATGGCACAGACTTTCTCGTAGTAAATTTTTCTAATTTCCTTGCTGTGGTCTGGCTTTAAGGTTTTGCTCCAATTTCTGGCCAGCTGCCATCTCTCGTCGCCTCATTTTTTGACATTTTCCTAACTTTTCGGTTATCTTATAGTGGAACTGAAATATTTTTTTACGAATATTAAAGAAAGGTAAACCTTCTTCCTAAATAGCTATTTTCATTGAAACATTTGAAGCTGTTTTCAAGAAAATGGAGATTAAACATTACTGAAAATGCAAAATTTGAAGCTGCTTTTCACAGGAATCTATTGAGTTTTATAAAAACTTCTTTTAAAATCATTTGAAGCACTTCCACTCACAAATGTAATAGTGTATACACATCTACGGAAATGAGCATATTAACAACGTGAGAGACATTTCAAAAACATTTTATTTATGTAATTTTTGAAAACACAAAAGACTACACCAAAATGAACTTTACGTTATATTAAACAGTGCAATTATCACTATCCATTAAAAAAATTGAAGAGTAAAGTTTGAGCTCTTTTTGAGAAAATGGAGTTTGTGTGATTCTGAAAATGTGGAAATTTGAGCTCATTTTTATAGAAACTTGCTGTGTTACTAAGAAACTTATCTGACACTATTTAACGCAAATCGACTCATAAATACAATGACGTAAATAAATCGCCTCTAATGTAAATATTACCGACGTGGAAGATAAGTAAAAAATTACATTTTTGTAATTTTTGAAAAAAACAAAAGAATATAGCAATATGGCGTTTATTTCATCAAATAGGGTGCATTTGGTACTAATTCTACCAAAAATTTAAAGAAAAAACTTGGAGCCGTTTTTGAGAAAATCTTGTTTTTTAATTTTGTTAAAATTGCAAATATTGCACGTTATGTTGCACAAAAACTACTAAAATTTCCGAAAAAATATACATGACTTTTATGATACAACTATTTATAAACAAATTTCGTTTGAAGGAATAATCTTTATCTTTAATTTTAAAGTTGTAGGAAGGCGCCAGAAAAATTCAAAGTTTTGAAATTTTCGAAACTTCAGAGTTAATCGTGAAAATCGGACATAAGCCAGCTTTGTAAGTGTACTTTACTCTATCCGTACAAGAAATTTAAAGAAAAAAATTGGAGCCGTTTTTTGAGAAAATGTTGAAAATATCTGAGGGTCTTCATGTAAAGTGCCCCAAAATATTAAAGAATGTTTTTCAATATCTCAAAGCTTCAACTAGAACCAGATCGACGGGGTTTTTCAACTTGTAAAAGATTGTACACATGGTTTAGGCGCTAGCAGTGTTCACAGACGGACAGACGGACGGACGGACGTTTTGAAAAAAACACTTTTTCGGTATCAGGGACCCCAAAACTTGTATTTCCGTTGAAATCACGAAATCGATTATCCGGGGCATTACATAACTTTCTCTATACTACGTAATCATTATCGTATATACGTATGTATACGAGACAGTAATAATAATGTCCTTTTATTAAACAAGACGTTATAATTTGCTTTTCGAAACAAAACATACATAGCATTTTTTTTACAGCAAACAAAAGAAAACAACAAACAATACTAACCCTTGAAAACTTTTACACATTTAAGGGGACGCATCTGTGAAATTACTAAAAAATTTAATTTGGGATATATTACCGTGACAATTCGTATACAGTCTGCAAACTACATAAGAAAATTATGTAATTAATTTCATAATTTTATCTTTAACATTTTCAAGTAATTAATTTTCTTTCAATTTTTAAACATTTTTTAGTTTTTTAAATGCTCCTTAGTGAGATTGGGTATTTTCAGTTCAAATTTTTAAAATAGAAGCAAATTAGTTTCTAAACAGAACTATAAGGGGATTTTAAGAAATACCTTCACATTAATATTTTATAATTTTTTAACTTTTAGGCTTTGTTTTTCTTGTTTTTTTCTTAACTCATAAATAAAACGCTTACAATGCCTGCCACACTTTTAAAACTCCCCATCTCCATACATTTAACCTTCTGCTTTCTTTTTCTGTGTTTTTTGAACAGATTTCTTCATTTTCAATTTCCTCCTGACAATTTTATTTTTTTGTTGCGATGAATGTTCACTTTGTTGCAAGCGACGCTTATTCCTGAGTGCACAGATTTTTTCAGTATATGGACTGAGTTTACTCCCTATTACTTCAACTTTCAATTTCTGAGTGGCCTCACATCCCATATTAAATTCAGCAATTGCTGAAGTGACTGCCATTTCTAATTTTCTCTTTGAAACAAAAACTTCCTTTGGGCACTTAGTCCAAATAACGCTGTGCAAAGATTCATTACAATTTTGGGTTTTGCCTTCTGAGCAGTGTTGAAGCAGTTCCTCAGAGGCCAGTCTCCTACAAACTGGCACAATCTTACACACCACTTGCTCTGTCAACACAGTTTTCATTGTGGCGGTGTTGGGTTTTGGTACGGCAGTTCCAGCAGCAATAGCCCTATTATAGAAACACCAACTGTCTTCACCTTCAGGGCATTTAAAGTGTTGAGGTTTAGAGTATGTGGACATACAGTGGTAAAAAAGGAATTCTTTGTAATTGCACTACGATAATAGCCAGCAAGTTTTAGAATGCTGTCTTCCTTCAAGCTTCCATGTTTTTTTCCACCTAGTGTAACACCTTTTGCCCTCCATTCTGACACAACATTTTTAAGCCAGTTTTTAGTTTTTGCACTACGATAATAGCCAGCAAGTTTTACAATGCTGTCTTCCTTCAAGCTTCCATGTTTTTTTCCACCTAGTGTAACACCTTTTGCCCTCCATTCTGACACAACATTTTTAAGCCGTTTTTAGTTTTTTTTTGCTGGAATTTTGCTTTTCAATTGGTTTCTCTTGACCATAAACACAGAGTGATTTCAGGTGGTTAACTGTCTTCGCATCTCCATCTGACAAAATTGTTGTGTAATCAAATTTAAAATTCTTCGATTTCTTCCATATTTCTTCTGCTGCTGCTACTTCCATTGCATTGGAAGATCCACTAAAATTAATGTCACATTCAGAATTTTCTTTATGCTTTTGCTGCCATTCTTTATATTCTTCACTATTTATGCACATCACTTTTTTCTTTTGTTCACATACTACACAATACTTTGAAAGTATATGGAAGTCTACAAGACCTGTCAACATATCAATAGTAATGCCCAATCCATATTTTGATGTATACCCACGTTTGTGCCATGTCCCATCATATGAGACTGAAATGTCAATAGAGTCACTACAGGATAGTGTTAATTAATGTCTAAGTATGCCTTACGGATGACAGCATGGGATTTTTTCAACACTTCCTCTTTCACATTTCTATAATCCTCAGTTAATGTGTTCATGTGAGCACTATAAGTACCACTCGCGCAACTTTCCTTGAACGATGACCTTGCTTCCCCCTCCCTTGAGCAAAAAACAGTTGTAGGCAAAAGCTCGCAGCGATCACTGATGACAACAATCCAAGCATTAAAACTTCGTTGAGGCGAAACAGAAGCTAGTCAAAGCTAGATGCGTTCATAGTAAAGAACTTCTGTTCAGGTTTTTTATCAATATCTAAAGAAATGGCTGAGGCAGCTCCAGGTCCTCCAAGGGAGGCACCTAAAACTCCAATTTAGTGTCCCTGCTGTTGCCTACCAAGAGCGATGACCTGACCGCACACGTAGCAGATATGACTTTGATTTTTCAGAGGTTGGCGTTTCTGTAAATACTCTTGTGGACATCTTTGTAACTAATACCCCCACTCCACCCACATTTCCTCAATCCATCGTTCAAGAAAAGTTGCGCGAGTAGTAGATGCACTCATTGCTGGAAAACCCACAGTCATGCTGAACTGCTCAATGGCACTATGCCCATTCCCAATTTCAATAAACGCATTAACAATTTTTCTATTTATTACAAAAGGGGGCCTACAGGACTTAGAAAAGTCAACACGAGAACTTGTAAATACTTTATTACAAGATTCTTGGCAATTAATGCATCTTATAATTATTTTATGAGCAAACCCCATTGTCTGTTTGACTTCTGTGGACATACCTGGCAAACCACATGGCGCACAAACACATCCATTAAAAATTTCTTTCCACACACTATTATGAATAATCATAAACCCATCATCACTATGTTGTAGTAGATTGTGTTGTTGCTGTTGCTGCTGTTGTAACAATTGTTCTCTCTGCGGGTTTTCTCCTTCAAAATTGAAAGCTGAAAGTTTTCTGTAGCTCGCTGACTCTTGAAATGTTTTGTCAGATTTATCAGAAACTGACACCTGGTCCACTGCAACTGTGTTTATCTTAAGTTTCTTCCTTTGTTGGTAAGGTAATCTCATCTTATTTATTAATTTACTAGGCCTCTTCCTCGAAGCACGATTAATTCTATCCATAATGAAATCTAACCTTACCTAAACTATACTATACTACTTTATGAAACTTGACAACAACTTAATTACACTATGTGTTAAAAATAGGGGGCTGATAGGAAATAAAACACATATTAACTTAATATTCTTTATTATTAGACGTGTAGTACAACAGAGAAAACGTAAATAAAACGCAGACACCAATCTTATTCGCCTCAAGCTTACACGCGGAACTCACATGTACACACCGAGATAAACACACCAAAGACCATCAAAAGTTTTAGAGAAACGGTTGTCTAACCTGCTAGTTGATGCTCAGATGTTCCCAGGAGATTCCAAGACAAAGATACACGAAGAAAACCCCGCGAAAAACAAATATTTCTCTCCCGAAATGCAGTCCACGGAAATGTCGGGAAATTGGCGTAAAAGAAGGCGTGGCTCTCAGCGCGCACGGCCATTTAAACTTCTAATGGCCTCAGCTTAAAAGTGAAAGTAGGTAATAAATCCTGATCGTTCTAAGTAATGAACTGAAAAAACAAAAATTGAAATTTTCATTATTTTTCACCAAATTTCACCGATGTGAAATGTCCCCTGCTGAATGACGTTTCGTGTGCCCTTGATATTCCCATTCACACCATTTTTTACATCATATACTTTTTTTACTCTTCCGTGCTTGCATGGCCACTTACCCCTATCATTGAAATTACTAATTACTAACAAAACTTTATCTTTCCATTACGTCTACTAACAATGACCCTTTTTTGTCACTTTCCTGTTCGTGTCTCCTCTGCCATCTTGACCGTCGAATTCCATGTAAATTCCAAATTACGTTTAGGATATTCCAATACACTATTAGTTTCATGTTCAGAATATTCACCGTCAAATACAGTATGTTTTACTCATCCAACTGAAAACGTACTATGATCGCGGCCTACTACTACCATCCGATCAGCGGATCGGAACACCTACTAGCTAATGTTTCGCGCCCACGAAGTTTTAATGCTCGGAATGTTGTCATCAGTGCTTGCTGCGATCTTTTGCCTTCAGCTGTTTATGGCTCCAGAGAGAGGGAAGCAAAGTCATCGTTCAAGAAAAGGTGCGCGAGTAGTAATCTTCTCTTTGGAACACATTTTCACAAGCCCTAAATATTAAAACCACAGACGAAATGAACAGCTGAACTCCCCATCTGCAGTTCTAAATGACAGGAAATTGTGGAACAAATTTACTAAATTCCTGAAAGAAATCAACCTGTACAGGCAAAAATATTAAGTATTTAAGAAGATAGTGTTTAAAGTAAAATTCTATATTTCTTGTAATCAAGCAGTGTTAATTGTATCAGGTCAACGTGTTTTAATGCTTCACTGAAAACCAATTATGTAATGTAATGAATATTCGTTTGTAAATATATTGAGAATGAGGTCGCTAATAATTCAAGGGTATTGAAGCGACCTAAAATAAACATTTTCTATTCAAATAATATAAATATAAATAAGTGTAAAATCTATATAAATAAGTGTAAAATATGGAAATATTAAGTGAAATTTTGCATAATCAATAGTATCATGTAATCTTATAATGTTATCATTACTGTATGAATGGTTCTTTCGTACTAATGCTATCTAATTTTCTGCGTACATTACGTACGTCTACTGAATTCTACACTCATATGCATATATTTCATATATTATTGCACAGGAAAAAGAGAAAACAATGATGGCAAAATTGGTAAAGAAGCAGAAATTCGTAGACAAAGAATTCTTAATTGAAGCAGGAGTTGAACGCAAGAGGCCTTACGTAAGTTCGATGAATGGTTCAATTAAAATTGCAGTATTCTATTAACAATACCTGTATATTGCTTTTTAAATGTCGTAAATGTTAAGTAATATTTACTTTCATTGTGATTATCAAAATTAATTCCAAAGATTTAGTAAACATTTTCTAAAAGTTACTAACGTTTGCGAAAAAATATGACATAAAATAGTTGATGAAATAGTAGTTATTAAGTAAGCTATGATAACAAAAAACATTTCAATTACAGCACTGGATAATTTGTGAGTAATGAAATATCAGTATTTAAAATATTTATGACGGAAATAACATTTTATTTTCTCACATTTTATAAAATTGTATCTCAATATTTCGCTCAAAATTTGACATTTTGAAAATATTGTTTAAAATTTATTGTACTTAAAGTTGCATCCACAAATAAATTAATTAATTAATTAAAAAATTTGTCATTTTGTAATATCTTAGAATATTTTTTTAATAAAGAAATATATAGACAGTTTTTGATTAAATAATTCTGGAATGTTATTGTTGGTTCAAGTTAACTTTTGAAATTTATTAGGTATTAAATGTATTTTTAATGCTCTGATACTCAAGTAAACAGGTCGAAGGGAGGAAGAAACCATTTACTCTAATGGATATTTGGATATGGAAGATCCGAGCTGGTTGGCACCAAATGGTAGTTTTTGATATTTTACGCAACTCCGCTTTAGTTTCGACAAGTTTGAAAACATCAATGAAAACTAAAATTCTTAGGCTATCATATGGTATTTTTATCCGTGAATCATCGATATTTTAAAAAGGAAAAAAATTGTGTGAATCCAACTGAATTATGACCCCAACCAATCCCACCCAATGTGTAAAAGAAGTATTCCAAATTTCTCACTGGCTTCAACTTTGTAGAGCGTGGAGAATATGCCTTTTAAAAGTGACGATTAGGAAGAAGATAATTTATTTTTCGCCTTATTTTATATTAAGTAGTAAGTTTAAAACGACTTACTAAAAATTGCTTTAATGTAACTTTAAGGGTACTTTCTTGGACTTATTTGATCAGACCTGTCCAGCAGTAGAATGTTGATTGGACCTCATCTGACCACTACCAAACTTTTAAAATTTTTAATATAATAAATATAACAATAATAATAATAATAATAATAATAATAATAATAATAATAATAATAATAATAATAGAGAATAAAAATACCAGAAAAATATATTTATTTTGTGGATATGGTTGACAGACATAGGATGGAAATAGTTCACACTGTGCCAACCAACCATTAAATGGACTTTATTAAAAGTGACATGTCAAGAGTCGAAATCAAGAGTTTGATTGCAGGTTTCAGCTGAGCCATGTAAAAACTTTCCTTCCCAATATAACAGATGATAATTAACTACTAAAACATTGTGGGAATTCTGATTTGGTGTTGTTGACGTTCTTATAAGAAGAAATAAAAGAGGTCATCTTCGTCAACATATTAAATAATATGTTGACGAAGATGACCTCTTTTATTTCTTCTTACTAAAACATTACCCTCCAAACTCTAAAATAGAGCTTGAAATCAGAATTTTGCCCCCAATGCACTGATCATAATGTGGCTTTTGTCGGAAGCTTGTTAGGGAGCTACGAAACAAGGGTTATGGAAGCTATGTTGCCGGTTAAGAAACCTGAGTGCCAACCAATCATTTGTGCCAAACAGCCGCGATCTCCCCTACTCTAATGATAACCAAAACATGACAGGAAGGAAACTAAAAGGGGAAGAATACTCCACAGAACAATACGTTCTGTACAATACAATACGTTCTTCTAAAAATTGTACCACCTTTACATTCTTCTAACACGTGCCAAATTGTATGAGAATCAATAAAACTGAAGTGTTAGGTACGAAACAAATAATACCGAATTAGATAAGTTCATAGCGGTTTCGTAATGCTGGCTTTAATACAAAAAGAAATGGAGTACAAGTGGTTTATATGACATTATTACAGGGTTTAAAGTTCGCCGGCAATTGCCAACCATCACCAATATCCATTGTAGAATTCACGACTAATGATGAATTACGGGATGTGGTACACGGGATTGGTCAATTAATGAAACATTAGTTTTCCAACGTTTAGGAATTTATAATTACTTCATCAGGGCTACAGTAAAAAACACAAACAATACAAGTAATAAAATTGTTCTTGTGTTCATTTCTTGTGTTGTTTGTATGTTTTACTGTAGTCCTGACGAAAGAATTATAAATTCCGAAACGTTGGCAAACTAAAGTGTTTCATTCATTGACCAATCCCGTGAAACACATCCCATCACCAATATGTTGAGTTAAGGCTGCGTTACCAGGTACATATGGCGTCTGTTCTTCTAAAAGATGTAATCGAGAATGGTTTTTCCAGATCCGAAAGCTTGAATAATGTTAACTTAGAAGTGATAATTGCGGTTCCTATTCAATATATACTCCGGTGGATACTAGAATACTGGAGAGTGTTGGTTGTATAGTATATTTTCCCCTGATGGACTGTCTGGCAAGAACACTGCACCTAAAACAAAAAAAATAATATTAGGAATTCTGAATTTATATTTTTGTTCAAATATTGTCATCCCATTTTCTAGATAATACAATACTTTCTGTTATACTATTTTACAAATATATCAACAAGTGCGTGAAATTAGGGATCACTGACTTGCGATGTTTACTTTCAATAATTCATATCATCTGTGAATTGAAAATTATACTACAGGAAATTGCCAACAAGCCACAGCTGTTCGTAGATGGTCCTAGCCACATGGATGTGAAACAAAAAGACTTGAGTGACTGTTGGTTTTTATGTGTTGCCTCAGTAGTTGCACAGCATCCACATCTTCTCCAACAGGTGAGAAAATCCAATTACGAAAAAAATGTAAATAGCAAATTGTTGCATTAGGGTTGGAAAAACACTTTACTTAATAACTAGCAGGAAATAGGTTTGAATGCATCTTAGGTGTGAGCTGAAATGAGTTTCTTCCTAAAATTTTATGGAAATATTTGGTAACCTTCGCAAGCTATACTCACAATAAAAGGAAAACTTGTCAACGGAAAAGGAGTTCATGTCTAGATGTTTGAAAAGGAAATGGGAAAATAACAGACTATAGGATCTTAGGTCACCCCAGACTCATGAAATGAAAATAACAATAACTCTCTAATGAAATTTGGAAAATATGTAAAAATTGTCTGATACCTGTTCATAAGTGCAGAAGACTGAAATTATTAAAAAAAATTCCGAAAATATTAACAAATTAATGATACTAGTGACCATAAAGACCCCAGGCATGCTACGAGGGTTAAAATGAAAAATGCGTGATTTTCCTTGTAAAAGTGCGCTCTTAGGGGATAGTGGTACGACACCAATGACAAATTACATTAAAGTAGGGCTTTTCAAAAGTTCTTCTACGGCTCACATGAATCCCACAGAAGTGTTGGCGGCGACGTAGTCTGAAATAAGTAAATTCCCTCTGCAGTGGCATATTTAGGGGGCTGGTTCGCCCCTCGTGGCACCATTTTAGAAGAACACCAATTTAAAAAAAAAATCATAGTTGGAATTATATTAATTTTACTGATTTATTTTAAAATTGTTTATAAATTCATTAGTTATATATTAATTTAATAATTATACATTTAAATCACAAATACTAAAAAAGGAAAAAATAATGTAAACTAAAACGCGAAACTGTGTGTTAAGCGTGTATTCTTCAGTAGTCAAAGAATCTCGATTTCAACGATTCCTTTACATTAATGGGTGAACTGTTCAGGAAAATAAGAGGTAATACTAACAAAATCATGAATTATTCCTAATCAGATTTCTTCCTTGTCACGATATCGGTAAAAGAATTAATTGCAGCAGATGAACAGTCTTGCGACCATTCCATAGAGCAATTTTCCTAAGGATGAGCCAAAGTGACAGCTAGTGCTGGTAACATAACTGAAGGTTCTGTGGTCGTCGTGCCCTCGAGCCCATTAGACTCCCTTCCCGCATTCGTTCGTTTGCAGTTGGCCAACTTGTACATGGCTTCGACGCTTCCTTTTGCGATGTCCTCAACCGACAAAACTATAGTGCACAACGAGAAATAATTTTCTTCTTATATTACATTAGATTTACTTTTTGTGTGATAATACTATTTTTATTTTAAAACCGATACTTGAATGCGACATGCATACTGATGCACGTGGTTCCCGCCTTTATGCTGTTGTGTGGCGAGCAGCAATTGAAAGCTTTCTATTCACATTCGTGGCAGTTTTCTTTTCCTGATTGTGAGAGCATGTTAAGAGATTTTCCACATACGACATTAAACTTATATATTTTCCGGACTCGCGTAATACCCTTACGGGGCCGATGAATGGGTCCTCCGGGCTGAAGGTCCGCCGACTAGCCCGGCCATACGGGCGATGCCGCGCTAGGACGCGCCGATTAGAGCGTGACGGCTGCCCCTGCTCCGAGCGTGTCACCCTCTCTCGAGCTCCGTTCGTATTGTGGGAATTCTGATTTGGTGTTGTTGGCGTTCTTATAAGAAGAAATAAAAGAGGTCATCTTCGTCAACATATCAGCTTTATTAAGATAGCCGGCTTTCGACGGCTTTGCCGTCATCGTCGGTCTACAGGATACAGAAATATAATTTTGTTGTATCTTTCTGTATCCTGTAGACTGACGATGACGGCAAAGCCGTCGAAAGCCGGCTATCTTAATAAAGCTGATATGTTGACGAAGATGATCTCTTTTATTTCTTCCGTTCGTATTGCCTGGGGGTGCCGTCGTGTCCCCGCTGTGCTCATGTGGCGGGCCTTGCAAAGGCACGCGGGCGACCATTACAGTATAGATGATCCCAAGGAAGAGAATCTTTCATGCAGTTTTAATATATTACCCTATTCATACATGAACATTATTTTACCCCATAAATCAATCGATTCAATCAATACTTGCAAATAATGTTTCACTGATTTCCAATATTTTTTCTGCCTGTATCGATATATCGTATAGCCAAATAAGGTGGTGAAAACTGCTCCCAAACAACATCGATAATCGCGATGCTCGTATGAAAGAGAATCAAAAATGTCGTAGATCCCTCCAAGACCCCCGCCATAGGCCCAAAAGTCTTCTAGGGCAATCTGATGCAGAGATACAACGAGAAACATGTGTTTCATGATTTTTTTCTCAGATTCTATTGCATGTATGAGACTGAAAAAAATTGGAGAGACGGAGAAAGTTTTAAGGTATTTTTGTCAATCATTTCTGACGCAAAATTAAAGTAGAATTTTTTTAAAAATAGATTTTCGGCATGAAAGCGTTCGAGAACTGTCTCAGTTTTTTTCCTAAAATGTCTTGAAACATTCTACAACGTATATTTTTTTCTGATTTTTAAACAATGAGGACGATACCGAAAAAAATTAAAAACATTTTATGAGTTCAGAAATTTGAAATTTGTGCCAAAATGTGATTGGAAATTGTTTTTACGATTGTTTAAAACAATTCATATATAAATTATTGAAAATTCTCACAGACAAAAATCTGATTTACAACTTTTTGCTGACAAACGTTTATCTTTATGTGAAAAGTATTTATATTATCTAAATAAAATCATCAAACCACTTTGGTTTTTAGATTTATGTGTTGTTTCTAATATAAATCAGATTACTCGATTTTACGTATATTAATAATTTATGTTTATAATTAAGTCAAATTACTCAGTTGTACATTTATTAATTATTGAAAATTAGAAAATCATAGGCAATTAATGATTGTCACTGTCTTATTCAATAACTGGGATCATGCGTACCTTTATGTATAAACAGTCTATTCAAAATTTCTGACGGTTTAACAATTTTCGCCAAGTAACGAGCGTGTGCCAAATAATAAATGATCGTAGCTATGTAGGAGCAGAATCCCAGGCTGCGACTTCTGGTCTCACATTCACAATAATATCGTTTCACCAATATTCCTCTGTTGAAAAGAGAGATGTGAGCTCCTCCGATGCACCGATGTTTGCCACTTCTGTGCAGCGCCAATTTAGGTCACAAACCACGTAACCACAACACGGTTTGAAAAACGTGAGGCACGCGACGCACTTCAGTTGAAAATCGAGATCAGACCTTGGCTGCAATGTTACATGGAGAGCAAGAAGTGTTGAGAAAAGTTTGAAAGTGGCGTAAAGTGTCAATTTTTAAGGGTGACCAACCGAAAATAACAGGATGAAGGTGTAATTGAAATAAAAAAATGCATAATTTAAAAAAATCCCTTAGCTGTTTCTGTTTCAATGACTAGCAACTGTGATAATTTGGGCATTTAAAATTCACACTAATATTATGACGCAAACTGGTGCTGGAAGCTCATTGGCTGATGTGGGATGCGCGAGAGCCCACCCATCTCTATCCACCATGGATCGTCCGATTGAGTTTGGTTCATAAATGATGTAACACATATACGATGTCAATCAAGACACGTATGTCGTGATTGAATCTTTGTTTAAATATTGGTAAAATGTTGGTAAAAACAATATTGTTTAAATATTGTTTTTTACAATCACATTTTGGCGCGTATTTCAAATTTTTAACTAATAAAATTGATTTTAATTTTTTTTCATTGTCGTTCACATTGTTTAAAAATATGAAAAAAATATATGCTTTACAATGTTATAAAACACATTCTAGAGAGAGAAAAAAAACTGAGACAGCACTCCAACATTATCACGCCAAACATCAATTTTAAAAAAATTTATTCTAATTTAGCGTCAGAATTGGTTGACAAAAATACCTTAAAATTCAACTATTTTTACCCGTCTCTCTATTTTTTCTGCCTGATATATGCAGTAGAAACTGAGAAAGAAATAAAACTGGGAAAACACATTTATAGTTGTATCTCTGCCACAGTTTGCCCTAGAAGGCTGATTTTTTGGGGGATCTACGACATAATTTTTATTCTCTTTTATAAGAGCCTCACGAATATCGATTTGGTTTGGGGGCAGTTTACACCACCTAATTCGGCTATACCCTTTTTTCTTCTTTGTGAACATTACTGTTCAAGTCAAGTTTTGTGTTAAAAATTCCAGGCATCCGATCACAAACATTGTGCTTTTAATAAAACATACTATATTTCTATACGTATCTCCTGTATGTAAGTTTTCGTTCCGAATGAATTCCTTCATTTTCCATTAAGAATCGCTTCATTTCATGAATCTCAATTTTCTGTAGATTATAAAATTGTATTCATTTTTTTCGAATGTGTATGGTCTTGTTAATAAAATACAGTCCCTCTTCAAATTTTAGTAATTTAGATTTATTATACATACATATGTATTCTATTGAAACGCACCGCGTTTCCACCCAAAGAAACGGCGAGACATCAAGCAAGAACACGGCAGAACGGTTGCAAGAGGGCACTCGCTAGCCAAGAAAAACGGTTACGAGCGGCGAAGGGTGATCGGTTGGCCCAGAGCGTGGGAACGACGCCGCGAGGAGGCAGTGTCTGGCTGGCCGCCGGCGAGGAAGGACGTATCTGGAGCTGCTCCGCGGTCGAAAAGCAAAAAAGTATCGCGAACGAACGAGTGCAGAAAGATTAATTGACGGACAATTTGTGCTTGATAACCATCAATAGTCGATCGGACATATTGCCAGAGTGATAGCTGATATCAGGAGTACCACAAATCAAAAGAACTTGCGTGCAGAGGAGTACAACCCGAGAGTCCCCGAAGCCACCGACGCTCGTAGGGGAAGAAGTAACGGTAAATATTTCTTCGGTCGATATAAGATCGAGAGACTAACAGTGATTCTGGGTGATATAAAAGAAAAGGGTAAAGACCACCATAGATATTGTATCATTAGTGATTTGTATAGAATTAATAAATAGTTCAGTTTACTTTGTTCACGGAACAGTGGTGTTTGATTAATAACCCGAGCCCATTCACGAGAAAGAACACCTGTCCCTTACAAATAAATTTACTGCGGACAAGCCGGCCTACCCGGTACGTCACAATATATATATATATATATATATATATATATATATATATATATTGTGATTTAATGTATCTACATTATATGTTGGCGTGGCGTTTCTCTCTCTGTAGATTATACCGCAAGACCAATATCTATATGGAAGTGATTATCAAGGAATATTGGCCTTCCGTTTCTGGAATTTAGGCCAGTGGAAAACAGTGTACATTGACGATACTCTTCCTGTAGACGAAAATGATGAACTTATCTACGGCAGGTGCACCAAAAGTAATGAGTTCTGGCTACCTCTTTTGGAGAAAGCGTTCGCAAAGTAAGTGGCAGATATTTTCATCGTTAACGTGAAGTTTGTTATATTGCTGTTAACTGCTGATGTTAATAATTGTTGAATGAAATAGTTGCCTTATCGATCAGCAAACATAAACTACCAATAAAATCAAATACATTTTTTAATTAATGGATGTTTCGTTTCAAATTCAAGTTGAGAAATCAAATTGTTAAGGTCTTATCTAGTCTTTAATTGCACTTATTCAACAAATAAAAGATTTTTTATCGTTACTTGCAGAACATGCAGTAGGATTTTCTATTTTGTAAATCCGTAAACACCCTAATAAGTATCATGTTTGCAAAATAAGTGTTTCTTGTGGATAATTTTTGAAATTCGTATATATCCTCTCAATGTTTTTGTTTTCTTTTTCTTTTCTTTTTTCAGGTTCCATGGAAGTTATAGTGACATCGAGTGGGGATTTCCTAGTGAGGCGCTTTTGTGTCTCACCGGTTACATAATTGAAGATTTCATGGAAATAAATCTCAATGAACGTCGGTTGTATAACTTATTTACAAAGGAAATTCATCACAATTCCCTCATTGCAGCTGCAGTATTGGTGAGAAACGTATACCATACATACCATAACGTGTATCATAGGTACTTATTAAGTTATTGCATTCTAGATTCCTGTGATACCATTCTTTCTCAATTTAAAGAATAAGTTAGCTCTTCAAAAACTCCCTCCACCGTTGTAAATCGCAACTGTCTTAACCCCCACTCTCACTTCTTCTCCTATGTCCCTTTCACTTCCAGCTCGCGTCAGATGAAGTTCATACCAAGGTGAGCTCTGTTTACCAACAGAATTGACGCCTTCCACATGGAATACCAAAAACCTTCTCACGAAATGCCAGAACCTAGAATTCCAAGTCTCGTATATAATTGTACAAGATATCAGGTAGACTCAATCTACCTATAGTGTGTACTTATCTTACATGACGTACTTTATTTTTAGATAATTTGTTAAGAAGAGGTTTTGTAATTTTTTTCTATATTTTTACTCTAATAATACCTGCAGATGAGAAACAACTTTCGTCGAAACGTCATTTTAAAGAGTGTTTTTTAACAAATGATGTAAATAAACTGTCTTCAATCAAGTGGAACAATTTCCTAAATATGATTGAATGATAACAGACAATATATGCAAATCTATTCAACAATGACGATATGGACAGCATCATGAGTTTTAATTCCATATTCGAGGCGATGAAACTTGAAATTGTTAAGTCGAGAACCAGATCATGAATAACAACGTTTTAAGACTTTCTTCGAAACCTCCTGAATTACTACAAACTAAATGTACCTCTAGCATTTTAATTTCATTATTAAACCGGTTAGAACAATTCCAGCAGCAAGGGTTCCATCACTCACAAAATTGATTACTAGTATTACTCTTCAATCAACTGTTAAAACTCTTTATGTGGATTACCTTGTACTTTTTTTGAGAACAACCATCTGCGTCCGCACAATTACTCGCATTATTTATAATATTAATAATTATACATTAATAATCTTCAAAAATTGGTATTTGTTATTTTGCTATTTTTTGAGTTGGCAAATTTTCAATTTTGGAGTTTGCGCTTCTTCAAATTTAACATTTTCAAATTGTCATTTTGTTTCTATAAACGAAACTAATTATCATTAATATATCAACATATAATAAAATTGGATAAAAATCGCTTTTGCAATTTCATTGTAAGTCTTCCACTTCTGCCAATCCTTCACCCAAGCATAACTGAATTTTCAGTCATGCGGGGCATGATAAGTGATAAGAGGCAAATTCTGTAACACATTTATCGTTACAAGTAGTTTTTAATACACGGAAGGGAATATTTCTTGAAATCAAATCTTTCCAAAAGCGCGCCTTATTAATAGTCCAACTTAAAAGACAATAAAAACGAGTGCAGGAATTCCAAATCTCCAGAAAACGTCCCAGAACGCACTTCTCCCCAAACGTCAGCGTTTTTTACAGTCTACTACTTTTAAATAAATAAGTAAATGAAATATATAATAAATAGTTGGACAAACACCTTTTCGTCTTTCTCTTTCCAACTCGAATCCCAAAATGTCATTAGGTGAGCCAATTGTATTGAAAAGACGTATCATGTGATCTGCCCAACGCCGTACCATATGCATAAAAGTGGTTTCAGCGTCATTAATTTGAGTTACTTTTTATGATCTATTCATTTCTTATTCTTCTTGTTATAGTAATGTTTACAATTTCTCTTTCCATTTTTCGGAGCAAGACATTATTAGCATTTGTTTTCCTAAAGATTAGAGCCTATGTTTGCCAGCCATATGTGAGAGCCGGAAGTTCACAAAGTACACAAGAGTCTCTCTTTATCAGTAAGCTGTAGGTTTGATAAAAAAATAGGTTTTAGTCTTCAAAATTGTGACAGTACTTTTTAAAGTTTTGGGTATTACTATTGAAGGTTAGTAATCAAATCAGATAAACATATTCCACCACAAATTTAATTTCTTGTGTACCAAAAGATATTTTTCCTTTTGTACTATTGGTTATGACTTTTCATTCATTTGTAGACCTACTGCTCTCCAAAAACCAGAAGTTCACAGAGCGTTGCTTGAATTTCTCTCGATAAATTGACACTCAAAATAATGTCACCCGCAAAAATAAAGTTTTTATCGTTTTCCCTAACAATCTTAATTCCAATATTATTGGATGTTTTTATTAGTAAGTCTTATAATAAACTGTTATGTTGTTACTGCATTATTGTATTTGCGATTAAAAGTGCTTTAAATGATTTTAGTTTAGTTTATCGAAACCCCAAAAGTTTTCTGTGAAAATGGGTTCAAACTGCGCATTTTGAGAATTGCTTGAACGAGATTTTCTCCAAAACGTCTCCAAATTCTACAATGAAACTTAAAACTCCAGGTTTTATTCTTCTATATTATTCTTAAAGTCATATTTCAATTCTCACCTGTAATTTACACTCACCCGTAAAGTGGAAATTCCACTGATCTATTTATTTATTTATTTTACACCAAAAAACAGTTAAAAACTGCGTATGACGTTCTATGGGGAAAAGTGAATTGTGTTGTGAAAAGTGAAAAGTGTGAATCTAGTTAAATGAAAATAAAAAATCAATCCTACCGAAAACTAGCAAACCGAAAAATTGAGAAAATGTGAAAAAGTGTCCTTGAGGTGGCAATAGATGGGAGCTAGAAAGAGGGTGGAACAAAACAAAAATCTAGCTCAGACCAAAGAGATTAATAAATTTATAAAACTAACGAGTAAGAGAATATTTGTATGACCTTTTAATTTTTTGAGGTAGGTACTGTGTCTCATTTTTATTTATTAAGGTGTTGCCTTTCAGATTTTTCACCAAACCCTATAGTGTGATATTATTTACAATTAACACACTCATCGCTATAAAACTATGTATTTATGGTTAATTAATAGTATTTTCCTTTGATTCAATTTAGTTTTGTTTCATCTGAACAAATTTTGTTTCTTTTAAAACGTTACATACTTTAATGTCACACAGATTTTACGAAGAAATTGGCTATATTCAAATTGAAAATTCACTTAACATTAATATTTCTAGTTATTTTCATGAGATACCCAGACGTTTAATAATTTATATTTCGAAGTGATATTGCACATTTACAGTAATTAATAATATTTTATCTTGAAAATAATAAAATCTGATCTCATTCCGTAATCCCGTCGAGACGCGTATTATGCGAAGGGCCTCTAAAATATTATGTTAACCACAAGAATAATTTTGTCTGAGATTTTTCCACTTCATCTTTTCTTCCAGGACTGTGACACGGAACAAGGCATTTCTAGTTATCATGCCTACTCTGTCACGGGTGTATACACCGTGCGTGCGGGTGATTCCTTCATTCGCTTGGTACGAGTTCGGAATCCGTACGGCGACATGGAAGATTCGGAGTGGAAGGGCGCTTTTAGTGACAAGTAATCTTCTGGGCATTCCATCTTTTTTTTTTTTTTTTTCATATCTCGCTTCATTTTACCTGTTATTATTGTGACTTTGTTTTTGCGTTTTGCAATTCAAATGTTAATTTAACATTATTTTTTGTTATTTACGTTAGTAAACACGCACTTAGCCCCTTAGCAACCAACCATCTAAATACTGCTTTAAGAGCGCGTCCATAGCAACGGCCGCTAAAATATTTTTAATGGACTCTCGATCATTTTAGCGGCCGTTGCTATGAACACTATGGACTCTCGGGTTTAGATTCTGCTTGCATTAGTAGAAAAAACATTCAACTGTCTGATCACAAAAAAGCATCCAGTACCACCAACCCTTGCTGCAGAAAATCAAGAGTAATGACAATTCTGAACTCGCGAAAGTGATAAAAGTTTATTTTTAATAAGCTATAAACTAAAATAACAAAAAATAACAAAAATCATTGTATGTAACTCGTTCTCTATTAGTCTTTAAGGACTTAGCCGGAAGGTTAACTACTCGGCTTCGCTATCGCTCCGCCTCGCAGTTAACCTTCCGGCTGCGTCCTTAAAGACTCGTTTAGAGGACTCGTGACATAAATATATATTAGTCCCATACGTTATACATTCAAATAATTATTAATTGGTTTCACATCTTTTAACCTTCACAGAGATCCTAAGTGGGCTGAAGTAGATCCAGAAACTAGGAAGAAATTGGAATATGTGAATGACGAGGATGGGCAGTTCTTCATGAAAGCAGCTCATTTCAAGAAACAGTTTTCAGAATTCACTGTGGCATCACAATGTCCTAACTTTGGTGATTTTTATGAAACACCTTCTCGCCAAGTAAGAAGCAAATACAACATACAAAAACAAAAACCGTCGGCAAATATAAATGTATATGCCGACGATGAGTTTAATTTTTCAATATGTATTTCTTCAATGCACTTCTGCTACACCCCACGAATTTTAAAATAAGATTGTGTAAGTTACTAATTCCTCGTTTATGTTTACATTACGACATGGGGGTTTATTTTCTTTTATTTAGATTTACATCATTAAGAACGTTTGGGAAAAGGGAATTTCTCTGGAAGGTGATGGCATCGAATACGCAGAGAATTTTTTAAGAAATCCACAGTATCTGCTCACAGTAGAGGAGTTCGGTGAGTAGTAGAGTAGTATCACCTTTCTAAATTTACATGGTCTAACAAAAACTTATTAATTATATTATATGTTAATGTAAATATCCTAAATGTGAAGTAAATAAATCTTTTTAATAAATAGTAAATTCAAATTTATATTAAATATCAATTTACGAAATCGTCAACAATATTTTTTGAAAGAATTTCTTTTATTATTCTTCAGAATTCTTGCAAATTCAGCGCGTTCAGAATTCTTACAAATTCAGTCAGCCTTCATACTGCTCGTTGTGTATACTTCGCGAATGTTCATTCCTGCGTGAGATATGGCATAATATTCTGGGGAAATACATCTTATAGCTCCCAGACTTTTAGATTACAAAAACGAATTGTACGAATAATAACCAAATCCCACCCACGTGATTCATGTAAGCCTCTCTTCATTAATCTAGGAATTCTACCATTACCGTGTCTTTTATTTACGAATCAGTAAAAACAAGACGTAGAAATCATATTCATCAGGTGACAGTATCAACAGCCCATTACAGAATCAGTGGTTTTTGTAAAAATGACTTGCTTAAGGGCGGGAATATATTTTCAGAAAATGCCAATGTCTATTACTATAACACTCGACGTAGAAATCATATTCATCAGGTGACAGTATCAACAGCCCATTACAAAAAATTCACATACAATATATGTACATTATTTTACAACACTTTGCCAGATGACATTAAACGATTAAATTCAATAGAAAAGTTTAAATCCCAAGTGAAATCGTTTCTGCTGCGTAACTGTTTCTATACAATTAGAGACTATACTGAGCATCACAATAAAAGTAACATTAATTTTAACAATGATACAGATTGCATTTTTTACCATTTGGACTGTATAAAAATGTATAAACAACCTGTAATAACTATTGTAATACAGCTTCCGGGTCAATGACCCCCATCTAGATCAGGTTTTTCGTCCAGTTTCCCTGATCCATTGAGCAAATGCTGAGATGGCCCCTTGTTTTGCTTCTGGACATAAATGTAACTTCATTTTCTGTGCACGTCTTCTAGAATTCAGTGGGAAATACAATTATTCAAATTATCGTTTCCATGTTGTCGCGGCAGGAAGTAATAAGAGCCAATATGTATTGCTTATTTATTCTTGAAAATAGATTTTATTACATGGGATATTTTTTTTCTCCCTTTCAAAATTCAAAATTTAAGTAGTATATGACTTAGTGTAGGGATCACAGAATTTTGAAAATGTGAACACAATTCACGTTTCCCCATAGCACGTCATACGCAGTTTTTAACTGTTTTTTTACGTAAAATAAAATAAATAAAAATAAAAATTTTATAATTTTCTACTTTTTAATATTTGATTTAAATACAGTGTATACATATAATATAAATAATATCAGATATATGAAATTATTGTTTCTTAGATGAAGAAATTGGCAATGCTAGTGAGGAAGAAAATGATCAAATACGTCCAATATATGACGTTATTATTCAGCTTGTGCAAGATCAAAATAGATCGAAGTACGAATCCGAACAATGTGGTATTGGTGTTACCGTTTTCAAGGTACGTACGCTGTGTGCTTGATGTATTTGTACATACGCTTATGAATTATCTATCGTCTATGTGTATGCTTAGATGTATAAATAATATAAACATTGTGTATCTATTCTCATAATAATCATTAACATCATAAATTTTGTATTTCAATTCTCTTCATTAATTTAATTTTTCTCTGTACAAATGGATGTGCCACAAAACATTAACGATTCCTTCAGTTTCTTTACAGTTAAAAATAATGCAATAAAGTTTTCCCTAAAAGTATACGAGAGAAGTATCCTACAATACAAGGAAATTGTGTATCGTTGTTGTGTTATTTGATACATGTCAAGGTGTAGTACATTCATCCCACGACGTTCAAAACTAATGGCATTTAAAGTAGATGCACAGACTTTCACGTGTAAGTTAGTGTCCTATTCCTTTGAGACCTGGCTAGCTTGTCAGTTTTGTCACGCTTATCAGTCGTGATCTGGGCTGTCCGGGTGACGCCGCGTCGAAGGCTGGGGTGCCGACGTTTCGACCGACATATCGCGGTCCTCTTCCTCTGTGGCAGTACAGCCCTGAAGAGGACCGCGATATGTCGGTCGAAACGTCGGCACCCCAGCCTTCGACGCAGCGTCACCCGGACAGCCCAGATCATGACTGGCCGCGGAAGCCTACGATACCATGCTTATCAGTCTTATCTCGGCTTATCAGTGATCGCAGCTGCAATTCTCAGGCACCAGGGCCCCTTCACATAGCGCCACTCAGCAGCGCTTTCGTGTGGCGCATCTACTGGTAAAGCATTGGTTGAAATGGAGGTCTTCACAGGAGTGGCGATGTCACGCTGCTGTGGCGGTCGGTCGCAAACACCTACTACCAGCAGTGCGGAAGGATATACGCGCCACCGCTAGCATAACAGTTCTAAGTGGCGACGTTCACACCAGATGCGCCACTGAACCGGTTTTTGCCTGCTGCCACCCTTTCGTTCGCCTAAACGCACAGCGATGTAACTCAAGAAATCTTGCTCTCTCGCGGTCGGCGGTGGCTGGGTCTGAAGGGCTCTGCCGCTTCTCAGTGGTGCCACTTAGTGAATTCGCAACTTTCTCGTTAATTTTGCGATCGCTATCCTCTTAATTTTCTGAGGGGTTTGAGGTGTCTCTTGTGAAGGATCTGGATCTGCTCTAGCCATTTCTTTAAGAATTTTCGAGAAAAACAAACTTGAAAAGATATACTCGTCTTTGAAATCAACTAGTTTCTCTTTCGCGCCAACGAAGTTTTTATGTTTGCAATGTTTTCATCAGTGCCCACTGCAAGCTATTGCCTTCAACTATTTATCGCTCAAGGGAGAGGGAAGACAGGTCATCGGTCAAGAAAAGTTGCTCGGTTATTAGTAATGTCCCATCATTCCAAAATGGTGTTTCTACTCTATTAGATCGTTCTTTAAGATATGAACTTAATCAATCTGGAGCACTAATATTATTTCCATATAAATGTAATTTTGAAAATAAAATGTTATGGTCAATGACGTGAAAAGCTTTTGAAGATCCAAAAATATTCTCATACGTGCTTCATTTTGATTCCTGGATGATACAACATATTTATGAAAAGAAAATTTAACCGTTTCCGTAAATTCTGATTCCCTAAATCCGTGTTGGGAATCAGAAAACGTTTCGTGTTTACTGAGAAAGGTTTCCATTCGTACGTAAAGACAAGTCTCTCCAATAGTTTTAAAAACACTGACAAAAGAGAAATTGATCCATAATTTTGAATTTCATTTCTGTTGCCTGTTTTTAAGAGCGGCTTAATCTTAGCTACTTTGATAATATCTACAAAATTTCCGGTGAATAACGACGCATTAAATATGTGAGTTAACGAGTGTATAGAAGATGATACACAAGTCTTTATCAAACAATCCGGAAATTCATCTAAATCGGCCAAATATTTATTTTTTACCGATTTACTCATTACTTGGAGAATTTCATAGGAAGAAGTTTCCAAAAGAAATATTGTGTCTACAATTTTTGTTGACGTCTGATGTTTAATTTTGTGACTTAGTGAGGTTGGCAGTAATTTTCGTAAAATATTGGTGGAAGAGAAGAGCCAGTGTTATAGGATCGTTCACTTCTCTATGGTTCTTTTTTTAAACCACTTTTTTTCTGGTGGTATTTTTTACTACAGCCCAAATAGCTTTTATTTTGTTATTTGAATTCAAAATATCCAGTTCGTATTTCATGATTTTAGCCTGCCTTATGGCACTTCTTAACTTTTGGAATCAGAGGAGAATTCTGAGATACGTTATACCTTAGAAATTTAAAAAAAAAATTTTTTTTAATATGTTTTAATCCTTGTGTTATCCAAGAACTGTTTTTCGGTTGTGTTTAATTTTCCTTTTTTGAAGAGGAAAGCACGTGTTAAAGTGAAATGAAAATTGTGGAAAAAATTAATTATATTTATTGTTTGTCTCATGATTCCCGTAGCGGTAGTCTATGAATAATTTTTTACTTTAGTAAACACTCTATTCATGCATGTATTATTTATTGTGTCAGTGTTCGCGTTTCTTGTAATGGCAGGTGTTGGCACATATGCGATCAAAATTAATTGAAATTTGGCGCCGTACTTGGAATTTAAGCATTTATAACAATTTCTCGGCGCTAATTAACAGCAAAGGGCATACATTTTAAAACGTACCCCGTAGGACGTTTAAGGATTTTTCTGTAAAAACCGCGGGCTTGCTTCCAGAGAAAAAGGAAAAGAAGTCTTTTGTGTGACTCTTTGTAAGGACAAACTGCTTTGAAAAGTTTGAACTGCGTTTATAGATGCTCGTGCGATTTCGCCAGCTACTAGGAACTTGCGAGAGAAAGCACATCGTATTGTTGACGATTTCGGAGAATCAGATGCATTTCCAAATAAGACGCGACGAGATTAAATTGTTTGAGAATCTTCAGCCGAGCGGTTTCACAAAGGATTGCCTCGTCAGTAAAAAGGCTAAGTAATTTACATTGAATACTTAAATTTTGACGATTGGTAACGGCAGAGCAGACTTCTTGCACAGACCGGCAATTGGCGCGGACCTTGCGGGACATTGTACTATGCTCGCACTTTTTTTTTTATCCTCGAGCTCTCTAGTCCTCGCTCAGCCCAGCATAGCATGGCCCGGAAGAAAATATGAGCTCCTTTCGGAACGTCACGGCTCAGTTTGCAGTGCTGCCCACCTCCTTCCTTTCCAATGCAAACTTCTTAGTTTTCGGTCTCTCTCTCTCTCTATCGACCTGTGCGTATCATGTTCCTTCTTATTACTCAATTATTTCTATAATTATTTATTATTTCTTCAGAATTTAAAAAAATCTCCCATTGTTTCTCATAGCTATCTACTCCAAGATGAGTTATTACGCCGAGTTTTCTGTGAATAAAGTTGCCAGCCCTGCACCGCCGTGACGTAGACAGAATACGCCTCTTCCCGCACCGCCCGCTGTGAAGTATCAAGAAAAAGTGCGCGATTAGTATTACGCACCAATTACGACAGAAAACGATCTTCTTTTCGCCTAGACGAGGTAACACTGACAACTTCTTCAATACTCAATAATTCTTACGCTGAGGTAAACTAATGGTTCTTAAATAATTGTCTTTTAGAAGTTTTCCTTGTGGGAAAGAAAGACGGCAGGAATCTTGTCAGCCCGAATGTCTGTTGCTCTCCCAAACCAAGCTATTTTGCAGGCTCAACAGCAGGAATTTGTGCTTCGTGTTCACTGTATCCTAAATCTTTTGTTGCAATTTCTTAACTAGTTTCGGTTTTGTTAATTATTATTATTATTATTATTATTATTATTATTATTATTATTATTATTATTATTATTTGATCTATTGTCTTCTGTAAATAAAGTGTAGGTACATTTGTAGTAATATCTAAACTGAAAGACTTAATTAAATTGGGATGCTGCTCTTTTACGCAAAAGTCGGCCAGAATATCAATGTAAATATCTTCGCATACAACAATGCATTACTGCACAGCTTTCTCTAAGGTTACGAGTATTTACGTATAATTCGTGTTTTATTTAGGTGATACTTGCAACGATTAGTTTTGTCTCTCATGTGTGGCAGGAACTCAGGTATCTGAAAAAATGTCATTTTGTAATTCATTTCCAAAACTTACAAAATGATCAACTTTTTAGAGGTGGCACATACATGCAAAATTGGGACAATGTGTGTCCTTTATTATTATTTCCAATATTACTACATTTCTGCATAAAAATACAAAAATATAGTGTACCAAGTTATGTTTAAAGTTTCTAAAATTAACAAAATGTACCCAAACCTTAATTCTGGTTATAAATTACTTAATACGTGTCAACCATGAATGTAGGATGTAGGTGTATACTGTAGTGCCAGGTAAATATTTAGTACCATATAAATATATATTGTAGTAACATAATTATTGTAGTACCAGGTACAATATTTTCTAAGAGAAATGGGTCAAATGTATCACCAAATTAACTTAGAGACATTATTTTCCCTAAAAAACGTTATTTTTCATTTTATTAGATTTATTATTAAAGTTCGCTTTGAGCTAATGCTCGGTGGCAAACATTATTACAACTAGATATACGACAATTACAAAACTATTACGGATATTTGCAAATATAATTACAATTAGAATTATAGATATCCAAGTTATAACTAATTTTGACTTATCTGTAAGTTGACTTTTAGCATTTCTAACACTTCACCCCACTTCACTTCATTGCATTACACTGAACTCCCCTCCCATGCCCCCACCACACTACACTTCACTTCAGTGCAAGGGACATGACCATATTATTAATAATTTATTTATTTATTTATTTATTTATTTTACGTCAGAAAAACAGTTAAAAACTGCGTATGACGTGCTATGGGGAAAAGTGAATTGTGTGCACATTTTCAAAATTCTGTGATCCCTACACTTACTCATATACTACTTAAATTTTGAATTTTGAAAGGAGAAAAAAACTCCCATGCAATAAAATCTATGTTCAAGGATAAACAAGCAATAAATTTTGAATTTTGAAATTTTGAAAGGGAGAAAAAAAAAACAAAAAAACTCCCATGTAATAAAATCTATTTTGAAGGATAATAATAATAATGATAAAAGTCCCAGTATTATTAATGATAACCTACGTAGAATTAAGTATATTTTTAAATTTCACTACATTAGAAGGAAGAGTCTCTAGTCCTTTTGCAGGTAGTTTGTTCCAATCTACTATAGTACGAGTCACAAAGGAGAATTTGCCTACATCAGTTCTTTGCTTTCTACATCGTATTTTCCAGGGATGGTCTCCTCTGCTTTTATAATCTGGTTTCTGTAATCTTTTTGTGAGGTCTGCCCATGCTGAGTCCCCTTTGTATGTCTTGTTCATTACGCATAAACGCGCCCGTTCCCGTTTGTTAGATAAGGGTTCCCATTCATCTCGTCCATCAACGCGTCCATGATTTACAAACTTTCCGGCCCGTTTTGAATTTTATCTAATGCCTCAATTTGCCCTTTTCTGTACGGGTCCCAGCAGGCCGCTCCGTACTCTAAAATAGGACGAACAAGTGAAGTATATGCCAAGGATCGGGCATTCGAACTAGTTTTTTAGAATGCGCATTACAAAGTGCAGCGCCCTCCATGACTTTTTGACCGTATTGTTCATATGATCCGACCAACCCAAGTCGCTACGAAGGACCAAACCCAAGTACTTACAGTTTTTTACACGCGGTATATCGTTAGTTCCTAACTTGTAATTTGAGTGTACATTCGAGCGAGACATTCGAGTGTACATTCGAACTTTCGTCAGACATTTATGTCAGACATTGGAATGTTTTCAGAAAAACTAACAAATGTTCTGGTTGTCACAATATATGTATGCAGTGAACCCAAAAAAATATTTTTGGTATCTGTATTGTTAGTAAAAAAAATTGAGGATGAATTTTATTTGCAGACTGGAGGAAGATACCCGGAGAATCTAAACGTTGAAAATTTTGAAGAGTTTGAGCCCCTTAAAGGATCCATGGAAATCATTAACCGGAGCAGCATTGTCGCCAAATTGAAGCTGAGGCCTGGCAAATACATCGTTATTCCATGTATTTACAATTCACTTATCGGACGCCCATTCCTTATGCGTATTTACAGCAGCAGACCTATCTTCATTGAACCAATTAAACAGGAATAAGTGAAGGGTCGTGCACCAGCAGTGCCCACACTTCCAAAAATTTTCGTAGTTTTCCCAAAATTCGTTAAGTGAAACTCAAACGCAATACTAGTAGCTTACCTATTTTTGAACCTATTGATTTTGATAAAATGTCTCTAATTCTATTTTTATTAATTCATTTTAAAACCTTGATTTTCCCCAGTTCTTGAAAGACAAGAAATTTGGTAGTATTCAGATTCTTAAAAGAGTAATGACGATTCGAACTTTAACTATCCGAACGTGTTTAGGGGAGGAAATGTTATATAAAGTATTTTCGTTACATTATTGCAATGCCAATATTGATAAAATATTTACAGAGAATTCTTTAAATTCAAAATAATGCAAAAGAAATAAAATATTGTCTTTCGAATTCTCACAAATAGAAAGTATATTAGATATCAAGATCTGCAAGTTTGAAACAAATGGAAAGCCCCAATTCTTATTTTTCTAATTTTTCTAGTTTTGTAATTAAAATAGCATCTACTGACGCAGTGTATTCTATTAATGTCGTTTTTCCTTTTCTGAGGAAAAAGAATTTGTACACATCATTCAAAATAAAAGTGCACTAATAGATGAAAAACAATAGAAAACATTTACAATACCCTGTGGCAAAAATGTTTTCTTCAACATTAAATACAAAAGGAAACAAAATACATGGTTTAAATGTATCCCTTATTAAGCTATCAGCGTGTGGCGCCTTAATCACACGTCACATTTGAATAATAAACACAAACGCCGCTATCTCGTGTTGATAACCGCTTGCCTCGAATTAAGTTATATAAATGAAGAAGACATGCAAACTATAAAAGTGTATGAAAATATTTTTACGCCCGAGTTCTCTGGAGAAGTAGGAAAGATCATTAATGAGTATGCTCACATTGTCTGTGGTCTCTTGTGGCCTTCAAGTTAATACATCGTTTGAATAATAAATATATTAATATCATTACATTGAAGAGGAATTTTCGTAACTCAATGGAAATACACTTCACAACCCTTAGTCTTTGATACATTAAAACATTTTTTGATTTCAACCCCTCAGTTGTTGACAGTTTTGCTTGACAGGCAGCGTTCTAATAGAACTTATGATTGAGGTGGTGCTTCCTTGGTGGGAAGTGGTGGCAATGTTTGAAAATGCAGTGTTCACGAATGCTAAATTTTCCAGAATTTCCCTTTAAATTAAACCTCAAACAATTCATCAGCACCTTCGCATTACCATTCTCTTCAACAGCAATCAGTTATTTCACGCAAGTATTACACATCACTCTCTCACTAGGCATCCATCACTTCCAAAAATCATTAATTTCAACTTGTCAACCGGCAGAGGTGCCTCAGCGCATCAACTGATGTCACTGCAGTGCTTCTGACCGGGAGACCCTTGGTTCGAGTCCCGACAGTGGCAAAATTTTCGACACTAGCTGGTCAGCTGGGTCGAATTCAGTCGCTGTCTGGAGGAGAATTCTACAGGCCGACTACTCTGATCGGTAGTTTTTCGTAGTTTCTCCGATGAACACAATGCGAATGCCGGACCAGTACCCTAACAAACGAGCCATGGACCGCGCGCGATCTTTCCTTCCTCTTCCTTGTCCTATCCTCACCCCTTACACATACACTTAAACTAACATACACTACACTACCACACATGCCCGGAGACTGGTCGGGGACTTGGAACTTGTCCCCACTGGGGCGGTCCCCCGCTGGTGGGAGATACCTGGTTGGGGAAAACCCCGTTAGCCAACGGTAGGTCGGCGCCGGATCTCGCCGTCCTGCAGAGGACGATCACCGCCATATCCCAATGAAAAAAATATGCACTACACTTACGGGACCAATGACCTCGGTAGTTGGTGTGCCTGGAATCACTAATAACCAACCATCAACTTGTCACTAAAAAGAACCAGCTCCATGGACATCAGTGTTAGCACACTACCTTCTTAAACCCAATTTTGCGGGTCCACCCAGAGAGTATATTAACAGAGACGGCACTCAACGTTAGTCCCAACGCTCTTATTCAAATTTCTAATTTTCATGGAGGGGGAAGCAGCCATCGTAGACCCAGTTTGAGCCAATAGCGCCGAAGGGCGATCAGCCAATGGAGGTGATGCGTAATGACGACCGAGAAATTTAAAATGAAGTTGTTTTAAAAATTTCGTCAAATTAATACATTATTTTTATGTAAAATAAATACGCTAGGCAATTTAGAAGACTAAAATATTAGGATTTGAAATCCTAAGTCACTGAATGGCATTGTTATCCAGATAGTGCAAAATGAAATATTATTTCATAAACACAATATTTATTTCTAAATTATGTAAATAGTCATACACAATATAAACAATAATACGCATAATACAATTTTTTACAAAATAAATGTAAGCAAGTAATCAGACATACAGATTATTTTACTTTGCCATTGACTAATATTGAAACCATAATTTAATTAAAACTTCATCATTATCAAAATGACATTCCAGCTATCAACACCTGTCAAATTTCAGCCTATTATCAAAATTGCTACTAGGGTACAATACAAATGAATATTATTGATAAGTTTTATAAACAAACAAGAAACTTGCATCTGCACAAACAGTCCACAAAGTCTATCTTTTTTTGCTTGCTTTCTTAAAAAAAGCAATATTACACATTAAACTGCAATACAAGAAACATGTTTTACCTCCTACCTAATACAAGTGATGAACTAAGTAAAAAAAATTGCGTGATTCTACTTCAACTTCATTTATCTCAAAGCAGAGTTTTTGGACTTAGTAGGTTTCACTAATATTCCGATATCACAGGCTACATATTTCTCCAAAAGCATGGCTACTTGCTCAATGGATCGTGGATGAAGATCCAAAGGCCGATAATATACCCAGAATTACTTAACATTTGATACAGGTATTGAACAGTTTTTCAAATGCTAAAAAAATATTTTCATGTCTTTCCCAATCATGTTATGTGACATATAACGCACACAATTTCTGGAAAACCATATAACTAAATAAAAGCACTTATCATGCTCAGGAGATTATATCCAATAGACATCTCAAGCACCATCTGAAATATGTTTAGAAAATAGCTAATGCTTCCTGGTAAAAATGCCAAACTGTTACACAAAGACTTATACATAGTTCCCAAGACAGATAGTGGGCCAAAAAGAAATTGAGATAAAAATTTACTGATACAGAAACACCAAATGATTATCCCTCAAAAAGTTTTGTTTATTAAATTGAATCCCAAAAAACTTCAACTACAACATGTCTACAAGCAAGTGGTCCAGCAGTTTGGATTTACTAAATTACATACAGTAACTGGAAGTGCTACAGAATAGCACAGACTTTCTCGAAGTTAAGTTTTCTAATTTTCTTTGTTGTGGACCGGCTCTATGGTCTTCCCTCATTTTCCTGCCAGCTGGCATCTATCGCCGCCCAAAATACATTTTTTTGCCATTTTCTCAACTCTTCGATTACCAAATAGTAGAACCGAAATATTAAGAGTATTAAAGAAGGCTCAAACCTTGTCTTAAATAGCAATTTCATTGAAAAATTTGAAGCTATTTTTCTCCGGAATCTATTTGAGTTTTCGAAAAACTTCATTTGAAGTAATTTGAAGAACTTCCACTCACAAATTCAATAATATATCCATTGAAATGTGCATATTACTGGCATGATATATTGAAAGAAAGAAAACATAACAAAAAAACATTAGTGCAATTTTTGGGAAAACAAAAGAATACTCAAAAATGAACATTACATCATATTAAACAGTGCCATTACCACTATCCGTTGAAATAGTTTAAAGAAAGAAATTGAAGCCCCTTTGAAAAATGGCGTTTGGCTATTCTGAAAATAATTTTAACAAAAAACTATTGAGTTTTCGAGAAAAGGGTCACAGAAATTACATTTCTGTAATTTCGAGAAAATCTTCTTTTTGTAATTTTTTAAAATTGCAAATAGTTCACCCACAATTGCACAAGAACTACTAAAATTTACAAAAAATCTTAACACTTTAATTGAACTATTTATGCACAACAAATTTAATTCGAAGGAAAAGTCTCTATCTTCAATATTGTAATTGTAAGAAGTTGTCGTTATAAACGCATACTTTTACAATTTCTGAAAATTCAGAGTTAATTCTGAAAATCGGACCTTTGCCACCTTTATAAGTATATTTTACTCTGTTCTTACTAGAAATTAAAACAAAAAGTTTGGAGCCATTTTTTTTAGAAAATTTTGAATCATTTCCTACGGCTTCATATAAAGTTCCCCCAAAAACTAAGGAATGTTTTTAAAAATTTCAAAGCTTCTACTAGAGACATATTGACAGGGATTTCTTCAATTGGAAAAAAAAGTCTACCCGTGGTTTAGGTGCTAGGTTTGTTCACATACTACAGACGTTTTGCTTCCAATTGGTTTTTCGGCATCAAAGTCCCACAAAACCGAGATTCTGACTACACCCCGTGTTACAGGATTTTTTCTCTTCATTTAGCAACCGGAAACTCAGGAGAAATGTTGTCCACTACATGCAGAGCATATCCTGCAAAAGAAATAAGGGTGTTTAATTAAATTAAAAAAGAATGTTTTCTTACTATACCTTCTAGTTGCTCAAAAAAAAAACAAGTATGCCTATCATGTGGTAAGCCGTCTATAAATGACCTGAGTGCTCCGTCCGGCAACTCAGGACGCACATCAGCAAAAACTACTGGTTCTGCATTATGTGCTAGTCTGCCTGCTGCAGTGAACATTTCCGGCGTGAAGTGTTCCATGCACAAATACCTTAACCTTGTGAGAAATTCCCAAGGGCAAGATGTCAAAGTCGGGTCCGCAATTGTCTTTAGCCATTTCATACACCTGTAATAAATTTAGTAATGTATTATTGAGCTATTAAAGTTATATCAAAATCACCTTAATGTTATTATAGATATTATAACTTATCAGTTACATGATTATTAAAGCAACCAGTGCTCTCATGACTTTAATACATTGGATTTTCATAATAATCGTGTTTACAATAACCTGACATATAATTACATTTAAATTAATTTCATGTACTATTTAGTGACATAATTAATTTACTATGTCGCTAAATAGTACATGAAATGATTTTTATTGAACCATGCTAAGCATGTCATATCGCTTACTTTTCAGGATCTGTTGGAAACCTGAAGAGTTGCCGTCCACTTCTTATGTTTTTGTTGTTTCGGCAATTGGGTACCCAACAACGCCTAAATTGGGGCATTTCGAGTTTACAGCACAGAGCACCGTCTCAAAAACACACAAATGCAAAAATGTTCACAGGACACCGTTACGTTTACGCACAAAGCACCTAAATAATTGCCGGGTGCGGCCTGTAGATTTCGCGCACAGCGCCTTTGCGCCCTTCGACGCTATTGGCCCAACACGGGTCTAAGATGGCGGAATTCAAATTCAAATAAGAACAGGCCCCGGCCTATCTAGTGACAGCCCTGGGTCCACCGCGAGTGAGGGCAGTGGATTTTCGAGGGGCGGGATGGCTTCCTGACAACATCCACTGTCGCTGCAACATTGCTGACCGAGACGTAAGATTCGAGCGCCTCCGATGGAGGAGTTTTGACACTACCTACGACGTTAGGTGGCGCTCAGCCGCAGTAAATAGGCCAATTCTAGCTGCCAACTTCTATGGTCGGTAGTTTTCTATGGTTTCTCCAATGAATACCATTTTAATGCCGTAGAAATTCAATGAGCAACAGGCCGCGCGAGATCTTCCCTAATTCATCTTTGACCCTCATCTACACACACACACACACGCACACACACACACACACACACACACACACACACACACATATATATATATATATATATATATATATATATCGAAACGCGCCGCATTTCTCAACCAAATGTAAAGCACAATAATTTAAATAACGCGGCAGTTTTGGCAGCTCCCGAGCGAATCGTTGAGTACGAGTACGATCCCGCGGTGTGCGAGAGGAAACGGACAGGCAGACGAGAGTAAGCGGCAGTTGGAGGAGATGCTTGGAAAGAATCGGAGGGTTGCGGGAGGGGCGATGGAGGGAAATGTAGGATGACTGGAAGTAAGTGCCGTAATAGTAGAGTAATAGTAAGATTGTGGACGTGTCATCAAGACGTTCGACGGGAGTGGAATTCAGAGAGAACTGGGTGTGTGGCGTAAGCGGCACGTGGAAGCAGTAAGGGATGTGGAAGGCGTTGTGATGAACCGTTGGGAACAAGTGTGATGTGGAGCTAAGTGAAATAAGAAATGATATTGTGGTTATGGCAAGGTGATGGGAATCGGTCCATGAAAGAACTGGATGATGAATCAAGTGGGAGCCAGAGGCGAGCAAAACCACGTGGCGGAACACCACGCCGGTAAAAACTGAAGCCGAATTTGTTAGTGAATACGTGCTCCTGGAATCGGTGGTGCGGCGGTTGCGCATCAGAACTGGACTTCGAGAGCGCGTGGATGAAGATACCGCGGGCCGATAACGGTCCGGCACGCGTGGGAACGAGCTGTCGCCGCCGCGGTAGCATTACCGCCACGCCGGGGACAGCAGCCGAGTGACACCGATTGGTGCCAATCTACTGGGACACAAGCCGAACGAGAGGGGGCCGGCGAGAAAAGCAACGCCGCCTAATGAACACCAGGTTTTATTTTGTATTACGTTTAACTAATCTAGCCAGGACTTAATTAGGGACTGCAGGGATTCGCAGCATGATGATTTAAAAGTTAAGATAAGTTTAATGTGTTTGTATGACAATAGAAATAAAGTTTTGAATGATCCCTGAATTGGAAACCTGTTGTTTCAATGTTTGCATGAACCTAGAGCCCATTGGCAAAAAAGAATACCTTTCCCCTTAACTTTAAATTAACTGCTGCACAGAACTGGAATCCAGGTCCGTCACAAGTTAGTATATATATATATATATATATATATATATATATATATATATATATATATATATATATATACTAACTGCCCAACATGTTCAGATGAGAGTTTAAACCTTATTCCAGCTGGAGCACTACTGTATCGGCAGAAATTTTTTATTTTGTTTTATTTTAATGAGGGAATTACAAACGTTAAGTAAGAGTAAAGACGACGTGAGAGTGAGTGAGTTAAGTGAGAGTAAAGAAGACGTATACACTGAAGGCCATATTTATTATAATGCTATAATCTAAAACTTCAATGGTCATAAATTCAATAATTTATTAAATGCATTGATATTCTCACAAATTCTCCCTTACTTATGTCTAGTTAGAGACTTTAAAATAATATTGTATAAAAAAGGTTACATAAATATTCTTTATACAACTAAAATGTATGCATTTGAATTGTGTTTGTATCTATATCAGAAGGTACACAATTTTACAATCATACTTGACTGTGTACTCAGGAAATTAATTAAAGATGTAGAAACCCATTATCAATAAACTGTTCTTATTAAGAGTGCATCATTTATCTTTATTTACTTAATTGAATGCTTTTGATCTTCGCATTCCAAACAAATATTCTTTAGGAATAGTTGCTCTTTCTTGATGAAATATTCTTTCGGAATAGTTGCTCTTTCTTGATGAAATATTTGAGATTAAAAAGCTGGTTCCCAATAACAATAGTGATTTTGCTCATAAAACAATCGCAAAAAATTATCTGTGAGCAATGAGGGATTGGAGAAACCAGAGCGTAGTGAGGAAACAAAATTATTTTACAATACCTATATTTACCTCCGACACTTACTTTAACATTACATATGATCCCTGAAATGCAAAATTTTCTTATTTATTTTAACTCGATTTCTATTGTGATTTGGGGCGGGGGAATTCATGTACATAAAGCAAGTTCATGACTTATAGCTACATTGTTTTAAGATTTTTTTTATAACTTAACCATTTAGTTCGCAGATCAATAAATCTATTTACATGTTACGTAAGTAACTATCAAAAAGTTTGGGTACACTGAAAAATCTACTAATGCATCTTCTGCCATATTTTTTCTTGCATATTCCGTTTTAACTATTCTGTAGACATACAGGTAATTAGCAGTAGTAGCTTAGTAGAAGTTGCAGCAACTTGCTGAATGACACTGCACAAGGAAGATTATGCAGATAACTGATATATTTCATCGCTATAATTTTCCAAATTTAAAAAAGAATGATCTTATAAAATTATTGTGTCTTATTCGTCTTTGTATTGTACGTAAATGGAAAGAAACAATAAATATTCCGATTGATTTTCACTTCCTTTACGACTTTCACTTCCTTTACAACTTTAAGGGGGACCTGTGATAAACTTCAAACACTGCATTTCCAATATATAATATGTGCATTTTCCTATATTTTCGATTAATTAACCAACTGCACTTTTCCAGAGACACAAACCGCTACTCCGTACGCTACATACGCTTCGATAAGCCACACACGTTATTCGTAATCTTGGGAACATTTCCGGAACGCTGCCACGAAATCAGACTTCTCATTAACGGCATTATAATTCCCACAATGTAAGAATATACTATATCTCCTCCCTGATGAGGTAGATGAGCGTACATAACAATGTTTCCGTTAGAAGTTACTTTTGCAGCAGAGCAGCGAATCGTCGCACCAAGTGTTGGTAGCTTCAACGGGCGCTGCAAAAATGCTACTCACGGTAAGATCTTTCTGAATCTAATTAAGAGAATGTGTTAGAAGATTATGTTTATAAGGCAACAATGGGAGCAACGGGATGATTCTTGAATGATGGGTATAGGCATAGAAAAAGGAGATTATCATCTAAGAAACCATTTTACTCTCTGAGAGAATAAAAATATTTTAGCGTATTACAAAAAACTGACAGTTTTTTCTTACAATATAATTTTTGTTACATATATTATTTTTGAATATAGACTCTCCATAATAAATTCTGGACATTGTTCTCACAATGGCTTTTCTTTGGAATTAATTTTTCGAACACTTTTTCCTCATTTTGAGAATTCTGAGTATATTTTTGGTATGAAAATGAAGAAAAGATACCTCCCCGCGAATACCACCTGCTCTCACGAATTCCAACTTTGGGTAGAGTACTTCTCCAAGTTCGTATAGTAAGTAGAGCCATTCATCTACACAACAACGTACGAATTATAAACGGAGGCTACGTGCAGGTACAAATAAATACATGACACGTGCCCTCGGCAAACTTCACGTAATAATTTTCACATTAAAAATGCTAAGTTTTATTGTTCTATATGAATAAATATTAATGAATTTAGTAGCCAATTCTATTTGCTTCCAGAAATGTTTGATTTCCTTCAGATCATTCCCTCAATATTTTCGAGATATTTACAAAATGTTGAAAGAGTGTGCACTTAAATTTTGTTTCAAAGGGTAGGAAAATGAAATGGATATGTTTTTCACAAATCTCGAGTCAACAGAACAGTTGTTTTAAAGATCACGTGCAGAATAATTCATGAATTTCGGAATATAACAACAGATTTTTATAAACAAAAGTAATCACATTATTCTTTATACAGTAGAAGAAAACAGTGATCGAAAGTAAAGTAGCTTAAATTGTGCTCGTTACTACCTTTCAGTGGAACTCCCAACGAAATCAGTTTAACAATGTCCGAAATAAATCAGCCGAGACATACGGACAGATCCACGGAGACAAACATTTAAAAACAATTGAAAGGGGTTTTTTTACACATTTAAAAACAATTGAAAGTAATTTAAATTAACAGACACTTGTATATTCATTATATTTGTCGAGATTCTGCAAATTTTTAGCAACCCGAAATATGGAGTGGATTTCGCAGAAGAGCTAAACCGTCGAAATTGTAATAAATGTCCAAAAGCATCTCATTTTAAATATTACAGCTTGAAAAACAATGCGGCGCTCCTCAGCCCAACCCGAAAACCGAATTCCAGGTTCGCACAATTCTGTTATGCATGACTGTATCGTGAACCCATTGATTTTGTTTCAAAACCTACAATTTCTATATTTTTTCGTATTAAATGTTTGGTGCATGCCCGGTGGAGGTTGTTTCCTATCCGTCACTAGAATGTTTGCAGATTTTAGTGGCTGTAGATAAAAATAAATACCATTAGCAAATATAAGTAACAAATACAAAACAAATCACCATTCCTTAAGAAATTAGAGTGTATGTACTCGTACACGGGGTAATAATAGAAGTGTTTTACCCGAGTATTTTTCATAATCACGAAAATAATTATGAATTACTTAAAGGATAGTGATGAAAAATGGAAGTAATTTTATTTACTTTGCGGTCGTTCCCATCACACCCAAACACATTCGACCGGGAGTGGTGGCTCAGAACATCAACTGATGTCACTGCAGTGCCTCTGGCGGGAGATCTTACGTTAGTGTCCCGACGGTGACAGATTATCGGCTCCAGCTAGGTAGCTAGGTCGATTTCAGTCGCTGTTTGGCAGAGAATTCTGGCGACCGAGTGCTCTGATCGGCAGTTTTCCGTGGTTTCTACGATCAACATCACGCAAATGCCGGAGCAGAATCATAACAAACAGACCACAGACCGTGCCCGATCTTTCCTTTCTCTTCCTTGTCCCATTCTCACCTCTTACTTGCACATACTTATACTAACATGCACTACACTACTACACATGCCGGGAGACTTGTTCGGGAGCTCAGAGCTTGACGCAACTGGGGCGGTGCCCCGCTGGTTGGAGGTACCTGGTTGAAGGAAACCTCGCTAACCGACGGTAGGTCGGCACCGGATATCACCATCCAGTGGGGGAAGATCATCCCCACAACCCGACAGAAATGTACGCACTACACTTGCGGGACCTTAGCAGTTTGCACGACCCGCCCACCCACGACACTTCAACATCCCCCAAACCCACCCACATCCCCTCCAACCCCACTGTCTTCCCTTCCTCGGGTGGCATTACGGGAAGGGTTTTTCTTTTCATCATTTTTTGTATTTTATCACAGGATTATTATCACACATTCACACATGACCATCAAAGTGATCGGCGATTTTAAATTGGGTCATGATCATACCGTGTCTTTTCATAATAATGGGTTGAGTTGTCTTGTTTTCCATCATCGTTACTTTCATTTCATTTATTCTCATTAATGATTAGAATAAGTTTATATTTTTTAATTCTAAGGTATTAACCTACAAGGCATCAATACATTACATTCTTCACAAGCTCAACTTAGAGTCTATTATAAACGGCGATAACATTCTTCAGTAAGAATGCTTGCCTGCTACTAATTTTCTACTTCAAATTAATTCATAAACTGCCTAAATTCTGCAGTCATTCTTTTTCATCTCTACACAGGAAAAAGAGAAAAGGATGATGGCGAAGCTGGTGAAGGATCGGAAATACGTGGACAATGAATTCTCTTTAGAATCAGATGGAGTGGAACGAAAGCGACCCCACGTAAGTTACGTCACTTAAATTTGCATTTTGAAATATTAATATGAAAATAATTTTAAATCAAATAACCGTACAATGTTAATTACCATTCGCATTAATTTGTATTAAATGAATATCTGAATTTTGAAACATACTTTTTAAAATATTTTTATAAAAAAATTAATATTTTGAAAAAGGTTTTGAAAAAACCACTACATGTTTTATTATGTGTATAGATCTTGCTAATTATAAAACATTTCAATTATACTTTCAGAATCATGTTTAATTCTGTAATTTCAATGCTTTCGATTTTCCGTATAGTATATATGCAGTGCGTTTCTGTGGTAACTTTTGTACAGTTTTTCCTTTTTGTGATGTAATCGCCATATGTGTAATAGTTAAACTATTATTTTTCTTAGAAGTAAACACGTTTGTGTAATTGACTTGCGCATTCTCTAACCTCAAAGAGGAAATTAAATTACCATTACCATTAATTACAAAATATTCCTTGGTTGTACTATTAAATTTAATAATGTGAAGAAATTTCTTCTGATATAAATATTAGCGGTGTAAGACACAAATTAAAAATAGGACATTTTTGTAATGTTTGAAAAAACAAAAAAAGAGCAATATGAAGTTTTTGTCATGGTATAGAGTTTGTTTAGCACCAACCCTACCAAAAACAAAGAAAAAATTTGGAGCCGTTTTTAAGAAAATCTTATTTTTGTAATTTTTTAAAGTTGCAAATATTGCATACACTATTGCACGAAAACGACTCAAATACCCAAAAAAATGTACGTGCCAATATTGAAAGAACTATTTATGCACAACAAATTTCATTTGAAAGAAAAATCTAACTTCAATTGTGTAGTTGTAGGAAGATGGCGAAAACAATTCAAACTTTTGCAATTTTCAAAAATTCAGAGTTATCAGTGAAAATAGGACCTACGTCACCTTGATAAGTGTATTGTACTCTATTCTTACAAGAAATTTAAAGAAAAAATTTGCAGCAGTTTTTGAGAAAATTTTGAAATTGTCCGTCATGTAAAGTACCCCCAAATTGTAATGAATGTTTTTCAAATTTTTAAAGCTTGAACTAGAGCAATATGCACTGGGGTTTCTTCAATTTGGAAAAGATTGTACGAGCGGTTTAGGCGCTAGCAGTGTTCACAGACGGACGGACGGATGGACAGATGGACTGACAGACCGACAGACGGACGTTTGAAAAAAAACACTTTTCGGTATCAGGGGACACCAAAATGTGTATTTTCGTTGAAATCTCGAAATCGATTTTCAGCAGCATTACACAACATTCTCTGTACTACGTATATTACTCCGTATACAAGTATACGAGAAAGTAAAAACCCAACATTTGAGCTTCAAATATACAATGGAAGTATTTTTGAAATTCCTGAAAATCATCAGTTATGCCGCATTATAATTGGATCGCGTCTTGGATACGTTTTGGATCATGTAGCCCTAGACTTGGGTTTTTCTAACGTAGCATCTGTGGGTAGTATCACCAAGATGGCATTCGACACGGCGTTTTGCGTCATTCTCAGTCTTGCCGCTAGAGTTGCTTGATCTGCAGCAGTGCTTGACACGGTCGCGACATTCGACTTTCGACATTCTTCGGCAGGACCAAGAAGGATCCAAAGTGTAGTGCCGAATTCCATCTTGGAGATTCTACTCATAGATGCCACTGTAACAAAATCGTCTCCTCCCTCTATTAAATACGTTAATAGCCCGTTTGCTAGCTAACTTTTTGTAATTCTGAAGATTTATGGGGTCGTGGATTTGTGATGGGCCCTGTCCAGGGTTCGAAACGGAATACTCATGCAACGCACCCGTGGGTCAGCGTCTAACTACCATAAATCACAACACGTCATTGAAAGGGTTTTATCGATAAACACGATTGTGTTCATCTTGATTTATTCTATCATGACTAGCTGATTCTCTCGTTCTTAAAACACCAACAATGAACACATAACCAAAAAACTACCCTTCAATGGCATACATAAAAAAATTCACTTGGCATAAAAACAAAGAAAAAACATTAACTCTGCAACTTTACAAAAACAATCTCATTCACACCGAATGCGCGTATTGCAGAATGCAATACGAACTTATTGACTTTTAATTTGTACCAATTTAACATGACTTGATCTTGGACAGAAATGCGTTTTTGCAGCAACCAAAATAAATCAATCGTGTCACTTCCCTGTCTGCTGGTTCGGCGTCGCTGCACGCAGAGCAGGTCACGTTCGTCGCCAGCCACCAATTTGCACACCCTCAGTGCCCAATTACCGCAAAGCTCCAGCCACCATATCAGGGATCATTTCACAGCGCAAAGCTTACACAATTCGGGAAAAGCGCGAAATATTCTGCGTAAACGCAACACAAAGTTCCCGCTGAATGTTTAAAATCACGGCACGTAGATGCACTATGTCCTTTTACAAAACAAAACTTCGCTTCCACTTCCCTTCAATATTCTGACGAGATCGCGTAAAATTCGTGTTATTAAACATGATACAAAATGTCCGCCTACTACTGCTTCAGGCCGCGATCACAAAAAAAACTATTATCCCGCATTGCCACTATTTACAAATTATGCGCCACTATCTGCCAATACAATTCCCCTTTTTTTATAAAGTTTGTGCGCCATTAAGATCAAAATAAACTGTTTTTCAAACGATAAATTCCGAACAATTATAAAAGTGCAGCGTCTAACACGGACCTCCCGTTCACACACTGCTCGAAACTTTTTCTACTTGGGCATTGATGTCCTCAGCTTATATGGTTTTTCCGCCAACAAAAGCAGATCACCCGCTTAATGCGCCGAACATCATAACGAAAAGTATTTCTTCTTTTCATTTATTAACGTTTACCTGCCTTATCAATGCCTCTATATTATGTCCGAAATTTCTCTGATAATTGTCATATTGCCTTCTTCTCTTCTCAGCGCCTTATTTAAATAAAATATTACAATTCGCCGCTTGTCGTCTTATCATGACGTCACGACAATGTGTCTCTTGTTTCATGTCTTTTCTAAATAACAATTTTAACACCTAATTTTGATTTCGCCTCCTAGGCGTCCTCCAAAATTGTGACTACTCGCAAAAATTTCTATAATTTTTGCTGTTTTGTTCTGTCAAATCTTAACTCGATCCCTTTAGGCGTTCTTTTACTAATTGTGACAAACACTATTTGTAATTTGCTTCTTCTCGGCAACAATGGCGTCTACATGCTCTTTTTTATTAAACTGAGATGCACGATTACTAAAATCTCGAATTAAGCAAATCCCTGGTCCGATTTTGTTGATTGTTGTTTCAAATGATTCTTAAAATTGTGCTTTATCAAATATTTACGTTATGCTTCCCATTCCTCAGCGCATTTATTTAATTTAGAAAAATGTTCGTGCGCGGCGCTGCCGTCATTTGTCTTTTGGGTATAATTTATTTCATTTGTAGGGATTTTTTTTGTTCATTTAAAGGAAATACTTATTTGGTTGATAATTATAAATCATTACACCATTAAAAAAACAAGTAGAGTTCTTATTGTCAAAGAGCGACGCGTGATCCTGCTGCATATGCCAGAGTTCGTTTCTTAAAAAATAATAGCAAAATTGACCTACTGTCACTGAAAAATAATTTTAAACTAGCTGCACGAGTCATTGGAGAACAGAATTTATGGTAATAAAAACGCAAAATTTATAGATTCTACTTATGCTTTTATCTTTCCAAAAATATGTAATAAAAAATAGAAAATATGTCCATTTCAAATTTTGTGATACGTTTAAAATTGCTCCTTACAAGAATTTCCAATTTGTTTAACGAAACTTCACCGATCTGGCTTTCAAATGAATTTGTAGCGGCTGAATCTACAGAAGTAATTTTACACCATTCAAACCAAGCAATCAGTTTTTACACAGAATATAAATTGCGTTCGTATTACGTACAATATTGTTGTAAACAACTCTCACCGACATTAGATATAGTTTTCACTGTTTTTTGACGGCACAGAAATGGTATAAATCGAAATGTATTGAAATAATTTCCAGATATTGATCGCATCACTATCCAAAGGAGTATTTGCAAAGCCTTGGTTGACCACATTTCAAGAAAAGGTTCTGAATTCTGAATCCCCTATAGAGTTGAGTATGTATCTTAGCAGGATGTAGGAAGCAAGATAAGACAATGGTGTGTGAATGTGTGAATTACTTGTTCGAGTTTCGCTGAAGGTGACTTTAGTAAACAAGTGATTACGATTACTTCTGCTTCGCAAACATCCGTTCATCCTTTACTCCGAGTATGCAATTTCCGAGAAGCAGGAAGTAAGCTTGACCAATATTGGAGACGATCCGGTGGTTATAGCAATATTACGTTAGCGTAATATTACGACTCTTGCTTAACCTAGAAATACGCTACTTTTCAATTCTTATATTCTCATGTACGGAATTCCCATTACTCACTAACGCTGATACCTAATTCCCGACCGCCAATTCTTGCTCTTCCACATGTGTATACATCGTAATTTTTTAGTCTGATTAACTTCCTTTCGTTTTCCCATGCAATTATGGTATTAACACTCACTTTTATTAAGCTCCGGAATATCTACCCGCACCCTACCTACATTAGTTGAATTACGAATAAAGTTTAGCAAAGATCGTTCTTTACAAAATTAATAACTAGAGTTGTATTGCTCGGGTATAAGAGAGAGTGTTTTGCATCGAAAAACGAGCTTAAGATTTGATAAATAGTCCTGCGTTGAAATACCACCCTCTCCTAGCAGCTAATGAAAAGAGGGCGGAAGAAAAGTGTGCGGATTATACTCGAGTAGCCCCGCGCCGACTTATGTAATTTAATAATTTTCCACATTTCTAATAAAAAATATGCTCAGTATTAGTCACGCTCTTCTGAAGTCAAAATAACCTGCTTTCGTATGAAATAACATGATCCAAAGTCACGAGTAATTTTTGTAATATGATGTAGACTAGGAATCATTAAAAACTGTCACCGAGTTCAAGATTTCTCTGGAAGCCCAAGTTGATCATAACTCGTCTTATAGGAAATCGGAAAATATTTAAATATGTGTGACCACGACAGAAAATATATACGGAAATCTCCAAAACTTGAAACAATGTTGAGGGCAAAAAAAGCATCTGACTGCATGAATCTGACGGTAGTGGAGAAATCTTATTATCAAGAACAAATTATTTGGCAAAAACAGATACAAAAAAATTATTTCAATTACTCTCTGGAACAAGATTTTTACCTCCAAAAAGGTAGAGTGCGCAACGCATTCAATTTTATACGTAGACTACAAGTATAATAAAAACGTCCTATTACGTCACAATTTTTAAATATACCGTATCATACAGTATTTTGCTATCAATGCAAATACGTTCAGACTGCACCTGCAATATATTGCAACGAGTCGCATCGCGCGACAGGTCCCTCTGTCACGCTGATTTGCTCCCCGGCGCAGGCGCCTCCTCCCGAGCATTCCGTCACGCCCATGAGTTCATGCTGGACGGCCCTCGCCACCCTACGCCACAAAGGGCTTGGCGAGCGTGCAAAGACAGATTTCTTCGGGCCTCCTCCCGAGCATTTCATCACGCCCATGAGTTCTTGCTGACCGGCCCTCGCCACCCTACGCCACAAAGGGCTTGGCGAGCGTGCAAAGACAGATTTCTTCGGGCCTCCTCCCGAGCATTTCGTCACGCCCATGAGTTCTTGCTGACTGGCCCTCGCCACCCTACGCCACAAAGGGCTTGGCGAGCGTGCAAAGACAGATTTCCTCGGGCCTCCTCCCGAGCATTTCGTCACGCCCATGAGTTCTTGCTGACCGGCCCTCGCCACCCTACGCCACAAAGGGCTTGGCGAGCGTGCAAAGACAGATTTCCGGCCTCTCCGAGCATTTCGTCACGCCCATGAGTTCTTGCTGACCGGCCTCGCCACCCTACGCCACAAAGGGCTTGGCGAGCGTGCAAAGACAGATTTCCTCGGGCCTCTCCGAGCATTTCGTCACGCCCATGAGTTCTTGCTGACGGCCCTCGCCACCCTACGCCACAAAGGGCTTGGCGAGCGTGCAAAGACAGATTTCCTCGGGCCTCCTCCCGAGCATTTCGTCACGCCCATGAGTTCTTGCTGACGGCCTCGCCACCCTACGCCACAAAGGGCTTGGCGAGCGTGCAAAGACAGATTTCCTCGGCCTCCTCCGAGCATTTCGTCACGCCCATGAGTTCTTGCTGACTGGCCTCGCCACCCTACGCCACAAGGGCTTGGCGAGCGTGCAAAGACAGATTTCCTCGGCCTCCCCCGAGCATTTCGTCACGCCCATGAGTTCTTGCTGACCGGCCCTCGCCACCCTACGCCACAAAGGGCTTGGCGAGCGTGCAAAGACAGATTTCTTCGGGCCTCCTCCCGAGCATTTCGTCACGCCCATGAGTTCTTGCTGACCGGCCCTCGCCACCCTACGCCACAAAGGGCTTGGCGAGCGTGCAAAGACAGATTTCCTCGGGCCTCCCCCGAGCATTTCGTCACGCCCATGAGTTCTTGCTGACCGGCCCTCGCCACCCTACGCCACAAAGGGCTTGGCGAGCGTGCAAAGACAGATTCCCGGCCTCCCGAGCTCGTCGCGCCCATGAGTTCTTCCTGACCGGCCCTCGCCACCCTACGCCACAAAGGGCTTGGCGAGCGTGCAAAAATCGACATCCCCGGGCCTTTTCCATGAGCTGCTTCTTCAAGATGGAAGGTGCCTTTCCCACACCCGTCCTCATTCTTTGTCTCTGGCGATCGTCGGATTGAGTATCGGAACACTCTTATTAGGAAAGTCGGTGGCACTTCGTGTGTTAATCCCTGAGGAGGCGCCATAAAATAATCAGCATGACAGCAGACAGCGTGACAACAGCGAGCGACGCTACGCCTTCTCCGAGATCGCCATTTGCCCATTGTCGCACAAAGGCGACCAATTAAAAACAGAGCAAAGTAGGTCGCTAAGGGGAGGAATTGACTAGAGCCAATCGACGGAAAAGATTAGTGGAAAATTCCAGATGCCTGATGATCGGACCAATCAGAAGCAAAACATCACGCACCTGACAGCACAGAAATTTCCAAATGGGGTGGGGAGAAGTAAACGAGGGAGCAACAGATGATCTAGGAAAAAAGACACTTGAGAGAGGAGACTTGAGCAGAGAACTTGATAGAGAATACTTGAGTGGACACTTAATCCGAGAACTTGGTAGGAGAAACGAGAGAGAGAGAGAGAGAGAGAGATTGGATAGGACGAGCTGGAGAGAGGAAAACTTCATAAGATTTGACTTAGACAACTTATGGCGGAGTCAACTATCTACTGGCGTGTGCAGGTACTGACCAGTACCTGCCGACCTAAGCAATCCGCCTATCAATCAAGCAATCACTCACTCAATCAGAATTAATTCCGTGTGGTGGATCAATCGGACCGACACCAGGATGAACAAACGAAGACGAGGTGGCGTGTGTCGGCTTTGTCTCGCGCATCGGCTTCGTGATTCATCGTTTCGAGCACGATCGCGGACGGCTGCTGATTTCCCGGGCATATGTCGCGAGAACGAGCTTGAGATCCTTCCTGCTGAGTCCGAGGCCACTTCAACCGTGCTTTGACGGGACTTCATAGCCGGAATTCATCGGTAAAGGCCCCCGGGAGTGCCATCCCACCGAAGTGAGGTAATACGATCATCGCCACCATTATTTCAGAGTATTTGCTCATCTCCATTTTAATTTAAACAACAGATCTAGAAATTGTTAAGGAAATAGTAATTTTAAATTGTACTTAAGAGCTTTCTATTTGTCAGTAAACCGCGTATTATTCAAATAGCTGGTAAAGAGTTCCCAATCCTTGGGGTTGTCAATGCCGGAGCAGGATGGCAAGTAGGATGCAGGCTTGGCACCCACTAAACAAATTTAGCTTGTGTGCCCTGTTATCCACTGGTGCTCTCCATATGTGACGGTGAACCCACTTCTGTAGTGGCAACTTAATGGGTTATTACAATATGTAGAATCAATACGCATAAAGTCTATTTAAAAATAAAATATTTGTTCAGTTCATCTACCCCACTTTCATGTGATATCAACAAAATTTGGCTTTCGTATTATTTTTACCTTCTGTATTTGAAGGTTGCCGTCTGTATTCTCGCGTCTGGTAGTCGCGCTCGATTACGAGTAGGTATTAGTCAATGTTATGAAAACAAGTCACGTGCACCCTCATATTTCCTACGGCGCATCAGTTACAGAATATAATTATTTTAGCCCCTTACCTTATCACAAGTATATAAGTATCCATTGGGGGTAGCATGTTCTGAGTCGCTCCGTGTCATGCGGAACTGTATCCGCAGTGCGCGTGAAGTTCTTTTCTGGTTTGCGTGTACCTGAAATACATTAATACATTACAATTCTGTGGACTTTATAAAGTGAAATTCGTCACCTGGTGTATTGAATTAAATCGGTTCGATAAAATTGAAATCATCATTTTACATCGAAAGTGTGCGAATTAATCCGATAATTTCTGTTACGTTTGTGGAAGATTAACTCCCAAACTCCAAAGAAAAAATATATGAAATTACAAAACTAGCGTATTCTTTATACTTCGGCTGTTGTGTTTGTAATCAGGGCAAACCATGGGCTGCTCAACAGTATTGGGTCACCTGTAGAAAGAAACTTAGGTTGTGGTTGTATGGAAAACTCATATTGTCATTCGCTGTTGCCAATGTTGTGGAGAATACCAATAAACCATTTAATGCCTGCATATTATTGTATGAATACGCTTATTCCATTTTTAACTTGTTCTTACTTCGAATGAATCATGCTCATAAAATTTTGTAGTAATATAACTCAAGTGAGAAAGCGGAAATTAGTATGAAATTTTGTTTATTTCACATACTAAATATAATTTAATGAATTACGCCACAAGGTTTAACAGACAGCTTTATACAAAACAACCCATTTTTAATTTATATACATATATACAATCAACATAAAGAATTTCTTAGGAAATTTCGGAGCGACGTTCCGGGGAACTCATTTTTCCCCATTCATTCACATTCCCCATTCCCATCACATTGGGTTCTAAGAAAAATCAATTTCAGAAAAAACCCTATGAATTTACTGTTGTTTCCTGTTTATTTTGTTCAAAAAACGTATACATGAAAATGTTCTAGAAATATTTTCGAGCAATATAATTTAAAAGAAAAAATTGGATTTCTGTTGCTCGCATTCCTATGAAACGAAAGTTAATATTACCCACTCAGCTTCCTAATTTTAAAATGGTTACAGATTCTTGATGATCGGGTAATATTAATTTAATAGAAACGCAAATCTAAAACACACATGATACTGAAATGTTTTGTTTCGTCGTTTAAGTATATTAAAATACAATGAAATATGTAATAAATGTGTAGTAAAAGATAAAATAAGCAAAGATATGTCATTATTATACCAAAATGTGCCAAAATGTTTATGGGTAAGAGTAATCTTTAGTTTATATCTTTCTATTTTTTTTAAGAAAATGTGACAGTTTCTCGGTCGTACGTGGTGGAATTAATATAACAATCAAAGTACAAAATCTTGTGTTCTTAACCAATTCTATGAAGGGCAGTACAAAAGAATTTAAGACAAAGTTCGCGGGTTTTACTTTATTATTCTACTCGAATCATAATTGTTTTTCTCTTTGAGATGATATTATGATATTAAGTATTTTCTTTCTGCTTGTTTGACAACACGTACAGAGCTTTTATACAATTTCCTCAGGTTTGTTTTCCCTCTCCTGTGAAGTGAGATGTTTTGACATGGTATAAGAAATATCTTCTGTCCTGCTTTTGACTTATGTTGCTTTTACTGCCCGTCATTGAATATTCTTCTACAATACTTAACAATGTCAATAAATCATGTAACAGGAGCTCATCGCCAAACCGGAACTGTTCGTTGATGGTCCTAGCCACATGGATGTAAAACAAGAAGGCGTGGGTGATTGTTGGTTTCTGAGCGTTGCTTCAGTTATTGCACAACATCCACATCTTATTCATCAGGTGAAAAAAATAAATATTATTTTTGTAATTATTTTTTAGTTATAAAAATATTCAGTATCAAACTGACCCCCGGAAATAGTAATATAAGAGGGAAGTTAACGAAGCCCTTCGTTAACTGAGGGCTTAACACAAAACTAACTCAATAAGACATATACTTCTATAATACTATATATTGATCTTTATCACCCTAACTCTGCGTAAGCAGTTCAACAAGAACCCCTCGTTCAATAAAGCTCTTTTGCTCCAGGATACGCATCAGTATTCAAGAATAAATGTGTTGGGTAATACTTCTACATTTCTCAAAATAAACTTTAACCATGTATGTATATGTATTTGTATGTTATCGGACAATTCTCAATACAAACCTTGCCTAAAGAAAGCATTTAATAATAAGTGCAATATAATGTGCCATTCATTTATTTATTTTTTATATATTTTACGTCAACAGTTAAAAACTGTGTGTAACGTGCAATGGGGAGAAATGAATTCTGTGCACGTTTCAAAATTCTGTGATACCTACCCTAAGACATATACTACTTGAATTTTGAATACAGAAAGAAAATGAGCGTTTTTTAAGGATCGTTAACAAAATATTCGCTCCACTGTAATAAAATCTATTTTCAAGGGTTATTTTCTTACGAGACTGATAAAGTGCCCTAATACGTGTTTTCCCCTTACAACTTTTGATGGTTTATATCATTGAAAGCTACCGCGTTACAGATACTATTTCATTGTGCTACCACGTACTAAAATATGATTTAATGTGTAATTTTTTGTTACTGCCATTTTTTGCTTTTGTTTGTTTTGTGTAGAAGAATTCAATGTATTTTATTTTCTTACAATTTATTTGGGAAAAGTTGGTAAGGGAGGAAAAGAAAACTCGTATCATTTTTTTTTAATTTCCTTGGTGTGTACTGCTTTAAGGTCTTGCTCCATTCTTTGGCCAGCTACCATCTATCGTCGTGCAAAGTCTTAACTTTTTGGTTTTTTAACAGTAGAACCTAAATATTACTTTAATAATATTAAAGATGAGTGTAAACACATCTTAAATAGAAATTTTCATTGATATTTCGAAAAACTTAATTTCAAGTCGTTTGAAGCACTTCCACTTATAAATGCAAAAATGTATACAAATCGATGGACATGTGCATATTAACGACGTGAGAGATACTATTTCAAAAAAATACATTGTGTATTTTTTGAAAAAACAAATGAATACACCAAAATGACCTTTACGTCATATTAAATAGTGCAATTAGCACTATACATTCGAAAAATTGAAGAAAAAATTTGGAGCCATTTTTGTGAAAATGGCGTTTGAGCATTTCTAAAAACGCGGAATTTTAAGCTCATTTTCACAGAAAACTATTTAGTTGACATTATGTAAAGCATACGTACTCATAAATATAATAATGTAAAGAAATTGTCTCTAATGTATTACCGACGTGGGAGGCAAGTAAGAAAATTACATTTTTGTAATTTTTGAAAAAACAAAAGAATAAATCTATATAGCGTGTATGTCATCGTACAGGGTGCATTAAGCCCTCCTACTCCTACCAAAAATTTAAAAAACATTTGGAGCCGTTTTTGAGAAAATCTTGTTTTTGTCATTTTTTTTAAATTACAAATATTTCACGCACTATTGCACGAAAACTACTAGAATTTTCAAAGCTACATGACCTCAATGAAATAACTATTTATGGACAACAAATTTCATTTGAAGTAAAAATCTGTCTTCCATTTTGTAGTTGTAGGAAGATCAAAATTTTGCTCGAAATGCAAAATTGCAAAAAAAACTCAGACTTTTGCAATATTCGAATATTCAGAGTTAACCGTGAAAATTGGACCTGTGCCACATTAATAAATGTATTTTACTCTATTCTTACTAGAAAATTAAAGAAAAAATTTGGAGCCCTTTTTGAGAAAATTTTGAAAATGTCCGGGAACGTCATGTAAAGTACCCCCAAATTTTAAAGAATGTTTTTCAAAATTTCAAGGTTTTAACTACAGCCAAATGGACATGGGTTTCTTGAATTTGAGAAAGTTTGTATGCACGGTTTAGGCGCTAGTGGTGTTCACAGACGGCCAGAGCTTATCATCAGTTATTAAGTAAGTACTTTTCGAAGTTCTTCGAAAAGTACCGTTCGGATCTTGATATTGTCATAAACATTGATATTATAGCGTATTGTGATCGGCTTCTGAAAAAAATACACGAATTTCTGAAGCCAGGTGGATGAAACAAATGCAGTGTAGATTGAACCAAAAATATATTCTTAAGTAATTATTATAATTCTTTTATTTTCAATTGAATTTCCTGATATCTTGCAATATGATTTTTCCCCTAGATCATACCAAGGGACCAATATCTTTATGGAAATGATTATCAAGGAATATTGGCCTTTCGTTTCTGGAATTTAGGCCAGTGGAAAACTGTGTATATCGACGACACTCTGCCTCTTGACGAAAATGGTGAACTTACCTACAGCAGGTGCACCAAAAGCAATGAATTCTGGCTACCTCTTATGGAGAAAGCGTTTGCCAAGTAAGTTATATTTACGACGTCAAAACCCACGGTGATCGTTTAATTCTTGTACTCTGTCGAAATAGTACGTTATGAAACGTTGCTCTAACGATGGTTACACATACACGAGTATGAAATACATATCTAAAATCTTCGTGAAAACTTCATACGAGTGGATTAATATCGTATAGATCGTGATTTTTTTCTTGGCCAATAAAAACTAAGAGAGCTTGAACTTTACAAATGAACCTTCACGTACCTTGATTGCTTCGATGTTGTTTTTTTTGTGATGGTTGATGTCACAAAATGATTTATATTCTAAGATTAACGTACAGAAACAAACTGGAAGACACTCCAAAAATTAGTACGCAATCTTCCACTTGGTTTTTGCGCTTGATACTACGTTTGTACAGTTTGTTTTGCATTCATTGTTTCAAGCGGCACTGTAACATTTATATTAGGTAATCTACAGTTTAAAGAAGTACTAAAAGTCAGAATATTATCAAGAAAGAACCTACCGAAAAATTAAAGGATTGGGCTGTAGAAAAACGATGTCTTTGATGTCGTCAGATAGTCCACATCTTTCTCGTCTCAAAAACCTATAGACATATAAAACGCTAGATGAATCAACCGAACAAGTTACCAGTTGTGAGAATATTTTCAACAAGAGTGTTAACATAAGTGCGTAATCATTTTTTAAAACTAAATAAAAGGGGAACTTAAAGACGCACGAAAATGTGTTTCAGTGTGAACAAACGGCGCATTTATTATACAAAGAACCAATGCAAGGCGAACACAAACAAGAACTGTAATTTTATGTCGAGTTACAAGACTGGCATTGCAATCGTTTCCACCAAAGCCTTACAACAGAATGTAGTAAAGAAAATGCTCGTAAGGCATGGATTCGTGTGGTTACGAATGCAGTGAAATTAGCTTCTTCGAAGAGTCCAGTTGACACGCCCTGTTCCATCAAAGAAATTATGCATGAGAATTCATGCATGAGATTAACTATTTGAACTTGTGAAACAAACGAAAGAACTCTCTCAGTTTTAGCTACATAGTACCACCACAATTGCCATTGAAGGCGTAGAATTATTTGCATTAAAATTACAACATTACAAAATTGTAGTTGAGAAAATAAATACAAAAGAAAAACTCTTCCTGCTCTCACTGCGGCTTCGTTCTTCCACTGCTGCAATGTCTTTCCAACTGTTTCATCACTATTGTGTTGAATTCAGAATATGTGATAGCAACAAGCTTTGTTGATAACTTCTGATGACCAGAAATATTTGCTCACAGGTAATAGAAACTATTATGCATCAAAAAACGAGCTAAAATTTCGTATAATAGTCCTGTCAACAAAATAATCAAAACCCCCACTCCTCCGCACTAGGGAAATGAGGGCTCAAGAAAACGCGCGGGTATAATTCATCGTTAATTATTCCACCACTGCAGCTGAGAAGAAACGACAGAGCTTGCTGCCCGCTGCGTCCACGCAAGTGCAGTGCCGCTCGCTGCCTGCCGCCGCCCAGCTTTTCGCTGCGAGAGAGGGCAAGGAGTGATAGCCTCATAGGCCGGTATTACACGGTAAAAGATCTTTGTCAAAGATCTTTTATAAAAGAAATATGACAGTGTAATAGCTAATGTTTTATAAAAGGTTTCTTTTATAAAATTTCCTGGATAAAATGTAGTCTGAAGAGTCGTAGTTTTATCATACATTTGTTTACATGGCGTCTGATATAGGGGTATTGCTTCAACCAAAGTTTTTATTGCAGAGTGCGAGCAGTTAGAATGTTTATATAATACTGTGTCCATCCGGACTACAAAAGTAAAACGAAACGAAATGATGCTTACAGAACACATTTTCCCGAGAAGTGAAAAATATGGAGTTTGGAAATTGGCCCAATTCAGGAAGATAATTTTTTTAAACTTCCAAATCAAAGGATTCAATTTCGAAAAAAGGAGGAACGTCAAAGAAAGTTTCATGTTACCTCATCCATTTTCAAATAATTCTTCATTTCGAAGTTCTTTAATTAATGCTTCACAACGTGTGACCCATAACCTCACCGTGGATGAATACCATGGCGTTGTCCTAAGGCCTCACCCTCAAACGTTTGCGCTTTTCCTTTTCCTTCATCAGCATTAAACATAGATTAATTATTATAAAACATGAAGTAGCACAAACACAACTATTTGTGCGTCATCCATTGTATATCGCGAACAAAACTGCATAAAATATTGGACGAAATGTAATAGGTTCGTCAAATTACTTTGTCAAAGTTCAAAGAATCTCCCCAAATTTCATCAAAGATATATGTCAAATATCTTTTACAAAATAATGCCGCCCTTAGATGCTTGGCAGTGCTGTCCCTGCCAAGCCAAGGACAAGATTAGATGGCGGCGCGCGGAATTCTTGATTTCACTAATACGGGTGGCATTGCCAATAGTCTTAAGTATTACTTTTATTTATTTATTTTACGTCAAAAAAACAGTCAAAAAACTGCGTATGACGTGCTATGGGGAAAAGTGAATTGTGTGCTCATTTTCCAAATTCTGTGATCCCTACACTAAGTGATATACTACTTAAATTTTGAAAAAGAAAAACCCCTGCCATTTAATAAGATCTATTTCCAAGGATATTAAAAGGCAATAAATTTTGGCTATTATCCATGGTGTCCTTCGTAATAATACTTCCTGCCGCGACAACATGGGACGATAATTTGAATAATTGTATTTCCCACCGAATTCTAGAAGACCTGCACAGAAAATGAAGTTACATTTATGTCCAGAAGCAAAACAAGGGGCCATCTCAGCATTTGCTCAATGGATCAGGGAAACTGGACGAGGAACCTGATCGAGATGGGGGTCATTGACCCGAAATCTGCAATACAATACTTGTTACAGGTTGTTTATACATATTTATACAGTTCAAATGGTAAATAATGCATTATGTATCATTGCTAACATTAATGTTACTTTTCTTGTGATGCTCAGTATAGTCTCTAATTGTATAGAAACAGTTATGCAGCAGAAACGATTTCACTTGGGATTTAAACTTTTCTATCGAATTTAATCTTTTAATGTCATCTGGCAAAGTGTTGTAAAATAATGTACATGTATTGTATGTGAATTTTGTGCAATGAGCTGTTGATACTGCCACCTGATGAATATGATTTCTACGTCGAGTGTTATAGTAATAGACATCGGCATTTTCTGAAAATATATTCCCGCCCTTAAGCAAGTCATTTTTGACAAAAACCACTGATTCGTAAATAAACAGACAAGGTAATGGTAAAATTCCTAGATTAACGAAGAGAGGCTTACATGAATCACGTGGGTGGGATTCGTACTTAACTATTTTGTTGCTGGAACTTCGTTTGTTTTCCAACTGCAATTTTTCATATTTCGCTAAATGGAAAGGGCAATAAATGATCATTTATTACTGTAATAATTGCTATAAATTATGTTTTACAGCAATTATTACAGTTACCTTTAGTTTTGGTGCCATGCTTACGAATACAGAGAAATATTTAGAGTTATCGTCTTAAAGACTCTTGAAATGTTTAAAATTTATCAGTGTTCACTCTTTCGGTTATTACTCGGAACTCTGAAAGAAGATTGAGAATACAACTCTAAGACCATGCACTTATGCACATCTCAGAACGAGGTAAAAATAATAAGATGACGTAACGCGCAAATTTCTTGGCTTCACTGCAACCCAAGCGTCCAACACCGACATTGCCAATCTGTACTAAACAGGGTGAGTCACGTAACTTTTGCACCTGTAGTTTTTGAACGTCGGTTCAAAATGTAATTTTGATTTTTTTCAAATAGAATTATACATTTTACTTCTTTAGTCGATCATGACGGGTGTAAAAAGACGAATTCCGTGATATACATATTTTCATGTGTTAAATAAGCATTTTTTGAGTAATTCTGATTTTTCGCGACTGGTTTTTAACGAATATTGTAACGCCCCGAGCGCGTGTTCGTCCGTTCTTCCGTTCACCTCCTTTCTTTTTATTTGGTTTACCAGATTGAACGACGTTTATTGGCATTAACGGACTACTTTCATAGGATACAGCTATCAAGCCAGTAATTACGTTAAGTTCTAATATAAATAAATATCAATTTGAACCTTGCCATTCTATAAATAACCGTTAAAAGTTTTGTTTAGTTTCAAAGGAAAAAAAAAAAAATATTTACAAATATATTTGACGTCCTGTAAAATAAGTTCTGTAACTGAATTAAGAAGCTTGTTTCATTTTTCTGTTTTGTGCAGTAAGTTTTTACTCTTGTGCAATAAAAGAAGTAGTATTTTTTTCGCACAATTTTTTAATTTGCATATATTTTTGAGTGAACGTGATTTTATTGTAATTTTCAGATTCCATGGAAGTTACAGCGCTATTGAAGGAGGTTTCCCTAATGAAGCATTTTTGTGTCTCACCGGTTACATCATTGAAGATTATCGCTGTAACAAATTCAATCATCGTCAGTTGCATGACCTATTTGCTATGGAGATTCAGCACAATTCACTCATCGCGACTGGAACAATGGTGAGAAACATATGCGGCGATTTGAACACCGCCTCAGCAATGAGAATAATATGTATTTATTAATAGGTGCTTCATTTAATAAAACAAATTAAAAACGTATTAAAGAACTCTCATAAATTAATTTTGGAATCCCACCATACTTGACCAAGAAACCAATTGGCATAAAAGGCTAATTTCAGAAATGTTTTTTATTAAAAAACAAAATTTCATCCTCAATGACCAAAAATATTCCTCCAACCTTAACAATATTTACGATAAATTAATTAACTCACTATAGGTGATTCTCTCCCCCCTCTATTCCCTGTTCATTTTAACCCTTTTGCAAATTGTTTCAACACTTTGGTTTCAATTTCTCTTTGTTTAGCACAAATTCTCCTCTTTGATATTATGTTTACATACAGAGTAACCCATGGCTCCCTTCCCCCTCCACTTTATCTTCTTATTCATTTAGATTGATTGATTGATTGATTTTTTCGTGTTTCCGGGCGCGTCAACTGCTTTGGTCATTAGTCCCGTTGGTGTAGTGCATGCTTTTTCTCGGGAGATGGCGGTGATCTTCCCCCGCTGGATGGCGAGATCCGGCGCCGACCTACCGTCGGCTAGTGGGTTTTCCCCCTAACCAGGACTCTCCCACGAACGGGTCACCGCCCCAGCCGAAACAAGCTCTAAGCTCCCGACCGGACTCCCGGAATATGTGATAGTGTGGTGCAGGTATGTGTAGAGGGCGGTCCGTGGCCCGTTTGGTAGGGTACTGCTCCGGCATTTGCCTGGTGTTGATCGGAGAAACCACGGGAAACTACCGATCAGAGCAGCCGGCCGCTAGAATTCTCCTCCAGACAGCGACTGAATTCGACCTAGCTGAAAAGCTAGTGTCGAAAGTCCTGCCGCCGTCAGGACTCGAACCTAGGACCTCCCGGTCAGAGGCGCTGCAGTGATATCAGTTGATGCACTGAGCAACCGCTACCGGTTTATTCATTTAGACTTGCGCTGTTTTACTGTACCGAAGTTGGCACCACCTTGAACCATTGTGTATCGAACATGCTCCGATACCTTACAGTATTAATTTTCAATTGGAAGAAGATCTTCCAAGATAAACATTGCATTTCTCTATGCCTCTTCAATATGGTCCTTTAGATCACCATTGGTTTAGATCAGAAGTGCCTGGTAATACATGATATCTTAACACTATGTGTAACATAACCTAAGCAACTTACAGGTACCACGTCTTTTTCTCATTGTTTTTGTTTTTAATTGTTTTATACTAGTAATATTACAATTTAGGACGAAACGTCTGCTTTAAATATACTTTATTGACTGGAATCATCGTTTTTTTTCTTATAAAGAAAAAGTTGTTGTTGTTGTTTTGTTTTTTTTGTTTTTTTTGTTTTTTTTTTTGTTTTTGTTTTTTTTTTTTTTTGTTTTTCAAAACATCCGTCCGTCTGTCCGTTCCGTCTGTGAACATCATTAGCGCCTAAACCATGTGTAGAAATTTTTCCAAAATGGAGATTCCCTAGTCAATCCAAGCTTTACCATTTTGAAAAACATTCTTTAAAATTTGGTCGTACTTTACATGAATTCCTAGGAACATTTTCAAATTTTTCTTAAAATGACCCCAATTTTTTGTTCGTTAAATTTCTTGGACGAATAAAGTAAAATGCCTTTATAAAAGTGGCATAGATCAGATTTTCACTATTAATTCTGAATTTTCGAAAATTTCAAAAGTTTGAATTTTTCGGTGTCTTCCTACAACTACAAAATTGAATATAGAGGTTTTCCTTTTTCTTGAAAAATCTATACTCATCAATTTCGTCAACTTGATTCACTTTGCTCGCTTACCTGCTTCTTACGCAAAATTTCTTAAATGAACGCGCCTGTGCATTTCGCAAGTAGTCCGTCGATGTGGGGAGAATATTCCAATATTTTCTCAAAAATTTGAAGTCCACAACGAATCCACTTAGAATATATTTTTTCGTGTAACTCTCCCGTTGAGTCTGATCTTATTCCAGAATCCCGGTTTGCGGACATCGTCCGCGAACAACGTTCTCGCGACTGAAATGGATTAGCAGAGGCTTGCTATTTATTTATTTATTTTACGTCAAAAAACAGTTAAAACTACGTATGACGTGCTATGGAGAAAAGTGAATTGCGTGCACATTTTCAAAATTCTGTGATCCCTACATTAAGTCATATACTACTTAAATTTTGAATTTTGAAAGGGGAAAAAAGAGAAAAAAAACTCCCATGTAATAAAATCTATTCTCAAGAATAAAAAGGCAATAAATTTTGACTCTTATCCATGTTGTCCTTCAGAATAATACTTCCTGGTGCGACAACATGGAAACGATAATTTGAATAATTGTATTTCCCACTGAATTCTAGAAGACGTGCACAGAAAATGAAGTTACATTTATGTCCAGAAGCAAAACAAGGCGCCATCTCAGCATTTGCTCAATGGATCAGGGAAACTGGACGAAAAACCTGATCGACATGGGGGTCATTGACACGGAAGCTGTATTACAATAGTTGTTACTGTTTGTTTATACTCATTTATACAGTCCAAATGGTGAATAATGCATTATGTATCATTGTTAAAAATTAATGTTACTTTTCTTGTGATGTACAGTCTCTAATTGTATAGAAAAGTTATGCAGCAGAAACGATTTCACTTGGGATTTAAACTTTTCTATCGAATTTAATCTTTTAATGTCATCTGGCAAAGTGTTGTAAAATAATGTACATGTATTGTATGTGAATTTTGTGCAATGAGCTGTTGATACTGCCACCTGATGAATATGATTTCTACGTCGAGTGTTATAGTAATAGACATCGGCATTTTCTGAAAATATATTCCCGCCCTTAAGCAAGTCATTTTTGACAAAAACCACTGATTCGTAAATAAACAGACAAGGTAATGGTAAAATTCCTACTCAGCATTTGCTCAATGGATCAGGGAAACTGGACGAAAAACCTGATCGACATAGGGGTCATTGACACGGAAGCTGTATTACAATAGTTGTTACTGGTTGTTTATACTCATTTATACAGTTCAAATGGTAAATAATGCATTATGTATCATTGCTAAAATTAATGTTACTTTTCTTGTGATGCTCAGTATAGTCTCTAATTGTATAGAAACAGTTATGCAGCAGAAACGATTTCACTTGGGATTTAAACTTTTCTATTGAATTTAATCGTTTGATGTCATCTGGCAAAGTGTTGTAAAATAATGTACATGTATTGTATGTGAATTTTGTGTAATGAGCTGTTGATACTGCCACCTGATGAATATGATTTCTACGTCGAGTGTTATAGTAATAGACATCGGCATTTTCTGAAAATATATTCCCGCCCTTAAGCAAGTCATTTTTGACCAAAACCACTGATTCGTAAATAAAAAGACAATTTTTCAATTATTTCAGTTTCAATGTTAAAGCTTGTGGTCGACATAGTTATGACAATCAGAAAATATTCAATTAACATTCCCTTCGGAGTACAGATTCTTACAACGATTGCGTACACATCTGTTTCTGCATGCTTTCGAGAGGAGTGATTAAAAAAATACCATTTCAGACATTTTAGAAGAGCTTTTACACCTCCAAAATTCAGCCTTGAACAAGACAAATTTCGGTTTATTATAAGTGAATTTGGATATACGTTTCTTAAAATATTCGTCATTTTTATTCCCCCTTTTGTGTTTTTATAGCGCGAAAATCATACAATTATCCTTTGTGTGAGAAAGAGATGTAATTTGTGGTTCATTTTGTCGTAGTAGTTAGAAACATAAATTTGTTTCTCAGTGGATACTGTAGAATATCTAGTAGGATAGCTCGTGGAGGGCTCGCACCGACAGCTAATCCTTGAGTTTTCCATTGCAGGACGCCGACGAGGAACAAGGCATCGCTGAATATCATGCTTACTCCGTGACTGGTGCATACACAGTTCGTGCGGGAGATTCGTTCATTCGCTTGGTGCGAGTGCGGAACCCGTGGGGCGACGTGAAAGATTCGGAGTGGAAGGGCGCCTTCAGCGATAAGTACGCTCCTTGACATTCAGAATATTTTTAGTTTCTCGCCTACTACGTATTTCCGTAGTAACGAGAATGTATTGTGATATTGCAGCGGAAAGTGAGTATTTTTCATCTGAAAAACTCTCATTGTAGGGTCTTGATAAAGAAAAAATTAAAAATATATCTCATTCACATGTGCAAGGAATTACTTCTTTTAACCCGTTTTGTAGCCAGAATCCTTTGTTTTGTTGGATCTTTGATACCTAAAAAAAGATTTTTCGCAAAACGTCTGCCCATCTGCGATCTGCTCCTAACCTGCATCTACTCCTAAACCTTCCAGACGATTTTTTTTAAAAATTATACTGAACGATCGATCTGGCCAGACTTGAGGCACTGAAAATTTGGAATTGATATTGTGATTTTGGACGTACTTTACACGGAACCTCAACATTTTCAAAGTTTATCCAAAAATTACTTCAAAATTTTTTATTTTTTTTTTCTCAGAAAGGGCAAAGTATGCTTTAAAAATGGGGCCGAAGTCATTTTCGTGACCTCTATGAATTTTCGAAAATTGCACAAGTTCGGAATTCTTTCTGCGTCCCTACAACATTGAAGATAGAGATTTTCTTTTTTAAAGAAATATATTGTTCAAAGACAGATCAGGTTAAATCAAGTACTTTAAAAAATGTATTTCTTTCATTTATTTCATGCATAACTGCATAAAAACTACGCACATTTTTTAAAATTTGTTATAAAGCGACCATAAATTTAAAACAAATTTAATAAAATTTAGACAAATTTAAAAATATGTGCGTAGTTTTTGCGCAGTTTTGCATGAAATACATGTAAGATTTAAAAAATAATTTTTATCCTCAAAAACGGCTTTAATTCTTTTATTTTATTTTTTTCTCGAACAGAGAGAGCAAAGCTCGCTTATGCAAATGATGAAGGTTTCATTTTGCTTCAACACTGAATTTTCAAAGTATATTCTTTGAAGCATCACTAGATTTTTCAGTATGACGCTTCATTTTATTCGTTTTTACTGGTTCCACATTTTTGTTTCTCAACTGAAAAGGCTAACCTTGATTTCTAGAATATAATAAAAAATATTCAAATATTGATAAATTCAATACCCTTTCTTTTTTGCGTAAACAGTGATCCGAAATGGACTGGTGTAGATGCAGAGACTAAAAAGAAATTAGAATACGTAAAGGACGAGGATGGACAGTTCTTCATGAAAGCAGCTCATTTTAAGAAACATTTTCCAGATTTCACTGTGGCATCACGATGTCCTAACTTTGGTGATTATTATGAAACACCTGCTCACCAAGTAAGTAATACAGAAACAAAAAAATATACCGCAAACATGAGACCATTGATTCCATTTCATTCCATGTCTCTTCAACATACTCATATGACCTCGATACATTTCTAGAACAAATAGTTTATTATGATAGTTATCAATTACCCCTCCAAATTATATAGGGTATCTCCTACGGTTTTCTTTTTCTTTCTACAGATTTACGTCGTCAATAACGCTTGGGAAAAGGGAATCACTGTAGTAGGAGATAGTGATTATGCTGAGAATATTCTAAGGAATCCACAGTATCTTCTCACTGTTGAAGAGATCGGTAAGTAGCAAAGGATAAACACAACACTCAGTATATAAACCCCTCCCACTGCCACCCCAATGATCAGTTTCAAATCACTGCATCAAAGTGAAATACAATAGCTCTTTTTAATTTTATTTTAATTAATATTGAGAGACGTATGAATGTCTATTTAATACAAGTCATTTCTAAAAATTAATTTCCGAAAAACTCTAGAAAAGAAATTGATAACAATTGCTTACACATAAATATTCTCAATAAACAAATTTTGAGGGAGATGTTCTTTACAAATATGCTTTATTTTGAAATTAAAGTTTAAATAACTTATAATATGACAGCTACTAACTATTGTTATTGTTCGTCAGATGAAGAACAAGGAAATACAAGTGAAGAAGAAGATGATGATAAAATCTATCCAAAATACAACGTTATCATTGAGATTGTTCAAGATCAGAATAGAACCAAGTACGAAGACGAACAGTATGGTATTGGTGTAATGGTTTACCAGGTAAATTTAGGCTTGTATGTATGAATTGACCACCTTTTCAATACATATATAAAACCATAATCTCTGCATTTCAATCTGTGAACAATGTATTTATTGCAATATTTACTTTATCTGGTTTTAATATTATGTACAAAGTTAGTCACAAAATGTAAACACAACTTGCCGTTTCTGAAAAGTCCAGGATGCTGAATTGTGTTTTCATAAAAGTTAATAAGGAATGAAAAAAATGATAAAAATGTGCCTCCTATTATGTTCACTTGAATTTCACAAGACTGAGGTTTACTTTCACTTTTTATATGTTTCTATACTAGCACAATATCAGAATAAATGTGGTAAACTGTTATGTCATGTAAAAGTTCAAAGATAATCATGTTTCCAATGAACATGTATAGGGAAATCTCACATAACGAAGTTACACATTTGCCCCTGATTGCCTGCTAACTCATCATAAGATTGCGTTATTTACACGTTCTTATCGAGAGTTTATGTACCTATCAAATGCCGATCATTAATCACTATTACATATATTATTTCTGAAAATTGTCATGTTTTTCCGCTAAACTACTCAATCTAAGTTGTTTCACGCACAATCTGGCGAGAAGGCGGGCAATCACAGGGCACAGGGTGAGGATGGAGTCACCGAGCAGGGTGGGTTTGGGAACTTAGGCGCAAGGCAGGGTAGAGCAGGCCATGCCACACCAAGCTAGACTACCTGTTATAGTCAGAATGTATTCCTTTTCCCTTCTGAATACAAGAACATGGTAAACAAGTATCAGGAAAAGTATTGTAATGCTTCTTCGGAAAACTACGCGCTGTTGTAGCCCAACTAATTTTATGATGTAAGATGGTGTTAAAGTATGTACGACGCGTACCAATAACACAAATAACAGATTATGTTAATTGCATGCGTATATTGGCGCAAGAACACTAATAACTATTACAAGTGTACTTTTTGAGGACGTATGAGAGCGCTGCTGCAAAACCTGCATTTCAAGCGAATGAAAAATATTTGCTTAGTAAGAACGCGTGATGTGGCAATAGCCGCCCCCGCGCCGTAGCCACTTCTGCTTCCTCGGTTATAAATTACGTCCAATTTTATTTACAGTTACAATAAGATTTTTTAAAACGTTGGCAACAATACCAGAAATTATATGCTTCTCTGGTACTACACTTTTTTTTAATGACGAAACCTTTAAGATCCGAGATGTTACAAAAATATTTTACTTTATCCACACAGATTTACAATAAAACGAGGAATAGCTTTTGGTAACAAAGAAGAAAATTAAGTTATAGAGTTTTAACTGAGAATTAATTTTCCTTGCAGACTGGAGGTAAATATCCGGAGAAACTGTGCCTGGAAAATTTTGAAGAATTTGAGCCGCATAAAGGATCATCGTATTTTTCGGAACGCTGCAGCAATATCGCCCGATTGAAGCTAACGTCTGGCAAATACATTGTTGTTCCATGCATTTTGCATTCAAGTAACGGTCGCCCATTCCATATGCGCATATACAGCTGCAGACCTATCGATATTGAATCGATCAAGAATGAAGAATAATTCTATGACCTTTCTTTGTCAGCTTCATTTCGAAAAGTACAGCAACTCATCAAATCATTTTCAAACTTCCTCTTTGACTCAGAAGTTTTTTATCTTGCACTAAACTTGTATCTACAAAATTGATATTGTACCAAAACATTTTCGAAGGATTTTATTACTGGTAATTATTAAAAGTAGTGAAAAACTTCTAGATAAGAACGACGTACTTTAATTTTCGATTTTTATTTAGAGAATATGTTTGTAATACTCTGTTAACTGCAGTGTCAGTGCTTACATTCACCTACTTTATTTTCAAAATTTTAAAAAATCCAAAATTCAATTTTTTTTTTTAATTTTTTTTTAAAACATTTAAATGAATGTTAAATTAAATTTTGATTAAAAAATTATAAATATTATATCACACGCATTTCTCTGCAAATGTTCAAATATCACAATGGAAGAGAAATATATCTCTCGACTAATTTTGTTTAAGATTATGAAATAAAGAGTACTGATTAATTAAACTGTTCACTTCTCTAACCAAGGATTTAATATAGCAATGAACCATCTAAACAACCAACATATCCCTTAGACGTCAAAATATACCATTGTATTGATAGTATTGTGGCTGACCTTACGACAGGCCTGCTCTCCCGCGAGCGTTCTGCACTGAAAAACCGGTAATCTGCCCGCGAGGACGGTGCAAGTGCAAGTAGTGGGGGATAAGCAACTTTGTGGGGAGGGGAGCAGCGTGCTATTGCATATTTAGAGCGGCGCAGCGCGTAGATTGAATGCCTTTTAAAGCAATGATCCATGCTGTGAAATTATTTGCCCATTTATTTAGATGGGTAATGTCTCGAATTGATCGAATCTTGTAGCTATAATGACCAAAATTCAGTTGTTATTTACTCTGCTATGTAACAATATATTTTCGTTTTTTATTTTTTTTTTAGTTTATCCTCATTGTTACTCTTAAACAATATTTTAAAGCAGTGGTCTTTTTAAAACTCTATTATTTCATTCCAACTACTATTCAAATTATTTGCCCATTTATTTAGATGGGTAATGTCTCGAATTGATCGAATCTTGTAGCTATAATGACCAAAATTCAGTTGTTGTTATTTACTCTGCTATGTAACAATATATTTTCGTTTTTTATTTTTTTTTTCCTCATTGTTACTCTTAAACAATATTTTAAAGCAGTGGTCTTTTTAAAACTCTATTATTTCATTCCAACTACTATTCATTTTTAATTTAATAATTCAGGAAAGTTATAATCTCCAAATGATAGTAAAACGAAGGAAATTATGTAAGTATACCTAACGAAAATGTCCGATATACTGGATATCGTTCAATTATAATGTAAGAGATACTTATAAAGATACTTTAGTATGTGGTAGTATGTGGTGAAACAAAAAACGATTGAATATTATAATTTTGACTTAAGTACCTCACGAAATTTGTCATTACATCGTAGCAAAGCTAACTACATTATGAGCCCTAAAAGCAAGTATATAACTTTGTATCCAAATCAAATATGCATGTCTAATTCATTGTAGGTTCATTTTCACATTGTAATCTACGGACAATAAACATTTCCCATATAATATAAAAGGCAATATTACTTTCACTGTAAATAACCATTCGCCATGTTCTCGCCGATTGCTCTGTCACTTTACGCGCTATGATTGGAATAGTGCATTTTCATTGGTGATCCCCATTCCTAGAAGAGCCTCATCCCCACTCTTCTACACTGCCTGGATTTGTACTCGAGTGGCTCGCGTGCGGCTCTCAAGGACAGTGAAAGTGCAAAATGCTGTACAGGTCTACCTTACGAGTAAAAGAGGTAAGAGTGTGGCGTCATACAGTCGCCATATACAGTAAATATTGGCTACGTGCATTTCATGCACAAGGAAGTAGGCTGCGACAGCGGGCAGCATGCAAGGGACGCCTCCCTGAACAAAGGGAGGCTATATTGGGACGGGAAACCCGGCTCTCGCATAGGGCGAAAGGCAGAAAACCCCAGGGAAGCCGTGACGTGCGTTGCCGCGCGGGCAGATTTGTGAACCCTGTAGTTCGGCTGTCTGGTAAACGCGGCTGGCGGAAGCGGCGAGATGACGCAGTTCCGTCAGCCCGGTCAGAGGGTATAAAAGCGCGCCCGCACACGACTCTTTCTTCTGATTCTCGAGGTTTTCGTGGGATGTCGTGTGAGGGTGCACGGCACGTGGCACGTCGGGTAGGCTACGGGGGCAAAGGGTCTGGAGCCGGCGTGAATTCGTCGTGATTTAGAGAAGGGTGCATCACACCGCGGGAGTGAATCTAATCAGGCAAGCGGTTGTGGTGACCAGGTGAAGTTCCTCCTAGAAACAGGCTGTAGATAGTAGATTCGGGTGTCGGAGGATATCTTTAATAAATATCAATATTACACTGTTCACGTCTGTTATTCATTGTTGCGGCAATGACGCCACAAGAGGGACTTTCAGGTTTACATTTTAGAATTGCCATTAAACCATTGTGTGACTCGTAGCGTCAGAACTGCATCCCTCTTGAGTAGTTCACAAAATAAAAATGTCAAATATTCCCAGATATTAAAATTACAATTTTTTTAACTCCCCTGCTTATAGGATATTATTTCACATTGTACGGAAATGCCTAACTTACGTGGACATAACAACCGTCTCACATATGCAGGCATATTTAGGTTTCTAAAATATGAACACATATTCTATTCACCAACACTCATTTAAATCGCCATCATAATGTCTTAATTTATGCCTCATATTATGTACATCACAGGTTTTCTCTTCAGTAACTGTCGATCTGGGAATCATTGCATTTCCGCTTGCCGTTTTCTTTAGAAAGACAAAAATGTGGGTATTTTTAAGCAGATTTGCTTCGTATTTCCTTGATATTTGTATAAAAAATCAGCTACCAACGCATTCAGATATTTACCCATTGAGTTATTTACACATTGAAAAGGCGTTGTCAGAATAACTACTTCAAAGTGATAATTACAAAATGTTGATTTTAAAATAAAAAATGTATGTCTAAAGTCTGATAAGAATCTTTACGGACTCGAGAGTTCACTATGAGGTTATCGCTTCGCCTCGTAGGTAACTAACGTGTCCTTTAAGACTCTCTTTTATGGTTAGGTACAATATTGTAATACATTGCTCAAAACAGCAAGTTTTAAAAAATAATTCCAGTTATTCTCTTTCTCAAAGTAAATACTTTTCTTTGACTCAAAGTAAATAGTTTTACATTAGCAGGTTTTTCAATATAAAGGTGGAATACAAAATTGTGCTAATGAAATGTGAGAAATCTCTAAAAGAACAGTAAACAAACAAGTCTCTAAAAACACAAGAGTCTCGAAAACACATATAACTCTTCTTCTTGGGTTACATTACAGTCTGTCACTAATTCACAGATGGAATCGCCAATTATGATGTATCGAAAGTCGTTTTTGAAACAAATACAAGTCTTGAAGGCATCCGTCGCTGTTTCTTTAAATAGACACAAGTGGCATCAATGCATGTTTAGCATATACTGTATGCCCCAAGATATTATAAACATTTGTTGTGTCAGTATCAACATATGTTGTGAATTTTGGCTTCGGTGATGTAACGGTTAGGGTATTGGACTGATATACCCAAGTTTGCGGTTCCAAATCCGATCAAAATCATGGATTTTAAACGATGAAAAACTTTTTCGTGTCTCTTGCTTAGGAGGAGAAGTAAAGTAGGCTATTTCATGTTATTGATTTACTGCTAGAAAACGATCAAGCCTGAAAGAAACGTCTGAGTTAAATTCCAATCGCATGTAAAAGATCCTGAAAGCTAAAAGCAGAACCAGAGTTGAATTTTAATCGCATGTTTTCTCGCCATACTACTCCCTTCTTTCGGTGCTAGATGGCGATAGGAGCGTAAAGAAATTTGCATGGCCAGGCGATCTTCTCATACGAACCTTGCCACAAACGCCTTCGCAAAATAGGCGAATAGTTTGAGACGCCATATCGGTATGGCAAACCACTCCTTCACACTGTGACTATTTTACGAAAAATATACAAAAATAATTAGCTTTGTACTCATTCCCCAAAGGCTTAATTTTTTCGGCTCAAAGTGAGATATTCTTTAAAATATTGTATTTGTTTTGTTTAATTCCTAGTATGAAATAATAGGTGTAGAATGTGATTTTTATGACATGTGAAACACCACCAAGAAATAATTACACCTCTTTTTAACTAAAGGTAAGTTTGAACTTTAATATAGGTTGCTGTCTTTCAACTTTCTTTACACACAGATTCTTTTTGTTTTACAAACGAGAGGGGGATTTTTCCCACATGTTTCACATTTATTACACTTACGAGTAATCATTTACTTGACCAAATATCATTGCATATCTTAATCTTCAATTTCAAATGCACCAACGTGCCATTGGAAAACAACTTTATACTTGATATATGATATTCCACAACCGATTCTAGTGTAGATTTTTAGAAGTCCCTGCATCTCTTCCCCCATACGTGTGCGCCCCATAATTATCCACGAAAACTCTAAATTACGTAATTTCCATCAGCCTTCCCTTTAAGCAAGCGGAAGAATTTATATTCGTGGATAAATATTTATTATTAGTTGATGTAACAATACAGCTAATCCTAAATTTAGAAAAGGTTATTTTAATCTAAATTTGAGAAAGAAGGTAAATTATTTACTCTAACACGTTCTGTAGTCAGAATTCATGTTTTCCGGGTCCTTGATATTTAGATATTTATTTAGTCAAAAAACAGTTAAAAACTGCATGTGACGTACGAGGGAGACAATCATCTGCGTACGCTTTCTTGAATTTCAGAATCCCTTCCCAACAATTCAACTATTAATAGATGAAAGATGAAAAAAGTTTTAAAAATTAATAATAATAATAATAATAATAATAATAATAATAATAATAATAATAATAATAATAATTTAAAAACCGCGAGATTATCATTTCAAAAAACTAGACATTTTCGTTCCCGAGTTATAGAAAACTTATTTGCAACGGTAAACGAACTGCACATTTGAGTTTTATGCATTGCTAACAAAACAGTAACTCACCCTCAGCTCTACGCCTACCACTACAAGCAAAACAAGAGCTCAACAAAACGTGCGCACAGTAAAGCTACATTTACGTCTAGAAGCAAATCAAGGGACCATCTCAGCGTTTGCTCAATGGATCAGGGAAACTGCACAAAAATCCGATCGAGATGGGGGTCATTGACCCGGAAGCTCAAGTACATTACTCATTACAGGCATATTAAGTTTTTTTTAATATACAATGCAATTGTAAACTAATTCATTGTACTATATAATTGTTTTGTTAAAAGAACATTATTTTTCTTTTTGATGATCAGTATAGTCTCTAATTGTATAGAAACAGTTATGCAGCAGAAAAGATTTTACTTTTAACTCAAATTTCTGTATCGATTTTAATTCTTTAATTTCATCTGGCAATGCGGTGTAAAGTAACGTTCGTGTATTGTATGTGGATTTCTTATAGTGAGTTGTTGATACTGACACTTGATGAACATGATTTCTACGTCGTGTGTTGTAATTATAAATAACAGTATTACATGCAAAAATGATACCACCGTTAAGGAAGTCAGTTTTGACAAATACTACAGATTCGTAAATAAATAGGCAAGGCAATGGTAACATTCCAAGCTCAATGAAAAGAGACTTGCAGGGATCACGTGGATGGTATTTTTTCATTATTCGGATAATTTTCTTTTGCAACCTAAATGTCTGGGTAATGAGCTTCTCCAGAATATTATGCCATATCTCAGACGGGAATATACATTTGCAAAATAAAAATATCGAAAATTCGATTGACAGCAAAACGTCTGTGTCCGTCCGTGTATGGTTAACCAGAACGCTTAAACCGTTTAGTCGATTTTCTCCAAAATTAAAGTTCCCTGATCGATTGGGAAGAACTCAATGATTTGCCGGTTTGAAACAGATATATGGATTTTTAGAGTACATTTCATGAAACCACAACCAGATTTTAACATTTTTCTCAAAAATGGCTGAACATTTTTTTATTGATATTTTTCTCGAATAGTGAAAGGACGTTTAAGAGAATTATTCAGAGCTCATTTTATTTGAATAAACCCCTTTAAAACCAATTAGATATTTTCTGAATAATCAATCTGTACATTAAAGACAGAAATTAGGCTTCGTACAATTTTTTAAAAATATGTGTAGTTTATGCGTAATATTACGTTAAAATAGGCAATTTTTTAATTTTTTTCGTTTTTTCTCAAAAACGGCTTTATTTTTTCTCTAGATTTTATACTTTTATGTAATACGGTAAAAAAGAGATGCTGGTCTCATTTTCAGGGAACTCTGTATTTTCGAAAGTTGCAAAATTTTAACATTTCCAAACCACAAAATTGAAGATAGATTTTTGCTTAACATAAAATCTATTCTATAAACTCAGCTTAAAAACTTAATGTCAAATTTTTTGAAAAAATTAGTCGTTTTTGCGTAATTTGGCTTGAAAATAAGATGCAAAAATTTCAAGTAAATAACTTTTGCTCAAAAATCGCTCCATTTTTTCTTCTTCGAAGTTCTTCTACGGATAACACAAGAAACAAATAAATGACGCAGTTCTCATTTCCGTTAATCTTTCTGAATTTTCTAAAATTCCAAATTTATAAATAATGCTTGGTAGTACGTGGTGTTGTAGCATTACTACGAGTTTCTTTTGAATTTCATCTTCGACTACTGTCTGCAACAGATATACATATATTTTTAATTTCTCGTATACATACGTATATAAGTATATTTTGAAATTTCAACGGATATACACGGTTTGGGGTCCCCTGATGCAGAGAAAGTGTCGGTTTTTTTTTTTCTCAGAAAACGTCCGTCCGTCCGTCCTTGAACATTACTAGGGCCTAAACCATGAGAACAATCCTTTCCAAAGTGAAGACACCCCAGTCGATCTGGCTCTAGTTGAAGCTTCTAATTTTGAAAAACTTTCTTTAAAATTGGGAGGTACTTCACATGAAGCCCCCCAGACATTTTGAAAATTTGCTCAAAAACAGCTCGAAATTTGTTCTCTAAATGTTTTGTAAGAATAGAGTATAATACACTTATTGCAAAAGTTTGGAATTTTTTCGGCGTCTTCCTACAACTACAAAGTTGAAGAGAGATTTTTCCTTCAAATAAAATTTTTTGGCCATAACTAATTCTTTCATAAACGTCATGTAGATTTTTTGAAAATTCTCTCACGTCGTTAATATTTACATTAGCGGCAATTTGTTAAAATATTTGTACTCTTGAGGACTTGTTCTTTAAATTTTTCAAATGTCAAAATTTTTAAATTTCAAAATGGATAGTGCTAATTGTACCGTTCAATATGACGTAAAATTTATTTTCGTGTGATCTTTTTTTTTCAAAAATTATACAAATGTAATTTCTTTTAAATATCTCTCCCAGCGTTAATATGCACATTTTCACGAATTTATATACATTATTACATAAATTATTACTATGTACATTATTTGTGAGTAGATTTACTTTAAATTACTTCATATGGAGTTTTTCGAAAACTCAATACAATCCTATGAAAAAGAGCTTCAAATTTCGCATTTACAGTAATGCTTAACGCCATTTTCTTAAAAACGGCTATCTAGCGGTCCTCTTTGACAACTGACTACATGAGACGAGACTGGACATATATAAATACAATTTGATAATAGATATTAATGGAGGATTACTCTGTAAGAAACGCTCAACGCTAAACCAGGAGCGAAGAGACACGTTGCATCTGTAAAGTAAGAGTAAGGACGCAACGAATTTTAAAAAATTCAATGAAAATTGCTATTTAGGATGAGGTTTTAATATACTGTGGACGGCATTACATGGCAGGATTTCTCAGAAAGAAGGAGGGGCAGGACTCTACAGTCTCAGTCCACATCAAGGAAACTAGAAAACTTTATTACGAGAAAGTCTGTGCCATTCTGTAGAATCTCTAGTTAATATTGCTTCTACTCATCATAGTTCTACACCCATCTCTTGAAAAACTCTTTTCAGCAAAGTGTGTGATCCAAATTTGCAATTTTCAGAGATTTTCAGTTTTCGAAAATTCAGAGATTGTAATGAGAATTTACTTCATTTAAAACATTTCTTTGTTGTATTTGTGCAACAAGTTTAAAAGAAACATTCAAAACCCTTTTCGAGAAAACTTTATTTTAATTTCGTAAATTGTCATAATTGGAAGCAAAATTAGGCGAAAACTACTGGTATTTTGAAATAATTCTTCTTTACATCATTTAATGATGTAATTTTTACTGAAAAGGTTAATTAAGGAAAATTCCTCCTTGGCAACAAAACGTGTGAGGCCTGGAGCCGGAACTCAAATCGGTCCATGTCCCTTAAAGAAATTAAAAATATTAATCACAACACAATGGACCAAATAAATTACTTTTGCTGTTTACGTATTCGTTATATGCTTTAAATAAACATTCTTGTAGTATCTTTTCCCACGCAGACCGCGTTTCCGTGCGCAATCTTGGCAGCATTTCCGGTACGCCACCACAAAACAAAATCAGTTTTCTCATTAACGTGTTTGCAATCCTTGTGTTTAATAAACCACAATATCGCATCACTGTCGGATGGATTAAAGTCACAATAAGAAGACTGTGGCGCATTTGTAGTACAAAGTAGAAGCTGATCAGTGTATTGTAGCGCAAGCCTTTTTGTAGTCTCTGAGAACATCACAATGCCTATTACGGTGAGAGGTTTTTAAGTCAAATTAAAAATAGCTGTAAAATAAATAAGTAATCATAGCAATTACAGTCAAAATGTAATACTTGACAGTGTTATCCTGTTCTTTCATGTTCCAACATATTAAGCGGGGTTATTTAGAATGGAAAAATATTTATTTATATTATATTTTTTTATTTAAAGAAGTTATTAATTAATAAGGAATTATTCATGTATAATGTACATTAATTAAATGCATGCATATACATCTTTGGAGAAAGACAGGTGCTGATAATTATAATAATAATATTTTTAAATATAATTATATATTTAAAAATGTAATAAAAATAATGTATTTAAAATTTGCTTCTAGAGATTTTTCATTACAACATTTGTTCATGCAAAGTTCTGACAAATATTCATTAACTCATCATGAAATGTTGTTTTATAATGTTCAATTTTTGTTACCTATTAGAAAAATATTTATGATAAAATTAAATTTAATAAATTTAAAAGAATTCAATTATGTGAGTAATTTAAAAATTTTATTTTATATTGGTAAAAAATACAAAAGGGTTATTCTTATCGCAAACTAGTAGTAGTAATCGTATAAATATTCACTAAAATGTTGCGGGTGTGATTCTCTAAATAGGACAAGGAGAAAAGAAAGATGGGCAAGCTGGTAAACAAGCAGAAGTATGTCGACAAAGATTTTCCTGTTTCTGACGCGGAAAAGAACCTAAAATGGAAGCGCCCTCATGTAAGTTATGTGTATTTTTAACGAGTAATTTAAAGATTGTTAAAAAAGTATTTTGATTCCTCAGTAAATTGAAATGAAATGTAAATCAGCGAAGCTGTTAATAAGCACGATATGATTTTCGTGCAAGACGCTATGTGTGAGGTAGCATAAAATATTGGTAGATGATTCCTATTTCTTGATATGATTTTATATTCCACTTGTTTCAAAAGTACTTGTACTAGTAATTTTATAGTTGTACTAGTAATATAAATGTCAGTTAATATATTAATAGATATGTATGGTTATTTATTCATGGTTATGTTTATGTTTATAAGACTTAACATATCGAACTTGGTTTTGTAATTAATTTTATTTTCGTTCAACGATTGACATGAAATTCAACCAAAATATAATTTATGTTTTAGTTCAGTAATACAAAAAATATTCATTGCAATTGAATTTTTCATTATTTTGCCTTTTGATATGGTAAAGAGATGTCATGGAATTCTATTGAATACATAACTGTAGATAACATCGATTCAATTAAAAAATGTTAATGTTAACAAAATAGTCTTACTGTTATATAAAAAGGAGGTTGTGTAAACTAATTACGCAGAGGCTAGATGAATGTTATTTACAATTAGTCTAAACATTTTGTTATCTCTCTTTTAACGTTTATATTGATATTACTGTATGCTGTTCGATCTTTGGAGTCTCCTTAGCTTAGCCAGTTTTCACTTTCTTCTCTTTAATCATTTGTTCAGATCTTCATTCATGTATTTTTTTTTTTTTGTTTTTTTTTATTATTTTTGGCCATTTATTTGCAATTTATTTGCCAATCTAAATTTATATAGGAAACTGTTCGACTCATTTTTAAGCTATCCAACTGATATATTTTTGGGTTACATGGAGTATACGTTTCTGGCATTATGACCTTTTTGAAATTTGGTTTGAGAAAAAAATTAATAATTGCTCGAAGTAAATAGTGGTCACTACTACATTCCTCTCAATACTCCTCTTAATACTCTTACGTGTTGGCATTTTAGAAAGTTCTCTGTCTTAATATAATCAACTATGGACTTAATATTCCTTGTAGGTTGTGTCCATGTATAATTATGGATATCTTTATGTCTATAGAACCCATCCATGATTTTAAGATCCATCTGACTGCACGAATTTATCAATCTCTCTCCATATTTATTACATACTTGTTCTCCATATTTACCCAGTATATTACTCGTATTATTCTGTTTACTTCCCGTTCGGACATTTAAATCACCCATTATTAGAATTTCCTTACTTGAAGGATGTTTTCTAATATTGCCATTAGTTCATCTTCAAATGAATCTTTTAAAGATTCTTTTGCATCTTTAGTTGAAACATATGCTGATACAATTATCGCAGTATGGCCAAATATATCTAACTCCACTGTTAGCAGTCTCTCATTTATCTCATTCCAAGTTCTTATTTTCTTTCTCATTTTTTTATGGATTGCTACTAATACTCCACATTTAGTCATATTGCCTTTGTTTACACCACTATAAATTTGAATATAATTACTGTAGTCTTCAAATCCTCTTCCTTTCTTTTTAGTTTCCGATAGCAAACAAATGCCTATATTTAATTTTATCAACTGACTGAATACTTCTTCATATATTTTGCTAATGCTCTGTACGTTGCACTTTGGCATTTGCGTTGTCCGGTTTCGTTGCTTAAGTCGTTTTCAATTGGGTCCGTTTAAAGGCTGCTTAGAGTTTTTAACTGTTTATGATTTTTACGGGATTGGGGTGTTGGCCCAAAGACCAACCTCTAACCTGGCAGGCCAGGATATTTTTGGGGTTTTCTCCCCTAGCCTTTGGGGCTCCCGCCCCTCCTGCAAGGCAGCAGATTGAAATTGGAAAAGAACAAGGGCATGCAGAGATGGAAAGAATGAAAGAAAGAAGGAGGAAGAAAGTTTAGAACAGAATAAGGAGAGAAAAAGAGAGGAAAAAATAATGACCTCGCAACCTAATAGCATCGGTGTCAAAAAAACAACAACAAGAGAAGATCGGTCCAATAGGAAAGAAAAAAGGAGTATGACACAAAGGAAGAATAGCCATGTCACACTAGTAAAGCGTCCACCTATTACGGCTAGTTGCTGTTGATGAGGGAGAGGGAGGGACACTGAAACCAGGCATGATGGACTTCGGTGAGAGGTGATGGAGTAGTACCAGTAGGTCGTTGTGAAACAGCTTTTCATCTGGCTTCTCCTCGGAGACCTGTACAGCGTGGTAGCATCGTTGATTGATTTTCCAATCCATCATCAACTCTACCCCTGTATGCCCTCAGCTTCATATGAGCACACAAACCTCTTCGCTCGCACGATCAGTCCTACTTTAAAATATCTTCATTTGTCCTTAAAAAAAACTACTGTCAATTGTTTGCTTCGTACTTTTTCATTAGTAATTTCTCTAGATCCTTCTCCAGAGTTCGTGCTCTCTCCATTCTTGATTCTGCATTGTCCTCTGTGTCTAAGTGTCGTAGGGACGTTTTGACATCCTTAACTGCCCCTTGCACTGTTAGAACACCGCCCCACTCTCTCCGCTTGCCCTTTTACTCGCCTGATAACATACGAGATTCTTTCGGTAGCGAGATGGGGCAAGCGGCTAATGAAACTCTTCGCTTTCCCGGGCGGCACGTCGGATATTGCCAGCCTGTGTCAGTCGCGTGATTCCTAACGCCTGCGTAAAAATCAACACGCTTTGTCCCTCGGAATATCAAGTATCACACCGGGAGTGGTAGCTCAGTGCATCAACTGATGACACTGCAGCGCCTCTAACCGGGAGGTCCTAGGTTCGAGTCCTGACGGCGGCAGGATTTTCGACACTAGCTTTTCAGCTAGGTCGAATTCAGTCGCTGTCTGGAGGAGAATTCTAGCGGCCGGCTGCTCTGATCGGTAGTTTTCCGTGGTTTCTCCGATCAACACCAGGCGAATGCCGGAGCAGTACCCTACCAAACGGGCCACGGACCGAGCGCGATCTGTCCTTCCTATTCCATGTTCCATCCTCTCCCTTTACACACACACTTACACTAACATGCACTACACTACCATATATTCCGGAAGACTAGTCGGGAGCTTAGAGCTTGTCCCGACTTGGGCGGTGCCCCGTTGGTGGGAGAGTCCTGGTTAGGGGGAAACCCCACTAGCCGACGGTAGGTCGGCGCCGGATCTCGCCATCCAGCGGGGGAAGATCACAGCCATCTCCCGAGAAAACGCATGCACTACACTAACGGGACTAATGACCGAAGCAGTTGACGCGCCCGGAAACACGAAAAATCAATCAATCAATCAATCAATCAAGTATCACCACTTGAATTGCTTGATTGAAACTTTGTCCCTGGCGGGACACGGCCTGAGTGGCATAAAGTCATTAGTAAGATCCCCATTCCGGGTCCGCTACCTTCACCTAAGACAGCCCAGCGATCTGCTCCAAGGAGGAGCTGCTGATCTCTCCCTGCTCTTTCTAACAGCTCTGGCGGCAGACGGAGCAGATTACGTCATGTTTTATCGGACGACTGCTTGCGGCACAGTGGATTGCGTCTCGTTTTTTGGGGGTATTTTCCATTGCTCGAACTGAAAATGTCTTGCTGCTCTGGGAAAGGATATACCGAGAAAAAAACAAAAAAGTATTTTTGTAACATGTATTGGAACATTTACTAGTAATACACATTTTTTGTGATTTGAAAGTAAAAAAAGCAATTTCCATTGCAGCATGGGAAGATAAAATTTTTTTTGGGAAGTGCGCCAGATACGCCTAATTTTTTGTTTGAAAAGAGTGCTCAAGCTCATCAAGAAATTTAATTTCTGCGACATTACAGTTTATCATGCTGATGATTATGAGAAAATGTTCTATATGTTAGCGAAAAAATGTTACTAAATAAACTGATAACGGAAATACTGACAGTAAATGATTTTAAAATTAAAAAATGAAGCAAATCAATTATTTTACTTCTTTAGTTTCATCTTGTGACCTGTAATGGTATTTCTCGTTCGAGATTAACAAATTTTCAAAGAAAAAATACCGCCCACATTTGTTCCTTGTTTTTGAGTGGTGTTCTCATAAAATCTAATAAATGTTTCTTTTGTTTGAAATTTTTCTCTTCAGTGTCACACTGCAAATCAGTTATTTCTAACTAAAAATCACAGATAAAAAAGCCTATATCAAGAGACAAGGTATAGCAACTACATTAAATTATATTTGTAAATCCAAAAAATCGTTAAATTGGATTTCAAATTCCGAACGCAAAGTTCTGAATACATATACAGATTCTCCAAAGTTCGATGGTTCGTAAGGGTTTCACACTGAAGTTAATTTTGAGAATACTGAGAGGTTCTACTTTCCCAAAGGAATAGTTAAAATAAATAAAATTAAGCTGTTGTATATTGTTTTATTTTACTGTTAAACAATATAGAAACATCAAATTATACAAAACAACATCTTGAAACGCATTGTTTCTCATAAAACTTCAAACTTCCTAACGTTCTTCTTTAGAGTATTTGTCAGATTCAGCAGCATGATTAACAGTATAATGTCGTTGCAAAGTAAACTTCATGTGATTTTTTTTTTTGATTTTTTTTATTTATTATTGCACCCGAACAGTGGATAAACCACTTTACAGGTCTGAAATTGAGTACAAACACTAACCAATAATACCATAATAACTGAAAAAGCACCGAGGTACTTGCAAAATAAACCAACTCAACCCAGCTTACTTGTGAGAGGGAATCCCCTCTGGGAACCTCATTTATAAGGATCTTATGCACAGGGCAGTGGAGTGAAGGGAGTGGGAAAGGGGGCGGGGAGCGAGCTCAGGATTACGTGTTTATGATGCTTACAGGGGTCTGAATTGATCTTTGGGAAGGCGGGATTTGATTCTGGTTGGACCGTTACTGGATTTTCCTAGCTGGTAGAGTCTGGCACCGGGAACTAGGTTTAGGTTGGAGAAGAATTTTTGATAATGATGAAATATGGTGAGTAATGGTATCGATGTTCAATTCTCTATGGAGCTGATTATTGGATGCATACCACGGTGCGTTAACCGATGTTCGGAGGATTTTGTTTTGGAAAACTTGAAGCCCTTTTAAGTTTGTTTGTGCAGCACCTCTCCAAACAGGGCAGGCATATGTTAGTGATGGTCTAAGTGCAGTTTTATAAATATGGAAGGTTATATCAGTTTGTAGCGCTGATTTACGGTTAATGAGTGGATAAAGGTTGAAGAAAGCAGCATAAGTTTTGTTCAGCCTAGGGGTAATGTGGGGTTTCCACGTGAGACGTGTGTCTAGGATTGCTCCTAGGTATTTTATGGGTTTGTTGGATGGGAGCCAGGGAACAGGTGAACTTCCTATTGTGAGTGTAGGAGGGTTGGCTATTCTTTTGAGTGCAAAGATTTTAGCTTCGCATTTTGCTGCGTTTAAGTGCAGGCGCCATTTTGCTGCCCAGTCATAGAAAGTGTTGATGTCTAATTGTAAATTGTTGATTGCTATTGAAAGATCATGGTGTATAGAGAATATTGCGGTGTCATCTGCATATAAAGCTGTGGAACAAGTTGTGGTACATGGTATATCTGCTGTAAACAGATTGAAGAGGGTCTGGGAGAGAGGTGAGCCTTGAGGTACCCCGGCCTGAATTATTTTAGGGCGGAGAGTGAGGAATTTATTCGCACCGAGAAGCTTCTATTTTCGAGAAAGCTGCTAATGATTTTGAAAAGATAATCGGGAGTGCCTAGGTTCCTTAATTTGTAGAGCAGACCTGTGTGCCAGACTTTGTCAAAGGCATTAGCGAAGTCTAAAAAGACTGCAGCGCAGTACTGCTTATTTTGAAATGCTTGTCCTATGTTTTCTACTATTCTGAGAAGCTGGTGGGTGGTCGAATGAAGAGGGAGGAATCCGAATTGAAAAGGAGGAATAGCTTTCGTAACTTGAAGAAATTTGTTAAGTCTGATTAGGATCAGTTTCTCGAAGATTTTGGACAAAGTGGGTAAAAGGCTTATGGGTCTATAGCTGGAGGGATGTTTCGGAGATTTTTTAGGTTTTAATATTGGAATTACAATGGATTTTTCCAGCTTGCCGGGAAATAGCCTAGTCTGAGGCAACTGTTGAAGATGGCAGTTAAGTAAGCAATGGAATGAGGAGGTAAATGTTTTAGAACTATGTTGGGGATACAGTCTATTCCTGGAGAAGATTTGTTTTTTGTATTCTTAATTATTTCTTTGACATTAGCGGGGGAGATATAATTAATTGGTGATGGAGCTGTATGGAATGGGGATCTTACAAATTCCTCTACCACGCTTTGGAAATTCAAATCAGTAGAAGTATTGGGATGAAAAGCATCTTTGAAATGGTTGGCAAGCATTTCTAATTTGTCTACTTCCGAGTAAGCGATTTCAGAGTTGGCTGATAATGGGGGGATTGCTTGGTTGGGGTGGGAGAAATGACGACAGAGTTTCCACAAAGTATTGGAGTTTTTATCAATATTTTGAAGAAGGTTTTGGAAGTTCTGATAGCGAAACTTACTTAACTCTTCGTGAACTTTCTGCGTCATCTGATTTAACGCGGTTTTTAATTGGGGTAGCCGGAGAATTTGCCATTGTCTTATATATCGCTTATGTCTAATAAGATTCAGGATGTTGGGTGGAAGCGGATTTGATGCGGGGTGCCTCTGGTGGTTGTAATTGGGTGTAGCCGTACTTATTGCCGTGCAGATGGTGTTGCCGAAGAAGAAAATAGCTGAATCGACTTGATCTGGGGTTTTTAAGAAAGGTGGTATGGGGGTGGATGTCGAAAGATACTCTTCGAATAAATTCCAATTGATATTCTTATGGATACGTTGATTGGGGTGATTAGATACTACGAGATTAGCATCGCAGGATAGAAGCACCGGGCAGTGATCCGAGTTTGATTCTGCTAGAACTGATTGAAATAACGGTTTCGTAAAATTTTGCAAACTACAATATCTAGGATATCCGGAAGGATGCGGCGATTATACGGATAATGTGAGGGTTCCGGTGGAGCAGAGATAATTAAATTATTGTTGATAGCATATCTGAGTAAGAAATTTCCATTCGGGGTGCATGTTCTGCATCCCCATGCGGAATGTTTGGCGTTGAAATCGCCTATGGCTATGGTTGTAGTTGGGTTAGAAAACAGAGTATTAAGGTGTGTTTGTTTCAGGGGGATATTAGGAGGCTTATATACTGCAGTTAATGTAATTGGCGTACCGTGTGACTGATGTAGCGCTATTGATATATTTTCAAGTCCTGGGGTGATAAACGGTGGCAGCGGATCGTGTCGAATCCGTTTTTTAATGAAAATAGCAACTCCTCCTGCTGCAGTTCGAGAAGGTCGGTCGGATCTGTACGTCAAGTAACCCGGAACATTAACCTTATCTCTGGATGTGAGGTGCGTTTCGGTGATGAAAGCAATATCTATATTATAATTATTTAGAAGATATTTTATAAAATTGATTTTGGGGATGATTCCGTTTATATTCCAGTTTAGGAGAGTGAGAGACGAAAATTTATTTTGGGACATTTTCTTGGTTATTTTGAGTATTATGGATCTGGGACAAATATGGATGTGAAGCAAGAGCTAAATGAATTTGGTTGTTGATTATGGGAATGAGGGCTTTGATTACCTGATTTATTATTTCTGAAATTATATCAGGATGTAGAGAGGTGCTATGGTGGGCAGAGTGTGGTGGGAAGTGGGTGTGCAGAGATTGTTGATGGGTATTGTGAATAAGATGGAAAAATATTTTGTTGAGGAGGCGGGGAGGGGGAATGTTTTTGGGGAGCTGAGGAGGAACGTAATGTTGTGGAGGGATTCTAGACTGACGATAGTTGGTATTAGCAAAGTGGGAAATGAGGTGGGGAGGAAACTGTTAACTGCCTGTGAATAAAGATAGTTAGATGAACTTCTTTTCATGAATGCTACTAGTCGTCTTTGGAAATATTCACATTTGCGTGACGATGCTAGATGAGCTTGACTACAGTTAACGCAAGTGGGATTAAGTTGGGGGTTTAAGTTGCATTTACCCGGTTCATGGGAGTTAGCGCATCTTACACATTTTGAAGTTTTTACAGTAATTTTAGTATGTCCGAAGTCCTGACATCTTTTGCATCTCACAATAATGCATTACGGCGTCTGAGTTCTACTGAAACCACGGCACTGAAAAGTCTATTGATGCTAAATAGTTTTTCAAAGGTTGATCTGTCATTCATTAACACTGCACATAATGGCATGGAGATTTATCAAATCTTAACAAGCGGTTACTTTGACGTTCAGAATGTCAACCTTGCTAAGTTCTTCAGTAATTTCATCTTCATCGTAATCAATCGGCACTCCACGAATAACGGCACTAAAGGTGTTAGCTGAAGGGTCTTTGAACGTGTGATATTGACACTTATTCTGATCTAGAAAGTGAATTGTTTTTCTGAAATCTTCTATTGAATTAAGAATAGTTTTAACAGAATTTCCTTTTATTTGAGTGATAAAGTTTTCTCCTATCTCGGAGGTTAATTTACTGATGAATTCTTTATAGTTTGAAATTTCGTGAATGAATATTGGAGATGGCTTTTTGATCACAGGCTCTTTTGGGTGAGACGAATTTGGGATTTTCCGCGGTCGTCGTCAGTCAGAGGCCCGAGCAGGGGCAAATCTGTTATTTAAAGGTAGATCCATTACGCCGGGGAGAGAATTAGCCTTGCGTTTTGCGCCGGTTACCTGGAGGTTGTCAAGGCTGCGTTTCCTCGGGTCTGACCTTAGTACTTGAATGTTGTTGTTGGCGGTTGAGTTCTGATAGAGTTGATGGTGATACATTGCAGAGACATCTGGGAAGGGATGCCCCCTAGGGGGGCTTGTGTTTGAGCACTATGTAGCACTGTGACAACTTTTGAGCACGAGTAGAAATAACCACTGCACTGCACGAGTTGATAGAGACTGACTGTTCGTCGCGCAGTTGTGCAAGCACCTCTGCGGTCGGCGCAGGAACGACACTGAGTAAAGAAACTTCGCTAGTCGGCGCTAGTTGAGCTGTACGGTGCGGAGCGATCCGCACAGCACGACAGTCGACGAGAGAATGTGACTTCATGTGATTAAGCACGTTTTTGCAAACCAAACATTTGGCCCAGCTGCCGCCATTTGCGAAAAGATATTTTTCTTTCCACGCTGCATTGAAAATTGTCGCTGTGGAAGCTTCGATTTCCGAAGTGCTGGCGTCGACTTTCATGTTTCCGCCACTGGAGTTATCGGGACACTGTGACAGAAGTTATCGCAAGCCGCGTCTCCCGGCACCTCCAGTGACTTGCTCTCGGTAGCCAACATGGCTCCTCACTCCCGATTCGCGGTGCTTGAGCAGCCCTGTTTGACAAAATAAATATCTATCTAAATCAGATTTTTGAATTACGTTTTTAAATTATGGTGGATACCAGAATATCCAGCTATAGTCTCCCACAGCATACATGTAAAGATCTTGGTAAATACGAGTGTCAAATGTTCCAATCACATGTTCAGGAACATAATCAACTCTGTGTTCACAATGAGTTCATTCCCACTTCTTGTAATTGTCCTTTAATGTTCCGAAAAGACCCGGAAAAAATGACCATTCCCCCCCCCTTCCCAGCAGACCGAGCTAACTCCTCACTCGCCCCGACTGGACAGGATGAGGTGTGTCTATGAGTCACGGACGGACACACGCATGTTACCTGGTTACTTCGTAAGCATTAAGAGAACACGGTATTTGAATTGTACTGTAATGTAGTTTATATTTTCTTCAGTTTTCTGTTGAAATGCATGATGTATTATATTACACTCACTACTGAGACAATATGTGCAATAGGAAATCGTCCATAAACCGGAACTCTTTGTTGATGGTCCAAGCCACATGGACATAAGGCAACATAACTTGGGTGACTGCTGGTTTTTGGCTGCCGCTTCAGTGATTGCACAACATCCACATCTTATTAATCAGGTGAGGAAATCCACAAAAATATTCATTTTATTAAATATCAGTACCATAAGTAGTCAAATTTATTTGAAGAGTGAAGATTTACCTGAGTAATAATAATAATAATAATAATAATAATAATAATAATAATAATAATAATAATAATAATAATAATAATAATAATGGATGTTCTGATATATTATAAAACATTTATTTAACAGCAACGAGAGAATAGTGGGGTGTAGCGGTAAACAGCTGTCAACGCATCAAATGCCCAAAATGTCACAAGAAAGTTGTTTCGCGTAATTAAATTTGTCTTATAAACTTATAATACTGTTATACAAAAAAATTTATATTGTTGCTTTAGTGAATTTGTACAAATTGGAATACTCATTCCCAACGTGGCTCGTTTTTAAAACATGTATCTATGCAATAAAGCTTAACATTTATAAACCAATTGCATAAACTACTATTATTGTGGTTAAAAAATACTTGAAAATCAGGATTCTTGGAGTCTAATAACTTCACAACCACCAATAAATTATTATTTCCCTTTGTTGGCAGATAGGCGGACAAAATTAATTCAAATTTGGCGCCCTACTTGGAATTCAATCATTTATAGCAATTCATTGGCGCTAATTAGCAGCAAATGGTCTACATTTGAAACATCCTATGTTGGACTGAGTACATTTTTTTGTAGAAACCGCGGGCGGGCTTCCAGAGAGAAAGAATACATTTTTCGTTTGAAACTCTTTGGAACGACTGAACTGCATCACTGACAGCTGACAAACACGAAGCAACGAGCAGAGAGATAATATTTCATACTGTCGCAATTTCGAGGAATCCTCACCTCCTTCAACTTGCGACGCGATGCGATCGCATTGTTTGAAGATCGAGAAGCCATGTTGTTGCGGCAGGAAGTATTATTCCTTGACGAAGGACATCATGGATAAGAGCCCAAAATGTATTGTGTATTTATCCTTGAAAATAGATTTTATTACATGAGAACTTTTTTTAAAAAAAATCAAAATTCATGTAGTATATGACTTAGTGTAGGGATCACAGAATTTTGAAAATGTGCACAGAATTCACTTCTACCCATAGCACGTCATACGCAGTTTCAACTGTTTTTTTTAACGTAAAATAAATAAATAAGTCAAGTGGTTGCGCGCCGCGCTCATGTAAAGAGCGAAGGAATTGAAAGTTAGAATTTTACGTTGGTAGTAGTCACAGCAGAGCAGATTCCGTGAACAGAGTTTTGGCGCGGAGCCTGATCATAACACTGTATCACGCTCGAATTACGACAGAAAAATATTTTCTTTGCGCCCAGACGAGGTAATATTGACACCGTCAATTCTCAAAAATTCTAACGCTGAGGTGTACTAATAGTTCTTAAATAATTGGCTTTCAGAATTTTCCCGTGTGTCAAGGGAGTAAAGGCAAGAGTCTTGTTTTTCAACACGAAACACATTTTCAGATGCTCGCCCAATAAATCTCAAACTATTTTGCAGCTTCAACATCCTTCTTTAAACCTGATCAGGAGTTTTACAAGGAGAGTTCGCTTTCCAAATACTCTTTTCTTTCGCGTCCAAAAATGTAGCTTCAATTCATACTATTAAAACAAAACTGCAACATTACTTTAAAATTAACATGAAGCGCTTGACAAATTCGATGGGACGTTTGCATCGTTCTCATTGCCAACTGCAGCGAAGTTACTTCCTGCATCATTTTGCGTCGTTGCTGCTGCACTCTGTAGCTAGGTACACTTGACACAGACGACTTTTGGATGAATGTTAATGGTTCATAAATCCATAGACGATTAGAAAAATAGCTTTTGGGGGTAAATTTGTCACTTACATCCTTTTCCATGTGAACTCTTCATTTTCATTAGAAAGGAAACTATTTTTTTAGATTAACAAATGAGGGGTAAAAATAGTTTCAAAATTGTGGAATAATGAAAACTGAATAGAACCGGTAATATGCAATGAATTGGAAATTTGTGTATAAACTAGTTGTGATATAACAGCACATACTTTCACATATTATGTATAAATTGTAATTTTCGAAAATTTAGATAGTTCAACGAAAATAAGGCCCGTGCCATTCTTTTTGGCCTTCCTGTTTGTATCCATGGATAACGTTTAAATGGAAAGGATGGTTTTAATGGAAAGTTTTGGACTTGATTTAGAGAAAAAACTGTTCGTTATTTTTTTAATTACCTATGTTTCACGCCAAATTAAACGAAAACAACTCAATTTTGAAAACTTATACATTAACTTATTTAAAGACGCGTCTTCGAGAAACAGGTTTCATTGAAGAAATAATCTCTATCTTTAATATTAAATTTGTATGAAGACTCCCAAAAAAATTGAACTTTTGCAATTAAAAAAATAGATTTCAACGCACATGAGACCTATACCATTCTCTTAAGTGCCCTTTATGTTATTCAAGAACAACGTTTGATCAAAACATTTGGTATATTTTTTGATAAAATTTTGACATTTTTTTGAGACTTCGTGTAAAGAATTCTCAAAAATCAATATATCCGTTTGAAAGTCCCAAAACCGCGAGTTCATTTAAATCGATTTGGGAATATCAATTTTCAAGAAAATCGGCTGAATGGTTAGGCGCTAGCGTTGACCACAGACGGACAGACACAAAACGTTTGCCGTCAATTGCTTTTCCGGTATCGAGGTCCCACCAAACATGGATTCTGGCTACACCCCGTGTAAGAGGATTTTTTCCCGTATTTAGCAACAGGATTTACCTACTTTTTCATTACCAGGACCTGGCAAAAAGTTTTTCTGACGAAAATGCGACGTTTTCAGGCGCACAATTAGGTAACTTTCTCTTCTTACGAAGTACCTTAAGTAAACCGCACCTAATACGTAATACTGTAAAGTAAAAACTATAACATGTGTTTTGTTTTCTATTAAATCAGCATGATTATATGAAATTAAATGTTCTTTAGGTCATACCAACCGACCAGTATCTTTATGGAAAATATTATACAGGAATACTGGCCTTCCGTTTCTGGAACTTAGGTCAGTGGACAACTGTGTACATAGATGACACTCTGGCAGTGGATGATGACGACGAACTTCACTATGGCCAGTGTACGACTAGCAATGAATTTTGGCTACCTCTTTTAGAGAAGGCCTTTGCCAAGTAAGTTTTTTATATTACATTTTCTACATAAGGCCTTCTGACGTCATTTCTCCTAAAAATTATTTTCCAGGACTAGAATAGTTTTGATACAATTTAACATTTTAAAAACAGTTAAAGGTCAGTTTACTTATTTGTAGAACTTGCAGTTTCGAGAGAAAACTCGTATAGGATCATCAAGCTCACTGAAGAAGAAATGTAATATACAATGTTGAACCACTCTCCTTAACCTAAATGATAGGTTTTGTTTACGTTGCAATAAAATTGCTTATATTTCGAGAGTAAAAGATGTCAAAAAGAATGGACTACGTTTACTTATCTTAAACATTGTGAACAACCGCTAACTTTTTGTCTTTTCTATTTATTTTCGTTTACCTGCTAAATTTTGAAAGTGAATTAAGGTAATTCTTGTGAATGAAATACCGAAAAAAAACTGATTTTAAAATAACCCTAGTCTGCATGTCAAAAATATTTCAACTTACTTAGGTTCTTATCTCAGGTCTCATTAGGTTCATGCAAAAAAGAAACTGTAAGAAACTGCTATCAAAGAAGTTCGAATTCAATTTTTAAATTGGGACCTATTAAACTTACATTGTGTAAACAATCTTCACAAAATATAATTTTAAGAAATACATCTTCAAACTACTTCTATAAAGCGGGAAAATGTGACTTTTCGAGGGTGTTTCTTTTATACTTTCTTGTTTATATTCAGGTATCACGGAGGCTACGACAACATCGAAGGAGGATTGTCAACTGAGGCAATGCTGATTCTCACAGGCTATGTTACAGAAGATATCCAGGATCCAAAATTAAATGAACTACAACTGTACAATTTATTTTCCATGGCAATTCAGCACAATTCACTCATTACTGTCGGTTCACCGGTGAGTAGGTCATCATGAGTCGGGGGGGGGAGAGAATTATAATAAAATAATGTACCTGACGAAAGCCGTCTGCACCAATAGATTCATAATTCCATTGTTAGCATGGATTTGAAGGGCTAACGATTTTTTTTCGGCGTTGGGAGAACTTAATTTTACAAATCGCATGACAGTAAATTATAAAAGCTGTCAATGCCAAAAACTGTCATCAAACTGTCAATGCTTGTTACATTTCGCACATTAGCGTGCATTTAGCCAGTTTAGATGAAAAGATGACTTTCCAGATGTCAGAAATTACGTTAAAAACAGGTCATGACGTATTCCGTCCTGAATGTGTATCTGAACATTCCACAGTAAATTACATCTCACAATCCAGAGAGCTCATCGCTCATCCAAACACAATATATACATTTTATATGTTGAATCTTCCTTCTGTGTTAAGGAATTGTATTGAGATGTATATTTATTTACGTTCTTATTCCAATTTCACTTTTTACACAAAATATTATTATGATATTCTGTATACTTAACACTATTCGCTGATCTATTCAAATTAGAGAATTTTACCATAATGATTTCTGAAAAGAATGTTATTAAAAGTTCCCTAAAACATATGAGTAGTCGCACTATAACGAACATAAAAATAATATTTTTGAAAGGTTTCCTAGTCCCCGTCACCCCACCCAACACCTCAACACCCAAAACGTGTTGTTTTTTAATTTTTTTGTCAAGTTAACACTATTTTATCTGATTGAAAAATATGAAAAAATAAAATAATTTATACTATCTGAAAAAATTAATATTTTTCCAGCGCCAAATTCAGACGCAAAAAATACTTTTTCAAATAGTAACAAAAAAATTTTTCCTGTGTCTTAAAACCCTGTAACAGACTCGAAAAAATATAAAAACCTAAATTGTTATGAATGTCTGCAGATGTTTTGAGTATTCGGCAGTAGTTAAAAAATGAAAAGCATTTCTACCATTTCCCGCCTTTAAATAACTAACTTTAAATACACTTTGAAAATGACTGCAACAATTGTGTGCATTTATTTTGGATGGTGTGCTGTGTTTATTATACATTTGTATACATTGTGATAGCGTCCAGTAATATTTTGACTTTGGAATGTAGCTACAGATTATCATGTTTTTAAAGCTTAATAATCCTTTGTATACGTATACCATACGCTAAGGAAAGATAATAGTTTTTGGCAGTTTTTAAGAAACTATTTCGGGCACAGGCGAAAGGATGTTGAACATTTGAATAAATGAAGGGGAACAGGTTGAATCTGAATTTACTAGAACTGTTTTACTGTGCATTAGAACATCCTCCCAGGCACGAAACAATCTCAAAACACCTGTTGTAATTTTTTCCAGATGTTTACAATTGCTGGGCCATAGTTACAAAAATAAAAACTAGGACATCTGTAGTTAACTACTTGGCTGCCCGGAAGACACCAGATCCTAGGAGCTTGCGTCATTGGTCCAGGAAAGCAGTCAAAAAATCTTTAAAATGTCATAGCAATTTATATTTTTTGAGATTATTTTCGTGCCTGTTCTAGGGTTCTAAAACACATTTAAAACTTTTTTTTTTAGTTTTTCCACAAATGTTTGGCCGTTTGAATTTGGCGTTGGAAAGATATTAAAAAATGTTTTTCTAAGAGTATAAATTATTTTCTTATTTTTCATATTTTTCAATCAGGTATAATCGTGTTAAGTTAACGAAAAACGTAAAATTAAAAAAAACACGTTTTTGGCTCTAGAGAGGTGTGGGTGGTGAGACCGGGGGCTAGGAAACTTTTCAAAAATCTTGTTTTTATGTTAGAGTTTAAAGTCCTAATCTTGCTTTTAAAATAATATTTTCTTTCATAAAAGCCAATGATCAATTTTGAGTAATCAACACTTGCGTATACTTCTCATACGTGCCAACCGTCAATGGAAACGGATAAGATAAACATGTTTCTTTACGAGGCCTCACACATTCGGTATTCGGCGAGTAGCAAGCGACCACTCTCCGAATCCCTTGTAGTGTGGATGAGTTGCTTGCTATTTGCCGAGCAACGAACATTTGATGCTCGCCCTACCCACCACGTGTCGGTCTTTAGGACACAGCAAACGTTCGCCGAACACATCAGCTGCTCGGGCGTGGCTGAGGAGTTACTCGTTGCTCAAGGAATGCCGAATGTGTGGAGCCGCTTTTATACTTTGGTTTTTATAACGCGACATCATTTATGGTCATGCGATATCTAGCAGCATGACCGAGAAAGCCGTCTCATATTCCATTGTGAAGACATGCCTTGTCGCGCTACGTTTCAAAAAAATAAGTACACACCAATTTTCTTTTCAGACTGGCTCCGACGAGGAAGGCATCGTCAGTTATCACGTGTACTCCGTGACGGGCGTGTACAGCCTGGAAGTGGGCGAGAGCATCGTGCGCTTGTTGCGCATTCGCAACCCGTGGGGCGACATCCAGGACACCATAGAGTGGAAGGGCGCCTTCAGTGACGAGTAAGCTTCGTCGCACGGCTCTGCGCAATTCAGGCAATGCAGCAATGCAGCAATGCGCAATTAAGGAAATGCAGCAACTCAGAGTTTACAGACGTAAATCTTGCTCTGAGCTAAGCTAAGCCAGTTGGAGGGTGGAGCAAGGAAGGCTAGTAAAAGGGTTGGGGTTTTGGCTGGGGAACGTGTGTCAACTTCATGCTGTCTCGTGCCTACTCACTAACAAGTGTGTATTCCAGCAAGATTCATATGAAGACCAAGAAGAGAAGAAAAACAATAAAATATCTTTAACTACTTTGTTTCCTGCGAACATGTTTTAATAAGATCTCTATTAACCATTTGACGACATTTGTTTGTTCTTCATTACACATTTCCAAAACCGAGCGGTCGTTCGTGAGATATAGCCAAACTTCCTGAGTCTTAAATACCATCTCATCTGACTAAACATTGTGTAACTATTGTGTTTCTTGAAATCCAAGATTCAAGTTTGGCTCACGTAACACATGTTTACTCTATAAATTACTCTTTACAAATATGAGCATTCAACTCGGAAATATTTGTCTAAATACATCAACTTCCCAAGAATAATACACGGATGGCACCTGGTTCCTTGTAGAGAATAGGCGAACTTTCATTGGTACAAGCATTTATCATTATAATCGCAAATTGATATGAAAGTGATAAAATCTGTCTCCATCGTGATAAGTCGAGCTGGCTAGAAGGTTACCATCATATATACCATTTACTTTCGTATTTAGATCACTTATTTGTGTCTGTAACATTCATTATTTTCTTAAGAATATTGACCCAGTTAACTATCTGTAAATATATTTGAATTTTAGTTTGATATGCAATTTAACTCACAAAATGTATAATATATGTTCTGCATGTATTTAGAGCGTGTTTTTATGTGGATATAATGATTTGGTACAAAAATAACTAGTAGAGTCAGAGAATGGCACGGACTTTCTCGTACTAGTTAGTTTTCTAAGTTCTTTTGGTCTGGGCCAGCTCCTCGGTTTTACCCTATCCTCTTGCCACCTGCCTTCTATCGTCGCCCAAAGTACATTTTGTTGAAATTTTCTGAATTCTTCAGTTTTATAGTGGTAAAACAGATATGTTACGAAAAGAATATTAAAGACGAGAAACTCATCGTTCTATACGGAACTTTTTGTTGAAAAATAGGAGTCAGTTTTAAGAAAATGGCGTTTAGGCGTCACTATAAATGCGAAATTTGAAACTAATTTCGCAGAAAAAAATTGGTTTTGAAAAACTTCATTGGAAGTCATTTGAAGCAAATCAACTTAGAAAAGCAAAAGAAGTTTAAAAATCGCTGGAAATATGCTTATTACCGGCGTTAAAGATATTTCAAGAAAATTAAATTTGTAAATTTTTTTAAAAAAGAAAATAATATCCCTCATGACTTTTATGTAATTTTAAACTGTGTGATTTGCACTATCCGCACGAAAAGTTTGAAGAAAAAATTTGGAGCCGTTTTTGATAAAGTGGCGTTTGAGCATTTCTGAATATGCCGAAATTTGAGCTCATTTTCACAGAACACTTGATGTTTCGGAAAACTTTATAAGTCATCACTTTCAGCACATGTACTCATAAATACATTAATGTTAACAAATTGACGTGAATGTAAATATTAGCATCATGAGAGACAAGTAAAAATACATTTTTGTATTTTTTTTAAACAAAAGAATAGAAAAATATGGCGTTTATGTCATTTTATCGAGTTCACCCCACCAAATTTTTAAAGAAAAAAGTTGGAACCGTTTTTGATAAAATCTGGATTTCGTTATTTTCTTAAAAATCTGACATACTGCACTAAAGGAAAATACTAATAGTTTTGAAAAATGTACATGACATTGATGAAAGAACTAATTATGGACAACAAGTTTCATTTGAAGGAAAAATCTGTATCTTTAATTCTGTATTTGGAGGAAGACACCGCAAAAAATTCAAACTTTTAGCTCCATTTAAAGTCTCCCCAAATTTTAAAGAATGTTTTCAAAATGGCAGTGCTTTGAGTCGAGCCAGATCGACCGGGGAATATCCATTTTGGAAAAATCCTACGTATGGTTTAGGCATTAGTGGTGTTTAGATGGACGGACAGAAAAATAGATGCACGTTTTGAAAAAGCAATTTGGGCATCAGGGGACGCCAATACGTGTATTTCCGTTGAAATGTCGAAATCGATTTTCCGCAGCATAAATAACTTTCTCTTGTGACCGCTCTACCATTTCACTGTATTCACTAAAAAGCCTACAGCGGGTCACTCAAGTAATCTAGTAGTATTACTTCACCTGTGACTTGTTATGACAATGTCACACCAAAAATTAGGAATGGTTTTATATGTCCTAACTTCCCTACAGGAGTGGGTTCGTCTTTAAACCTGCTTTTTGTAATAAAAGAAACATAAGCAAGTTAATCTTTTAACTATGAACAGAGTTCTAGATATATTCTGTTGAATATTTGAATACAGTTTTATCTAGTATTTACACATTGCATTGAAAATTCTACCACTTGCTCTACCTTAAGCAATTACGTGATTACCTAACAACTGCAGTTGCGTTTTAACACTCGCATAAACATTTTACATAAAATTATGTTACCCTTCACTTCACAAAAACTCAATACACCTGTACACAAGACAATAATACATGGAAACACAAAACACTGAAAAATAATCATATACCAAAATACCCTTTATAATACACCTTCAAAGAAATTGTCAGTTGTGAATAGTGGATTAAATATATACAAGAAGTTTCACTTTCACATAGATTATTACTTTATACAATTTAGCCAGCAAACAAATGTCGTTATGCAATGAAAGTACAATCAATAATAACTCTTCCTAATTATCGGTTTTGAACAATTTGAAAACGATTAAACAATAAATTGAAAACACACACTAAAAGAAAAAATATTATCCTTAATAGATAAATGAAAAAATAGGTTTTTACAATTCTTTACATGAATTAGCTATCTGGCTTCCTTTTACAACTGCAATATTGTAAAAGATTACGTTTAAATGATTTTAATTTAATTACTCGACTATCTACGTCTGTAAATGAAGTGAATTCTATCTCTGTAGAATAATTCTCGCTTCTTTAAACAGTTTTTTTAAGAGAATTTCTAGTGAAGTTTTGCAGTTTTCCTTTCTGACTCACGACACATTGTCTCAAAGAAATATTTCCACAGCTCGGAGCAGCGACGGCGACCCAGATCCTTTCAAGGTCGTGGCAACCCCGTGGTTCGGCGAGCACGTCCCTCGATGAATCGCTTCCACAGTCCTCGGAATTTTATACAATATGACTGCAATATCTCCGCGTAATGAATTTCTTACGTGATAAGCCAAGACAAAAACAAAAAAAGCTGGAAATAGAAAGAAACATTTCCTATAGCGCATGCTTTCTACTTCAGTATACGTTCTTGAACGTTGAAATATATATTTTCTCGTTGATAGAAAAATAGTTTATTTCTTCGTAATGCGTTCACGTGAATTTATCAGAATATTCATAATTTAAAATTCTCAATTCTCTCATACATGGTATCGTTATCTCAAAATTATAAGACGAATTACCTTTTCAAGCTTCTTATCGTCGAAATACAGCGAATTCGCCTCTCCGTCCAACACGAACAGTTTCGGTGCGTCCAGATCGGCGGTCGGCAGCAAAAGAGAGAGCTTTTCGTAGCGGTGCTTTGCGCTAGTGCTGATATTTTCAAGGGTGATTTCTGATTGGTTCTCGTTCTATTCTATGCGAGTGCGTTCAGAAACCTTAATAAATTATCGCAAGGGATACCATTTACAGATGGCGTGATCTCTTGTAATTCGGTAACACTATAATTGCATCTTGTCGTGTCTTGACGTTCTCGGGTGCTTGTCAAAAATCAATGAAACCGACATATGGGCGGTTACACTCTACACCTCATCAATTACTCCGTATATACGTACGTACAAGAGAAGGTAACTAATGCTATAGAATGGCTTCCTATTTTTCTTTGATCTGGACTAGCTATTCGGACTTACCTCATACTCTTCCCAGCTGCCATCTATCGTCGCCCAAAGTATATTTTTTTGAAATTTTCTCAATTTGTCGGTTGCCTAATTGTAGAACCGAAATAGTATTATATTAAGAATATTAAAGACACGTAAAACCTTGTCCTATATGGACATTTTTGTTAAAAATATGGAGCCGTTTTGGCATTTGAGTTTTCGAAAAACTTCATTAGTCATTTGAAGCATTGTCACTCACAAAAGCAACAATGTATACAAATCGCTGGAAATGTGCATATTAACGGCATGAGAGATATTTCAAAAAATTACATTTGTGTAATTTTTGAAAAAATAAAACAAATATGACAAAATTAACTTTATGCCATATTAAACAGTGCAATTAGCACTATCCGTCCAAAAAGGTTTGAAGAAACAATTTGAAGCCATTTTGAGAAAACAGCGTTTGAGCGTTTCTGAAAATGTTGAATTTTGAGCTCATTTTCACATAAAACTGTTGCGTTTTGGAGAAAAGTTATGACATTATTGAAAGTAAATGTACTCATAAAGATAATGATATGAAGAAATCGTCGCTAGTGTAAATATAAACGACGTGAGAGAAGTCAATAAAATTAAATTTTTGTATAACTTAAGAAAAACAAAAGAATATTTATGGCCTTTATGTCATCTTATAGTACATTTAATACTGCATTTACATTTACATTTACGTTTATTACTCCGTATATACGTACATATACGAGCATGTAAAAGTACCTGTGGTAAGAAGTAAACAAGTAGTTTTAAATGTTTTGTTGTTACCAACAGTTACACGTTTTATAGAGCAATTATTCTTGAGCAATTACATATTTTTCAAAGAATTTTCGTTTTATTTTAAGCTATATTTCTTCTTAATGCTAAAGTATTTTCTTATTAGATAAATGGTATAGGCATTGATGTCCATATTTAAAATAAGCATATCTCTTTCTTTTGACAGTGATCCGAAATGGACCGGTGTAGATTCAGAGACCCGAAAGAAACTAGAATACGTGAAGGATGAGGATGGACAGTTTTTCATGAAAGTATCTCACTTCAAGAGACACTTCACACACTTTTGGATGGCGTATAAATTCCCAAACTTTGGAGATTGTTATGAAGCAACTTCTCAACAAGTGGGTAACAAAGAAACAAACTATGACTCAAAAATGCAGGTATCAGTTCTCTCTTTCGAACATATGATTGATTTCTTAATGTTGAACTTAATGTTTCCGAAAGCTACTTCAAATGAAATTTGTTTCATAAATCCTTTTACAGACTTGAATACATTCAAGAATTTATATTCATCTATTCTTCTATGTTCTCTTATTACATTATTCATGTTCACTATTTTCAATAAAATTTTCCAACACGTTGGAACTTCTTTGTTTCAGATTTATAATTTTTCTAACGTTTGGGATAAAGGAATAGTTGTGAAGGGTGAGGGAGTGGAGTATGCCGATAATTTTCTCAGAAATCCTCTATACACTCTGACTGTTGAGGACAATGCAGCAGGTAAGTTAAAGATGTTGCAAACTCAAAGCTGATGCAGCTTTCATGTAATTCATAAACTTTTTTTCATTTTTGAAATTAATTTGTTCCTCGTGATAGAGTATGTCACACGTTGAGATAGCAGTGTAACGAAAAATTGCAGCGTATATTTTTTGGCAAAAGTATTCATCGGAGAAAATATTTCGTACCTTTTTTATGTATTTGTCTTGGCAAGATCTACACAAACGTAAAATAGCAACTCTATTCTTGAAACGTATAAAAAAATAAGGAACACAAGGCGTATCAATAACAGTTTATTTTTGAACATAGTTACTATGTTTCCAAATCCACACTCGTACCAAAATTATGTTAATATAATTTGAAGCGCCTCGAGAGAAAAACCACGGTCAATTCCAAGTAACCATTCATCATTAAAAGTCCCTAAACGTTGCGTGGTCACCAGAATCGATACGGACCACGAAAACAATAGAAGTAATCACAGTCGGCGTGACAGTACTGATTCACGATCGCGCTACCACTCGCAATTAACTCCCGGACTAGACTACTGAGGCTATATAAGAGTTACTCTAAGAAGGGACCATTATGACTGGTGGGGAAACAAATGAACCTCATACATGACGATGGCATTGCAAGAGGTAGTGATGAATCCATTTACAAATGAGCTACCTGTAAACGAACGCATCGATGAATTGAGTGAAAGGACATAACCAGCAGTTATGTTGCCAAGCAGTAGCTGTCAAACCGGTCCCTTATAGTAATCTCTGCCGGCACCGCTGGCTGTCGAGACTCGCTTCGACGGCTCGGCGCTGCAGGAGTGTGGATTTTCTCTAAAATATGCCACCAAATCGTCCTAGCGTGTGCACAGAATGATCCCGCACTTACTAGACCATAACTTAAACTAAAAATTGAAAGATTTAATTGCTTTTTATTACGAAATACTTGTATAGATGTTCGGCGTGTAATGCAGTACCTAACCTGTCGGATGAAACGGAAATTTGTGAATAGCATAGAAGAGCGAAAAACAACAAAATGTGAAAGAAGGATCCCAAAGATGTTTCACAAAAAATGCAATCTCAGAGAAACAGAACTTTTAAATCACTATTTTAAAAGTGAAAATAGCTTCGCACTGGAATCTAAGAACAAGTTTCTAGCAACCCGTGCTACGGAATGACAGAACGATAAAACAAATGTGAAAGAACGTCCAAAAAGGAATACTTTTGTAGATTACGGTATAAGAAACAACTTGTGTCTAGGACACAAGAAACTAGTTTTATGATCTTGGAACGTATTGTTTCCGAGTTGAGGTGGTAAAATATGTTGAGTCTTGTGTTTTGCGGATAGATATATAATCAGCATTTGATAGTTCGCACATGCCATAACTTCTGTGATTTTTGTCTCGAATATCTTTTATGCACCGTGAGGGGTAATGCTCTATGAGTAGTAGTATTATATTTATCATGTTTTGTATCCACGACTTGGAACACTTGTAGTAATTTAGTAACATCATGTAATTTCCTGCCAGTCACAACAGTTGCAGTTTGCAAATCGGGGCAGCTTAGAAGCGGCGTAGATTTCTTCACATCCAAGAAATCGCGCTATATTTCGGATCTTTTATCATGTCTGTTGAGATTTCTTTCTCGGGCTTTCTATTTTTTTCCTTTGTTTTCTAAGATTTTCTTCAATGCAATATTTTCTTATTCTCACACCAAAACATAAAATAATTGTTTTCATTTAAAAACAAACAGAAAAGTATATAAAAACTAACGTGGAATATTCAAAATATGAAAAAGTAAATATTTTCATGTATTCCAAGATTTTTATTCTGAGTCCTCACAGAGAAGTTTAAAACATAATCCACAGGTTACTCTTTGTTGATTAAGTTCTCCGCATCCATTGCTGGTGCAGATATCAGAGGTAACATCACTCTCTCATGCGACGTAAGATATCTTTAGAATTGTTCAGAATGATCCGTGATCTTTTAGTTTGGATTGCCATCTTCGTAGAATAATAAACATCAAATGAAAAGCAGACAACAGTGATGGTAATAAATTAAAGCCGGCCCCGTGGCGCAGGCGGTTGCGGCAGCCGTCGCTCTCTCCGTAACTGTGCTCTGTAGTATTCGTCTGCTGTATGGAAAAATACTAAAATTTGACTTGAAATTGAGCTTATAGATGTGGAAGAACAGAGCGGCTTTAGAGCTGGACGCTCATGTACTGATAATATTTTTAGCATCAGACTAGTGACCGACAAACGGCTTGTAAAAACCTTTTTTAAAAACAGTTCCTTTTAAACTCTGAATGGCAATCCAGAAACATGATGTTAATATGTACTTATTGAAAGCTGTTAAAGATCTATACAGCAGTAATGTAAATCAAATTAAAATTGGAAGAAACCTTTCTGAGCCATTTTCTGTAAATAAAGGTTTACGGCAAGGGTGTTGCATAGCTCCAACTCTGTTTAAATTATATTTAAATGAAGCTTTGAAAAATTGGAGGAGAAAATGTTGCAATCTGGGTGTAAAAATTAACGATTCCATGCACTATTCTCTTAATTATGCAGACGACAAAGTCACCTTTGCTGAGGAGGAAGATGATGTTTTGTATATGTTACAAAAATTTCATGAAGAGTACTTAAATTGGGGGCTAGAAATAAATTTTAATAACACAGAATATATGATTGTATGTGGAGAAGCCAAGACTGTGTACATCCAAATTGAAATCCTGCCAGAATGTAACCTATGTAGGTACTCAAATAGCAGCAAATAGGGGTAGTACACACGATATGCAGAGTAGAATATCAAAAGGGAAGTAGCCATAAGGCAATTGCATCCTTTAATACGGAATCAAAACCTCAGTAAAAACGTTAAAAGAAGATTATGTAAGACTATCGTAGAGAGTATTGCCACATATGGGTCTGAAGTTTGGGAAATATCGAAAGGTAATGAGAATAAACTTACAGCAATGGAAATGGATTATTGGCGAAGAATCTGTGAATTGACACTGTTGCACAAAGTAAGAAATGAAGAAATTAGAGGAAAAGCAGAAATGAGTTTCAACGTTATTGATACCATTGAAATTAAAAGGCTTAAATGGTATGATCACTTAATCAGATTGGGTGAAGAACGATGGCCTCGAAAGCTCTGGAATTGGAAACCAGCATCGCACAGAAGACGAAGACCCAGAAGTACATGGAAGGAAGGAGTGGAGAAGGCGATGGCTAGAAGAGGATTAACTGCAGAAGACTGCAGTGACAGACTCAAATGGAAACTGGGGTATGAGAGACGCCTATGGTGTAAAATACTCGCACTACTTCCACCAAAGGATACATTTCAAAAGCTGACGCCATACTTACACACATACATCTCTGTCCAGAATAGAAAATGACTTGACCACGGAAGAGAACGTGTAGCGTAGTCAGAAATGGTCGGTATGAAAAAATAATAATAATAATTATTATTATTATAGAGAATAGGTTCCATGTGAAATGCTTAGCCTTTGCGGATGACCTCGCAATTCTCACAAATAATAGAAAAAAGGCCACAGACGCCATAGAGAAACTACACGAAATTGCACATAAAACTGGTCTTCAAATTTCGTACGAGAAAACACAATACATAGAAAGAGTGCCACAAGACAAACTGCCTATCGAAACAACCTACGGGACAATCATACAAGTGCCGCATTTTAAATATCTAGGAGAAATCATCCAACCATCAGGGATCAACCTAAGGGCCAATGAGGAGAGAATAAGAAAATTGCAGAGAGCATACAAACTCACATGGAACTATTACAACAAAAAGTCCATATCCATTAACGCAAAATTAAGACATTATAACACTGTCGTACTTCCTGAGGCACTATATGCCGCTGAAACGACACAAATCGGTGGTCAATCAAAAATGAAAGAAATAGAGAAACAAGAAAGGAAAATTCTCAGAAAAATGTTTGGACCGGTACAAGAGCAAGGGATTTGGATGAAGAGGCCCACATTAGAAATGTATAAGCACACTGATAAGATTACGGACACATTCAGAAAAAGAAGAATGCAGTTCTACGGACATATTCATAGGATGAATGAAAACAGAATTTCAAAACGGATTCTCATAGTCATCAACTCAGGCAGGGGAAAAACAAAATGGATTAAAGAAGTCGAGGAGGATCTCAGACAAGCACACGTTACAATAAATGATGCAGAAAATAGAAAATAATTCAGGAACACCATAAAAAAACATACATTTGAAACCGAAAGCAAGAGGAGGCCAGGATGTAAATGGACAGCAGAGCGGAAGAAACAACATAGAAACACATGAAGAAAATATGGGCCCAGAGAAAACACAAACAATCATCAAAGGAATTCAAGTTCAAACGCTCTCTTTAAATGGGAATAATCGTGAATAATAATAAATTATAAAAATAATAATAATAATAATAATAATAATAATAATAATAATAATAATAATAATAATAATAATAATAAATTAAAATATATAACCCTAACAAGCGGAGTGTAGCACTGGCGATGAGGGCAGCACTGTGCTTAGTTTTGTTTCGGGAGAGAAAGAGACAGAGGTGCAACTGAAAACTGAAGCATTGATACAGACCAAGGCCCGAAGACGTATATATGGCTCTCTTATAATGCCACTTTACACGTATATATGGCCATGTAACTGGCTCCTCGGTGGGTGAGGGGTTAGCTTACTGGCCTCTGAACCCCCCCAGTGCACGGGTTCGATCCCGGCCGAGGAACCCGGATTTTCGAAGGGCGGAAAATCCACAGTAGCCATGTCACTCTTGTGGCATGTAAAAGAACCCTGGCAGGATGCCCGGCAAAATTAAATCCCTCCGACAACATCCCGCCTAACGAGATCCACTTTCTCCTAACCAGATAGTTCGGATATAGTTAACTGAGCCCGACATCTGGCGGAGAAAGTGAGAGTCAAATCTCAGGCGCAATTCGGACTGCCCACGGGTGCGCCTACTTAGATAAAAGTCCCCAGACCCGCGTCGGAGGTAGGCTTTGTAGGAAGCCTGGGTTGTAACACGGGTGCGGAATAACTGCCTACGGGCAGTCTCCCCGCAAAATAACCCATACGATAAATAAATAAATATGGCCATGTTACTCGTATGTTCAACAATATCCGTGACTGTCCATTTAAAATCATGGTGAAATGCCGACGCGTTCGAGAATTACATTAATAAATATTAATAACGATAAGAAGAATGGAAGTACTTTGACTCCCTAAAAGTAACCACATATTCCAGTCATGCTACACAACAAATTCTACAACATGAGAATGTGACATTATTCTATTTAATGAAAAACATCCAGGAATTTTAATGAAAAACTTCCAGATCCCATAAAATACAACGCAATGTACTAGGTTTCAAATCGTTAATGAGTGATCAAATTATTAAGTGCTTCTCTGTAATTAAGGTAATTTTGTATGAAAAAGTATCTGAAGAAAACTAATAGTGCTGATTAATTAGAATCACGTACTATGTTAAGCAAAAATGCTTCATCTCTTCGGAGCACGAACATGAGTGCACCAGACTATATTGTCTTGACGCCAACACGCGACGCAGCTGTCGCTGTTGTCAGTTCTCAGATGCGCCACTCTCTCTTCAGTCTTACACTTCGCTTACTCGGGTTGTACGTAATATTAATGTATAGTACATTTTATGCAATAAAAGTAGAAATATTTGTGACGTATTGAAATATACAAAATATTTGCATTTTGTTTGTGCTAGAGTTTTCAGGAAGTGCACGGGGGTGTTAAGACGGCTCGAGTAAGTCGTTCACTCTTCAACGAATGACCATCCACAAACGTTTCAAATTACAGATCACAATTCAAGCATAAATTTCAAATAACAATTCTATAAATTAGTTTCAAAAAACTAAGCAGCAATTTATTATGAGAAAATATGTTCCTAAGCAATACCCGACCTCTCATTGACTCATTTCACTTTCGCCAGATTTTTCAGGCAACAATGTTTATAGGACACCCGAAAAAACGTTCCCGTGCGCGATGTGGCTTCAAGAAAAGTGGAAGATTCCAAAAAATGTTATAATTTTTTTGCAGTTGTAAATATCTTTAATCAGAATTAATTAGAATTAAATCAGAATTAAAAAATCAAATTTTACTAAAATGTTATCATTAGTTTCAGATGAAGTGTCAGAGTATGAAATTGATTTAGATGAAGAGGCTGTTGAGGAATCTGAGGAAGAAGATGCTATCCCTCCGAGTTATAACGTTATTATTCAAGTTATTCAAGATCAAAATCGAGGCAGATACAACACTGAAATATACCCTATTGGTATAAGTGTATTCCAGGTAAGTCAAACACGGCATTATTGGTTTTTCTTTCAGATCATTTAAAACAGAATTAATTTTTTTCAATTAATTATTCATATTCAGTTTATAGACAAACATATTTCAAAATAAATGTTAGGTAACTATGCACATTACGTTTTCTTCTTCACGTAAAATGTAATAAATTGAATGTTCTTAATAATCGAAAGAAATCTAAATTTTATACGATTGAGCTATTAGTATGCCAGAAGAACACAATTTTATACTATGGAGAAATATTCCAAAACTCCCCGCTGGAAAGCGAGATCCGACGGAGACCTATGGGAGTTGACTTTCAGGATTTCTTCTTAATATTTCCCCGGCGGGGCACTGCTTAGGTGACAAAGATGAGAAGAAAAAGATCGCGTCTGTAGCCTGGCCTGTTTGACAATGTACTCCTCTGTCATTCCCTTGGTTCTGATCAGAATAACCATGGAAAACTACTGAGCAGGTGGTCTCTAGAATTTTCCTTCAGTCTAAGGATGAATTCGATCCATTCACAAAGTGTCGAAAATTCGTTCTCAAACTCTAGAACCTCCCGGTCAGCGACGCTGCAGTGGCAATGATTGAAGTCGCTGAGCCATCTTAGCGGGTGTTTCTCTGGATAATTTCGACATTTGTCTGTTTTACTTATCAATATAGGCATCTTCAACTCTTAATTAGAAAGATTAAGATTCTATATCCTGTAAGATTTTTGAAGGGTGAACTGGGCTACTGTCCTAACCGCCAAAGCCCTCACTTAACCTTGTTGGCAGTTACTTGTAAACTGTTGTTCTAACCCAACCTTAAGCATCATACACTATGCAAATTACATATTGAATAAATCTCAAAAAGTTACTTATAAAAAATCCTTCTTAGAGTATCATATTTATTTATTAATTTTATTCACCTATCAATTTAAATTAAGTTATCGAGAAAAAATACTCTTGCCTTATTCAAATTTAAAGGACAAATAACTCCTCAATATACGACAACATTTGGTAACGTAACTACAACTGTAAACTAGATCATCCTCAACTCATTTTAGTGCAAATTGAAACAAACATTCCCTATTACTATGCATTAGGTGGACTGGTTCACTTGATATCGATGTCCATTTGTCTGGACGGTTCGGACAGTTCAGAAATTAGTAAAAAGTATTTAAAACAAAAAATAAAGTTTTTTTTTTGTTTATTATAGTCGCATCAACCAAAGGTTCTTAGCGACTTTTCAGTATTTTACATATTGCACTTACATTACATTATATTTCGTTACATTTCATTGCATTACATTGCTTACATTACATTACACTTATATTTTATTGAATATATTAATCTTCTGGCAGAATCTTATTATTTCCTGTTGATATGACTTAGAATATATAACTGCTTCTAATTGTTGCTCCGGTGATAGGCCATTAGTTTGTATTACTTAAATGTAAGGAAATAGTTCTTCAAGTAACTAACACAGAAAGTGAGTCTGTAAAAAAAATATTAAGGGACGAGGTGTAACTACACCTCGTCCCTTGAGACAACGAGACGAGAGCAACAATGAGAGCAGAGTCCGACATTTTGAAATGAGTATATACACCTAAGTTACTTTCGCACGAGTTTCGAACATTAATTTGATCATGAATTCAAGGAAACTTACTAGTACATAAACTTCGGATCGATATAAAATGGCAGCTATGTTAATTGATATTCCCCCAGTGTTTTGTTTACTTCGCAGTACCCTATTGTCTTTTTATGACCAGACCCCGTTACAGCACGTGTGCGGTTAAACATGCGTGCACCATAAAGTAACACTTTCCAATCAATTAACAGTAAAATTAAGTTATTGTTTCCATGCATGAATGCTGAATATGTTTTACGTACTTAGTTGATAATTATTCTCATTGCAGACAGGAGGAAGATATCCGAAAGAACTAGGTCCTGAAAATCTGGAAGAATTCGAACCACACAAGGGATCTGTGGAACCAGTTGTCCACGGCAGCATTGTGGCAAGATTGAAACTTTACCCTGGGAAGTACATTGTCGTCCCTTGGGTGAAGGTAGCAAAAATGAGCCGCCCGTTCCTTATGCGCGTTTATGCCTTACAGCGCATCACAATGGAAGCAGTAAAGCGAGAAGAATAAAGTTACAGGGGTTCTAATATGGTACCTTCTCAAATACAGCCAATTCTGATATGAAATGATTATCGCCCTTCTCTCACAACGATTTTGCAATCTCTCATAAAGATTGTTATTAACTCCATGAATTAGTTCTCCTCTTCTACTTTATCACTGTAATGGTTTTACTTTATTTTGTTTAATTTAAAAAGCAACTTCGTATATCTATAAGAACTATAAAATATCTTTGTTTGTGATTTTTATCCAAATGATGTAATATTAATTAAATGATGTAATCAATATTTTGTGCTACTTGGTTATAACCATAGGAAATACAGTTCACCTCCAAAATCTGAAATTCCAAATTATCTCGACGTATGGCATTTTGTTTTCCTAACTTCGGTTCTAACATCGGTTCCTAACTTTCCTAACATCGGATCTAACTTCCAACATAAAAATAAGTCAAATATAAAAAAAATTACGTTTACGCGTTTACATTCTCATATTGACCCAAATAAAAATCCACCATCATTTTACAAAAAAAAGCGTTCTATCATCACGTGCTTCAGTTTTGTTGTAGACTGGGGAATACAGTCATACTTCTGATCATACATCATTAATTGACAAGAAAATAAAGGAAACATGAGAAATATTCATAATTTAGATTTCATTGTTCTCCCGATCTTAGACATTGTTTTCCTCCCCAATACCGAAGCTGAACTGAATTTCGAACACTAGAAAAAACTGAGAATCCTCGCCGCCCAAAAATATTGTAAAATCACAAATTTTATGCAATAACTGATTATTTTACCATAACTCATAAAATCAATTTTTTCTTATTAATTTTGCCAATCAGATTTCCAAGCCCACTGAATTTGGGACTCGGACTCCTGTTCAATCATATCCGAAAGTTGCTCTTTATTAAATAAAAACCGCGTGCTGGTAGTGATTTAAAATGTATCAAGAAAAGGAATAGATGTTAAAAAGATGCATTGTTTCCATGTCATATCTATAAGTTTATATAAAAAATATAACTTCAGCGAGTTATTATTTTTGGAGGTATTATACTTCGATCAATTCACTACTGTATTTTTTACTGTATGAAGTTATGAGTTTTGTGTATTTCATATATTTCTTCTTGTAAAAGAAATGAAAGTTATATTGACATGAATAGTAGGTATTTTAGAAATATATATCAATAAAAGTATATTGTTTTCTCAATTAATTATCCTTTCATGTATTCCTGTATCCTGTTTTTTATTAAATTCCGTTTCACTCATTTGGATCAAATCCTATGAAACTGCCAGAAGAGTAAATTATTTGCTTTTCTTACATTCTCATATACGTGCTTATTTTCGTAGTGTAGGGAAAGTTATATAATGCTACGGGAAATCGATTTCGAAACGGAAAAACACGTTTTGGAGTCCCCTGATATCGAAAAAGTGTTGGTTTTTTTTTTCTTCAAAAGTCCTCCCGTCCATCTGTTGCCCATCCGTTTTCCGTCCGTCTGTGAATAACACTAGCCACTAACATTGGATTTTTTCCACGGATAGTACTAAATGCACTGTAATACTATTTCGTTTTTACAATTAAGCAACCAAAAAGTTGAGATTTTTTAAAATTTACTTTGGGCAGCGATAGATGGCAGCTGGTAAGACGATGGGGCAAGTCCAAAAAGCTAGGCCACGCCAAAGAAATTAGAAAACTAACTAGTACTAACTAGTAGTTTTGCCATTCTGTAGAATGATGATCCTGAATTATTGAAAGATAAATTGAATTAAAATATTAATATAAAGTTTATTTAGAAATGTTATTCATTTAGAAATTTCTATACTTGTATAAATGAAGTAGTATTTGTGATATGTGATTCTACTCATGTGAGTTTTCAACACACAAAATTGAATATATCTGAGTAAATCAATATTTCTTCTTGATTGTCAATATATGTTTACAAATAAATAAAAGTATCCAAAGTTTTTTATGACAATCATTTATTTCAGGAATTGCACAACGTTTCGTAACTCGTTTTGTTACACCATAAAAAGCTTTGGATACTTTTATTTATTTGTGAATATATCTGAATTTGAAAACCTTAACACTACATTCATCCAATCCAATGCAGTTTACAAAAAACAGCTGATAGTATGTTTCTCCATTTTTTAATGGTAATATTTAAACAAGAGGAACAAATAGTTTCTGACCCTCGGTTTTAACACGAGCCTTTAAAAAAATTAATAATACAACTATTCGGTTGCTCAACCTCCCTTTGATAGGAAAGCAGAAACAATCGTTTGGGCGTAATGCACCTTGAAAAATAATTTGTTTGTAATAAATTTCCTTCCTATTTGATAAATATCTAGACTTTCAAAAGGCAGGACTTAGAATATAAAAACAAAATAAAAGTTATACTCGCCGTAAAAAGACTAATTTAGCTTAAATAAATTTGCCACAGAATTTCTTTACAAGCAAGTATATTTTAAGCGTATGTGGCAGGCAAAAGCACGTCATTGGAGAACTGTTTTTTTCAGTATGCGTGTATACAGCTAATGAATTAAGTGCAAACAAATGGGATCTATGTAAGTTGTTAATTTCTTATAAACAATTACACATATCTCGAGAACGGAATATAATAGCACCTATCGGATTCCGGAATTTTCTATCACGTTCAGATGAGACAATAAAAAATTTTCAACAATTGCAAATTTATAAACAATTTCCAAATTTTTCAAATCTAAAGGGGGAGAGTCTCTCGATGTCCCCGTGTTTCACACATGATCCATGTATAACAATAGGAGAAAGTATGTGCCATGTCATCCGAGAATCCATCACTTCCATCGTTAGAAGAAATGATTTATGTATTCCTTATTCTTAAGTGTTAACCATGTAAAATTAATATAAGGCTCTGCATATTAATGCATCTTTTAATGTTTCTGCTTCTTAAAAAGGTATACGTTTATGTGAATATTGTGATCCCATGGCCATGAGAACGCTTGGTTTAAATCGAAGTTTATTATAAACTTATTTTCTTTATGTATACAATGCATATGAAATCTGTTATGTAATATAAGTCTATTATGACATAAAATTAATATTATAAAACACCTTGATATTTATTTTGTTAAAACCACTAGCTTAATATTGGTTTCTATGTCATATACTTAAATTACATGTATTTTTGGGCAAGATGGACTGATTCTTAGCTCACTGTAATACAGTATAAGCTTGCTTTGGCCAAATTATTATATTATTTTGGGTCATAATATATACAGGACAATTTCAACAATTGACTTCTAGGTTGAGCCATAGTAGCTCTCTGCTCTATACTCCATTCCAGCTCCAACTAGCAGTTAGTCTATATGCGACTTCCGATCAAAAGAGCAATACTTCTCTATGCTTGCACCCCCTTCCACCTGCTAATTATCTGTTACGCTTCGTCACGCTAGACTGCAGCGAAGTAGTACCGCGCGGCGTGGTATTTTGCTCTACAGGAGCTTATAAAAGGGCCTGCGCGCCCCAGTAGAATTGCCACTCGATACTAACCTGTTTATGAAGTTTCGCTAAATTGTAATTTGAAATTGAGAGTGAGCCCGGCTCAGTGCCGTTAGAACTGAGTTTTAGAGTTTTATGTAGGTGGTTCTCTGGCGTTAATGCCCGCAGTGGGCCGTGATGGTGGCTAAGAGGTGAAAGCATGACTTTGGATGCTTTATGTGTTGAAATGTATAGATGTAAGAATGTTTATGTGATTTACTAACTGGTTGGTCTTTTATTTGCAGCAGTATTTATAAATGTTAATGTAAAGAAATTCCCGATAAGTCGCTATTGATGCGCATGGGTACTTTGTTGCAGGCCCGTGAGGTTGTATGATACGGAGCGCTGCACATTACGTTTGGTTTGGTTTGTTTTTTTCGTATTTCCGGGCGCGTCAACTGCTTTCGTCATTAGTCCCGTTAGTGTAGTGCATGTTTTTTTCTCGGGAGATAGCGGTATCTTCCCCCTGGATGGCGAGTTTCGGCGCCGACCTACTGTCGGCTAGTGGGGTTTCCCCCTAACCAGGACTCTCCCACCAACGGGGCACCGCCCCAGTCGGGACAAGCTCTAAGCTCCCAACCGGTCTCCCGGAATATGTGGTAGTGTACTACATGTTAGTGTAAGTGTGTGTGTAAGGAGAGAAGATAGGACAAGGAAGAGGAAGGACAGATCGCGCGCGATCCGTGGCCCGTTTTGTAGGGTACTGCTCTGGCATTCGCCTGGTGTTGATCGGAGAAACCACGGAAAACTACCGATCAGAGCAGCCGGCCGCTAGAATTCTCCTCCTGACAGCAGCTGCACATTACGTAATGCATCAAAGTATTGTCGGTTGCCGGTTCTGCGCATTTCATTAATTAATGTTGTAAATGTTGCAGTTTCTTGGTTCCTAGTGCAGGAACATTTGAAGACGGGACGGTTGGGTCCTTATGCAGTGGAAGCAGTGACCTTTGTGTTGGAGCCCGTCATTTTGCCCAGTGAGCGGCTTAGGTTCGTCGCAGTAAGGTCGCGAGTTCGTCCACAAGCGGCTTTTGAAGCACTGCTGCAGGTGCAATAGGTACAATAGGTGCTACACGGAGCCAACTAGTATGCATATCTGTACAAGGAATCCACAGTCTTGTTAATTTATGAAATGATATGAATGTCGCAGAGAACCAAAGTAGTTATTCCGACGTAAATATGTTTGTTTAATGAAAGACGCTCAAGAGATTTCTTTGTTACTTTTTCATGTATTAGTTGCATTTTGGTGCTCCTAAAGTGGAGAATTAAACAGGAATTATACGTAACTATGTAATTCTGCGTAATGTAGTACAGAGTATTTTGTTTTGTTTATGTAAAGAGGCGCGTGATTTTGCCTGACAATTGTGTATATGTTTTATTGTAATTCTCATTTATTTCTCTTGCAGCATAAAGAAATAATGTAAATGTTTCTGGAGGCAGTATCCGCAATATGTAATTGTATTCACATTTGTTGTAATGTATTTTTAAGCTGATATTTTGGATTGTGTATATCTTTATCTTAGATTGTGCCTTCAAAGGGTGTTCCGTGATTTACCCGTTCCTGAGTGCGCTTTCCTTTCCTGAGAGTTGCACCTTTCTTCTAGACGAATTCAACTGGCTACGGTTTTTTATGTTAGGCCCGACCTTTTCTATTAGGCAATCGTCGGAATTCCTTTCCCTTTTCCCAGATAGGACAAGGATGTCAGGAAATAGGTGAAAAGAAAGAATAAAGTATTATTGTTGCATTTTATTTCGCAACTGGCGACCGTATAATTAAACTGAGGTAGTACTTACCTTTTGAATATGACAAATGAACATTTTTGCATCAATTATAATTTTATGTACAAATTCTAAAAACGCGTTAGAACAGCCTGGAAGGCCCCGCAAATTGTGCCTGCAATGAACAACTCAAAATAAGTTTGACAGGAGTTACAAATCTATTATTAAAATTTAGAATAATTGTTGCTAAAACGATAAATATTTACTGGTCTATGGACAATAATTCTGGATGGAAAATCCCGCTCAGAAAGATTTTTTTGTCCTGGCGTACGCGCAGGCAAAATCTCTCCTTCGGCAGGGAAATATGACGACTCGCACGTAAACGAATTAGCCCCCTCTCCCTGAAACAGCGTCCTTCCTGCCCCTTGGGATGTTGCACCAATCGCAGACAACTGTGGTTCTACCTTCTAGCGATTAGTCAACGCGTCCCTCCCCCTGGTCGCGGGGTGTCCAAGTTTGTCGGCGCGGTTGGGAAGATTTTTGTGAGGCCAATTTTTGAGAGGGAAAGAGTACCTAGGATGCATATTTTAGCTGTAAATAAAATTATGAGTTCATATTAACTTTTAGGTAATTTGAAATATGGCTTCGCATCGAAATACATAGAGAAACATGTGTCAGGTCTATGGGTCTTCCAAGTATTTGTGTGTGTCGTACGTGTACCTGTGTTATTGTTATATACTTAGGAAATAAGGAAAATAAACTTTATTTCAATAGACCTGAAGATGGGGAGGGTGCAGAAACTCTCGAGATGTCATTTGAAGATTAAAAACTTGGGCTTAATCTTAAGTTTTACTTGTTATAAAATAAATGAATTGGAAATTTTTCCATCTAAAAGGGATGTGTTTCTTAAGAGAAATAAAGCAATAAGATAGTATACAATAGTATTAAAGTAAAAATATGTTTTTACATAAAAAACGTTCCTTACTAAATTATGTGACTAAAGTTTAGTGCAGTTATTACCAATTCCAAGTGCAAATGTTCAATGATGAATGCACGGTGTTCATTATTTACATGTACATTGTCATGTACATTACATTACATGTCTTGTGTTCTATGGTGAACAGCAAAGAGTATATCTCAGAGACGGCACTCAATGTTAAAAAGAGAAACCTTATTTTTCTAACTTCCGGTGCCGCTATATGCAATCGTATTGATTTCTATTGGGCAAATGAACAGCCAACAGCGTAAAAGTAACTGGAAAATTTGAAAGAAAAAAAACGATACGTGGGAATTTTAAAATTTCACTCCTTATATTTTCAACCTTAACTTATTAAAAAATAAAAAAAAAGGAATTTGGAAAAAAAAAATTGACATTACACAATTTTAAAAATACAGTACAAATGCAACTTTACTTGCTTAGAGTCATGCCAAATTAAAGTGAATACTATGGAATGATCACTATATATGAACAGAACTTATAAGAAACAAATGAAAACCATACCGCACCTTTGCTCAGATAAAACAAATGGTTACGATAGAATTGATAAAAAATGCATTTCGTTTTGCGAGTAGGAAAGGTGGTGACATGAGGCTGATAGATCGAGATTCCCAACCCTACAAGCAAAATAAAATCATTCTCACCATGAGTCTTGACGCAGTATTACTGCTTTTCATTTTAATTCAAAAATGCAAATAACCTAATTATGCACTAAGTTACAATAAGGTCAGTAGTAGCTGACATATGCAGCTAAGATCTAAAGGTTTTGCTTCTTCTTATAGAAAAAAATGCTCACATAACCACCGTTTGGCGCTTTAGAGCGCTCTAGTAGTATAATTTAGCAATATAACAAACGATTAACACTAAAAGTTGCAAAAACATGCTGCCAGAGTGCTCCAACAATGACTGTGCGCGCACGAATGCGACAATGAAAGAACGCTATGCGCACAAAATTAATTTAATTTAATTCATGTAACATCACTGTATCATACGCGGATGCTGAGGGCCTTCGGGCCAAGCAGAAATAAATGAAAAAAAAAAAAAAAAAAAAAATTAATTTAAATTAATATAAACATTTACTTTGCCATTACATAAATATTAAAACCATGAATTTAGAACATTCTCTAAATATAACTAGTAACCATTTCTTCTTTAATATTGTATCATTATCAAAATGACATGCCAGCTATCAACACATGTCAATTTTTAGCCTATTATCAAAATTGCAATTAAGGTATAATATAAATTAATATTATTGATAAGTTTTATAAATAAACAAGAAAATTGCATCTGTACAAAAGTCCACAAAAACGTTCTTGCTTTTTCGCTCGCCTTCTTCAAAAAAGCAACATTACATATTAAACCGCATTAAAAGAAACAGGTTTTACCTCCTATCTAGTACAAGTAATGAACTAAGTAAAAAAATGACCTCAACTTTATTTATCTCAAAGCAGAATTTTTGGACTTGATAAGATTCACTTATATTCCAATATTTCAGGCTACATATAAGTCCAAAAGCATAGTTAGTTGCTCAACGAATGGTGGATGAAAATCCAAAGGTAGATCATAAATCCAGAATTACTCAGCATTTGATACAGGTATTGAATAGTTTTTCAATTCAAATTATATAGCTAGAATGCAAGAAAAGTTCACGTTTAAAACATCTTTTTCAAGAGTATTATTTATACACATAATTGTGTTATGAAAATTTAGTATATTGCAAGCTTAATTAAAAGCATGGTGAAAGTCAACAATAGGGGCTCTGAAATACAGAATTTATGGCCTGCCCCTTTATATCTATAAGTTAATTTACATGCATACACATTTCCATCTTTTTGACAAGAATTGTATACATTCTTATAACATTCTTTACAGTGATGGTATTGGAACAATGTAAATCACACTTGAAAAATATCCCTAACCTCCAACTACACACACTGAAGAGTCATTAACAGTTGGCATTCTCCTTCAAATGGCTGGTGAGACAATACGTTTCACAGAGTGTTACTCCACTAGTTCTAATCTCTGGCAAAAAAATCACTCCTTGTCCTGAACGAACCATAAATTATTTGAACAATGATCAACACACGAAAGGACATCTCACTTGAAATCCAAACTTACTATACAGAAATATTAAAAAATTACATTTATTAACAATATTGTATTACATATCATCTGGAACAAACCGCATTTCCAACTTGTTTTTCAGTCTTTTTCATCAAATGGAGGGGGTGCTTGAAACATCAAGAAATGATGTTATAGGATTTCAAGATGTATAGTGTTGTGCCTCATCTTCATAAAATAAGATTTCTTAACTCACCATGTCATGTGAGGAAGCCAAAAGGAATGGTACATAAAATTAATTCACGGGGGACCGTATTCCATGCAGCTATTTCCTGCATAACACTTATAATCATAATAATATGAAACCAATCTTAACGAAACATCAATCATGCAAAATATATAATGCAATATTACTTACTGTTTGGAATCGCACTGCAAAGTTAGCCTTATACCTTCCGCGTTTTCTGTTTGGTTGTTAGGGAAATTGGGAACCCAACAATGCCGAATATGCGACATTTTTCTTCACGATCTTGTATTCTGAAAACACACTGTGCGCACCTCACAATGTGAAAGTATTTTAATCAACGAAAACTTCGAAACTTTTAGACACAGTTCAAAATAACCTCGAGAATTGTTGGAGGTGGCCTGTAGATCGCTGCACTTTCGCGCACAGCACCTTTGCGCCCTTCAACGCTATTGGCGCAAAAGGTGGACGCAATATGGCGAACCTACCCACAATTCTCTCTGCCCAAATTCAAATAAGAACGGGCCGCAGCGTATCTACTGACAGAGGACTGGGTAGATGTACATGGGAAGTTAATGAATGATAATCTTTCGATAAAACTACCTTTGATTTACAAATGTAGGTATTCGTGTTTATTATGATACATGAAAATTTTTAATTAGTGCATCATTTTGATGAACAAAATAAACTTTACATCTCGAAATTTACCACAACTTACATAGTTAACAATCTTTATAATTATATCAAACTTAATTTTACATTAAATGAAAAATGGCATAGTGCTTGTAACGTTTTCGACGTTTTTATTTCTTGGATGATCTTTTTTATTATATTTTTAGTAATATAAGTATTTTGCCAGAAATAACCTACACACCAATGAATTTATTTCCTTGCTTTTTCATATTTCTGTCAACAATTGAGTGAAGTAGGTGTATATTCATTGCAGCCACACTCATTCAAGTTAAAATGGATACGAACGAAACAGAAACTCTTTTTGACGAAAAGAAAACACTTCCGGAAACGAACGATTTGCAGAGCGATTAAATAAAGGCAGAGAACGACAAGCAAAGCGACGTGCTGCTAAAATATTATGTCCAGAAATTTACGAGAATCAACAACGATCAAGAATTCATATAGAGAGAAATAAAAAGAGAAGACGTCTAGAAACAGATGAACAACGTGCAGGACGATTAAGAAAAGGCAGAGAAAGACGAGCAAGGCGAGCGACGTGTTGCTGAATAATTCTGTACAGAAATTTATCAACAGTTATTAATAATTCATAGGGAGAGAAACAAAAAGAGAAGTTTTCTGGAAACAGATGAAGAACGTGTAGAACGATTAAGAAAAGGCTAGAAAGAAAGCAAGGTGACGTATTGCTGAGAGATCCTGTCCAGAAATTTATCAACAACGATTCAGAATTAATAGAGAGAAATCTGTTCTAAAACAATCTCAGTGGTCTGCACGAGAACGTGAACAGAAATTAGAAAGAGATCGGCATTGTATGAAAATTAAACGACTGGAACGCAAAATAACTACGATGAATGATATTGATTCAAACAGAGGTTTTCATATGAAAGAAGGAAAATATATATGTCAAAAATGTGGTTTTGCCAGCAACTCAGAACTCTCTTTTGAAGAACATTCTTTAAATCACCTTCAATGTAATAATTTTCAGTGCTGTTACTGTGGCGAAAAATTTTATTATAAATATGACATGATAAAACATGAATTCATCCATATTACTGAGATTAATAAGGTACATCCAATAACATGGATAATTGTCATTCTGATCATCTTCCTGGAAAGTATATTTGAAATGTAGAAGATTAAACACTAACAAGAAATCGTTGACATGCCGGAAATGTTTTGTTTCCTTTAAAAGTTGTCAGGAAAAGAAAATCCATCTTCAAACATGTTCTAAAGTAATGATAAGTAGTAGTACATCGTTTTTATGTGAACTATGTGGGAAAATGGTGTCATCGTTACAAAGTTTCAACAATCATTACAGAACACATACAGGTGAGAAGCCATATGCCTGTAAAGTGTGTGGCAGAAGCTTTACAACAAATGTGGGTTTGCATTATCATAAGCGCATTCATACAGGTGTGAAACCTTATAAATGTAATGAATGCGGAAAATATTTTGCCCAAAGGTCATCTTATGTGATGCATTTAAAAACCCATACTGGGGAGAAACCATTTAAGTGTACAGTTTGTGGGAAAAATTATGTAACTAAAACAGTTCTGAATGTTCATAAGAAGATACACACAGAATTATGAAAATACTTTGTAAACTTAAAGATTTGAAAGAAGTGAATAGAAACAACGTAATTATTTAGGATAATGCTTATCAAGACATTGAGTTTAAAATCTACTAGATTATCTAGACAATTTAAAATGTATGTTATGTAATACATGTAGAAATCAAATTGCTTTGCAATTGCAAAAACTTGAAGCGAATCAGTAACAAATTGTTTTTTTTTAAAAACAATAATGTAAAGGTAATTAGATTTTTTATTTCAAAATTTTCCATTATCACATTAATTTTCAACAAAATGTGGCAAAATCAGAAATAATTTAAGCATATAATAATAATAATAATAATAATAATAATAATAATAATAATAATAATAATAATAATGAGAATCCCCAAACCTAATCAATAGTAACCAAATAACACCAAATCAATTGTAATTGTTTATGGATTTTGGATATTGGTATTGGATTTTAATGCAATTGCTTATTTCTCCTGGTTAGTCGTAGAAGTCATAGAGTTTGGTTTTTATTTCAATAAACTACAGATTCCATTTTTTATAAACTAGGCATATTTTTCCATCAATAATGCATAAAATTGCAAATTCCAAGTAAGATGTATTATTTTCCTCACTTGGGTTGCCTCTTCTATAGGTGAAACCATGTAAATACTTAATATTATGTTATTCAGATTATGACTTCTCTTTAATTTCTTTTTGTTTCATACCCTTGAATTCTATACCCTGTGTTGCAAAGGAACAATTCGTAGAATTGAGTAATTATAATATAAACGAACGACGCCTTTAATCACCGCCCTGATTCCTGCATAACTGAAAGTGGGCCCCCTAGGAATCTTTGTCCGCCAGCACAGAAGTTCATGCATTTTCTATCTATTATAGTAGGTTTTGGGGTGCGTTAGATAATGTTTTTACATCATTTCATTTACTTTAAGTGCCTATTTTTGGATACTTTACGTTTTTAATGCATATCGTTGCATGTTCATTAACACTTGAATGCTGTCCTTCTATCCCTAAGATATACATCGACTTCTTTCTTTAACAGTAAGCTCCACTGTCGGGATAGGGGACCCTCTCACCACCTATCTTTCTAAATCGTGTTCAACCAAACATTAGTATATGGCCAGTCCTTTTGAATTGAGATCAGTGGCGAGTGTATCTCAGATACGATGACAGCAAATTCCTAAGTATTTTTATGAATTTATATTTTTGGTCCTTAGCCTCATTTTTGTAATTTTATTCTAATTATTCTTATTCTAGAAGGTTAAGCATTTACTACCGTTTCTGGATTGCTACAAATCATGGTGTCTTTAAACTGGCACATGTATCTCAGATAAACGACAATATCTGCAGTTTTTTTTATTATTTGATAGGATAGTATCTCAGAAACAATGTATTGATTTGAATTGCCCAAATGATATCAACAAATGGTATTTGATGTTATTGATGTTGATGAAAACCCTGACAGTGATGCGTATTTCAAGACTTGTAGGCAGTATTCATACCTGCCACATTGTCCCTTTCCTTGAACTGATGGGAGGGAATGTGATATATTCAGAGAATGAAAACGATTGGGACTAATTTGTTCTAAAGACTGTTATTTAGACTTTATTATTGCAGAATTTTTATAGTGTAAAACAAATGTACCTATAATTATTTTTTAAAATGAAAATTGCTACTTATGACAAGAATTTAGCCTTCTTTGATATTCTTCTTCTTCTTCGGCATTTTCCCCTTAGGAGCTTGCCGTTTTCACCCTCCACAACTCTCGATCCTCCCAATCTCGTGGTTTGAGGCCTCTCCTTCATACTTCTTGGATGTATTTTTCCCATTCTAAAGCTGGTCTTCCTCTTTTTCGCCTCTCAGGTGGTTGCCATTTTAAGATCTTGTGTGTCCATCTGTTTTCTGACATTCTCTGAACATGTCCATACCACTGTAGTGCTCTATTTTCCAAGGTCTTCGTAATAGAACAAATTATATTCATCCTTCTCCATATTTCTTCATTTCTCACTCTGTCCTTGCAAGTAAGTTGTAGGCATCGTCTCATGTAGTCCATTTCCACTGTCCTTATCTTATCTCTTATTTTTGTGTTTGTGGCCACATTTCGCTCCATATAGTACTATATTTTCTACTACACAATGGAATATCCTTCTTTGACATCTTGGCGATATTGTTATTCCATAATATGCTGTGTAAAGCTTTGGTTGCTTTCTTTCCCATAATTATTCTCGAGTTTATATCTGCAGCACATGTACCTGAGTTGTTTATTAAAGATCCAAGATATTTGAAGGTGTTACAGCTTTTAATTTTGTTACCACCCACGTCTATATCTGTTATTCCTTGTCCAATGCACATACATTCGGTTTTATTAAAATTTATTTCTAATCTCCATTTATTGTATTCTTCTATTAGCTTTCTTAGCATGTACACCATATCCTCTTCATCTTGGGCAAAGATTACCTGGTCGTCAGCAAATAGAAGGGAGTGAAAGGTGTCCTCTCCGATTTTTATTCCCATGCCAGAACATTTTCTGTACCAGTTATAAAGGGCTTGTTCTAGGTAGATATTGAACAAAATGGGAGATAACCCACATCCTTGTTTTAAACCCTTGTTTTAAACCCTTATTTATCAGAAAGCTTCCCGTTAACTTATCTCCAATTTTTATTTGGGCTTCGGTGTTTTTGTAAAGTTTTTTAACCAGATTGATCCACTTTTCTTTTATATCAACCTTTCTCATTGCTTCCCATATCTTTTTTCTTGGGATATGCTTTCTGGAGGTCTATAAAGGTTACATAAATATTCATATTTCTGCTTTTATGTTTCTCTATAACTTGTCTGATACAGTGGATGTTATCTAGGCATGATCGTCCTCGTTTAAAACCACTCTGCTCTTCACTCAATACAGGTTTATCTTCTTCGATTTTTTTACTTAGAATACTAGAAAACAATCTTGCTGTTGACGGTATGACACTTATTCCCCTGTAATTTGCACATGATTTTGTCCCCTTTTTTAAATACAGAAGAGATGTAGAATATGTTCCAGTCTACAGATGGATCCTCACCTAATTCTATCTTATTGAACATTTTCTTTAGGTATTTGGCAACCACATCTCCACCATATTTCAAGAGCTCCATTCTTATATTTCCAGGTCCTGGGGCTTTATTGGTTTTTGCTTTGCATAGTGCCTTCTTAATATCATCCTCAGTTATTTCAAAATTGCTTTCCTCTACATCTCTTATTTCTTCTTCTCCTTCACATTCTGGTCTGTTTTCTTGAAGGAGCATTGAGTAGTGGTGTATCCATTTTTGAGAGGGGATTCTTTGTACTATGCTTTTACACTCATTATTTCTTCTTATTTTATTTATAATTTTTCAGGCTTCCAAAGATTTATTGTATCCTACAGTTCCATCGATGTATGTACATAACCTATCCCAATGTTCATTTTTTTCCATTTTTACACCTGTTTTAACTTTTTGTCGAATCAGAACATATTTCTCTCTTGACTCTGGTGTTTTATCATTTAACCATTTCATATGTGCCTTCTTCTTCTCTTGAATCATTTCTTCCAAATTCTCAGAAAACTTTTCCGTATATTTCCTTTTTCTTTCTTCTTCCCCAAGGGCTTCCTTAGCTGCTTCCAAAATACTCTCCTTCAAGTGTTGATACAATTCTGTGGGATTGCCATCTTTTTCCAAATTTAATTTGTTTCTCAGTCTATTTTGGTAGAGCATTTTGACACTATACTGATTCAAGAGGTCTGTCTTGAATATTGATTCCTTGTTCTCTATAAGCTCATTGTCCATTTTTGGAGCGGTTTTCTTTACATTCATATAACATAGCTTTCCACTAACATGTGATGGTTGCTGGTACATTCAGGTTGTCTATAAACCGCACATCCTTTAATAGTGTTTGTCTTATCCTCCTCATTATCATTAAATCTATAATAGACTTACGTTGTCTTGTGGGATCTTCCCATGTAAATTTATGTATGTCCTTATGTTGAAACATAGTATTTGTTACAACACATTCTTGCTCCTACATAGATCAATAAGTCTGTTCCCATTGTCGTTTACTCACATCTTCTCCAAAAGGGCCAACTACCTCCTTTTCGTGGTGTCCAACTCTACAATTCAAATCTCCAATGACAATTAGTTCAACTTGCTTGCTCACTTCTTCTATAATATCACCAAGCTCACTAAAGAAAGCATCTTTTTCTTCACTTAAAGCATTGTCATTAACTCCATATACTCCAATGATAGTTGTACATTGGTTGTGAATATTAAGTTCGACTTTGATCAATCTTTCACTTATTTGTTCAAAATTTGTAACATGTTTTCTGTATTTATTGTTAATAAGTATCGAGACGCCAGATTTTGCATGTTGTGATTTTGATACTCCACTCCAAATGTGATAGTAGTTTCCTAGCACTTCTTCTCCGTACCTTCTTCTTAGTTTCTGTTAGGACCACAATATCCAATTCCAGTTTATCTATTTCTGCCACAACTTCTGTCTGTTTCGGTCTCAAACCTTGCACATTCCATGTACCGATTGAGATATTCTTAAAATAATATTTCGGTTCTGCTATTTGCAAACCGAAAAGTTGAGAAAATTTCAAAAAATTGGGAAAATACTTTGGGCGGCGATATGTGACAGGAGGCAAGAAGGAAAGGCAAGACTGTACAGTACCAGTCCACAACAAGGAAATTAGAAAACTTTACTACGAGAAAGTCTGTGCCATTCTGTAGCACCTCTAGGTTATAATATTTTCCCTCGAATTGAGCAAAGACTTATAAATAAGGTGAAAGTACGATTTTCATTAAAACAGATTATTAGAGGGCGGCTTTTAATGAAATGTATTTTTTTTCTTTCCACTTTAGAACCATTGCGTTTCGTATAGAAATTCATTTTATGTTATGACAAAAGGAAATGACTTTGATCAGTTTTTGTATGTCATCATTTTGCTTTTCTGTCGATGTCGACAAATAAGTCATTTGTAACCCTATTCCCGTCATTTAAATGAATTTTTGGATGATTTCGTCGATTTTAATATCATTTTAATGGTACTTGCTTCAAATAATATTTACGAGATGCAAATGTTCTTCACAGGTGTACTCAGTAGCGTATTCTATTTGTTCGCTCAGAAATTGTTTTGATAGCCGTTTATGTAATTCTTGTGACGTGTTGACGCACGATCTCTCTCGCATTTTGTGACGCACCATTGCCGGTTCGGCCTAACTAACGACAGATTTCCTGGTAAAGAACAGTCCAAACCAAAAGTTTGCGAGCTGAGTTCACTCGAACGAATGGAAAAAGCCTTACATTAGTAACGTATCCTATTGCTTGAGTTGTTCGTCCAAACTGGTTTTGATAAGATATTTTACGTCATTTTTCTTTGGTTATAGGGCACTTTAAAAGCATTTTAAGAGCATTTTATTGATCATTTTTGGCGATGTTTTATGTCATCAAAATCCGCCTCCTACTGATGAACATTCCAAAATGAGCAATGTAAATCTCGCCATCTTCTTTTGCTGAAGAGAATGTTTCGCGATATAGCTGAAGAATTACTACAATTTACAGTATTACATTATCGCGTATCCGTTACAAATAATACAAATAAATGTGTGTTGTTCTAGGCCCACTAGCTTTAAGATAAGTAATATTTTCTGTGATGGTCGCCTGACGAAATCTTAGAGGATTTATCTGAGAATTTCCAAAACACGAGTAGTATTTAATAGGACTATTCCGAAAATGAAATTCCATTACAGTTCCAAAATTTTTCTCTCTCTTCCACTCTCTCTCCCTCTCTCCCTTCCTCTCTCTCCCTCCCTCTCCCTCTCTCTCCCTCTCTCCCCCTCTCTTTCCCTCTCTCTCCCCCTCTCTCCCCCTCTCTTTTTCTCTCTATCTCTCTCTGCCTCTCTCTCCCTCTCCGTCCCTCCCTCTCTCCGGCTCCTCTCTCTCTCTCTCTCTCTCTCTCTCACCTCTGAAAACAAGACATTCGGATTTCCTATTTACAGTAATGCTTAGTTGCCATTTTCTTAAAAACGGCTTCACATTTTTCAGTGGAAATTTCTATTTATGACGAGTTTTTACTCTTCTTTAATATTCTTGAAGTAATATTTCGGTTCTACTATTAGAAAACTGAATAGCTGAGAAAATAAAAAAACTGTACTTTGGGTGGCGATAGATTGCAGTTGGCATGGGGCAAGCCCGTAAAGCCAATCCACACCAAGAAAACTTTAGAAAAAGTGAGAAAATTTTACTAAGAGGAAGTCTGCGCCATTCTGTAGCCCCACTAGTTTGTCGATACGTTATTGCTTGCTATTGCCTTCGATTCGGTGTTCGATATACATTGCATAACTTATATGAATTCAAAGGATCGTGGTTAGGAGAGAAATATGAAAACACTTTGAATGGTGCTACATGTTCTCTTACGGGGGGAATGGTGAAAGGAAATTATGGGAAGGAAATATGAAAAGACACACCAAGTGAAGTTAACAACTAGTTTATTAGTAATTAAGTCAATCTGAATCATTCAAATTATGAAAAAATCAAATTATACATGTAACACATTCTTCTTCTTTCTAAGGTTTTTATCCAGCCGACAGCCGGTTGCCCTTTGTGTCCCGATGGGATGCATATTCGACCATACACTAGACTCCAACACACTTGCGGGCTCCTCTGATCTGGGGTCAGCAGAACGCGAGGCCCTCCGCGCCAACACATACATATAAAGACAAGTGACAAACAACCATGCCCAAGGCGGAACTCGAACCCGCGACCCTTCGGACCGAAGCGCTGAGCCGGTACTCGCTCTTAGCCACCTCGGCCATCCAGGTCGGCTGTAACACATTCGCTGGAGACAAAACAGAGGCGTGTCCAACACTCGCTGGCGACACAAACAATGAGAGGCGTGACCTCGCTACGAACAAGAATACAGGTGGCCGTTCGGTGGAGGAGATTCTAAATTTGCTTCGTCTAGTGTTTCCAAATCCAGAATTATGGAGGATATTGAAGAGAGAGCTGCGGACGCTGATATCCTTTCAGCATCTGCCTCCAAAGAGGAGGACAAAGTGCAGCCGGGACGCACGCGACCTGGCCAGCGTCAGCACAGCGCGTCGGGCCTCTGGCGAGGTGGGTATTCGGGAGGTGGGCGGCTCAAATACCTTTTGCCAGTGAGAGGAACTCCGTGCTCCGGTTAAAGCGATCCGGCTAGAGCCTGTATTTCGTAAATGGTTATCGCTTGGTAGAAAACAAATGGTACATATCACATGGTGTTCAGCAAATGATTATCGCATTGGCAATTTCTGGTACAATTTTAGGTACTGATTGATTAATTAGTGATTCCCAGCGCGTTAACCGCTAAGGTCATTAGCCCCGTAAGTGATGTGCTGGTTTTTTGCATGTTAGGTAGGTGGCAATGATCATCCCTCGCTAGATGGTGAGACATACCGTCGCCTAGCGCGATTTTCTCAAAGATGTTATCTCCAATCAGAGAGGTACCGCCGCAGCTGGGGCAAGCTCTAAGCTCCCGACCGGTCTCCCGGCATGTGTGATAGTGTAGTGCATGTTAGTTTGTGTGTGTGTGTGTGTGTGTGTGTGTGTACGTAAGTGATGCAAGACAAGGACAAGGAAGAGGAAGAAACGATCGCGCGAGGTCCGTGACCCATTTGTTAGGATACTGCTCCGGCATTTGTCTGGTGTTGATAGGAGAAACTAAGGAAATCTACCAATCAGAGCAGTCGGCCGCTTGAATTCTCCTCCAGACAGCGCCTAAACTCGACCGAGCTATCTGGGTAGTGTCGAAAATTCTGCCACGGTCGGGACTCGAACCTAGGATTTCCCTGTCTGAGGCGCTGAAGCGACATCAGTTGATGCCCTGAGTCTCCTCTCTCGGTACAGTTTTAGGTAATTGCAGATGTGACTCATAAGTACTGATATCACTCTCTCATCGACCGTCGTTTTGTGCGGATCGCTCCGCGCCGCGCAGCCCAACTAGCGCCGACCAGCGAAGTTTCTTCACTCAGTGTCGTTCCTACGCCGACCGCAGAGGTGCTCGCACTACTGCGCGAGTGAGTCTCTATCAAGTAGTATTTAGCCCGACTTATTCAGTGCAGTGGTTATTTCCAATCGTGCTCAAAAGTTTTCACAGTACTACATAGTGTTCAAACACAAGCCCCCCTAGTGGGACATCCCGTCCCAGATGTCTCTGCAGTGCATCAACATCAACTCTTTCAGAACTCAACCGTCAACAGCAACATTCAAGCTCTAGGGGCAGACCCGAAGACACGCAGTCTTGGCAACTTCCAAGTAACCGGCGCCAAACGCAAGGCTTATTCTCTCCCCGGCGCAATGGATTTACGAACAAAGAACAGATTTGCCTCGCTCGAGCATCAGACGGACGATGACCGCGAGGAAAATCTCGAAATTTGGTCTTACCCAAAAGAGCCTATGATCAAAAAGCCACCTCCAATATTTATTCACGAATTAACAAACAGAAAATTTATCTTCGAAACAGAAGAAAACTTTCTCACACAAATAAAAAGGAATTCAGTTAAAACTATTCTTGATTCAATAAACGATTTCAGAAAAACTATTCACTTTCTCGGTCAGAATAAGTTTCAATATCATACTTTCAGAGACCCATCAGCCAACACCTTTAGTGCAGTTATTCGTGGAGTGCCGATCGATTACGAAGAAGGTAAAATTACTGAAGAACTTAGCAAGGCTAATATTCAGAGTGTTAAAGTAAGATTTGATAAACCCCCATTGTGTGCAGAGTTAGTGAATGACAATCTACCTTTGAAAAACTATTTAGCATCAATAGACTTTCAGTGCTGTGGTTTCAGTTGAACTCAGACGCCGAAATTCATCTATTGTGAGATGCAAAAGATGTCAGGACTTCGGACACACTGAAAATGATTGTAAGAAAAAATCAAAATGTGTAAGATGCGCTAACTTCCATGAACTGGGCAAATGCAACTTAAACCCCCGACTTAATCTCACTTGCGTAAAGAGTAACCAAGCTCATCTAGCGTCATCATGCAAATGTGAATATTTCCGATGAAGACAAGAAGCATTCATGCAAAGAAGTTCATCTAACTATCTTTATTCATAGGCAATTTAGAATGTTCCTCCCCCTCCCCTCCTCCTTTCCCCTACTTCACGCGTGCCAACTATCGTCAGTCTAGAATACCTCCCCAACAATACTAAGGTATTCTTCTCTTCCGCTCCCTCGAAACCTTTTCCCTCCTCCTCCTCCTCCTCCTCAACAATAGGGGCGGGGGGAGAGGGATGGCGCTGGTAGAGGGAGGAAGCGGGGGTTGTCTGAATTGAAATTAATTACATTGCACCCACTATTTATTATTAATATTGTCACAAAAATTACACTTGTAAATGTTATTCCAACTTATCCACAACACCCATCAACAAACTGTACAGAGAAAGGGAAGAATTGCTGGAAGGGACGCGTGGCTTGAGCGGACTGAACGGGGCCTTCTCTGCACAAAGAACAGCTTACGCCTCGCCGAGCCGCGAGATGCGGGGGGAGGAGGGAGAGGGATGGTGCTGGTAGAGGGAGGAAGCGGGGGTTGTCTGAATTGAAATTAATTACATTGCTCTCACTATTTATTATTAATATTGTCACAAAAATTACACTTGTAAATGTTACCACTTATACGCTGACGGAAGGATGAATTGCTGAGGGCAGGGACGATACCATTACTCAGCACATTTCAACACTATCAAAAGAATTCTTCACCTACCTAAACCTAGTTCCCGGTGCCAGACTCTACCACCTGGGAAAATCCGGTAATGATCCAGCCAGAATCAAATCACGTCTTCCCAAAGAGCAATTCAGATCTCCGTAACCATCATAAAGACGTAACCCTAAACCGGGAGTAAATAACGTAACCCTAGACGGGGCGGCAGGTAGAACTGCCGAAGAGGGAAGGTGGGATTTCGCTACCGGAAAGTTCAAGTTGTACTGATTTATAGTACATGTTGAAACTACTCATCATTTGCTCTGATGTATTCTTGACATCTACTCAAAAAGTTTTGGTTCATTCTTTAAAACATGTTCTGTGGTATTGCAAAGATCTGTTCCTGTATTTTGTGCCGTAATTCTTTTGTGTGGGGATTTGTCGCGATCTTTCAGGAATCCCGAAAGAAAGATATCGCACGGAGTCTGATCAGGAGAGCGTAAAGGCCACAAACCACATGTGATAATTTTTTTCTATAAACGGCATGTAAATCCTTAAGATCACTGAAATAGTGTGTGTTGTTGCGGAATACTGCTGAAAATGACCGTAATTACGTTCTTCATTTGTCAACATTTGAAAGAAAGGCTTCCGGATAAGAATGCTTTTCACATAACGGTTTGACACATTTTACGTATGTGTCATACTCAAACATTTTATGTTTGAGAGTGAACATCGTGCGAGCCATCAGAAACCAACTATTCAACAAGACTGGAAAGCTGCCTTTTGCAGGGCGAGATCTTGAGCAAGATTCCCATATACGTACGCTGCTCCGGTATGGGGAGGTGCCGGCCCCTCAACTATAAAGCACATCCAAACCCTACAAAATAAAGTCCTCCGCACAACCTTAAATGCCCCATGGTATGTATCTAATGGTCAAATTCAGAATGATTTGAAATTCCCTACAGTCGCCCAGCACATCGCCCGCCTCTCCGAAAGATTCTACAACAACCTTCCCGTCCAACCGATTTTCTCACTAGGAAAAACCACTCACCCTCATCCAAACCGCATCCCGCCCAGACTACCCAAAGATAAATTCCGCCCTCCATAACTTCCACGCTTTTTTCCATATCATAAGCGCCGTCATCTCACCTATAACACAAACCACCGCAATAATTCCCAAGCTCCCCAACCTGATTTTCTTGTAGAGGAGCCCAGTGGGGTCATCCTCCCTCTTATTTTTGGTCTGTATATTATTGAATACATAATGTAAACAAACAATTCTGTAAAGTGGCAATGTACCCTGTATCAGAAAATATTTGAATAAAAAAAAAGGATTCCCAGAGGAGTTGAGCGCGCCGTTCCCCAGCGATTAAGGGCCCGTCAGCAGAGAAGAATTTTCCACGGTCGCGGCACACTAATAAAATACTCGCACTGAAGATACTCGATCTCCATATCAGCAAACGGTGAACGAAAGCGCGCTTTGATCGGAACGAGGTTTGCAGGCACTATGCAAACATACCACATTGGCTGCCACATTGGTTCTATTCCCCTCCGTGAGTCTCGCAACACTAGTGAAGCTCCGGATAAACACGCGCACGAAACGTACATTAAATAATGATATTTAAATTACAGGTTTATGTGCTGGTAATATTTTTGAGTGTACACGTTATGGTATTTAATGAAGTCAGTGGTCAGTTATTGGATCATGTCTCCAGATGTATCAATCGCCATCGTATGTTTCGCTACCGAACATCGAGTGACGGGACCGCTGCAACCACCACATAACATTAGACTTCTCCAAGTTGCAACAAATTAAACTGCTGTTAAATTTGAAGTTATAACGAAACACTATGAGTGTACAATAATGCAAAAAAGCTAGAATCATCCCTGCCATATTTGAAAGTTTGTAAGAATGCATTCGGTATTCGATATGTAATAGTTTACCAGAATGCAATAGAAACTTAAAATTGAGGGTTCTATGAAAACAAATCATTCAATTTTGTATATAGCAGTGTTCTTCAGACACAAAATTTTTAGAATATTTACCGACTAAAGTAGCTCAGGGCTACTGCAGGGTTTGATCGGGATATACTATCCATCGAGACTCCTTTTGTACCAAAGAACCATCAAAACAAAAAGATTGCGTTGCAGTTAAAGTGAGAGTTAATCCGTTCACAGTTCAAAATTGTATTAATATTATATTACAAAGTAACAATTGGTTGTAGTATAAACTAGAAATTGTGTTTGTTATAGCCCTTATGATGACTTAATAAAATTGAAACGTTAGTGATTTAGAATTTTTTAACTTCTCTCATGATATTTTTTATTCAGATTGGAGGTCAAGAAATTAATTAATTAATATATTTATTTATTTATTTATTTATTTATTTATTTATTTATTTATTTATTTATTTATTTATTTATTTATTTATTTATTTATTTATTTATTTATTTATTTATTTATTTATTTATTTATTTATTTATTTATTTATTTATTTATTTATTTATTTATTTATTTATTTATTTATTTATTTATTTATTTATTTATTTATTTATTTATTTATTTATTTATTTATTTATTTATTTATTTATTTATTTATTTATTTATTTATTTATTTATTTATTTATTTATTTATTTATTTATTTATTTATTTATGTCTTCTTCTTGCGAGTTGTCTACAGCTCCTGCGGCCCTCTCTCGCATCCCAATCGCCAAGCCTCTCTATCATTCCAATCGTCTTCTTCAAGGCCTCTTTTCTGCATGTCCTTCATAACTTGCTTTTGCCATTCTTCTCTGGGTCTACCTCATTTTCTTCTGTCTAGGTACTGCTTTCAAAATTTCTGTATTTGCTTTTTTCAAAATTTCATCTTTCTTGGCCATTTTAGACACTTTACAACTTCTTCTCATGAAATCCATTTGCAGGCTTTTTAATTTGTCTTTTTCTCATTTTCTTATTTCCCACGTTTCTGATCCATACAGCACTACATTTTGTACGATGGATTCAAACAGTCTTTTCTTAGTTGATTTGGATATTTCATTTCCCCAAAGTAGAGAGTTTAACTTTCGAGTGACTTGTCTCCCTTGCGTGATCTTTGAGATAGTGTCTTTTCTGGAGTCTCCTTCTTTACTGATGATTCCTCCTAAATGTTTAAATTCCTCACATGCTTCTATCTGCTCTCCATTTATTGGTATGCTGCAACCTGCATTTTCTCCTACCACCAGATATTTTGTTTTGGAAAAATTGATCTTCAGTGCTGCTTTCTCGTACGTTTCAACTGTTTTATAATCAACAAAAAAAACCGATCATCAGCAATAGTAAGATACATATACCCATACCTCTGCATTTATTTTGACAATCTTTTAGTATTTCATTCAGGTATATTTTGAACAGACTTGGTGATACGCAACATCCTTGTCTCAGGCCCTTTGTTTGTCCAAATGGTTGTGATATTTGACCACTTACTTTTATCCTACTTTCTTGATTCAGATACCAATCTTTTAATGTATTTATGTATTTCTTGTCAATATTTTCCAGAATTTGGAAGAGTTTTCCTAAAGGGACTGTGTCATAAGCTTTTTCAAGATCTATGAATACAAGATATGTTTCCTTATTTCTTGATAATCTCTTTTCTAAAACCTGCCTTATAACAAATATGTTATACAACTTTTACCAGCTGTAAATCCACTTTGCTCTTCTGCTGTGGTGAACTCCCTTTCAATTCTATCTTTTAATCTAGACTTCTAATACGTCCATACAGTCTTCTAGTAGTAGAAGTTACACTTATTCCTCTGTAATTTTTACACTCCGATTTTTTACCTTTCTTGTAAGTTGACGTGAGGAAGGCTTGTTTCTATTCTGTATGTATCTTATCGCCTGTCATACACTTATTAAAAATTTTTTGTAGGATTTCCAGGACACTTATCGGAGCATTTTTAAATAGTTCTACTGGAATACCTTTAGGACCGGGAGATTTTCCGTTTTTCATTTTTTTGATGGAGTTCTTTATCTCATTCAAATGTATGTCTTCTGTACATTTGTTTGCATGTGTCCTATCCACTGTCTTGTTTATTTCTTCTAAAACATTCTTGTATTCTGGTCTATTTTTAAATTTTAGTTTCTACGATTCTTTACTTCGTGTCCCACCAATGTTCTCTTCCACTTCTGCACATTTATGTATGTATATTTTGTATATTTATGTATGTATGTATGTATGTATGTATGTATGTATGTATGTATGTATTTGTTTGTTTAGTTATTTATTTACACGTCACTCTCTCGAGAAAAGTGCCCTTTCATGTAGTGCAGCGCTGACTCGTCTGTGGCGCAGGCGTCGTGTCGCAGTTCATGGCGGCTGGGAATCTGTTCCCGCGTCCCAACTCCTCCACGGCGTCGACGCGGCCGCAGTCGCCGCCGCGCACGCCGCCGCTCTCGCCGCCCACGCCGCCCTCACCCCCACTGCCGCCCTCGCTCGCGTCGCTGCCGCCGCCACCCATCCCGTCCATGACGCCACCGCCCCCCCTCGCGGTGCTCGCGACCACGCCCCCGCCGTCCCGTGGACGCAGCGCGCCGCTCATGCCCTGGACACCCATCAGGTGCTTCTTCCGTTTCTTCATTTTCTTCTTCTTCTTCTTCTTCTTCTTCTTCTTCTTCTTTTTCTGTTTCTTCATTTTCTTCTTCTGTTTCTTCTGTTGTTTTTTTCTTCTATTTCATCTTTTTCCGCCTTCTTGCCTGCGTTTTCTTTAACTAGCTTTTCCCGAGGAATTAATGCGCACTACAATAGTATATTTCAATACAATTTGTATATTTCTAATTTTATAGAGCATTGAATCATAAATTTCCTTCGTTCTCCATGAATTAAAGGGTTTTTGGCAGAAAATTGCAATAATAACTAAAATGCAATGGCAATACAATACTTCGTAGAACCAATAGAATTGGCCGGCCCCGCAACTGTACCGTTCGTTTTTAGTAGGTGTGCCAATTATTTTTTCATTCAACGCGTTGGGTCCTTGTTACACATATATATTTGTCAGTATGTTTTATAGGACGGGGAAATGTCAAAAACTGATTAAAATGGCGATAGTGAATTCACACCTTTCAAACAACGTCTTGGTTGGTTGGCTAGTGTTTCCGGGCGCGTCAACAGCTTAGGTCATTAGTCCCGTAAGCGTAGTGCATTTTTCCTTCAGTAGATGGATGTCGAGATCCGGCGCCGATCTACCGTCCGCCAGCGGGGTACCGCCCCAGCCGGGACAAGCTCTAAGCTCCCGACGGGTCTCCCGGAATGGTAGAGTAGTGCATGTTAGTGTAAGAGTGTGTGTGCGTGTGTGTGTGTGTGTGTGTGTGTGTGTGTGTGTGTGTGTGTGTAAGGGGACAGGATAGGACAAGGAAGAGGAAGGACGCGCGTGGTCCGTGGCCTGTTTGTTAGGGTACTGCTCCGGCATTCACCTGGTGTTGATCGGACAAACCACAGAAAACTACCGATCAGAGCAGTCGGCCGCTAGAATTCTCCTCCAGACAGCGACTGAATTCGACGTATCTGAGAAGTTTGTGTCGAAAATCCTGTCGCCGTCAGGACTCGAATCTAGGACCTCCCGGTCAGAGGCACTGCAGTGACATCAGTTGATGCACTGAGCTACCGCTCCCGTTCAAACTACGTCTTGAACATACGAATTCACACGTTGGTAATTAGATGTCAGATCTGCATTTTATCGAATTTATATAACATAGAATCTTTATTCTCTCTTTCAGTCATTCGTTTTTCTTTTTCTCTGCGTCTCTCTATCGCCTTTTACTGTTTTCTTTATTTCCTTTTTACAACTTGTCTTTCTTTTCCAATATTAGCTTTTTTAATATTAATATCATTAACAATAATAATAATAATAATAATAATAATATATTTTAAAAAATAATATGTCATGGTTTCGTTTAGAGCTTCTACTAAACCAATGTAGAATGTTTTCCTTTAAATAAAAGAGTGTGATCCTTAGATGTGTTATCATATGTTGTTTGTGTTGATGCAACAACATTTATGGTGTAAATTAATTAAATCATTCTTTAATAGTACGTTTATCAATAGTCATTCGTTTCTTTCCAAAGAGCCGCTGCTTCATGGTGGCGCTACTTGATGCTTTATTTTGATTGTTGAGATTTGTTTACAAGTCGTCAAGGTTTTGTTTCATTGTAATAATTGCATTGTGGTGTTGACATGTATTTGCATGTATTTGCTTTTGTGGTGTATTTTGTAGAGAACATTCGAACAGTGAGTTTTGCACGGTTGTACTGAAGTAGTGAAGTTGTTCACAGGTTATGTCGAATTCCAAATCCTTGTCCACGCGCCCCAAAAGACGCAAACGTACATTAACTGGACGCAGGGAAAGAGAAAGTCAACGTAGGTGTCGTGATAGTGAGGTCATTTCGTTTTCTATTTGGTCGTTATCTATAAAATTTCAGTTTTGTTCTGATGTGTACTTCCCATGTGAGATAAATTCTACAAATCAGTTTACTCTGTAAATCAATATTTCTTCTTGATGGTCAATATATGTTTACAAATAAAAGTATCCAAAGTTTTTTATGACAATCATTTATTTCCGCAATTGCGCAACGTTTCGTAACTCGTTTTGTTACATCATCAGGTGCTAAACGTAGTGAGGGAACGCTATCCCATTGGATTACCTCTATAACAGAACATTCAAGGAAACATTACGAAATACCTCACTCTCACTCAGTTGATACCACATAACTAACCGTTACGAACAAACACTCCATTCAAAGTTTACTTTGAAAAACTTTGAATGGAGTGTCTGTTCGTAACGGTTAGTTATGTGGTATCAACTGAGCTAGCGTGTTTCACAGACGGACGGACAGAGGGGCAGACGTTTTGCTGTCATTCGATTTTTTAGTTTCAAGGACCCACAAAACACCACGTAATAAGGTATTATTTTCTAAATGTAGCAACTGGATTTATCCATTTTTTCGTTACGAGGGCCCTGCAACACGAGTTTTTCCGCCGAAAATTCGCCGTTTTTCTCGTAGCATTTCTTAACTTTCTGTCTACACAGAACAGACAAAGTAAAAGGATTATGGAAAACGAATGGTCCATTTACAGTGCCTCGCGTTGCATTTCGGTCGATAATAAACTCTTTGTATTAAGTATCATGTGTATGGCGTGTTGCAGCGCTGGCGGCGGCGGTGGCGGGGTCGTGCGAGTGGGAGCGCGTGCGGAGGCGGGGCCGGGGGCGGCGCGGGACGTCCCGTGGGAGCGGCTAGCGGAGCGCTCCCCCTCCACCAGCGTGGACGAGCTCTCGTGCTCCCTTCCCTCAGCCCCCGAGGAGGACCCGACCCCCGCACCGTCAGTACCGCCCCGCCCCGCCCGCGCCGTCAGTACCACCCCGCCCGCGCCGTCAGTACCGCCCCGCCCGCGCCGTCAGTACCGCCCCGCCCGCGCCGTCAGTACCGCCCCGCCCGCGCCGTCAGTATCGCCCCACCCGCGCCGTCAGTATCGCCCCCCCGCGCCGTCAGTACCGCCCCGCCCGCGCCGTCAGTACGCCCCCCCGCGCCGTCAGTACGCCCCCCCGCGCCGTCAGTCCCCGCCCGCGCCGTCAGTATCGCCCCACCCGCGCCGTCAGTACCGCCCCGCCCGCGCCGTCAGTATCGCCCAGCCCGCGCTATACCCGACCTGTCTCCACCGGGCTGAGGTGGCGCAGGGCATTAAGTGATGGCTCTCCAGTGTTCTCTGATCGGGAGGCCCTAGTGTTCGAGTTCCGACGGTGTCAGGATATTCGACATTGGCTAGATAGGTCGGATTCAGCCGTTGTCTGGAGAAGAATTCTACTTGGGGCTGCTCTAATCGGTAGTTCTCCGTGCTTTCTCCGATCAATACCAGCCAATGCTGGAGCAGAACAAACGGGACACGGACCGCACGCAATCTTTCCTTCCTTGTCCTATCCTCATCTCGTTCTTACACACCTTTGCACTTATATGCACTACACTACAATATCTCGGGAGACCAGTCGGGATCTTAGAGATTGTCCCGGCTGGGGCGGTGCCCCGCTGGTGATGGCTTTTGAGATATAACTGTTAGTTTGATACCGTACAGCGGCATCAGTATGACATGTTAGATTTTCACAACTTGGGAAACAATATTTTATTCTCCGTTATTGCTAAACAAATCACTGAGCTTAGTTGTACACAGTTTTTTCACTTGCTTCAACTGGAACTAATACCAATTTTTCACTTATTATTATACAGCGGGTAAATTGCAGCGAGGTCTCTGATTCGTTCTATAACTCCATTGAAATCGTTCTATAACGCCATCGTAAATAGGTTCTCCATTAATTCAGATAATGTCTTCATTTCTCCGCTGATTGATTACAACTACACTATTACAAATTGTTTATTTGATTTATACTTTTATTTGCAAATTTTAGTGGTTTAGAGTAATGATCATACTAACATGGTTTATAAATTAATATAGTATTACTAGTGGACCAGGCAATGCTTCGCTATTGCAGTGTATTACAATTCACACGCAACTGCTCACGTCATTGTTAATCACTAGACATCGGATGTTGAGGCACTAAAAATCATATTTTATGCGCCTAAATATGCACTGAAAAAGTCAAGAATAAAGAGAAAAAAGGCACTGTCATAAGTTACATACACAATAAAAAGGGAAAATTGTAATGTTTGTCTATATTATTTTGTAAACTTAAATGCACAAAAGCAGTTCGTACATTTTAATGTAAAACTAGTTTACATATTTACAATGCTTCTACATTTTATTCTTAATAGTTTCCATTAACCAGTAATATTTACATATTACCAGTAACTTTTCAAGGATCACAATTTCAAATTTGCAACGACTGGGAGACAAAATCAGTTTGAATGCGGAGAAGGATATCTGAACTATGTGAGTGGCATATATTTCACCAGCCCAAGACTAGTAACACTGAAACCTGGGAATGTATAATTATTTCCGCTTAAATTTTCCATTCCCTCGGTTTATTGTCAATCGACCATGTTCTCAGATCATGTCTGGTATTTATGAAATAGGGAAATGGAAAAAAATCAGTTGGTATACTTTCAGGAATTCTCTCGTAGTTTGAAATTTCATGACGTGAATTGAAGATTTCGTAGTGAATGGTCACGTTGGACCATCGCCGATTTTCCGATAGCATTGTGTATAAAAGGTTAAAAAGTCCTAAAAAGGTATTTATGTTAAAAATAGGCTTTTATGCTAAAATAAGCAAAAATAAGCATAATAAATCTTCGTCGTATGTCAATTGTCATGATTCGTGCAGATATATTATCAGCCTTTAAATAAGTTCTCTAGAAAAAATAGTCATTTCCCTAAACATCCGATGTCTATTAATCACGTTTTACGCTATGTTCTGCAAAAAATTGTAATAGATGAAAGACTCTCGCGATTATGGTTTGTTCTACGTCCGTTTGGACATGATCGTTAAGTATCCTATTTGTTAAAATGTTCTCTATGACATTGCATTGACTAACTATGACTAATTATTTATGACATAGCATTGAAATTTAATTTACTTGTTGAAGATAACGTTTAAGTAATAATTTCGGCCGATATTTCACAA